>CM035342.1:35271034-35871034 GCA_020226455.1 Prunus salicina
TTTCTCATTGTGGACAGTATCTTCAATGCTCGATGTTAGCATTATGCAGACGGTCACAACTGTTTTGTCTTTTTGCAGCCTAGAAGATGGTGGAGTACCTCCAAAGTTTGTTATCATTGATGACGGATGGCAGTCAGTCGGCATGGATTCCTCTGGTATTGGATATGAAGCTGATAACGCAGCGAAGTGAGCACTTTGGTCCACAGTACTATCATTTTGATGTTTTTTCACCTTTATGTGTTGATTGGCTTATAGGTTTTCTTACATAGTTACTTTTGTTATTTTCTTGTTTTTCAGCTTTGCAAACAGGTTAACAAACATAAAAGAAAACCACAAATTTCAGAAGGATGGTAAAGAGGGTCACAGAGTAGAGGATCCTGCTTTGGGCCTTCGCCACATTGTTACCGAAATTAAAGAAAAACACGCTTTGAAGTAAGTCATAATATTTGAATTTTCTGACTATGGCTGTGATAATCATTTAGTTGATTAGGGATTAATTCTGTTTGTTTCTCAAATTTTCAGGTATGCTTATGTGTGGCATGCTATAACTGGATATTGGGGTGGTGTTAGACCTGGTGTTACTGAAATGAAACACTATGATTCCAAGTTGTCCTACCCTATTTCATCTCCAGGAATTGAGTCTAATGAGCATTGTGATGCCTTGAAAAGTATTACCACAAATGGGCTTGGCCTTGTGAATCCTGAGAAAGTTTTCAACTTTTATGATGAACTGCATTCTTATCTCGCATCAGCCGGTATTGATGGAGTCAAAGTTGATGTTCAGAACATTCTTGAAACTCTAGGGGCAGGCCATGGTGGAAGGGTGAAGCTTTCAAGAAAGTACCATCAAGCATTAGAAGCGTCTATTGCTAGAAACTTTCCTGACAATGGTATCATTTCTTGTATGAGTCACAACACAGATGGTTTATACAGGTAAAAATTTGTGTCAGATCTGTCTGTTCAATAGTGGCTCTTGTTCTATCCTGTGAATTATTAACTTTAATGATATGGTATGGCCTTGAAATTTTTAGTGTGAAGCGGACAGCTGTTATAAGGGCATCAGATGATTTCTGGCCTAGAGATCCAGCATCCCACACAATTCATATTGCGTCTGTTGCTTATAACACTGTTTTCCTCGGGGAGTTTATGCAGCCAGATTGGGATATGTTTCATGTAAGCAAGCAAACTCTGATCTGTTAGTTTGAAATTCAAGTATTCACTTATAGTTCTTTTCATTTTTGCATTTTTGCATTTTCGGATTCTTATTGTGGAATTGTTCTGAATGTTAGAGCCTGCACCCGATGGCTGAATATCATGGAGCAGCTCGTGCAGTCGGAGGATGCGCAATTTATGTTAGGTATGGTCTTCGGTTATGATAATATGCCAGTTTCTGATGTGAAAATGATCAACCAGACAAAGGCAATTAATACTGGTGTATCTATATGTGATGCAGTGACAAGCCTGGGCAGCATGACTTCGATCTTCTGAAGAAGCTCGTACTTCCTGATGGCTCTATCTTGAGGGCTAAACTTCCAGGAAGACCAACAAGGGATTGCTTATTTTCTGATCCTGCCCGGGATGGGAAAAGGTTCGAAAAATATTTTGTCCATTGATTCTTATCACCATTGTTTTGTGGTTTCGTTTTTTCAAAACAATGCCGTTTTTCTGATTTAAATCTTGGTATTGTAGTCTTCTGAAGATATGGAATCTGAACGATTGTACCGGAGTTGTGGGGGTCTTCAATTGCCAGGGAGCTGGGTGGTGTAAGGTTGGGAAGACAAACCTCATCCATGACCTAGAGCCGGGAACAATGACTGGGGTTATTAGGGCTAAAGATGTTGATTATCTGCCTAAGGTTGCAGACGATAAATGGTCTGGGGATGCTGTCATATTTTCTCATCTTGGTGGTATGTTTAGCATTTTGATTTGGCTCTTGTCACTCTGCATGTTTTATTAGTAGACCATATAGTTCTTAAGTAAACTAACCAAATTCATTGATATAAATTGCAGGTGAGGTGTCCTATCTTCCCAAGGATGCATCCATGCCGATAACGCTAAAATCCCGAGAGTACGAAGTTTTCACAGTGGTTCCTGTTAAGGAATTGTCCAGTGGTGGTGTAAAATTTGCTCCCATAGGCCTAATCAAGATGTTCAATTCTGGGGGAGCCATAAAAGAGTTTGAATCTAACACAAGTACAGCAGTTGTTCTGAAAGTTTGTGGATCTGGCGTATTTGGAGCCTACGCATCAGCTCGACCCAAGAAGATAACAGTTGATTCAGAGGAAGTAGAGTTTGGATATGAAGACAAATCTGGTTTGGTCAGCATTGCTTTGAGAGTGCCAGAGAAAGAATTGCACCTTTGGAACATAACCATTGAGTTTTAAAGATCATATATATGAATTATGAGTTGTTGTAGTATGAGAGTGTTCTGTTAGGAGCTTCTGTAGAAGAAAATGGTTGTAGCTTGTAGTTGTGTTGATTATACTGGGAGAGAAATGCAGTCTGCCATCATGCCTGCATGGCTTGTAGTTGTATTAATTAAAATTGGAAGAGATGCAGTCTGCCATTGTTGCCTGCAGGGCTTATAGTTGTATTCATCAAAATTGGGAGAGAAATGCAAGTTTCCATTTATTTATGAGCCTAAGGTTCCTTTTTCTCTTTGTTCCCCCAACCCAATCCAACCCAATCTTAATGATCATATAATTCACTTTTTTCTATATACTGTTGCACATATCTGTGACAATATGAATATATTGTATAAGAAAGGAACCCCCACACAGTCACACACACATAGACACAAACAAGCAGGATCTAGGGTTTGAAAACTTTTGTAATGGGGTGGCTTGATGAAGCAGGGGATTTATATAGTATAGCACAACCCAAAAATTCCCGAAAATGATACACTTTTGAATTTTTAATAGAATGTTTAAATCGTATAGCTGAGCGGCTATACTCTTTGAATATATTCGAATATTTAAAATGTATAGCCGGGCGGCTATTCTCGTGAAATATATTCGTGCATTTAAGGAGTATAGCCGCGCGGCTATACTCTTCGAATATATTTGAATATTTAAAGAATACAGCCGTGCGGCTATACTTGTTAAATGTATTCGAATATTTAAACGTATAGCCGTTCGGCTGTAGACTTTGACTAGATATATATATATATATAATTTTTAAACAGTATAGCCGGTCGGCTATACACTTGGAATATATTGAAATATTTAAATATTACAGCCGTGCGGCTATACTCTCCGAATATATTCGAATATTTAAATATTGTAGCCGCTCGGCTATACTCTACAAATATTATGCCGCGCAACTATGCTATTCGAAATATTTCAATAGTATAGCCGTGCGGCTGTACTTTTTAAATATTCGAATATTTACATCCGTGTAGGTCTCTCTCTATGTCACCGTCACTCTCCCACAACATAAGAAGCTTAAATATGGAGCCTTGTATTTCCGGTGAGCGAACTCCTGCAAAATATAGGCAAGATTTTTCTCACTCCAAACACTAATCTGTGCCCACTCAATGCTATCGAGGGGTGGGATGGACTCTGAAGAACTCATCTACTTCCTTAACCTTCTCGAATGAAGTCAACTGCAGAGGAAGGTAAAACCACCAAAAGTACAATGAAGGCACTAGCATTGAACAAAATGAAAAGGCATTAGAACAAAACAAAAGGCCTCAATGACAAGAACAAACGTTTCAAGATAAATGCGTAATACATTATAATTCACTTTTTTCTATTTTCTGCACATATTTTGTGACAATATGAAAATTAAAACATTACAACCTAAAAAAGGTTTGACAGTATTGGCAAGGGTTTTCATTTGAAGTATTTAGCTTCAAGCAAGGAAAGTGCTGTCTTCTTAAAGTCATTGAAATGCCATTCCATTCTAAGCACTGCGAGAAACACTCTTGTGTAGAACAGAAATAAGCCAATTACAATATGCCAAATAAAAAAGTTATCACGCATTTGCATACTGTGATTGGCCAGAATGTTTCCCCGTTTCACACAATTTTTTCTGCAGCTGCCCCTTATCTCTTTGAGCTGAACATGCTTACAGACGTCTGCTTTCTGGAACTACAGAGCTTCTAAACCTTCTCCTGCATATCCGGCTGTTTGATATTTGATTGGAGCTACTATTTCCTGATCAAATTAATCAGTCAAAATGATTTAGCAGTTGATTACAGTTAACCACAAAAATTGATGCTAAAAGTGTCTTAATAGAATTACTTTGTCTTTGTGTAATTGTTGCAGGGGCTTTGACTTTGTTGACTCGAATTGATGGGTCCTTCTCCAACAAATTCTAGAACAGACCTATCAACAAGAATTATCCATTTCACATGCAGCAGCAACCTACGTGTCACAGTACCCGTTGCCACCTGTCCCACATGAACTCCAACAGTTGCCACATAACATCAGATATGAAACCAACACGTAACCAAAACCTCCATGCACCAAATATAAAACCACACTTTCATGTACAATTTCAAAACCACACGGCCAAAAAGATCATCACAGCAAAGGAGCAAAAAGAAAAAGAAAAAGCAAAACCCAATGGAGGTTCATGGGAAGCAGCAGGCCTCAGGCACCAAGGTGGTCTTGGCAGCCATGGGAGGCTTGGCAATTGGAGGGTCGCTTGTGTTCTTGATGGGTTTCAGTTTCTTGGCCTCAGTGACGCTTCTGGTTTTGAGCTCACCGCTTCTGTTGATCTTCAGCCCTCTGATGTTTTTTGCTGGGTTTGTGTTTGTGGGAGCTGTGGTTGGATTTGCTGTGGCTGGAGCCATGGCCCTCACAGGCATGTCTACTTTGGGGTGGATTTTTCAGGAGCTTGGAGGCACAAGTCTTTTGGGATTTGGTGGTGGTGTGGCCGAGAGATTGAAGGAACAAGGAAAAGATTGGGCTGGGTTCTTGCAGCATGGGAATGAGCAAGACATCAAGATCACTAGTAGAGGCTAGAACTTATTAGTTGTGTAGACAGCTGTGGTTGGTTTTCTTTGTCCCTGTAAAAGTTGCTCCAAATTCAATAAGATATATTCTCAGTGTTGAGTAATAATAAATGGAATGATTAACAATTTTCATGGGATGATTGGAAATGAAAACCCCACAAAACTGATTGGAAAAATGAACCCTATACTACATAGGTATTAAAGTATAATATTACTTTCATTAAAAGAAAAAAAGAGGAATTAATTTTTTCACTTCGTTTTTGTTTGTTGAAAATTATTGGAAATTATATATTCCTATTCTTTTTTTTCTTTTTTTTTCACTTATGCTTATACTTCTTGTTGAAATTTTGGATGTTATAGAAAGATTGGATTTTATAATAAAAGTATTAAAAAAACAAAAAGGAATGTGGATGTTAAAGAAAAATTGGATTTTATAATAAAAGTATTAAAAAAAACAAAAAGGAATGTGGATGTTATAGAAAAATTGGGTTTTATAATAAAAAAAAAATAAAAAGGAATGTAAGTGGATAAAATGGGTGGAGGAAAATCAGGAAAACAAAATCTAATTTTTTCTATAAAAAAAAATTAAATGCCCTATAATATTGATTTATAGCATCCGACTCCCATCATATACTAAAACAAGTAAAATGGATCGGACCCATAAAGTTAGGTTGGGTATCCTAACAAAACCGTAGACCTAAAATTTTAAAAAGTTTACAAATTTTTATCCAAAGTAAACCAAATAAGGGAAGAGTTTATTGTTCAAGTGGTTATCTCTGAAATTGAAGTTTTAAGTTGAAAAAGAAAAAAATATGGAAAAAAAAAAAATAAAAGGTTCTAAGTTCAATTTTCTTCTCTCAATATGTAGGGAGGAAGAAGACAAATTTTGTGGTTCTAAATATCTGAACGCTCTATAAGAATTATCCTTAATAATATCATTACATATCAAGAGATTCGAATTTGAAAGCGCTAGTTTGTAAATTAAGACCCTTTTTTATTGGATTAGACAGCATTCACACTTATTAACTTAAATATTAATACAAACGTTAAAGATCCCTGAAAAAGATTTTATTTATTTATTTTTATCTTTACCTATATTTATAAATCAAACAGATGGAGATGGGGTGAAGTGAAGGTACGGAATAGTGTCATACCCTATTGCCGCCCATCGTTTAACAACTAAACTGTGGATACAAACACGACATGTCGTTTGCCTACACCAATTGAATATTTTATTGAACGCGCTTGCGGAGACGGTGCGTTGACGTATCAACCAAAGTTATGCTTTACGAAACTGTCTGGTGAATGCAAGAGAAGAAAAGCAAGATCCAATCTTCCAACAGTTCCTAAGAAGGACAAGAAAACCCAACAAACAGTAAAGAAAGAAGAAAGGCAGAGACTCAGAAATTCAATTTCTTTGCTAATAATAATAGCAACAATCAAGTACGTGATACATTCAATTTTTGTGTTTTGTTTTCCTTTCTTTCTCTGTTTGTTCATTCACTTTGTTGCTTCCTGCTGCTGAGATTGTTTGTTGCTTCCTGCTGCTGAGATTGTTTGAGATTGGCAAGGTTAAAGTTACTGCTCCCTCAATTCAAGAACCCGCCAATTCCCATTCGAGTATAGTGAATTTAATTGGAGTTCTTTCAAAACCCACTTAAAATTTCGTATTTATTTTCAGCATTTTTGTTGTTTATTCTGAGTTCTGGAGCGGGAGCAATATGCAAAAGATAGAATTTATTCTACCCTTTATATGGATTAAATAGAGTCTTGGAGTCGGAACACCAGAATTAGGATTGAGACTACAGTTTCTTAGTAGAAGGAACAAACTTTAAAGTTTGGTTTTTGTGGGAGTTTTCGTATCCTTTAGTGTTGAGTTATTGACACTTTATGAATCTAATTGTGTTTATGAGGTAAACTTCATCTTTGAATTCCAATTTTTTGCAGTACATCATCAAGCTTGGCTGGAACATTTTGAACCTTTTGTCGCATCTTTGAGAATGTACACTAAGACCTTACTGCATCGATGCCATTTTTCATCGTATTGATGAATCATTGCGTATCTTATAAAAGAAGATGAATTATAAGTTACAAGGGCTTGAAATCCAGTCTCAACTTGAAGTGAGTTTTATTTGCTTTCTTTGATAACTAAAACTTTGTCACGTTTTTACATTTTTTTTCCTAAATAATGTAACTCAAACTAAATAATGTAATGTCATTCCTGCATAGGCACTGGAAATAATCTTTAAGTGATGGTTTTGAATGTCATGGTGTTTCTTGTAACAGATGGAATCACTGGACAACAGTTCAATACATGAATTTGAGGATGAGAGTCTTTTTGCTCCGGGGGCTGAGGCTCAAAAGACACATTCTATGCAAGCAGTGGGGGAATGTTCATTTTCACGGGGTTCACAAGCTAGTGGTGATAAAGTGTGGAGAAATATATGTAGAAGCATAAAGACTGTAGTTTTCTCAACTAAGCTCAACTTGCTTATGCCCTTTGGACCTCTAGCAATATTTGTATATAAGTTAACTGGGCATAATGTGAGTTACAACTTTCCCTTCTTTGCTCATTGCAATGCCCAATTATGTTTCTAATTTGTGGATGTGAACTGCAGGGCTGGGTCTTTTTCTTGAGCTTGTTGGGCATAACACCTTTGGCTGAGCGTTTAGGTTATGCTACAGAGTAAGTACCTTTATCCCTCTTTTCCAGCTGTATCCTAGTAACTTGAATCCTTAAGAAGCTAAGTGAACTTTATTTTTGCTCTTATAGGCAGCTGGCGTTCTATACTGGAGCTACTGGTAATGGTTTCCTTGTTCTTTTATTCCTAATCGGTTACTTCTTACCTCTTAATCCTTTTTGGTTTGTTCAATCAAATTATTCAATTTCTATACTGGAGCTGGAAATCTAAATATGGGTTTCTTTCATATCTGTGTGAGAGTTGACTTTGCTTGATATTTCTGAAAAAAGTTGGAAAAAAAATGGAAAAGATATCTTGCTGAAATTAAACATAATCTAGGTTGGATTCTTTTGAGGAAAGGATCTTGATCTCATTGCTCCAGCGACAATTTAATAGATATCTGCAATTTATATATGTAACAGTGGAGATGCATGCCTTTTTCGTAGTCTGTTTACCTCCTTGCTTTCTTTTATTTCCTTTTTTTTTGGTGTGAAGGAATTCAAGTTCATGTAGTAACGGAATGGTATAACGAATTTCTCCAGTTTTCTTTATTCCTTTTTTTTTTTTTTTATCAACAATTTATCCAGTTATATACATACAACATGCATAATATATATGTATTTTCCTCTTGTCATTAAAACTGTGGTGTGCTACATTGAACTTCACATTCATACTTGTGCCTAAGCATTTGAGATTTTATCCTTGTATAATTAATGTTGTAGTGTCTTGTTAATGTCTTATAAAATGGTTATTTTTCCTTCTAGGTTCAATTTTTGATATATCAAATTGGAACTTGCAGTTGGGGGTCTTTTAAATGCTACTTTTGGAAATGCAACAGAACTGATTATATCAATTTATGCACTGAAACGTGGAATGTTACGCGTTGTTCAGCAGTCGTTGTTAGGTTCTATTCTGTCAAACATGCTGCTGGTGCTTGGTTGTGCATTCTTCAGTGGTGGGCTTGTTTTTCATGAGAAGGAACAGGTGTTTAACAAGGTAAATATATCAACTATTTTCTTGTCTCTAGAATTTTCAAATCCTTTTATCTTTCTCTCTGAAGCTTATGTATACTGGGCAGGCAACTGCTGTTGTGAACTCAGGGTTGCTGTTAATGGCAGTCATGGGACTACTTTTTCCAGCTGTTTTGCACTATACTCACACTGAGGTGCATTTTGGGAAGTCAGAGTTGGCACTTTCAAGATTTAGCAGTTGCATCATGCTTGTGGCATATGCCACATATCTTTTCTTCCAGTTAAAGAGTCAAAAGAATCTGTATGTTCCTCTAAATGAGGTTAGTTGAGGGTCTTTTCTTTTTGTGTGCAAATAATTTCCTTTTATTATTATTATCACAATCATCATTGTTATTAATATTTTCAATATTTTAATTTGTTCATCCTTTGAGTTTGAAATTGTCAATATGACTTTTAGCACCATTTACTCTATTAAGTATTAACTTAATGAATTTTGTGGTGGTATGTATGGTATGAACTCAGGAAGTGAGTCAGAATGAAGAGAACTCAGATGATGATGAAGCTCCTGAGATCTCTAAATGGGAATCAATAATTTGGCTTTCAATAATGACGGCTTGGATCTCAATCCTGTCAGAATATTTAGTTAATGCCATAGAGGTAAATAGAAGATGTTGTACTTGGGTTCTTTAGACCACTACATCTAAAGAAACATTTCTTTCCCCCTTCTTTTTTTCCTCTCTTTCCTGCCTTTTACATTGCAAGTGGTTGATTTCCAAGAGTTTTCATGGGAAAATTATTTTTACTAAGGATTTCAATGGGATGGAAGTATGGTGAAAGTTTGGAAACTCTGTCTTGTTGCTGTTATGATTAATGAGCTTTGAGGTTGGATGATTAATTTGTAGGGAGCATCTGTAGCATGGAACTTGCCGGTTGCATTTATCAGTGTTATTTTGCTCCCAATTGTGGGTAATGCTGCAGAGCATGCAAGTGCGATTATGTTTGCCATGAAGGACAAGCTTGTAAGTCTCAAGTTTTTTGACTTCTTGTTTTTGTTAATTTGTGTTGCACTAACCGTGATTTTCTCTATAGGACATTTCTTTGGGAGTGGCAATAGGGTCATCAACGCAGATATCCATGTTTGGGGTGGGTACTCATCTGATGCTTTTTAATGTCCAGATAATGGTTCTTATGAAAAAATGTCTATTATGTTTCAAAACTATTGTTTTGTGTGTGTACTGTTTTTAGTTGATTGGCAGTTGGCGTCCGATTTCTTGCAGAGAGATACATACCACTCTTTATTGTAAATTGTATATATTATCATCCCTGTTGATGATTGTGCAGGTTAATAGTGATAATTAATCATGATTTGTCATATATAAATATCTAAAAAAAATTCTGTTTTAATTGTTGCAGATTCCTTTTTGTGTAGTTGTTGGGTGGATTATGGGGCGCCCTATGGACTTGAACTTTCAGCTTTTTGAGACAGCAACACTTTTTATAACTGTCTTAGTTGTAGCCTTTATGCTGCAGGTATACATTCGAATTCCTGAGATTAAGGACAAAATCACTTGACATATTTAGAGTTGAATTTTAAATGGGTTGCAGCACTTTTGAAGTCGATTATCTGCCTGAATCCACATTTTTGTGCTAATGAGTTTGAATTTTTGAACAAATTCGTAACATTTTTTTAAAATATAAATGTTGAATCCAAGAATATCATTACATGAATAACACAGTATTTCTTATTTCTATCTCGGAGAGACCTCCTTCTTAACACCAGGATCCCCTCCTATTTATAGGGGATGTTTGCTTACAAAAATATTCATAAGTGGGGGTCCTCGGCTTGGAGCCGAGCCGCGCGCGTCCCATCCGTCCCATCAGTGGGTGGTTGGGATGGGACTTGTGAGGGCATAACCCAGGGAAGTATGGGTGCTCTGTCCCTGCAATCGGTGAGGGGCGGGGTGCTGCGGACAGAGTGGGTTCCCAGTCTGTAGGTATGGGGATGGTCTTGTCTTGAAGGGACGGGGTTAGGTTGCAGACTGTATGGTTGGCTCCGTGGGATGCGGGTCTTGTCAGGGGGGGGGGGGCCTAGGAGCCGACGCCGAGCCTCCATGCCAGCATGCGTCCCATATGGCAGCTCGGCTCGGCAAGTACCGAGCGTCAACAATAAATATTTTTGGTCACTGTAATATTTTCCTTTTTCAAAATTGTAACATTCCTTATTTGTCGGGCATGATTGGTTACAGGATGGAACCTCTAATTACTTCAAAGGGTTGATGCTTATTCTTTGTTATCTGATAGTCGCCGCAAGTTTCTTTGTTCATGTAGATCCTTCTCCAGCAGGTCTGTTCTTAAATTAGACTTCCATTTTAATTGCTGAATAGTTTATACTGAGCATGCTGTGTGCTTAAAGTTTATTTATTGACATATTGTTCGTAATCTTGCAGATGAAACACAATCGAAAACGTAGTTGTGGAAGATGTTGAAGATGACTATAAACAGACAATCGAGTGTATTCGAGGACTGACTACATACAGAATGAGATGTGATATTGGAGATGATGCACAATTAGAAACATAGTCCACGAAGCTGTGGGTTGCTCTGCAAATAATTTGGATCATCATCCTGTTTGTACATATATACGAGTTTTCACCTACTTTTTAGCTTTTGGCCAACTTCTGCTTGTTTTGTTCAATGAATATTATCAAGCAGGTATCTTGCTGAGCTCTGGCTTGGATGTAAACCTTGAATAAGATGAGGGGAGAGCGGTGAATTTTACATAGGAAAAACGTGTTCTTCTATCTTTTCATTTGTGGTAAAACCTTTTTTAATTTTTTGGAATTATGTTACTTTGTAGTCGATCGTCTTCCTTTCCCATCTAGGCATAACATCACATCCATGGATAATGGTTGCTTGTATGATTACTAAGTGAGAATAATTGATTAGATATTTTAAACAACTTCGGAAATTATGATCAATCCGAGCGAAGACAAAATGGCATTTTGGAAAATGTACAAATCTTGAATTAACCTTCATGGCATGTTTACTACTCTGTAAGGATAATACTTCCCTCTTTGCCCGTAAGGAGAAACTCCTAGGTAAACCTTCTTACCTAGTAATGTGGTTCAATCATGTGTCTTTTTTTTGGAAGTCTCAAAAGTGTTTTTCCTTTCTCTTTCATTAGTATAACTAATTTCCCTTTTTATTATATACCTCAGTTAAATTTTATGTCTGTTGTGGACTTTTCTACACCTCCAAGGGGTGTAAATACGTTTTTTGCTCCAATAAGAAATGATGTAAATCCAAAGATGCATATTCGATTTGTTTGTAATAATTCTTTTGTGTGTGTGTGTGTGTGTGTGTGTTTTTTTTTTTT
Source organism: Prunus salicina (assembly GCA_020226455.1). NCBI lineage: Eukaryota > Viridiplantae > Streptophyta > Magnoliopsida > Rosales > Rosaceae > Prunus > Prunus salicina. Next base: position 35,283,023 of record CM035342.1, read on the forward strand.
TTTGTATGTTTTAACTAAAATAATCTAACACGCACAAAATTAAATTTGGAGAACATATGATTTTTTTACCTACAAACTAACATAAAAATATCTATGTAGAAATCTGGGGCATTGGAAGTGCAATGCAAATTGCATGAAATCTAGGCCTTCCATTTTGAATTTAATCATTCTCTTTCCCTTTTTCTCTTGTGGGTCCCCCATGCAAAGGATGTAAAAAAAGATGCAATTATGCATCTAATTTTACATCTCCATGATGGGGGTGTATTTTTACAACCATGTACATCTTCCATTGGAGATTATTCCAGCAACAAAGGGTATATATTTAACATACACCCCCTTATACACCCTCTCATTGTGGATGCTCTAACCCCAACAATTCACCTTCATCTAAATTACCATTGACAATATTGGAATTGGTAGGCATAGTTTCTTCATAGATATTTTTTTTCAAAAGGATATAGACATTTTTGAATCAAGCAAACATTGAGTTATAGAGATCGTGGAATACGAAATTAAAATACATCTATAATGTCTCCTTGCCTAGTTATGAAAAACTAAAAAGGTGGTATGTGGGATAGATGAAAGCAATTAAAAAAAACAAAGAATTCAGTTATGAATAATAAAAGAGAAGAAACAAAAATATTTTTTTAGGAAAAAAAAGGCACATGTCAGTTTGTGATCAAGCCAAATTACTAGGTAAGGAGGAGTTCGTCCTTATGGGTAAGGAGGGAAGTATTGTCCAATCCGTAATTGTATTAGGATGAATTGAATTGATGAGAGGTTGGATTGAGAATAATTAGATTCTGAATTCCTATTGAAGTTGTTTACTAAACCATATGGAATTAGGGTAGGAGTGGTGCTAATTACTAAAATGTCCTCGTTGGTGGGTTAAAGTAGATGGCAAATTTGGAATGTTAAAAATTATGAGATGATATAATGGGTAAAAAAGATGAATTCCTAATAGGTTAGTTCTCTAGGAATTAGAATACCACCTCCCCAAAAATTGAATTCCTCCAAAATCAGGAATTTAATTACTACTTTTGTTTGGGCTCCACTTATTTTTTAATTCATTGATGTGAAGTAAACATAGGAATCCTCCATATGTGGAATTCAATTCTTGATGAGAATTTCAATTCTTGATTAGTAAACACACCATTAATAGAAAATTTGGAGTTGTTCATGTGAGACGAGATTGAGACTGGGATAGACGGCCTTGTCATTTGACATGGTGAGGAGTTTGTCTGTTGTGGTATAATATTTCCTGAACATGGGATCTTTCACCTCACCCGTTACAGTGAAATCGTTACCCCATTACATGATGTGCCCAATTTATCAATACTATAATGTGATATATTTATTAATAACATACCTTTTAATATAAATTCGTAAACACGCAAATTTGTGAAATGTCATAACGTTGTTACTATACCACACATTGATTTTTCATCGAATTATTTGTCAGCATAGACATTTTAGCATTTTCTAGATCTTTGATTTTTCTATTGCTTGTATCTAAGGACCTACACACAATCACGTCAATGAATAAATTAAACATTGATAGTAGTGAATTGGAAGAATTCTAGTAAAAAAAAACTCCCTCAAAATTATCAGTCTGTGCATACGTAAGCGTTTGAAATTCAATAAAAGAATACAATCGTATGATGAACAAATAGTAAGGTTAACAACTCGGTTAGTTCGTACCAACCTGTCAACTATGTGCCTCACCAGAAAAAACCAGTCAACTACACCTTGCGTGTAACGAGAATGGCAAAACTTTCTGTAGTTCCACTTGTAGCTTCCAACCCATAGTTTCTAATATTTGGTTGATGAACCAGCAGGACTTATATATGCCCAACTTTTCTATGGCATGCCACTTTTTACCTTTTGTGAGATGCCAATCTGTCTATTTAAGCCTTCAAATATTTGATCGATCAAAGTTTTTGAGGGAGAAAGATGGTTGGTGGTGGTGAAGCAGAAGAAGATGAGCAGTTGCCATTGCTCGTAAGCTCTTCTTCAACAAATGAACTCAGCCAACAACCTCTCAAAAGAACTGGTAATCTGAGCTCAGCCCACTATTTCTTGTCTTGGTGATCGTCATTCTTTTGTTTTTTTGGCAATTTTATGGAGGCATATTCATACATATAGGGTCAACAGGTCAGGTTTTACTACAATTACTTGAAATGCGTTTAGATAACATCCTTTTTCGATTAGGTATGGCTTCGACTATTCCTCAAGCCCGCCAATTAGTTAACCACAGACATATTTTAGTTAATGGTCGTTAGAACTTAAGAAGCAGAGACTATGATGGTTCATTTCATTTAATTGGGTAGAAGTGGTTTTTTGTTAGGTATGATTGGTGGTTGAGGAAGTACCCAAAAAAAAAAAAAATCAGTGGTCCTAAAACCTGAAGATGATACTTGTGAATCTTTATCTCCACTTTTTAATGTCTCTCTCAACAGATGTTTCAGTTTCATGGCAAATCTGGACTTAGCTAATATAGATATTTTCTGAACCAATGCTTGATATAATCTTGGCTTTCAAATGTTCTTAACTTTTCAACAATTTGGTTTTCTTGCACTTTCTGCTGGATTGTAATAGAATCTGCAGAATGTCATAAAGATTTGGAGGCTAATTTTGTATATGAATTTCTCTTGGCTTTCAATATAATTTCCATATCTAAAATGCACCTTCTGCAATTTGGGCTGTTTTTGCACTTTCTGCAGAACCTAATTTAAGACTTGGAGGCTGAATTTGTAAATGATTTGTTATGTGTAGGAACCATATGGACTGCATTAGCACATATAATCACAGGTGTGATAGGAGCAGGGGTACTATCCCTTGCATGGAGTGTGGCTCAGCTGGGGTGGGTTGCAGGTCCATTGTTTATGCTAGTCTTTGCTGCAGTCACCATTCTTTCAAACAACCTCCTCTGTGACTGCTACAGATACCCGGATTCGGATGGCCCGACTAGATCCCGATCCTACATGGAAGCTGTCAAGATCTACTTAGGTTAGCGTTTCTAACTCTCTGTCTAAACACAATCTCTAAGTTTTTTTCTTTCTAATTTTGTCATATCCCATTGTAAATTTTGATGCAAAGATGTTGACTTTGGTATCTTATGTTTTCCAAAAACTTTGTATCTACATGCATTACTTCAAAAACTAACTAGAATAATGCTAAGTTTAGTCGCTCACTTGCAAGTGGATGACCATGAGCCGTTGATGCACGGTCACCCAATTTCACGTGGGGGGACTGAGCCTAGCATAGTTTATAAGTACATATAAATTATCAACTTTGACCTGTGTATGATGGAATTTTAGGAGAGAAGAGGCAAACTGTGTCTGCAATATTTATACATGAGAGCTTGTATGGCACTGGCATTGCCTATATCATTACAGCTGCTAGCAGCGTCAGGTATTCTTTATCAAACCTTTCTCTGCCTTCGAGTTGAACATTCTTTGCCTATATCTTGCTTGTTTGCTTCCTTATTCTCAGCTTATTTTCTTCTTGGAGTTGCTTTGCAAATCCTAAGTTCTTTCATTGCATCAATTGTTTGCCTCAACTTTTTTAATTGAATCAAAGTGTTTGACTTTTTCCTTTAAAAAAAAACATTGAGGCCTTTTTTTGGTGGGTTTTGAGACCTTTTTCAACAACAAAAAGCCCATAATCCAATTCAAGATGGCCCTTGCAACTCCTTCTCTGATGGGCCAAAATTGCTATTTATATTTGGGCTAATAAATTGAAAACAATTCTTTTGGGTCTTTTAATATGGTAGACTCAAGACTGGTAGGTTATTTTTTGGTCATTGTTAGAGTTTATGACTATGACTTTTCCCCAAGTAAAATGCCGAGGCACGATGGAGCTAAGCCAACTAAGATAGGCCTCTACGCATTAGACATGAAAAGACAAGAGTGAGGCAATATTGCAGAAAGGGACAAAGCAAAACATGTCAAGCCAAACTAGAATAATTGAATTTGAAATGGCAATCAATGGCCATGGCTTAGTTTGGCACCTCTGAAACTGACCCAGCAATTTCTGTGATGTGAGGACAAGTGTGACATGATAAGAGATAAACAAATCTGTCTCAACCAAATATCAGCATATCATGTTTTTTTAAAAGGGGTTAATTGCATATAGCCCCCTCAAATTTTAGAGTTTATTTCAAAGATCGGGTGCTAATTTGAAATGTACCTTAAAGTTTGAGGGAGCTAACCCAAAAAAAAATTATATGATTGTTACTAGATTCTTGCTTAAATAAATACATAATAGAATGTTCATCTTGTGTGTTGTTAGTCTTGGATTCTTGCTCTTTGTGTCAGAATCATCAGTGAATAATGATTACTAGTTTGAGCCGCCAGACAATTATAAAGTAGCTTTTTGATGATTCAACAACAAAAAGAGGAGGGAGGGAGGGAATCTCTGTTTTTGTGACACGTCTGAAAAATTCTTAGACTTTTTCTTTTGGCATCAATAATTCATCAACTCCACTGTGAGATACTGACGTGGGTTTTTGAGCTCTTAATTCAGCCAGCCTAAGATTATTACGTGAAGGGAAAACCTTACCCAGATCACAATTTCAGCTTGCCATGAGTCAGAAAGGTAGATGGATACTCAAAACTACTGCCATCTGCAGTCAAGGTCTTAAAAGTCAACAGATTTCAGGTCTGCACAAGTGTTTAGGTTAAGATGGATGTATCATTAGCCTTCTTTGGTTAAAATGGAGTGCTGTCAATGTAGACGGACAACTTGTTTTCTGTTTTCAAGCAATTTCTTTGTTAGAGAAGAGGACTGACCACCAACCCACTTAGGCAAAGTCATGTTACTATAAATCCAAAAAATAAAGTAAAGTGAGGAAAGTTAACAAATGGGAAAAAGATGAACATGACAGGTTTGATATCCCACTCCATTATTGGTATGGAATCATGGAAGGTTCAAAGAAGACTATATAAGTATATGTCATCCATTTCACAGGTGTAAGCCTCCTTGCTAGGCTTAAGGCCCCCCCAACTGCAGCCATAAATTTTATTCCAAAACTGGGTAAATAAGTTGCATAAAGATTGATTTTCCTTTGATTTAACACCCTTCCATCCATCATGTAGCTGGTAATTAACCCCATAGTCTGTGTCTGTCTAAGACTTGGTAAGGTCCAAGGATCAATCTACAGCTGTGTAGGAATCATCTGTATCAAATACCTTTTTTTCTTTTTTACTGAGTCTACTCTACGTAGTACATCAAAGAAAGCCTAGTTAAATATTTATTACTCTTCCATCATCATGTGGCTGGTAATTAAATCTTTAATCTGTCTACAACTTGGTAAGGTCAAAGGGACATAAAAAAATTTATTATATTTTACCCATTAGAATTTCTATACCAAATAGGCAAACACCTTTGTTTTCTTTCTTTTACTGAGTCTATATATATTCTTACATCAAAGAAGGCCTAGATAAGTCTCTTCCATTGAAGGTTTAATGATGGAGGCAAAGCTACATCCTCAGCACATATATGAATGCCAAGTCTAATTTAGAGGCATGGCAAATGAAACTGTTGCCTTGTCAGGCATTGTGTTTAGTTACATCAATGCATGTTTGGTAAAGTGTTGTTTTATTAGAGTATTTGCCTTAGGCCTCTCTATATTTGGAATACACAGGTCTCAAAACTTCATAAGCTATTGTTAGTCCGATAAACATGGCAGTTCAGCACCCTCTTGAATTAGCTAATAATGGTTCCTGTGATGATGATGGCCATCCACTAAGAACTGGTAAATTTTTCTCAGTCTACACTACACTTCTCCATAATTAAGAGTAGAATCCAATTTGTTCTTGAATTTACTTAGTTCTAGTGGGAAACTTATCAACCAGGAACCTTATGGAGTGGTGTGGCTCATATCATCACTGCTGTTATTGGAGCTGGAGTTTTATCTTTGGCATGGAGTACTTCACAGCTAGGATGGATTGGAGGCCCAGTTGCCTTGCTTTGTTTTGCAATTGTCACCTACGTTTCTTCCTTCCTCCTTTCAGATTGTTACAGGTCTCCTGACCCTGTAACCGGAACTCGAAACAAATGTTACATGGATGCTGTCAAAGTGAACCTCAATAGTAAAAGACTAAAAACCTCTTTGTTTTGACTCTTTTTCTATGTAGTCTTCAATATAGGATATGTTTTTCTAATGGATTGAAATCTTTGATATGCGTTCTGATTTAGTTCAGTGATAGTTCAGGTAGAAAACAGTCCTGGTTTTGTGGTTTCCTTCTATATTTCAGCATGTATGGAACTGGTATTGCTTATGTAATTACCCCTGCAACCAGTATGAGGTAACTACCCCTTAGTGATGAATGCTGTGTTTTTCATTTTGTTTCATCCCTTTGATATAAGAGCATCAATGGTTTTGTGTGTTGTGGGTATGCTTTTCCTTTTTTGTATTTTTTAATTTTTTATTAGTGAATAAGATTAACTTTTACTAAGATTCTTTTCATATGTTGATGCTTACTCCTCTTCTTTCCAACTGATTTCAATTTGGCTAAGAATCTGTATTAATTTTTGCATTATATTTTCTCAATTTAGAGCTATTCAGAGGTCAAACTGCTATCACAAAGAAGGGCATCAGGCTTCATGTGAATATGGGACTAGTGTGTATATGCTGCTGTTTGGACTTGTCCAGATTGTAGTGTCACAAATACCAGATTTCCATAACATGGAGTGGCTTTCAACTATTGCAGCAATCATGTCCTTTACCTATGCTTTTATTGGACTTGGCCTTGGCTTCGCAAAAGTAATAGGTATTGCTTTGAATCTACCAGCTTCTTTTAACATAGAAATCTGGACTATGTTACAGCAATATAAACCAGTAATGCTTTGTTGTGTTGCTAAAACTATATATGTAGTGAACAGAAACCCAGAACTTCAAATTTGTTTCAATTGGAACTTCAGAAAGAAAAAAATATTGAAAATAGCCCCCACATAATGGAACTTAATAAATATATAAAAAGTTATTTCTGGTTCATCCAGTTGTTCTGCAGTTTAAGATGTGTTTACATTTGCAGAAAATGGCAGGATTCAGGGGAGCCTGGGAGGAGTTCCAACCTCTAATGTTGCTGATAAATTATGGTTAGCCTTCCAAGCACTTGGAGATATTGCTTATGCCTATCCATACTCCATTATTCTTCTTGAGATTCAGGTTGGATTTCTAATATTTTCACAAACAAAATTTTGATTAAAACCTTATAAAATTATTATGTTCAAGCACAGATTTAGGTTGATTTAGAAGCTAACATGGAATTGTGATATCTGTCGAATCAAGGATACTTTGAAGTCCCCTCCAGCAGAAAACAAGACAATGAAGAAGGCCTCAATGGTTGCCATCTTTGTCACAACCTTTTTCTACCTCTGCTGTGGATGCTTTGGCTATGCCGCCTTTGGGAATGACACACCAGGGAACCTCTTGACAGGATTTGGATTTTACGAACCTTACTGGCTCATTGATTTTGCTAATGCTTGCATTGTTCTTCATTTGGTGGGAGGATATCAGGTACTACCAGTTTACATTGAAATGTTCAAGTTTGAATCACCATTTCGATCTTTCGTAGACACCATTCTTTTTACATGATTTTATCTGCCAGGTCTACAGCCAACCAGTATTTGCAGTTGCTGAGAGATGGTTTAGCAAGAAATATCCCGACAGCGGATTTGTGAACAACTTTTACTCCATCAAAGTTCCATTGTTGCCAAGGTTTCAAGCGAACCCCTTCAGGCTATGTTTCCGAACTGTTTATGTTGTGTCAACTACTGGGATTGCAATGCTGTTTCCTTATTTCAACCAAGTGTTGGGAGTGTTAGGGGCCTTGAACTTTTGGCCTTTGGCTATATATTTCCCTGTAGAAATGTACTTTGTACAAAAGAAAATTGGGTCCTGGACAAGAAAATGGATTGTTCTAAAGGCATTCAGTTTAGTTTGCTTTCTTGTCACAGTTGTGGGGGTTATTGGATCAGTTCAAGGACTTATAAGTGCCAAACTTAGCTAGGGAGTATTGTAATTTCCTCATAGACAAATATAAATGTAAATTTCTTCATTTATAATGTAATTTTTTTCCTTTGCAAGTAATAGTAATGAGATTGCGCTGAGCAAATATGCAGCTTTGGGATTTTGGACAGAGGAATAGATAACAGATGGTAAATATGAGGTGCGCATGGGGTCTAACCCAGTGAAAAATGGCCTTGATTTGCAAACGAGTAGTCTCAAATTCGAACTTCTATGGCACTGGTAAAAACCCCATCCCTCATAGTTTAGACTATTGTTTGTATTAAAAAAAGATGGTAAACATGAGGCATGCAATCTGATGGTAATCATGAAAACTGAACAAAATTGTTTTAGACCTTATTTATTAGTTTAGGTAGGATTTTGGTAGCTTTATAGGCTGATAAGTGGGTAACAGCAACATCAGTACGATAGGATTGGGCATGCCCTGCTGCAGACAGCCACATAATGCATTGCATATGCATGTTATCTTCTGTACGAAAAACAAAAGCTGGTTCAAGACAACATGAACATAGCTGGGAAATGAATGTGCACGTGACCTGCACGTGCAACAACCTTAACTTTTGCAACTTGTAAGTGAAGGGACAAGTAGACATTCGACCCCTCTCCTCTGTAAGTTGGTTTTGTGTGAGCAGAGCAAAAAGCCACCCAAACCATCCAGGCATGCATGCAGTCAACAAGAAAGAGAGAGAGAGAGAGAGGGTTGACCGGGTGTCTTGTGGGTGAGCTACCGGCCCAAGTCTCACACGCTCAATGGCGTTGAATTCTTTAATAAAATCATGCACCTTTGATGGCTTTATCAGTAGCCTTTAGGCCATGGGAAAACACCCCCCATGCACTTGAACACTCATCCTTTATATAAAGAAAAGAACAGGTAAACCTGTAAGTCTCACAAATTACAATAGAAATAGAAAACAACCCAAGAAATATGTTTTCATTTCTTTGTTTTTAACAAAACCAAATTACCCAAATCAAAGAAGAAAAAACAAGCTTTATAGCTCTTTTAGCTTAGTTACTTCCACTACCCTCAACTCTAACTCTAGTCTTGTTTTTTATTTTTTTCCCCAATTTTATTGGCATTTTTTAGCTGAGTGAGTTAAAAGTTTTAGAAAATAGACAGAGAGAGATGGGTCGGATTCCATGCTGTGAGAAGGACAATGTGAAAAGGGGGCAGTGGACACCTGAAGAAGATAATAAGCTATCTTCCTACATTGCCCAACATGGCACTCGCAATTGGCGGCTCATCCCCAAGAATGCAGGTAACAAGCTCTCTCTCTCTCTCTCTCTCTCTCTCTCTCTCTCTCTCTCTCTCTCTAAAGCTTTCTTTGTTCGATTCATAAGGTCTACAAAGATGTGGGAAGAGCTGCAGGCTGCGGTGGACGAACTACCTCCGCCCTGACCTTAAGCATGGCCAGTTCTCAGACGCAGAAGAGCAAACCATTGTCAAACTTCACTCTGTTGTTGGTAACCGGTAATTATGACATCAAATTAAGCACTGCACATATCTTGTGATTAACCTTTTTCTTTTCTGACTGAACTGGATTTCTTATCCCTATGAATCTCCAACAATGGTGGATAATCTGATTGTTCATGCAGTTTTTTCTGTTTATTTCAAGTGCCTGCTCACTAATCATTTCCCCATGAATGTCACAGATGGTCGATAATTGCAGCACAACTGCCTGGTCGCACCGACAATGATGTGAAAAACCATTGGAACACCAAGCTGAAGAAGAAGCTATCGGGCATGGGGATAGACCCCGTCACCCACAAACCCTTTTCCCATCTCATGGCCGAGATTGCAACCACACTGGCACCGCCACAGGTGGCTCACCTTGCAGAAGCAGCACTTGGCTGCTTCAAGGATGAAATGCTCCACCTCCTCACGAAGAGGCGCATTGACTTCCAGTTCCAACATTCTAATGCAACACCAGGGAACAGCACAGCCACTTACATTAACAGTAAGCAGGAAGAAAATGATGACACTATTGAGAAGATCAAGATTGGTTTATCCAGGGCTATGCAAGAACCAGACATGTTAACCTCAAACAAACCTTGGGACCCTACTGGAGCAACATCTGCAAACTTTACCGGGAACTGCAGTGCTTTTCCCTTGCCCATGTCCGGATTTCAGTATGGCCCTTCAACTTTCGGGAATGAAGGGGATGGATCCCCGTGGAGCCAGAGTATGTGTACTGGAAGCACATGCACAGGGGCAGACCAGCAGGGCCAGTTGCATGACAAACTAGGGGAACAAAATGGAGAGGAATCCGAGGGTGGAAAAGAGTTGAGAAATGGATCCAACATATTCAACTCAGATAGCATCTTGTGGGATTTACCATCTGATGATCTAATGAATCCAATGGTCTAAAATAATTTATACAAGCATTTGAGGGGAGATAGGTAAAAATAAATATCAAGTGGCAGCGCTAAACAATGATAATGTAAATAAGGCTCGTTTTATAAATTATGGTGAAAGAAAAATCTTATGAAAAATGCATAATTTATTGCTGACTTTCAATCAATTGTGAAATTGTGATACAACTATATCTTTTCTCTTTACTATGAATTACAAGGTGAATCATGCAAAATATGAAGAAGAAGAAGATGTATCAGCCAGAACCTGCACATATCAATCAAAGAAGAAAGTTAGAAAACCAACACTAATAACTAGATATATGAATATAAGGCTTAGTTTGGCCAATACACACCTCAAGTTGCTCTTCAGTAAATGAATCTTTCTGAATATTCCATGTATCAGCATGGGTACGTCGAAACTCTGCAACTGCTTTTGTAACCGTGGATTTCACTGGCGATGGCTCTCCACCAAAACGAGCGAGTAAAGTAACATGATCAGGTAACCAACTGAGAAAGCAGTGGAAATTGCTATGAGGCAGACATTCAAACATTCAAATTATTGGATAAATTGAGAAGGGGCGCCGGGGAAGCAATGGAATAAAAAAAAAGGTGAACAAATGAAGTCCACCCTTATTTCAAGATAACTAGCTACAACATGCCAACGTTAACCCAAAAACAAAAAAAAAGAGTAAGGGGCCAGTGGTGTTCATAAATACATTGGAGCTGCCAAAACCTGACCTTTAGTGTGATTGCTAGAGTAACTGTGAATAAATTACAAGACCTGTTCCCCGTATTGAAGATGACGTACCTAGGCATATCATAAGGGGCTGATAACACAGAAGCTACCAAAGCAAGTACAGCGCCATGAATGGAAGCTATGGACTGGCTCGAGCTTAAACTTCTGCATTCAAATATAATAAAAGTATGTAAGCCCATCAATGTATACAAGGTGTAGTATTGAATACTAAAAATCTAATAAGAATATGGGTGCAAAGATATTTTATGTTGAAGTCATATGAACCTGAATGATTGTGCGAATCAAGCATTTGCACATAAGTACAGAAATGAGATAAGACAAAATAAAATATATATAATCGTCCTGATTTTTACTAATGAGAAAATTTATAATGCAATAAACAAGGACTGAGTTAAGGTATTCCAAAACTGGGGCTTGCATGTATTCTGCCGACAATTTATAATTCTCTAGGCAATTGTTTATTTGCTTCAAAAATAGCTTCTTACACTCCTCATGTTTGAGCATATGTGAGTGTGGGAAGCTACTTTTGGGGTATAAGTAGCATTTCTCTTCTCTAAATAATTTCTCTACCCAATAAAGACGTTGAGTTTCCATGAAAACAACAAAACTTGATGCAAGACCAGAAGATTATAAGACTGAAAACTATGAAGACGAGTCTTTTCAAAAGCCAGGGAAATACCTTCGCTTTCTCTTCCTCTGAAGAATAGTAGCTTCGGTGTAAGCTTTATCACGAAAGTCTTTAGCTAAATCTTCATCTCCACCCTTCATTAGGCCTGCTAATACTGCAGCAGCATGTTCTCTTACCTGATACATAAATTGTAAGTTTTTTTTTTTTTAATAAAAAAAATTCTACCTCATTCCTAAGAAATATAGGACCTAAAAGAGAGTCGCAGACTCCCTTAAGATTTATGCATCATTGTTTAAGGACCATCCTGAAAAAACACCTGAGTTCAGGTTTTCTCTTCTTCACAGGTCAGAAGCTTTAAAAGTGAGTTTATACATCAATGTCTTTAGAAAATGTTCTGATGATAGTAAATTTTAAGTCATCGAAAAATGAATTATATTTTTCGCTTGAACCAGAAACTTGCCTCAACTTGGTTGTCTACAAGTAGCTTTTCAACAGTTCTCCAAATTTGTTGTTTCTCCGTACTTGAGAGAATGTAAGTGTGCCTGTTGTTTAAGAAAATAACAATAATAATATAAATTTCTTCACCTACATGCTAGAATCAACATCATATGTTATTTTTTTTGTCAAGAATGCACGTTGTATGAAACTGGAAACTTTAAGGTGCAGACAGATAAAGGATAGACGAAAACATTTTTATAAATAACAATTTTGAAGTTCCAATGCTCTCGAAGTATAATATGGACACACCGAAAATGTATACACCAAAAGCACTATTTGGTTTGTATTTCGGTATGCCTAATAGGAAAGGGGATACATACATTAGGGGATCATAACGAAAGGGAAGATATCCAAAATATGTATCATACCTATACATAAAAGTTCTCAGATATGTAAGTGTTGCAGATCTAATTCGCCAGTTAGAGTCATTGGCAGAAGAAAGAATCATGGATACAGCCTCCTGGAGATGAGGTCCCCAGAAAACTCTCCACTTCAGCAATTCAAAAGATGCCTTGGCTAAAGTTGACAAATCTTTATTTGAAGTTTCCTTAGAAAGAAAAAACCAACAACATTACTAAGATATACAGATCTGATACCCTACCAAACTGCTATCACCATTACAATAGAGCAATCCAGTAGATTGTTAAAATATCAAAGTAATTGAAATGTACACTAAGAGAAACATAGAGGTTATCCAATGATTACTACAAGAGCCATTGAATTAATAAGAAAGGGGGAACAGCCAACAATAGATCATGTTAGATGAATCAATTAACGACTAGGGTTGCTCAAAACGTAGACCAAGTCCTCAAATTCTGAATTCCACATTACAAAAGCAATATAATTGGTGCCATGAAACTTATCGTGAGTTTAGGCTGCTAATCAGCCAGCCTCTTAAAATAAGATATTTAGTTGTTGCAATTACCAATCAGCTTAAATTAAGAGAGCTGATTGCTTATAATTACAAAATTATTAAATTAAGGGCACAACATTAGGAAAGATTTGAGGAGAAATTTATGTACTGGTGCTCTATATAAACAACTGCAATACACAGACTTTCCCTCTTTCATTAATTTTTTTTTTCCCAACAAAACTCTTTCATCTTCTCCTGATTCCTCAAAAAAAGATTCCAAAATGTCATATACAACATGATGATAAACTATCCACAATTAGTCATTCAAGATTAGCCAACAAGGGTTCAAACAGAAGGAAGAGTGCATTCTAGTGAACTTCATAACGAGAAATGGCCTCATAAGCAAACTAGTGAAACACTACTACCAAAAGACTCAACTTTAACTTCACTTACCTGCAATGATATTACAGGATAAAGAAGTCCCACAATTACATCCAGCAGATACGAAGCTCGCCCAGACTTCAAAGATGAGATGATAAAATGGAAAAGCTTCACAAAATATGAAAATGTACAAATTGATCAGTCCAATATTTTATAAGACTAAGAAGATACGATTAGAAACATTTCTAAAAACTAGTACCGTTTCCATCCATTTGACATCATCCTGTGAATCACCATTTAAATGCCCATTTTCAGGACTGATAGTTGCTGGGGTCTCCAAACTGTCAGACTGGGTGGTATTCTGAATATTTATTAGCACTTCAGATGCTCGCTCTTTTAGAAACTGAACCCAACTTCTCCCATCAAATTGCTTGGCAACATCTCTTCTTTCCTCCGCATGTGAATGTTCATGATCAAATGATTCATACAGTTGGATGTTAGAGCACAACACAGAAAGGGTAACACCTATAGCTTCTCTTACCTGTCCAAAGAAAAACATTCGTCAAATCTATAAACTCCCAAGGAAAATGCAAAACAGACCAAACGCTGCCTTGAAAATGATTAGTATAAGAATGAGGCATTTATAAACAAAAGTTTCTTGTTCATCTGATAAGTGCATAAAAATCTGGTATTTTACACTGCATACAAAAAAAATTAATTTGTAGCACGCAACTCTGTTCCATGGATTTCTTTTGGACGAAATCACATGATAGAGCCATTATCTGATGAGAATGATAAATTAAATATCTGAACACAACCCAGCCCTTAATTTCTTATGAGAAAAGCGCTGTTAAGAGTTCTCCTAATGTATCTTATCCCTTTGCATATTATTATTAAAATAATAAAAAATAGTGAAAGACATGCACATGCACAGAATGAAACAGCTTACTTGGGCAGATGAATGGCACATGTTACCGAGCAACTCCTCCAGAAGTCTATAATGGAGCCGTACTTCAGTTAATGGCATTCTCTGTGGAGATAATTCAATAAGTGCAGCCGAAAGAAAAGCATAGCGCTTGGCAACTACAGTAGTAGTTACCGTTCGAGGTAAAGGTGTGGCCAAACAATCCAGTACTGGTTGTCTCAAAAGAGGGACTCTTGTTCCATGTTTCCCTTTCCCAGTAACAGCATAACGTATACAGGCTGCCCACTCAGGTATTGATTCTACTGATTGTGATAGAATGATATTCTGCAACTGGACCAAAATCCAATTCTCCCATGCTACTGAAATACCGTTAACATCAGAATGCAATATTCCAGCCAATGCTTCAGCAGCAACACACTGCTTAGACCTCTCCTTCGCATTTGCAAACTCCTCCAATGAGCTTTTAAGTGCCAATAAAACAGGCATGCCACATTCTTGTATTAGCCGCTTGAAAATTCTCGCAAAGTTTGAGTAAAATGTGTCACTTCCTAATAAAGAGATCCAAGTAGGAGTACGTGGCCATGAAGCGGTAAAATCAAAATAAAAACGGGTGATTGATTTGTCTGCTAGGCTCTGAAAAGAACTCCCATGGTTTCCTCTAGAAGATGTGCTTTCAGTATCAGTAACTATGTGAACATGAGAAAGACTGGTCAAGGTCTCACTGAAAAAACCATCTTCCTGAAATATTTGGGTTAATTCTCCTTCAAGGGATGACTTTCTACTTCCGTGCAAATTCCAGAGGGGGAAGCCTGTTCTTCAGGTGACAGTTTATAAGGCGATTCTTTTAACAGTGTATTTAAAGCTGATATTGCAAGTATCCTTGTCTGAGGAAGCTGACTTTTTAAATTCTTTAAGAAGTGACCTGAAGCAGCATTATCTCACAATTTTAGAATCTTACTAAAAAGTTGAACTTAAAAAACAAGATTAGTGCTAAAAAGTAAAGAGTCAACTTATGAGTTAACAAAACCATGAACCCACCAGCAGTTTCACTCAAAATTTTTGAGGAGGAATTTGGGTCATTCCTAGATGCCATTGCCAACAGGAGTAGAACCCTGTTAGCCATCAGATTGTACCTGGAAAAATATAAAGAAAAAAGATTTACCCCATAAATTTATGAATTTTAGAGTCTATGCAGTTAAACCTTCTAGAGACGTAAATTTTTCTTCAAAGCGAAATCAAAGGTAACACAAACCCTTGGATATACTTTCTCAGTTTCAGTGTTCAAGGACACCAGAAAGTTCAACAACGTTTCTTCAGACCTTAAAGAAAATGTCCAAGATATTAGTTATTTACCTCCAATGCAAGCCAATAGAATCAAAACTCATAGAAGTGATCTGAGAAACCAAATCTGAAAAATCTGGTGCATCTGTATGATTCCCTGATGTTGTGAAAATGCTTCTAGATACTCCAGCAAAGTAGATGTTGTATTTGACAAAAAGCTGCTAGCACAAAGTTTTTATTTTTTATGAGAACAAACAATATTTTCGACAACAAGCAAATCACAACAATTAGCTTTATATCATATTTTACCTCATTGATTGCCTTCTGGGTTTTCAGTGATTCATGATGAGAGCTTCAAGAAGGAGAAAGGCAGATCAAAATTCAATCTATAACTTCAATATTCAGCAATTTTAAACTGAACCCACAACAGATATTGCTACGTGTATAAAAGTAAGTATTACCTTGAAAGAATTCCAAGGATGAATGAAGAGAATGCCTTTGGGTCCTGGAATGACAGAAACATATCAGAAACTCTCATTTTATCATAATCAGTTGTGAGCAGTTTGTGTGGAATGACTACCATTGTCAAATGCTTGAGAACTGTCTGTGTGGCAAGGACAGCACATGAACCTAGCACCACATATTCTGGTGACTTAGGACTCCTTAAGTTCTCAGTTAGAGAAAGAACGCACTTTGAAATCATAGATGGCCATCTCTTTATCATCTTTAAAAGAGCTTTCCCAGCAAGCCTGAACATCAGGAAAAAAATAATAATCAGATATGGTAACACAAAATTGCAAATTGAAAAACATTAAGCATAAAAATCAGTGTCATGAAGAAAAATCAAGCAGGAGGTAATAATTACGTCTGAAATAAGTGATAAACAACATATCAAATGAAGCAACAGATAAAGGAACTTTTATTCTTCACTTGCAAAGAAACCACCCACAAAAGTTGACATAAGTGGCAAAAGAACACACTAGTGGAAGAGACAAAAGGAAACATGGAAAATAAGTTCTATTTTAGAGGAAATTCCTTGCTACTCTACCAGCAAAAACAGGAGACACTTCTATTGCTCATTGATATTTCATTCATGGAATTGTTCTTCTGCTAAAAGTTAATAACTAGGTCATGCATTGGTGCTACCGTAAAAGTCTTCAACCAACTATTTTAGTTTACAGACCTACTCAGGAACAAGACACTTGAATATCTATCAGAAATCAAGACAAAAAGGCTTATTCAGCAACAAGACATCCAACAAACTGTTAAATCTGTCAGGAAGAGACCTCATTATATGACAGGACAAGAAAAAACTCTGCAAACATTCTTAAAACATGAGAAGACAAGTAAAGTGTAGTGGTTTGCACACAGTGTTAACATGTGACCAGATCAATTTCATTCTTTTGGTGAGTTGTTGCTTCTATAAGTATGTTGATTCCATGTCAGATGATACACACACAGACATAGCAGACTGCATTTTCTTAAGAAACTTTATATGCATTACCAAAATTATAACGTGCATTCACATGTGTGCAATTTCAGTCAAACTACTGCTACTACAATTAAATTGAGTAAACAGTACTTCTGCTATGGCTTCATTATAAAGTAAGGTCAAGAAGATTAGAGACTCACACACGAACTGTTTCATAGCTATGCAATGTAAGATTTAGAAGATTATCCACCAAAAGATTCACATGGTCTGGTGGACCAAAATTTGCATTAGTACGATATACATGATAGGATGATTGTGATGATCTCCAGGTACTGTGCATGAATGCCTTGTCAATAAGTGCCCACCGTGGCCTGGTACAGAACAACATAATCAGGGTTCGAATTCAAGTATGCATGGTTCATGTGATAAAAAGGAGATCCATCAAACTTTTTTCTTTTTGGATAGTACGATCCAGCAATAGTACTCTTACCTTCTCTTCCCCTTAGACTGAGCTGAAACTATAAAGTTTATTGAAGGCTCTATAATGGCAGCCGATTCTAATTTCCATGCCTGCCTGTGATTTGACCATTCATCATACTCCAAACTTCCTGCATATAAGGTAAAGTACTGATGATGAGACAAAGCACACCCTAAAAGAGGGGTGGGGGATGGGTATTGTCAAGAGTCAGTGTCCATTACCATAGTTTCCTAAGGCATCCATAATACGAATAATGAGTATCAACAGAATGCTGTCATCTGCTTTTTTGTCTAGTATATATCTGCACAATGCACAAAGACCAAATAAGATTCAGTAAATCGGATCTGCACAGTTGAAATGGATGATATCTGCGGGAAAACTCATATGTGATTACTTGCAGGCTGCATGTATAATCTCAGTAGCTTTTTCCCGCAATTTAGTGCTGCCAACACTTGAACCTGTTGCTCCAGCTATTAGAAAAGAAGCCTGATTTGGATGTTCAACAGTCCCATTCCTGGAGGACGGGGTGAAGTCAGGCAAGCAAGACAAAACACCTTGCAATGAAGAATCTATACGTAGAAGAGTCACTTTCAAGTGCTCTTTCTCATCTCCTGGGTTGAAAATAGCATGCATTGTCAGACAATATAACTTCACTTCCGTACATATAAAAACACACATGCATACAAGTGTATGTCCACGTCCACATTCATGGTTGCATATGAATTTGATTACTATTATTTGATTCACTGGACCTAGCTCCTGATAACTATATCTCCCTTCACTACTACATTTTCCGAGGATAAGAATATAACATCATAAAAAATTACCTGGATCAGAATGGACTTTAGTTTCACATATTCTCAAAAGATCATCCAAAGCCAACCGAAAATGAAGGTCCACAAGTTCATTTGCAAATTCAACTTCTTCAACACTTGGGATATGCCACTTGGGAGCCACCATTGGTTTATCATCTGAATAATCTTTGGTGCTGATCCATTCCTCTAATGCAGCAGCATTTGGATGATGCAAAATGCACCTAAAAGAAATAATATTATTTTTCTTCTTTGGCAGACAAATTTAAAATGTATGCACTCACACAATTATGTAACTAGCGAGAAAAGTTAATATACTTGTATTGATCAATAGGATAATAAAGAATCAGGCTTCCAAGAAGGGATCGAAGAAGATGATCACCAGCTCCATTGACCTGTCGAAAAAAAAATCATTCAAACCATTGAACAATTTCAGTGAGCATTGCATGTAGAGACACATGTATAGGAAGAAACAGTTGATCATGAGAGAACAACAGTCATCAAAGTAACAAGACCTTCCAAGATGGGGACTCAAAAGCAGAAATAATCGCCTCTTTGAAGTGATCCTTATAGCGCAGAAGTGCAGGACCTCCATAACTTATAGCAACTGATAATACTTTTAATTGATAGTCGATTGCTGTTTCAAGAGCTGGAGAAATTGTTGGTTTGACCTGGAAAGAAAACATTAAGTTCATAATAAAAATCTAGGCATAGACAGAAGCAAATAGTTTAAAACATTCATAAGAGAAACTACCTTTGTTGAAACTGAGGCATCGCACATTCCTCTACCTCCAAATCCTGTAGTTGGTGTTCCTTCTAAAGAAGATATAACAGACAGTAAAATTGGCTCAACAAGTTGAGCAACTGCCTCTTCTGGGTTAGAATGAACGCAGGCACAACAAAGCAGTCCAACCTCTGCAATTGCCCCAGGAAGAATATTTGTCTTCACAAACTTGGAGATCTTCTTCAAAGCCTGCCAGTGATTTGAGGAAGAGTTTACAAAATTGTCATGCTGAAAAGTATAACCATTATATATATAAAAAATTTGAGTCATTGAAGTCAAAAACTCAGAAACCTGATTATAGAGAGGTCGTGAGAGTCTCCCAAACAAGATTTCAAGCATACAATAGTAGTAAGGACCCTCCTCGACCAGAAAAGTTCCTGACGTTGCTGATGAATGTAGGCCTTCATTCCTGCAGCAAGTGTAACCAATTACTCTGACTACAAATAAGTTGTAAAGGGGAAACTGCGGAGAATGTATATCTTAAATTGTTAATACAAAACTATACAAGTGAAGCAACAGAGAACTGAATGTCATTACTTACGTAACACTGCTGGGTTCCAGGTGTAAGAGTAAGGAAAATAGGCGACATAAGAACTCATCTAACCATTCAGAAAATTGAATCATTGGCATGACTGATAACTCATCAATGTCATCATCCAATGAAGACATCTGCAAATACAAGTAAATTATAAGACTGTACATGCACAACCTACAGACATGTTTGATAGGTGATTGTATACTTACATTGGAAAATATAGAACCAATTAATTGCATTGTTGCCAAGGTTTTAGGAGGATCATTCGCGTCCATACCAAGTAATGCATTGGATAGTGAAACCACCAGAAGATCAATGAACTCATCACCGCTACCAGGATCAACTGGTTTTACTGCAGAACTTGATAGGGATGAGAGGAATAATGAACGCCCAACAAATGCTACCGACATCACTGCAATCTGCAACTGGTGGGTGGCAGTCATCTGACTAGACACAAAAGTTGGAAAAGAAGAAGTTAATTCAATGAAAGGAACACCACTTGCAGTAGCAATTTAGCAAACATTTCCTGTTATCCTGTATATTGGATGCACTTATGGAAACAAACTGATAACTTTTCTAAGCCTCTGTATCTTTTAGCGGAAAACAGTTCTGCAGAAAAAAATTTAAGGAAGACACTTCTGATGATTGTTCGAACGGAAGGTTTTCTTTTAACGAACAGTTGACATTTTGTAAGGCTCTGTCTTTCAGCAGACACAAAAGAGTTTTCCTAAAACTTACCAGACAGCAGAAAAATAAATTTCAAAGAGAACACTTTCCAATAAACTTTTCCAGCAGATATTTCCTAAAATTTTATTCTCCATCCGGACAAACAGAGCCTAATGTAAACCACATATTGTCCATATTCAGTAGTTCTAGAATAAAGAAAAACATGGAATATGACTAACCGTCTCTAAGGCCATATGGAAGCGAGATGCAACAAAAGGAAGGACAAGAGAAGGCTCCACATAAGACAAAATTGAAGTTGCGGCAGCAACTGTCTCAGAAAGATGTTCATTCTTGCTATATTGACCACGATCAATTAACTTCAGCACCACATTGACAAAGAAAATCCTTTCTGATCTTCCTAGATACTGGTCAGCCTGAATATTTTTACCTATGTTTCTGTAAAAAGAGTAATTTAGTGGAAAGAGGATAAAATAGGCTCAAGCATACAAAAGAACAGATGCCATATCATGCAAACAGATTCTTACAATTGTTCATGCTGTAGGCGCTTCTGGAATGAAACTACCAAATAGAGCAGAAAACGTTCTAATGCATAAGTCCAACGACCACCATTAGAAGGATGGTAATATCTACAAAAACAAAAATCGGTAATGAATCGATAATAGATTTTCAGAACAAGTACCATGCTTTTAAACAATATAACAGGAAAATAAAATAATATTAACATTGAGTATTTGAGTATACAAACTGTTCTAAGAGGTTGACCAATTTTTCAAAGTGCTCCTGTGCCGAGCTACCAGGCTTTAGCAAATAGACCTGCAGTTCCAGGTATAAAATATCTCACTCTACTATCAAGGAAGAGTTTATACAGGCACCAGTTAATTTACACTGCAAAATGCAGGCATCGGCATATTAAACTTACAATTGACTTTGCAATGGCCTTTGCTGGGGTAGCTGTTTTATTGGAGAACAAGAACCTTGTGTTTCTTGGAACATCCACAGAAAAGGGATATGATCCACTTCCATTTGCCACAGGAACCTTAAATGCAAGATAAAAACATGAAAGTTTTATTATATTTCAGTACAACTTTTTGATATGTTTGCTATCATTACAAGCTAAGTTACAGTATAATTATCAATAGTAGTGTAGCACGCATCAGTCGAGATGTAGTTGTACTTCTTTTATGGCATGACTTGAATATCAGGCAAAATACATGTAACCTAACTCTAAGCAAATTCAAGCTTTCTCGAAGGGCTCATTCACTCACCTCAAACATATTTAAGTATCTGGTGAAAAGTGCGGGCAAGTAACACTCCCAATCAATAAAGTTGTAGTTCTTTACAACACGAGCTATAACAGCTGCCCATTGACTGTTCCAAAATTGGCAATTCGGTATCGAGTCCCATAGGTGCAAAAACTCTTTGATCCAACCGCTACAATACCAAGAATACAAGGTGACTTGCCACAAAAAGAAATATAAAAATAAAGAAGTGTGCCAAAATCATAAAGAAAAAAGTGCAAGATATATGCTCCTTACTGCGAAAAGAATTCCTGGTTATCCAAGTTTGTGGGAAGAAACAGTCTAACAAACCCAGATCCCTCAAAGGATGAATTATGCCATGGATTTTCCAATAAAGATCTGCACGTTTGTTTCATTAAACAAAAAGACAATACAATTACTCATGAGAGAGAGAGTGAGCGGAACAACTCAGAGTTCAACTATAATCACCTAGCTTATGGTTTTATTTAAACATGGGTGTGCACATGTGTGTATCTATCTATTTAAACCAAAGCACAATACAATTTTTATTTGTATTGACAATAAGAAAAGGTCACCCAAAAAAAAAAGCTGAAAAGAATAAATTTATACAAATATGACTTGGAGCATGTGGAACAGTATTTTGCTTGTTTTGACATGGTGAAATATCAACTCAGTGAAACATCACAGAGATGGATGGAGGTGAAAAACCCCAGAAATGAAATTATGTTTCACAATCCAACTAACTAACTCTAGGGAAAAAGGCCTCAAAGTACTTACCTAAACTCAGACCATATCTCAAAGGCAGAACCTTGTGGGAAGAACTTCCGGCAGGACCGAACAAGAGAAGTAGTAGTCTCAAAATGTCTTTGTCTCAATCTCCAGCCTTCGGGACCTGTATTCCTGCAACATGTATCAACACATGAAGTTCTTCAAATGTGGCCTGTGTGTAAAATGTCATCCCAATTATAGTTGAGCAGTTGGTTGCACGCCACAAAGGTAGCAAACAAGCCAAATATGTCAAGAAAAACAACAACAAGAACCATACAGAAATAACAAAAATATATTTCAGGTTAAAAGCACTATTTCTAATTCATAGTTTGATTGCACCCATGAGAAAAAGCCAAAAAATTCATAACAAGTGATGACCATATGTAGAAACATTTATTGTTTTGGAAAAAGACGGTCATCTCTTGAATATTTCCTACGTACCAAGGTTGCACCCCTTTGGAGCCTTTAACAGATTTTACTTATAAATTAAGATGAAGTAACGAATTAATAAAACTATGAAGGAAATGGAAATATACTTGAAGGTGGATATATAAGACTCACCTAGTGAAATGTGTATGGATCAAAGTATCATACAAAGGCCGCCATTTTACTTTCAAGGACAACTTCTTTCGGTGCTTATTGAGTAATTTGACAAGGATGTTTCCCCATCTAACCTAATCAATACAAATGGAACCCACAATTTAAGAAACAAGAAATAATGACAGCAAGCATGTAACCAAAAAGATATGTGAACGTATGAAGCAGCTATGCGAAGTATTACCTGGGCATAAAGCTTATTTTGCGACACATGAAACAGTTCCAATCCAAATTCAACCAGAGCAGTTACATCTTCCAAAGATACGTCACTTTTTGCCTTGACAAAACTGCATGGCAAGTATAGAACCAACTTCAACATGATGAAGTACATTTGAAACTGAAATTCATAACCAATTCACAACTCTTATGAAATTATGAACATGAGTAATTTCAAATTTCAATCACATACTAACAAAACCCAAGTCAAAGAAGCAAAATTTAAACACACATAGAATAGCAAAAGAAGAAAACAACATAGAAAAATCATAAAATTGAATGAAAATAGAGAAGATATAGTGAATTGGGTGTACTGACAGGTCGATAACAGAAACCCATTTGAGAGTTGAATAGACGGATTCAGGATCGTCGGGTTTGTACGAGCCTTTGACAGAGGAGACGACCCAAGAGAAGGACTCTTTCTCTTTCTTAGACTCTTCAGCCACCGGCGGTGGAAGCCATGCATTGTAAAGATGCATACTTTACACGATTTGCTTTGTGAATTGGTGATCCAAATGAGAAGGGAAATTGATTTGAGAGATAAAAGCAGTAAGTGTTGGTATTTATTGATGCATTTGAAGACTTTGGCTTCAGCTTTTCTTTCTTGTCAAGAAAGTTGGGAATTGAATTTGAGAGCAGAGAGAGACAGATTGGGATTTTCCTTGGCTTGTGTGAGGGATCAAGGAGAGGGATGACTGGCTACCGGTAACGGCGGTTTTGTTCACTTTATTGACTTTCTGATTCTAAAGTCACATTCCTGCATATTGTATTTCTGAATTTCTTCAGGTCTCGAATTACGAATCTTAATGTTGGTACTTTTCCTATGTATTAGTAAACGTACGGTCAATCATGATCGGAATATACCTATGTTCTTTCTCAAAAAAATATAATAAAGGCAAGAAAAGTCATAAAATAATAAATTTTTTATAGGCTAAAACCATAATAATTCCAATACATGTTACACATAAGTAAATAATATTGTGTTGAAATTGCAACTCAATATATATGTATACAAGTTTTTTTTTCTTTTCATTTTATGGAGATTTTGTATCAAATATTTGGTCGTAAACAAATATCGAAATTTTATATAAAATTGAGATAAAATTAAAATACTTTAGTGTAGGTTGTTTCACCCCATTTTACCCGCAAAGTATAATTAAGATTCATTTGGCAATTTATTCATTTTCTTATAAAACTAAACAACAGTAAGAAATGAAAAAGGAAAGAAATATGGGAATATATATATAAATAAGTATATACTAAGCTACTGAAGATATTACTATTCATTTTCCATTAAAAAATATAGACTTATTTGAAGAGAAAACCACAAAACAAGCCACTTGTCATTTTTTAATTGGTTCTTTAAAAAATTAATATCAAAGAACCAATTAGAAAATGAAAATTAACTTTACTAGATCATATATAATTATAGACTTTCAATTTTTTAATTAGGAATTATAAATAATATATTAATTTGATTTGGACCAACAAGGTGCCAAGATGACCTTTATATTCATGATGTTAAAATAACATCTCATAGCCCTTCACGGTAAAAAAAAATAAAAAATATTGGAGCAACAAATGCTTTATAAAACAAAAAGTACTTTACAAGATTACAAAAGATATTATTTCCGTTATTTGGGCATTTTTAAACGATCCATTTTAAATTAAAAAATTCACGGCACAAAACAAATGCATTTTGCAGTTAAAAAAGTGACGTATTATATAAGGTCATCTCGCATATACTTGCTAAACAAGTTAAATCTTTTTATTTTATTTTTTTTACCCTGTTGGTGATGCAAACAAAAAGATTTTTGTTAAGAGAAAGTGTTGCAGGCTGCGGAAGATTATGAACGATGACACAAACAGGCAGAATATTTCAACGGCCAGATTGCATGCCACGTGGAAAGTCAAAATTTTAACTGGCTATTTTCTGTAATGGGCCGGCCGTACAGCTGTGTGGGATTTTCGCTCAGATTGGTAAATGGAAAGCGACTTGACAAATTGGATTCTGATCCAATGGGCCTACAGAACTTGATGATTGAGGTGGGTGATGGATCAATCATAGAGCAATTCTATTTGGAAACATCGTGGAGGAATTTTATGAGACATCCAGGCATGATATTTGATTCCCAACCCCAATCATAAAATTTTGTCCACAGCTTCCAATTTGTTCATGTAATTAAATAACTAATTTTTTATTTTTTTTTTTATATAACCGATAATGGGCGAGGGGGATTTTGAATACAAGACCTTGAGTGCACAAGTAGCTGCTATGCCTCCCCAATGGGGGCTCTATTTGGGGCTCAACCACCACAAGGCTCTCAAAAATACAAACTCTCTTTAAAAAGGCATCCCTAATTGTGCAAATTTGGGGCTCTAAAACTTGAAGCCCAACCGGAGTAGTAGCTAAATGTATGGCTTTGGTTGAAACCCTTGAAACCTAGTGGGACCCACGAATTGAAAAAGCAGCAGCCCACTTTTGTGGTCTTTCTCACTTGTCTGCGACTGTAGATGGCCTACTTGCCATTTATTTGGTTGTTCATTTGCATGATGACCCACATCCATTAACCAAATTTTCAAAGTTATGTTAATAGCTATATTCCAACGGATAAAATGTTGATTTTCAAATATTGTCCAAAATTTGATTTTCTTGTTGTTGAACTGTTCACAAAAAATAAACTAACATAACATGAACAAACATTAAAGTAAAATAGTTAACTCAAAAAAAAAAAACCATGTAAATCAAATTACATTATAAAAAAATATAGAGCCCGCTATGAATATAAAGCTTTCAATTGTGGGAGAGATTCCTTTAGAGCCCCAAAAATTCCATTGGAGCTCTAAATAGGGCTCTATAAACCTTTTTAGAGCCCCAACCATTGGGGATGAGCTTAACCACTTGAACTACAAACCTTTTGCATAAACAAAAATTTAAAGCTTCCCCTCATGCCCTATACCAAAAAAATCTCTCTATTATGAATCATTGACGACCACGGTGGGCGACGAGCCCCTCTTCTATCCTCACTTCTACACTTCGTTGGCAACCCTAGAAGGAAGACGACGAAATAAATAGGAAAGATAGGGAGAAGAGGAAGGGCCATTGGCTACCGTGGCTGTTGGTGATGTGAGATTAGGATGGAGGGGAGGTTTTTAAGAAGATAGGATTCCAAGTTTTATTTGTATTGAAAATAAATCATATTTTGTCTCCCCTCTCTAAAGCAAACCTAACTAAACGATAAGTAATCTCATTTCACAAATGAGGTAGATTCATAACAACTTACTTAAGAGTTTGACAAAAAAAAACGACTACTTACTTAGGAGAAACTTTACATCTTAAATAACAAGATCAAAAAGTAACATAAGGAAAAACTTTTGCTTTATTTTGTTAGTAAAATTACAAGTTTTAAATTGGAAGTCTTGGAAAAAAAAAATTCTATTTTTAAAAGTTCGTGGGATGTGTGTCTAAAGATCAAACTTGGGTGTCCGTAGAATTCCACGCACTCATATGGGCTTAGAAGAATTAGACCCAAACACTTTCCAGGCACGTCGGAGATGGAAATGTGACCGTTGGAAAATAATAAAATAAACGGCCATAGAATCGGACCGTTTGCGAAGAAAAAAAGTAACCGTTGGCAGCCAACGCTCTCACTCACTCTCAGGCTATTTTCAACAAATTTAAATACCTGAGAGTCCTTCTTCTTCCTCCACCAAAAGCAATCGATACTAATCATTTCTGTTACTTGCGCTCTCTCACTGCTAATTCTCAAAGCTCTCTCTGTCTCATTTCATTTGCTTTTCTTAATCTTTAATTTCTGCGTTGTTCTTTTTTTTTCAAGGTTTCAAATTTAACAATTTCTTTTTATAACAATGGCTGAGATGAAAGATTCCCACGTTGTGGAAATCCCAGTAGATGAAGAGCACCAACAAAAACTCTCATCTGCCATGACCATCATTTCAGCTATCCAACACCACCCATTAATGGAAATCTCTGAGAGCCCCGGCCATCTCTTGCTTCTCAAGCTCTGGCGAAGAGAAGAAGACCTTTTTGGCCGGCGCATTGCCCGAAAAGAGTCCCGAATGGACTCGATCCGGCGCGAAATCTTTCAACTCTGCTGCTTCTTCTTAATCTTTCATGGGTTCTTCATGACCATCTTGTTCACATCTTCGGTTAATTCCGAAGAGCACATCTGTAAAAAATGGTGGATACCTAGCATTTTGTCGGTTTCGACCTCCTTTGTGTTTGTGTTTTTGGTGCAGGTGAATCTTTGCAGGTACTGGAAGGTATGGAACCAGTTGCAGAGGGAGAAGACTGACAACAGGGCACTCACTAGGTGCATTCAAGAGCTGAGGATGAAGGGGGCTAGCTTTGATTTGTCAAAGGAGCCACAGAGCGGGAAGAGGATGAAGAGCTCTAGTGTTGAGATCAATTGGAAGCCAGTGACTTGGTGCTCTCAGTATCTCATTACCATCTGCCTTGTTTGCCTTGCAGGTTTGGTGTTTCCAGTATCGAAATTCATGCTATGCGGCTTCTGAGCTTCGAGGAGGAGTTTCAGTGTTCCTGTGGCTGCTTTGTGAAGGTAGTTAATGCTCTTGCATTAGAGGGATTTGTGTATATGCTTCAGTTTCATTTGTGGTTTGACCAATTCTATTATCTGCAGACTGTCTGACTTGAAAGATATTGCAATTGAGAACGGAAACATTGAAGAGATAGCTGGAGCTGGAAACAAGTCATACATTGCAGAGTAAAGAAACACAAAATGCAAATTGCAGAGAGAAAGGGAAAGAAAGACGGCAGAAAGCAATCCCTCCAACCACAACACGTGACGTTGAACACAACACTGACATTGGCCAGACTCTTCCATCCATCAATCTCCTGGCCCTTGCTTGCTGCTTAACTCCTTCATGCCTACCGGTCGTGGGTTGATCTGATCAAACCAGCACTGTTTATACGAGTCTTCAACAAACACTTGGGAAGTCTGCTAGTATCAGATATCTATCGTGGTATCTAACTCTTTTGCTGCTGTAAGATCACCCTTTTCTTCAATGTCCAAAAGGGGAATGGGGGATGAAGCATCTTTGGTCCGATTACTAGCCAGACTCACTCGAACAACCAAATTACACACCCTTTCGGGATTCTCATCATTCAACATGAAAGCTAGCAAGTTGATCTTATCTCCTTCACTACCTCTGAAGTCTATTGCGCCTGCAACTTTAAACCTGTTCGCATATGTACTACTACTACTTCGAGCCAGATCAAGGGGATACTGCTTGTGTGCTCTTTTTGTACATGTGATTATTTATCATTCAATGCTAACTTCTCAAACATCAATTTACTCAAAATTATATTGTTCTTTGTCTATACAGCAACACAAGTGTGTCATATCCTGAAGGTAGAAAATAAAAGTGTCAAATACTCAATATCTATCTAATGTCATACGCTGTGCTTTTTGATAGTATGGAAATTTAGAACCAAACGGTTACAGGCTCAAAAGTGTTCTATCTAATGTCATACGCTGTTCTTTTTGATAGTATGGAAGTTAAGAACCAAATTTTACGGGCACAAAAGTGCTCTACTTACAAGGCAAACAGAAAAAGGGCAAAACTCTCAGAGAAGGCCGCACTAAGCCAAACATCCTTAAAAAAGTGCCAAGTTTGCCTTGTCCTTAAAAAAGTACTCGGGAAAACTTAGTACAAACAGAACCAAGTGCTCACACACCGCACTTTGTCTTGGACATAACCTGTCAGCTGCTGCCAAATAATCACACATCTGCGTTCTTTTGGACATGAGGTCAGACATTAGGCTGAGTTTTTGAAGCCAAATATCCTAAAAACACCTGCAACAAATTGAGGGCCAAAACATGCACCAGTTAGGTTTGCCTTGTGTTGATGAATAAGCTTAGTGGAACAAGAAACAGCAATGCACCTTCGTCAGTCTGGTATTTGTTCTTGTCATCCCCAGCATAAGCAAGCAGATTGGATTTAGGATTCCACTCAACACTGTTCATGGCAGCCCTACATGGGATTTGATGCACTGTCCTCCCAGTTTGAACATTGGACTGTTTTATACAGCAGTAGTTATATTGTTACTAGTTTTACTTAGGTGATGAAAGATGGATTGAATTCATATGAATGAACTAGCTACAAATCCTTTGTAAACAAAAAATAAAAACTTCAGTGAACATATATATCTTCTTCTTTTTTTAAATGGCGTCTAAGCTACAAAACAAAGTCGGTGTACAGTAGTAAATTGGCCAGCTATGATGACAGGCTGCAGCCTTTGTAACCAGACATCCTCCCACAAGGGAGAATATACTTCTTGAAGAGATAAATTCCAAGTGTAGTGAGCCACATAAGGTACTTACTATATCAATAAATAAGTCTTCGCTGGCAGAAGCAAGATACTCTCCAGTGTTGTTGAAGCTTATTGTCCTCACAGGCGATCTGACAAAGGTACAAACAGAGATCATTCCAGGAATAGGGATGCTGATGATTAAAGTATACACAAGAACCTAAGGTAAACGAATGTGTGCAATGTCCATAGTTATTCACTAACTGGAGAATTTAAAAAGAAAAAAGAATCTGAATAATAGGGAATTCAGGGTAGAACTCACTCAAGTTTTGTAAATGTTCTCACACAGAGCATCTCTGAGATATCCCACAGGCTGACCAAGGAATCGGCACTTCCAACAGCAAAATACCTGTCATTGTATAAAGAGCATTTAAAAGAGTATATGGCAGCGCTAAAAGTAGTCTTCGTGTGACATTTTCAAGAGAGAATTTTGGAACAGAGATAAATAGAACTACATAGATACAGCATATAAACGTTCTTTTCTCGTGATGGGATCAATGAAAGTGGACATGTTTATATGCACAGTACCAACTAATATTGCAAGTTAATGGCCCAGATGAAATCAGACAGTTTTTTTTCCCCTTAAACAAAAGAAAAGATAATAGATCTCTGTAGCATACCTTCCAAGTGGGTCAATTGCAATGCAATAACACCCAGCTGTATGAGCCATGAGAGTGTCAACTGGTCGAAGAGATGGGTATGCTAGTAATTCAACAGTACCTGAGCCGGAGAATATACAATAAAATACCCATTCCAAGTTCCATTATGTAGAAAGAAATTATGCAGAAAACTTGTTCTCACCATTTCCAGTCGTCAAGAAGAAAATTTCACTTGTTGTGCTCCAAGCAATTTCATTAACCTGTAAAAGAAGAAGAATGCTCAATATGCATTTGAGGTACAGAGACAGATAATATAAACAGGATTTATCAGCATCCCTTGTGATTTGTGTTCTACAAGCAATCATTCTTAAGGTCAATTTCTAAGGTTACATTTGCATATCATACAGAATTGAACGACTTCTCAAGGTTGAGTAACAATGGTTTTCTAAAAGCCTTGTGCTGATGAGACATTAATAGCCTAAAACTCATATAGAACATGCAATATACAAGGGGGAAATTAAAAAGAAGCATCCGTTTTGATAATTACCTCATAATTGAACTTTCGCTTGTGAATGGGCTTAAATTTCCGAACATCTAGAATTGTTAGTTCATCATCCTACATTGTAAGGAGGGGCAAAAATCAGCATAAGAACAGCAACACCAGAATATGGAACAGCAAAACATAGCTATTAGCTATTGACACCCACTACTCATAATTCAACAAAATTAAGTTATTCACAATCAGAAAATTCAATGAAGTTATTCACAAGCAGAAAATTCACAAACTCATACAATAGAGGTTGAGCACAAGTAAACATTACCCTATTACCAACGGCGATGTGCGTCCCATCAGGTTTATAGGTGATGTTAATGTTCTCGCCACTAAGTTCTGCTAGCTGTGCACATTTTCCACCTGAAGTGCCCAGATGGATATAACATCAAATTCCAATCTTTTGTACCTGAAAAATTGAAACTTGAAAGAGCAATGACTTACTACGAGCATCCCATAGACGAACTGTCTTGTCTCCAGAGGCAGTGGCAATCAAATCAGCATGCTTGGGGTCCCAACACAGCTGATCCACACTATCAGTATGCCCCTTCAATTCAATATCTTTAACCTTACCCTGTAACATATATACACAAATATTCCCTCATTACATAGAAATATAATAAATTTATTGGGAAATAATAATGAATTTTATTGGAACAGCTGAACTTACATGTCCGTGGGGCTCAATGTGCCAAACCCTAGCGGTTTGATCTACAGAGCCCGATGCGAGCTTCGTGCCCGTGCAGTTCCAAGCCACAGAATGCACCTTTTCACAATGACACATATAAAATTTAGAATATTCAAAATGGAGAGCAAGAGATTAGGGTTTTGTGGAGGTTGAAATTGGATTAAAAAATGTAACCGATGGAAAGAGAGGACCTTCTTCTTATGACCTGGGTACTCTCTGCTAGTGAGATTCTTAAAGGGTACTGTGGTTTCCTCCATCTCTGCCATTCTTCGAGTTTCAGATCAAATGTTTCAGTTCAAATTTTGAGAGAGCGAGACAGTGAGAAAGTTTTACTTTTTGCTGTTATCAATAGCGGGAAGAGAATCAATCCCTCCATCATCTTTTTTACTCTCTCTTTCCGACTGAGCCCAAGTCGGGATCCAAAATTCGGCCTTAGCCCAACCCATATGATATTAAACCCTCCATCAGTCCACTGTTGTCAACAGTTAAAAAGTAAATATTTGAATAATTTCTTTATAAAAAAAAAATACACAGTTTAGCCGGGCGGCTATACTCTTTAAATGGAATTTTACCCAAATTACCCTTCGGCTATACTCTTTAAATAGAATATTTTAACAGTCTAGCCGATTGGCTATACTCCGTAATCAGAATATTTTAATGGTATAGCCGGGCGGCTATACTCTGTACATAGAATCTTTTAAGTATAGCCGGGCGGTTATTCACACTGAGTAGATTATGTTAACGGTATAGCCGCGCGGCTATAATCTATAAATAGAATATTTTAAATATAAATACACTTTAAATAGAATATTTTAATGGTATAGCCGCGCGGCTATACTCTTTAAATAAAATATTTTAAACGTAAAGCCGTGCGGCTAGACTCTTTAAATAGAATATTTTAACTGTACAGCCGTGCGGCTCTACTATTTAAATAGAATATTTTAGCAGTATAGCCGTTCGGCTAATAGTTTAAACATATAGCCGGGCGGCGATACTCTATGAATATAATATTTTAAACGTATAGCCGCCAGGCCATACTCGTTAAATAGAATATTTTACGCATATATCCGGGCGGCTATAATCCAAAAAAATAATATTTTAATAGTATAGCCTGACGGCTATACTATGTAAATAGAATATTTTACGCATATATCCGGACAGCTATAATCCAAGAAAATAATATTTTAATATTATAGCCGAACGGCTACACTATGTAAATAGAATATTTTAGAAGTATAGCCGTCCGGCTATATTTTAAACCATACCACACTCCCAGCCACCATCAACTACCCAGATCCATCATCGCCATCACCATCTTCTTCGTCGTTATCATCGTCGTAAAATTCCGAAGAATTATCGTCTTATCCCAAAACTGGATGAAATTCCGAAGATTAAACTTGTAAAATTCCGAAGAGTTGTGGGAGTAAGGTTGAGAAATTCAGAGCTGGGTTTGTTGTTGTTGTTTTGCTGAGAGTAAAACTCGTCAAGTCTCCAAACCCTTGTCTTGCTTTGTTCTTTCACTTACCACACCCTTTTCTTTTCTTTCCGTAGCTCTCTCTCTCTCTCTAAATTTCTAAACACACTACTCCCAACTAATATTCATGCACATATCTATCAAGCCCACCACCACCAAAACCAAGAATCCAGCTATCATTATTTAGTCGGAAATATTTTGGAATTGGAAGGTCTCTCATTCTCATTCTCCCTTTCGCTTCTGAACTCTGAGAGAGAGAGATCCCAGAAAAGTTCATCGAGATGTCAAGAGCTTCGTCGGTTGGATCTCAATCTCAATCACTCAGTGACAGCAGTTTCTCTCGCACCTTCAAGTACTTGCTCGGTCAGTCTCTCTCCCTCTCTCTCACTCTCTCTCTCTCTCTCTCTCACACACACACACACACAAACCCAAGAATGAAGATGATGCAAATTTGCTTTCTTTTTTGTTGCATCAGCTACGCAATTCTTGTCAAGGGGAATTCCATTTATATTCAATGCGTGGATCGTCAGGCACCTTTCAGTTGAGGACTTTGCGGTAACAATATATACTACTTTCTCCATCCTTCACTGCATTTTCCAAGTTCCTGCTTGATTTTCTCTTAAATCTTTGTCGATATTACATGTTTCCTTATATTTTCCTTTTCTGCTTTGGATTCAACTGTAGCCCACATGATAAATTTGTAAGCTTTAGTTTGTTGCTTGTTCTTCCATTAAATTGGGCAATTGTCCAATCTTATACTGGACCAAACTCTAGCAATCCAGTTTAATACAGCCTCTCAAAGAGCTAGGCTTGGAGCATGAATATCTGTTGTGGCATTTCCATTTGATTTGGAAATTAAATTACTTTACTGTGAAGTCATTTGTGTATTTCTTGTGTCTTCTGGTGGCAGCTCTATGGAGTACAATTTCCTCTTTTTGTCACCTGTGTACTGTTTCTCAGTCGTGAGGGAGTTCGGCGAGCATGCCTGCGGGCAGACATGAAAAGGTGCTTCTTCATTTTAATAGCAATGTGTTTATTTGTACCAACTAAGGACCTGTAATTCTTATGTATTATGCTACAGTGATGGTACTTCAACAGAAGAAAATATAGCAAAGATAATGACATTTGCCTGGTTAATTCCCCCATGTGGAATTCTTCTTACTGTTGCAGCATGCGGTGTTGTCTTCTGGAATAAAGGCTTAAGCTTTTCTGATCCATATGGGCAAGCAATCTTGATTAATGGTAGATTGCTATATATATTATTTTCTTTTAGATAAGTATGTCTTGTTGCTGTTGCTGCTTCTCTCTGTTTATGGAGATTTTCACATATAATTTGTTATGACTACTCATTCAAAAATTATTTATGAATACGACATATGTTTGGTTTTCAAGTCCATTTGTGATTTGTGACTCATCAATATTGTTTCAGTACTTTTATAACAAGAATCGTTGATGGTTGGAAATCATAGACCATTTGGCTTTGCTTAAATGAATTAATTGTTTCACATTAACGTATCAGTGACATGAGTCATTTTTACATGGCAGGCTCTGCATGTATTTTTGAACTACTGGCAGAGCCCTTGTATATCCTTTCTCAGAACTTGCTTCTGCTTAAACTAAGGCTAGTAGTTGAGACAGTTGCTACTCTTTCCCGCTGCGTAACAATGTTCATTCTCATTGTCAAGCAAACGGACATGGTAAGAGCTTTTATCAAATTATTCTGGCAATCTTAATTTTTATTCATTTTTTAACATTGTTCCCTATATTCAAAATGAAACCTGCAAGGAAGTGTGTAATGATCTGTTTGATTCCCTTTTGTTATATGAACCTCATATGGGTGGTGTCCACTGGTTCCTTAACCAGTAATTTTATGCTTTAATGGAACCATTTTATTGTTTACCGGACATGGGAACAAATCTGGTAAAATATACTTTTTTACCTATTATCCATTTGAGAGGACCATGAAGAAATAAATTTGTATTCTGCCAATGAACCTGAATAGTCAGTATGAGTAGGTGAAGGCCTCTGTTATTAAGGATTTAAATTCTCTGAAGAGGAAGGATAGTTACTGTAGTAAATTGGAGTGTTTAGAACTGACGCACCAACCGAACTTACTTAAAGGGTGGTTATCAATCCCTGACCTTGATTATTTATGGTATTAGATGCAACTTCTAATTATGAATGATCATTTGATCGGTTGCAGGATAAAGCGATTGTATTTTCATTGTCACAAACTGCATATGGAGTGTGCTTGTTCCTAGGTTATTGGGTCTATTTTCTTCTTTTTGGTACATGTAGAAGTTCTGCTATTTTCCCATTCAGGTATTTTTCTTTTTTCTTTCTTCTAATTCTACATTATTTTCTGTAGATGATGAATTTTCATTTTCTGTTATTCCTCAGAAGGGAAAAAATTTATGGGATAATGCATGAGTATAATCCAATGTTAACTGAAAAGACATACATTAAGAATGGATTCTTCACATGGAGAGAAGTAGGGAATTCATAAGATCTTTGGCTGATGTCTCTTCTGGCCAAATATGTGGGCATCACGCTATTTGATTTCTTGGACAGCAGAAATGACTTCTTATTTATTTTTGGCAAGCGTTTTTGTAGAGTGCCTTGTTGGCCCTGGTCTTATCTGGGAGGCAATAATCCAGTGTCATATGTTCACTGTGAATGGTTTCATGGGAGCTAGTCAATCCTTATTATCAAATGTGTGGATTTGTATAGTTAAGTGGAATATTATCACAACTTGTATTTCTTCACTCATCAGATTTATTTGTCATATTCATCTGTATTGACAATTACAATTATTGGCTGGCTTAGCAGAAAGGATATGATAAGCAACACTGTTTTTCAATGAAATCTTATGTCTATAACAAATTTGCTTTAGTTGATAGCTTAATACTTTCACAGAGTAAAGAATAAGAAGCATTATGATGAGCAGCTGTCTGACATGTGTAAGTTGTTTACACTTCAATCCTTCATGAAGTTGATCCTTCAAGAAGGACAAAGTCTTGTCCTTTTATGGTGGGCGACATATTATAACCAAGCCGTATATGGACTTGTGGACAAATTAGGTAATTATTTGGTCCAGATCTTTTGAGTCATACAATTAATCACTTTGTCATCACAATAAGAGCTGATTTTTTTTCTGAGACTACTTCAGAACAGAAAACATGTCAGTAATTTTGAATTTTATTTTTATGATATTTATCACTTATTAGGGAGCCTAGTGGTGAGGCTGGTGTTTCTTCCTTTTGAAGAAAGTTCCTATGCTACATTTGCAAGGTCTGCATCAGGTTCACTTTCCTCCTTTGTTTACTTGATGGTTCTTTTGATGTTATCTTGATTTTGGGTTAATTTCTTCCTGCTTTTGTTTCTTTTCATGTGAGTTACAAATGATTCTTCACATATGCTATATGCACACTTCAAATTTGGTTTGTATCCATGGAGAAAAATCCATGGTTCAATATTGCATCATACAGTGCTAAATCTAACAAACTTTAATTTTCCAATAATATCTTTCGTTGACAGGAAAAGACCCAAATAAAGACAGGAGGCTAGGAAGTAGCCTTACAGAGGCCCTTAAACTGGTTTTGTTAATAGGTGCGTGCATGTGTGCATTTCAATTTCCTTTTCTCCTTTGTTTATACAGATCAAAATTATAGACAATATATATTGATATATGTGTATAGTCTCGATCTAATAAGTAGCCAAGTTGATTATTGTAATAGCATCTCAGTCGTTTAGATCACATATGAATCTATGATGAACAGAACCCAAGGGACTCAAACAACCTAGAAAATGTCTTTTAGAAAAGAAAATTTTACAAAGTTAATTGTAGCATGCAGATATGCAGACACTGCATGTTATGTTGCAACAGAGAGATCAGGTAGTGAAAACACTTGTATTGGCCTTTGATTCATTGTATAATGAGTAAATTAAAAGATCTGATTTTGATACATTATGAAATAGGACAAGTTGATGACCACAAAAGGAGCAAGATAATTATCTATAGTAAGAATTGATATTTGTTCTTTTCTTGAAGTCTTCTTCCTTAGTTGTTTCCTTGGTCTCACGATGCTCAGATATCCTGTAGGTCTTGTATTTATGGCGTTTGGTCCAAGTTATGCTTATTCTCTCATCAGATTGTTGTACGGACAGAAATGGAGTGATGGGGAGGCATCAACAGCCCTTCGATATTATTGCATTTATATAATTGTTCTGGCTATGAATGGTGAGTAATGCTCTGATTCTTCTTGTCAATATTCGCAGGCATATGAGCCATAGTTAGAGGAATATCAAGCAACATGTACTTGAGTTAATGCTTTTCTATTTTATGGGTCTTTATGATTTCTTTATTCGATTACTAATTATGGCATAATATTAATGAGATATGAATTTTTTTTGGCTACTTCCTTTCGAATGACAAATTCCCTCATTTTTTAAGTAAAGGAATTCGTATTAAGATGTAGTAAGGCCGCTAAGGACTAGGATACTAAAGTGGTAGTGATTGTTTGAAAAAATAAATCGTATGTGTGTCCGAATCCATTGACAATCTGCTGAAGTCTTTCATTTGGAACTGGTACCCCTTTTATATCATCAATTTTTGGTTGTGTTTGGTGTTAACTTAAAGATCTTACTGCTGTGCCTAAAAGGTATCAAGCTAGAACTGAGATTGTGCTTTGGTTTTACATCAGGAACATCTGAATCATTTCTACATGCCGTTGCAAAAGAGAAGCAACTAGTACGGTCAAACCTTTCATCGTTTATGTTCGCAATAATACATGTAGTACTGAATATCCTGCTGATCAACTCAGCTGGTGCAGTTGGCTTAATTTTGGCAAACTCAATAAGTATCCTTTTCCTAGTTTAGGCAGTTTTCTTAAGGTTCGTTTGGTAAAGCTTTTGCCTTATATTTTCTGTTACTTTTTAAAATTAAAGTCACTAGTTATTTTTCATTTTTTTCAAAGAAAGCAGCTGCTACATTTTGCAGATGCTTTTGTCAGAGAGTAAGAACATAAGGTTGCTGCTTTTCCCATGTATATGCTCACAGTAGAGAAATGTCTTTATTCAGCTTTTGGTGCATTTGACCTGAAATTTTTTTGAGGCATAGAAATGTCTTTATTCAATTTTTCTTTTCTGTTTTGGTTCACAAAAAATTACATGACACGGCAATATAGATGACATCATCAGTCTGGAATCGTGTTGATCGGTAAGTAATGTGCATTGTGAGCAATTGCAATTCAATTTATTGGTTCTAGTCTCTGGTTTCTTGACATGGTAAAGATATGATCCTGAGAATAGCGTACTCTGGGGTATTCATCAAGCAATATTTCCAGGTATGATGTTAATTATTTATCTCGCATGTTTCGTCAATGATTTTAACCTCATAGGCTTGTATGTGCTAATTTTTCTTCTGTCTTCACAGGATTCCTCGTCATTTTCTTTTTATAGATGCTTACCTTCAGGATGGAAGGTCCTACTGTTTTCAGGAATAACAACTATTATTTCTGAGAGGATATTTCTGGACAGGGAGAATTTCTGGCCGACTTTCTTTGTTCATTTCTCCATTGGGGTCGCTTGCTTCTGCATGTCTTCGTTTGTCATGTATCTTCTTGTGCCCTGTGTCCACCTTGAAATTGTTATTGTCATACTACTCTTACTAATTTGCACATGAGAATATTCATCACCTGTAATATTTTCCTCAACAGATATCGCCGCGAGAGATCCTTCATCAACAGAATTATCCGCTTCCGCGATCACTCGGACTAAGAAAACAGACTTTTCATGATCCATCTAAGCGTGTAGAGAATATTTATTTGCCACTAATCTGATTGACAACTTCTTACATGTGTATCTGGGTATGAGGATTACCGATTACAATGCAGAAAAAACAACAGGATGGGGATTAATGATACCTATGGAAGGTAACTGTAAGCACCTACTGATATATCTATGTAATTGTTTGAGTATGCATTAATGAGAAAGAAACAGGTGCTGGATTATAGACAAATGCACAAGGGAGAACCCATTTAGTGGGAATTTTTAGAGAATTTATACCAGAAAGATTTCATTACATTTCATATGTGGGAACTTTCAAAGCAGGGATAATTATCATGTAAATCTCCTTCTCATAAGAACTAGAATTACTGCAATAGCTCTTTTATATGGTGATTTTTAGATGGTTTGAATGAATAAAAATTAAAGTTGATGACTGCTTTGACCTTGATCCAATATTACTACGCATAAACATGATGAAATTTAATGGCAAAGGGGAATGATTGTACATTATTAATACTTGGTCAATTTGTCTTCATAGCTCATACAAAAGTGTACATTACATTTGGATTAATTGGTCAAACCATACCAACCGCTAAAGTTTATAATTGGGTTTCTTTCTTTCAAAGCATTATTGGAGAGGATGCTTTTATTGCACATAAATTATGTTTTTAGTCAACATAATTGGCAGCAATTGTTATATGTAGTTTAGGAATATTGAAAATCAGAAAACTCATTGCCATAAGAAACAGCGATATCAAAGAATTGATAGGACCATATGCAACAAATGTTGACATGCCAATGAAAATATGGGTCTAAATTGATCCACGTAGCCATCTCTCTAGGGTTCCAATTTTCATGGTTGAGAACTTGAGACTAAAAAGTCCATTGATGGCCAACCCCTCCCGCTCCATAGTCTATACTAGAGGTTTGGTATAATAATAAGACCTATTATAGGTTTCACACTAATCAACCACCATTAAACATCTTAATTTTAATTTCCTAATAACACAAACATGTATCTTTAGTCGAAATTTTGTGCACAAATAGATTTATCGACTAATTGAGAAAAAGTTTGCACATGCCGGACAATCAATTCCCACCACAAATTGACCAATTTAATTTGTGAGACAATCTGACATGTTACATTATCATATATCATATTTGGATAGACATATCAATCTATATGGCATATAGAAGATTACTCATTAATGCCTACCAAAAGAAATTAATTTCCAAATAATAGTAAAAAG
The DNA here is from genome assembly GCA_020226455.1 of Prunus salicina. NCBI lineage: Eukaryota > Viridiplantae > Streptophyta > Magnoliopsida > Rosales > Rosaceae > Prunus > Prunus salicina. The sequence goes on from CM035342.1 coordinate 35,323,001, forward strand.
AAAGAAGAAGAAAAAAAGTTACTGTGTAGTAGTAGTATAGTAGTAGCGGGGAAGGTAGAAAGTAAAAGGCAGTGTAAGTATAAATGAAAATCCACCGACGCTTAGACCTGGACTGAGAGATTTGAGAGACAAAGAGAGAGCGAGCGTCTGGTTGGGAATCGCGATCGTCCCACCAGCCGGCCCCAGACACACACAGAGTCCCCCCAGACTCAGAGACAGAGACGACCGGAAGAAGAAGACGACGATCGGACGGTTGAGGCGTTGTGGAAATGACGTCATCATCGGGCGGTGGAAGGTATATGTCGTACTCGCCGTCGCCGTCGGCACCTCACTCTCCTCACCTTTCCGGCCTTCGCTCCGCCTCATCCGCAGCTCTTGTCGCCGCCGAGCAAGAAAAGTATGTCGCGAGATCTGTTCTTAATTTATCGATTGCCTAGATTTCTTGTGAAGAAGAAAGCTTGAGCTTGATTGATTGATTTGTTGACTTTTATCAATTATCATCATCATCATAAATATCGTTCTATTTTTTGGCTTTTTTTTTTCTTTTTGCGAAGCATGGTGTTGTATAATAATAGCTTTACTCTCTGTGTTTCCAGATATCTATCTGAGTTACTTGCGGAGCGCCACAAACTCGGTCCATTTTTGCCTTTGCTACCGCATTGTTGCAGGTTAATAAACCAAGGTCAGTTTCGAACTTTGAATTCAGCTTGTTATTGTTTATCTAAACTGCTTTTATGGGTACAATTGCAATGTTCAAATGTGAAGACTCTGCGATCAGTAACTGCTCAACCCGAATCAAACGATTTGAATAACTTCACAGGTTATATGGGGACATACCCTTTTCATATAACATGATTATGCGAAGCAAACATTTACAAAACACTCAAAGTGGTGAAACATAGTACCATTAGAAATTCATCACTGCTCAACTCACTTAATAGACTCGTAATTACTTTAACTTGGTTATATGTGCTAAGTTATTAGAGATGCTAATGATCCTGCTAATCAAATTTGTTGAGTTTAGTTTATGCACGCACTTCCTAATGATATGTAATGGATTACAAGGACAAGCAACTACTAAGTTGGGACTAATTGTCTTGTGATTTCATTTAGCTCGAGCTACATTGTATTGCATGCCTGTAGGCTGTTTGTATTGAGAAATCCAATGAAGGATGCTGAGGTCATCTAAAAAATTCCGGGGTACTTTGTTTCATGGGGTAGAATTATCAGAACCATCACTTAGTTTATTGGTTTGGAATGCCAGTTCCAACTCAAAATTCGTAATTGTTGGAAAGTATTGAAGAGGTGCACATATCACAGGCAACTGGTTTGCATATGAAGAACAATAGGATTATAATGATTGCATGTGCAATACCATTACTTCAATCCCACCTTGATTATGTCTCTTCTAGCACCTAGTTCTTTCACATACCTCGGAGGTAGGAGATAGGTTACCTTGTTTAGTCTGACTTGGAGTTCAATGTTTAGTTCTCGGTTTCTCTTATAGACCTTGTTTTTCTTATTTGTCTATACAAATGATGTTTCTTCCCGAATTAAACTGTTGAAGAAATATTTTTTTAGACCTAAAGGGAGGATAATAGTAAAATCTTGTGTTTATCGGTGGGAAAAATGCTGACATAACAAGCATTGGGTGTTTTCATTTTAATTAGAGGATAACAATTGATAAACCTGGCCGTCATATATAAAGTGATACTGCCAATGTGACTTGGTCCTTGGATGTTTATGGTGGGACCTTCCTTTTGCCAACCATCTCTCCTTTCTACAAACACATATACCTAAAGACTACGAAATCATCTGTCCCAACCAAAAGGTGAACCTTTCTGAGGTAAAGGTTTTTGACTTGTAGTCTATCTTTTAATCCAACATTAGCAAATTCATTCACCAAGTTCCTAGCTGAAGAAATAGCTTGATCCATAAGTTTTCTTTCTTTCTTTTTGCGAGTGCTTGTTGTTTGCTTCTTTATGGGTATTTGTTCTTTTGGTTTTCCTTCTCTCCGGGAGGAATCTAAGTGTTTTTGTTAGAATCGTAATATTGACATTGATTTCTCAGGTTTTAGCGGTTTTGGTGTTATCATATCAGGTGGTGATGTTTTGTGGATGTATATTCTTTTCTGGGGTTTTGCCCCTCTATTAACTTGGGTTCTCGTGTATTCTTTTCTGATGGTGTTCATAACTATTGTTACAATTATTAGGCTTCCATTCTTTATTAACTTTCTCATTACTTTGATGTTACAGTACTCTTTTGAAGTTAAATTTATTACATGGGGGAAACATTGATTTTAACTGACTCAGAAGAAAAATCCGTGTTGTCTCTCCATTTTGTGGTGACTGCTAACCTTATAACAAATGCTAACCGGTACATCTTATTCTTGAAAATTGACATTTTTGGAGCAGAAATATTGCGTGTAACTACACTGTTGGGGAATGCATCAGTTTTAGGTCAAAGTGGGCTTGAACATGCTAGCCCCCTGGCTTCTGGAGGAATGTTTTCAAATGGAGGTGCTGATGTGAACGGATGGGCTTCACGGTTTCAATCAGAAGTACGGATACTAACCATTAACTTAACATAACCTTATTTTCCATCTAATTTTACTGTCTTTTAGAAGCATTTCTGACACGGCTTTTACATTTCATGCTAACTCTTAACATTTGTTTAGGTGCCTGCAATTAATTTGCCACTTTGAGACAGGTAGTCTGAAGCTAACATCAACAACCAAATGATAATCAATTAGCTTTGCTTCTGGAATTCTACTTCAATTGATATGGTTCTCCATTTATTCTGACTTTGTCTGTTTGTTGAGAGAACATATTTCGAGTATATGACATATTATTAGATCTTACACTTGGCATGAGATGCAATTCCTAGTAGTAATACAGAGCATTGAAAAGAGTTTGTCCAATCTAAAGGAGATTATTGGACTCCTGGTTTTCCTGTGTAGAGTACTGACCCTTCGGTTATGTTTGTTAATTGAGTTTGCCTTACAAGGCACAGCCTTTTTTCATTATTAATATGGTGTTGAAACATTTCAGCTACTGAATGCCTCCGTATGCAAGAGGGATTGCAAAATGATATTATTGTTGGTAATGGTATTCATTTTATATTTACTGTCCTTGAAATTCATTGTTTTCGACAGTCGTATATATCAGGAAATTTTCCGAGTTCCATTGTATCTGTTAAGGTGTACATTTTTCTCTCTGTTTAGTTATTTATGCTTTACATTCTTCAAAGCTGCAATGATGTATCCCTAATGAGTATAACGGATCCCTATATGTTATGTTAGGTTTTAACGTACTTGGATTCCACTGCTCAGATGTCAGGTTTATTACAGCCTTCATCAACACAAAACTGGCTTAATTCTCCAAGTAGCTCATCTGGTCTAATTGTTAAGCGAACAATCCGAGTGGATATTCCAGTGGACAAATATCCTAATGTATGGATGAACTGCTAGATCCTGTTAATTTCTCAATGTATTTCTCTTTTGTTGTCTGACGTCATTTTATTATTGCAGTATAACTTTGTTGGACGGTTGCTGGGCCCTAGGGGGAACTCTCTTAAACGAGTGGAAGCAACTACTGAGTGCCGTGTTCTGATTAGGGGCCGTGGTAGCATAAAAGATCCGACGAGGGTAATAATGAGACTTTTCTTCTTTGATGATTGCACTGATTTCACATTCATGCATACCAAAAGTATGAACATCTGTTGCGCTATGCTGTAAATGAGAATTTCCATTTATTCAGTCCTCATTGTGAGGATCTAATGTTAGTTCACTGTACTATTTTTGTTCTGAAGGAAGAAATGATGAGAGGAAAGCCAGGGTATGAACATTTGAACGAGCCTCTTCATATTCTGGTGGAGGCAGAACTACCAGTTGAAATTATTGATGCTCGTTTATCGCAAGCACGTGAGGTACTTGAAGATTTACTCAGGCCTGTGGTATGTTCTCTCCTCTTATTTGGAAAAGGTTTTCCTCTTCCTGGCAAGTAAATTTTGTGAATTCTGCCTGCAAAGCAGCAAAACTCTTGACCATGTTTTGGAATAATTTTGGCACTAATTGGGTTCCTTTTCCTTTTCAAAATATATTATTAGGATGAGTCTCAGGATTTCTACAAGAAACAGCAGCTGCGAGAGTTGGCAATGCTCAATGGTACACTTCGTGAAGAGGGTTCTCCAATGTCTGGTTCTGTGTCACCTTTCCACAACAGTCTTGGTATGAAGAGGGCCAAAACCAGGGGGTAATGGATGCTCTTCTTGGAGGGCTCTTGGAGCTTGTTTGTTAATTTCTGCCAGTAAACAGCAGTTTCCACGCCACAGGTGTTGCTGTGTCAGCCAATCCAACAACTGCCATCGGGGCACTGGCAACACCATTGTGTGCCAGTTCTAACTTGTTTCTATATCAAGTGTGTGTACCTACTGTTCGGGGGGAGGTTGACGTATCGCATAAACAGGGACAGTTTGATTTCAGGGGGTTTGCTTTTGTATGTTGCATTAGACAGTTTGGTCAGAGCATTTGCTCTCCAAGCCGGTCCTTATACTATTATAAGCATGTGATGACAGTTTTGTTACCATCTTGGGGTTTCTGTGAGTAAGCTATGGCATGGTGTGTATACGAATAGTGAGGCAAACATATGATCCACCCGAAGCATGTTGTCTGGGTTGGAGTATGTTGGACTATCTAGATTGCATTGGACTTGTTAAAAGAATTCTTTGTCTTGTTCCAGAGAGTCACTTTTCATGTTATTTGTTGCTTCTTGCTCTAATATTACTGGTTGTCATATATGTCGTCAACGATGAGTTTTGTAATTTTAATTCTGTTAAATTTGCTGTGTATGTGTTTACAGGTCCAGACCGAAAAATAAGTAGTTGCATGTTACTAGAAGTTAAACCAATTGACTTGATGCATAGAGGCATATGGAGTTAGTAATATTTATTAATCCTTTGCACAGTTAGGGCTCGTTTGGTAGTGATTATGTATATGCCAAAATCTCTTCTAGAGAGAAGCACCTCTCACGTGTTTATCCATATAATCACTTTTAAGTGATTTATAGTCATTCTCCGTAGAAATAATTTTTGGCCTATCCAGAATCACTCCCAAACAATAGCTTATAGGCTTTTAAAATTGGGAAACAATAGTATGTTTTTGGGGATGTTTTAAAACAATTGTGTATAGTCGAAAAGATTGCAATTCAGTAAGATTCAAGGCATCTAAACCCCACCAATGCGGGGTTACCACAATGGTTGTGGCCATCCCCTTTCTCCTCCCCTTGCTTGGCACTCAGGATCGAAACCCCTGGTTTCCTTCCTCCCAATGCAACGAAAAACAAAAGGCATCTAAACCCCAACCTAAGATAGGAAAATCCTTTAACACAACACATCATCAAGTATTAAGTAAAATAAAGACTGCTGATAATAAGAGAAATTGGAACAAGTCTACATTTCCAACTATGTACATGGGGATCTCAGTGAAGGACTCATTGTAAAATTTTACATGCTCTATGACAATTGGCCCATTATTGGAAAAGCAAATGAGACCTTGTTTTGGAACTTCCAGGACTTGATTATGTAATATCAGCCATGGTAAAGCAGAGCCAACTGCATGGAGAAGCTAAAAGCTACCAAACCTTCTCTTCCTGCTCAGTCCTCATCCTCGTCCTCAAGATCATCAATTCCGATCCATCGGGTAAATGCAAACAGAAACTCCTTGAAATTCACCATTCCATTTTTGTCCCAGTCCATCTCTTCTGAAACAACAGAAAAGTGAGAGATTAATAAGCAAAGGGGTTCTCTCTACCAGATAACTTCAGACCATTTAACTAGATGAAGTAATTCCTATGAGATCACCATTATAGCTACGAACTAATAGAATCACAAGCTTCCATTTTCATCAAGTTACAAAATTTTCTCAGCAAATCATCCACGCAAATGCATACAGAAATACACAAATGACCCTTATGTAGCAAAGAAATGATTCATTCTAATGAATATAACGACCCTATATATTCACAAGTAAAAAGAATCCTTTACAAAGGAAACCACATGTTCTAGTATGCCAGAATGTGTGTGTTTGTGTGAGTGTGTTGCTCTGAGATAGAGGGAGAAAGAGAGGCAGACCAAATCTTTTCATGGCTATTCGGCCAGAGGAGCGTTCTCCTGTTGTAGTTTCATTAATGGCCTGGACCATTTCACTCTTGCTGACATAACCATCCTTGTTCTTATCCAAGAACACAAATGCATCTACCAATGTTTCGAATGTCGCCTCCAGATCTGCCATTTCCATATGCAATTTCTAGGAAAGTCATGGAATACAAAGAGAACAAGCAAATGAAAAGAAAAGAAAACTGGAAAATGTGGATCGACTCCCAGACAATTCCTCTATTTATGAATTGTTAAAGAGCAACAAATGGTAGCTAAAAAAGAATATGTAGAATAAAAGTTGTGTTTCGGATACAGTGTGAACGTCATTACTGTCATCCTTGAGAAGATAGACTAGGCAAATAAGAACAATGAACTCATTAAACTTGATACCCATGTCCTCATTAATATCACATGCCTCAAAGAGATCACTGATTTCCTCATCTGTAAAAGAGACTTCCAGTTTATAAAAACATTTTTTCATCTCTTCTTGATCGATTGCGCCATTTGAATCCTCATCTGTCAAGAAACGAAAAAGAACAAACCTCTTAGCAGTTACCAATTACGTGGACAAGGAAAACAGAAGAAGAAAAAAGCATATTCTTTGGCGGAATATGTTAATGGAAGAAATATGCTTAACCTAGACTGTTCAAATCTAGGCAAAGCAAAATTGGTAGAGTGCCTTTATTATCAATGAAAACATTGATGCATGCCTATGTATTGTTTTGCTAAGGATCACAACATATAACTTTAAGCCTATATTTTTACTACATGTTTTACTTTGCAGATGCATATTTAAGATACAATTGAATAAGAACTGGATACACACCAAATTGCTCAAAAATAGCCTTGCACTTTCTTAAGCTTTTGTCAATCTTTCGAAACTTCAAGATGAGGCTGTTAAACGATTTCATAACACTTCCTTTAACTGCTCTGCGCTTCATAGCTTCAACCATTTTGGCCTCTAGCTTCGTTTCATGGATTGAAAACTGTCTAGGGGAATCGCCCTTTCCCACTACAGCCCCCATTGCCAATTAATAAGACAAAAATTGGGATGCAGGAGCGGATTTAACTAGTTTACCTGACCAGTTAAGTAAATGAACACTTCAGCTGATATTCGAACCGCTACTGCAAACTAACGCAATGAAGAAAACTAAGAATCAATTTCAATGAAAAGAACTGAATAAACAGATGAGCAACACTGTAAGAATTGTGCAGCTAAATTCCAGCCTTCCGGCATCACATCATCGCACTTCGAATAAGATCAATTATGCCAGAAACCAATTAACATGCCATTGGTTTAGTGCTACTATAGATGCAATTATGCACTGACCAAGTAAACTTAAACCATTTTCACCAACTTAAAGATTCAAAATTAGATCAAGCACAAATTGATGATACATACAATTCAAATTAAACAGAATATACAACAACTGGTTTGAATTGTTGAATCATATCACAACTTTTCACTCTCAAGTGATCCAAAAGGGGCACAAGTCAACTACTTTTTCATTTCAATAGTAACTTGGCAATAATCCCATGCTTAGTTTATCAAATTCAAGGAACTAAACAAACTGATTAAATTAAGAATAAGAGAAGATTAATGAAAGTATGAACTCTAACTAAAAAGATGATTTGAACTAATGGAAGAACACACACCAGAAAATTCCCAGGCTCTTTTTACTGAATGAAACTTGAAATTTAACAGGATCAGAAGCGCCAAAATGAACAAATCAAGAACCCTGAAACATGTAGAACAGAGAAATGTCTTCCTCTTGTTTGCGCCTGAAATTGATCATAAACCAAAGAAGCAGATAAAACCATCCAACAAATAAGAAAACAGGAGAGGAAAAATGGAAGAGAGAAGGTGTCAAAGTTTTGGTGCAGTTTCCTGGCGTCACAAACAAAGATGCAAAGCCAAAGTATGAGGGAGGGAGTTCGGTTTGTTAGTCAGATGGGGTTGGCTACATGTTTCTCCCTTTGGCTTCCGAACCAACATTTGTGCTCTACCCACCACGTATTGCTGTCCTTCTCCATCCATCTCCAAATCGCTTTCAAATTTACAACAAATACCACCTTCGCTGACTTTTCACAACAATACAACGAAAGACTGAAAAACCATTTTATAAACGCTATCCATATATTAAATGCACGAATGTGGAAAATACATCAAACCAACCACATATATTAGAGGGTGAGACCAAACTTCATTATCCAATAGTAAAAAAAATACATAAAATTTGCAAAAATTTGTAGAATTTCATCTTTGAAGGATTATATTCGATTCTCCTATACTTTAATATGCTTATATAAAAGAATTATAAAGTTTCAAAATTAACAATCCTTAAGAAGGGACATATTTTATTTGTGGGAGTGATATTCTAAATCACCCTGGTTATAGACATTGTCATTACAAGTAGCTGACATTTCAAACTTTGAGGAAGTCCCCACCATACATTTATTGTTGCATTGTTGTTTGTGCTCATATTAATTTCCAAAAGTAAGCTTACTTTCATGCTATCATGTGTCATTGTTGAAGAAATGCTAAAGTAGTTCTCGACACACACGAGCATGCACGTAATTCCTGATCATTAATGCATATACGACTAAAAAATGATGAATAATTAGAATTCAACCACAACATGTGTGTGAGTGATTAACTTTTTTTTTTTTTTCGTGATTTGATTGCTTGTAAAAAGAAGAAACCCTAATGATTGTGAGTGTAGATGTAGTGATATACTATTATATTTTTCCACCCAAATGTCCCATTATTAATTTGTGTGTGTACATGAGCATTTCTTTGGTACGCACTCTCTTAAATTGTGGGTAGGATCCAATCCACTTTGTCACATCTTGTAATTGTTATATGGTAGGGGCCATACTTGTAAGAGAAAGCAGCTTCCAATCATAAGATGCTTCGGAATATTCGTATGCCACTAACGTTTCCCCAATCCTGAATAGTCCCAACTGGACAACGTCCATGATCCATGTTTGTGGAGAAGATAATTGAAAAAAAAAAACCAGGAAAAGAAAGAAGAAGAAGAATAGTTTTGAGGGCTATGGTTGAGCCCACACTTTTGAGCTGACCCAAACTATTGGGTCTGAGAGTAAAGCCCTTGTAAGTATTTCTATAAATTCTGTGGATATTTTAGCACAAAAAGAAAAGCTATTTAAGAAAAATATATTTAATAATGAATAGGAAAAGGTGACAAATAAGAAGGTGCCGAATAAGGAGCTTACGTGGCGGAAGTCAAATGCGAGTTTCACATGAAAACGCCCTTACTCACTCTGTCCTCTATATATAAAACGCCAAACCCAAACCCAAAGCCAAACCCAAACCCACTTCTGTGTATCTCTCTCGCTGTACGGGTCTCAGTCGGGGAGTTTCTCTCTGTCTCTCGAAGCTCAAGCTCCCAAACCCAAAACGAAAACCCTAACCCGATTCACCGGTGAGCCAAGCCCTACCATCTTCTCTTCGATTCACTAATTTGTTATGCTTTCTTTTCTTCTTTACCGTTTTGATTGTTGATTTGTGGAACAATTATCGGAGCAAATTTACATTTTTAGGTTCTTAATTTTCGTTTGATTGTTGTGTTTGTTTCGATTTTTTGCTAATTTATTTTTGGAACGATGAATTTTTTTAAAGTTATTTTTATGAATGAATTTAATTAAAGTGATGACTCTCAATAATTAGGCTTTTCGTATCTGAATAGATCGTCACGATGCCTTGGTTACTTGTGAGTTTATCAATTTTGTAATGCTAAAATTTTCAAGTTTTAGAATTATGAACGCTTGGGTTGGTTCAGTAATAGTACTGAGATGGATAGATAAGGGTTTCGATGTGATATTGTGAGTTTGTTTTAATTTAAAAAATCCTCCCTTTTTATTTTTTAAATTAGGAACCCAATTTCTTTTAGGAGAATGGAGCCACTGTAGTGTTAAAATTTGTATGTATCTGGTGATGGGCGCGTTATTTTGCTCCTTATGCAAGCTATACTTTAGTGTCTCATCTGGATGGTATAGGCTAATGGGCTTGTACTGTTTAATGAACTTTTCACTTGTCATCACAGAATTTTCCTGTTTTCTTTTTTTGGTTGGGGAACCTCAGTTAGATGTATAGAGTAATTTGTCTTAACGTTATTGTGTTTGACCTTGCAGCAAACTATTCTAGTATTTCGTCATGGCCTCAAAGCGAATCAACAAGGAGTTGAAGGACCTTCAGAAAGACCCACCCGCATCCTGCAGTGCTGGTATTTTTTCTATTCTCTCATAATTTTCAAATCTTTATTTTGTTATGTATATTTTCCAGTCAGTTGGTATCTTGTACATGTGAAGTTCCACATTTACCAGTTATAGTTCAAGTGTTCGTCTTTTCCCAGCTAGAATTTTCGTTGTGTCCTTGCTTTTGATTCATGGAGGTTATATGAGGAGAGTGTTCTCATTCATTATTGGCATAGAGAGGTCAGCTGATTATATGAAGAGAGTGTTCTCATTCATTATTGTGCATTGCTTGGTATCTTCGGCTGCTGGTTAAATGAGACTTTTAATGCTCTCTCCCTCTTGCCTTAGGTAAATGTGTTTGTTGTGATATCAAAAATATTGTCTTCATCAGTTTATTTTATTGTAAAGTCCTGATAGTTCCTTCTGGAAAGACCCAGTGCGACTGGTTAGTTTAATCAGAGATGTATGCGACTGGTTAGTGTTACCTTGCATTCTGCCGGTTGGGTGGATATATTGGTTGTTTTGAAATATTGTATGTAATTAATTATTTAACCAGGTGTTTTTGGTAAGAACTGGGGTTTAATGCGGAAGAGAAAAGAGGCATCAAGGTTTCACTATTGAAGTTTCTTACAAAATATTACTGTTTCAGTGTGGTTTACAATTAAGTTTTCTTTTATTACAGGTCCTGTTGCTGATGATATGTTCCACTGGCAAGCGACTATTATGGGTCCAGCAGACAGCCCCTTTGCTGGAGGTGTTTTTCTTGTATCCATTCACTTCCCACCTGATTACCCTTTCAAGCCACCCAAGGTATAATGGTATTTCCATAAAAAATTTGTTTTGCCGGTACTCTCCCAATACAACCTAGAGCTTCCAGAACTTTTATCAAGCTGTTTTAGGCTTTTTGATTTTACTGCAGTTGTATTGGTGAAATTTTTTTATTTATTTCTCTAATTGTCCTTTGGGGTAATGATGCTCATAACATGCTCACTATTCTTGCATTGAACAGGTTGCCTTCCGGACAAAAGTCTACCATCCAAACATTAATAGCAATGGCAGTATCTGCCTTGACATCCTCAAAGAGCAGTGGAGCCCTGCCCTGACCATTTCCAAGGTAACATACTTGTCTCTTATTAGGATTTTTTTGTTCTTTCGGTGTTGTTCCATATTGATGCGCATTATTTATCAGCTAAATAAAAACGAAATACTTCTTGCAGGTACTTCTCTCCATATGCTCCCTGCTGACAGATCCAAACCCCGATGATCCTCTGGTGCCTGAGATTGCTCACATGTACAAGACTGATAGAGTGAAGTATGAGACTACTGCTCGATCCTGGACTCAGAAGTATGCCATGGGCTAGGGGCCTTTCTTCTGCCTGAGGAGGAGATCTATTATGCTTAAATGTTATCCTAATAGTAAATAAAAATAGATGTAAGGAGGGAAACTGGGTTTAAGGTACTTGTTCTTGTTTGGTCTGCTTATTGTCTCTTTGGTTCTGGAGATGGTCCTATATAGTTGGCCTTCATTTAACTGAGACAATGCTATTTCAATAGGTCGGTATAGTAATTGAAAGTTTGGTGGAAAATTTGTCTTTGTTATATGCATTTCTTATTTTGTTTGCATGAGTCTGCTTTTATCTGATGTTGTATGTGCATGAGAAGAGGTCAAGTGTTTCGTCTGCATTTATTCGTCTGAAAATTTGAAGCATGTCAACATTGAAGCAATTTCAAATGTTTCAATCCCACAGGAATTGCTATAATGAGGGGGCTATGTTGAGGCGGTGTGCCGTCCGTAATGACTTGATAGCTATGCAATTGATTGGATGACTATTAAGATAGGATTCGTTCATTGTAACCTCTCATTGCAGTCTCTGCAATCTCACATTCACAAATCTCTGAAACTTTGGCCTACATTTCAACTTGAAGTGCATGTCTCAGATGTAAAAAGGTAGAAAATGGAAAACAAATCTGAGACAATGCAAGGACATGTAGTTTGGGCCTTAAGATCTCATACGTCATGTCGTGGTTAGGTTAGCCCATTGTCACACTAGACCTTTTTGATTTGGAAGGGTTGAGGCGTCTGGCCCTCAACATATTGTCCTTCCTTGTAGAATTCTCCACTTCTTTGCCTTTTGTTTTCCCCGTTTTCCTTCCTCAAGAATGGAAAAACAATGTTGGGGGCGTGGTCAAAAGGCTGTGGGCACAGAGCACTTCACCAACCGGACCAAACCAGTGAAATTATATGGAGTTTGTACTGAAATCCAGAGGCCAGGGTGGGCCATTTTGCTGAGGCAATGTTTTGTTGGGTTCACTGTCCTTTTCTATTTGTTCCTTTGCTATCGCATATTTACCGTGAAGGGAAATTCTGTAATGTAAGGTACCGTTAAATGTTAATCATGCTATGTTAATCACATGATCACCTAATATGTTTCAATTACATTAATCTGGCTTCTTTACAAAGATAAACCCAAGTGGGGATATACAAAAGTTAAGTAATCACAATATGTAAATCTCATTTTGGTCACATAATATAATTAGTTATAAGTTGATATGTTTTTGTTACTACTCTAGAAATTTGAAATATGAATTTTTTCGTTTACACATATTATAACACGTGATTGTATTTCAGTATCATACAATATATTCATGTACGTTTATATGAGTCATCATGGTCTTACCCTGGTAAACTCAAAGCCAAAATGTAAACTATTTGGTTTTTAGTATCTTGCGCAGCTGTTGCAAGTTGGCCTCTAATGACAGTGTGAAAACAAATGTTTGCATGAATGGGACCCATGAACACCCATCCACCCTTATTTATGGCATGTTTCTTCCACCACACCTTTGCTTGCTTTTTGCTGTCTCCCTCTATCGTATCGTATTATTTATCTTTCTTCTCTCCAAGTAAACCAAGCACTGCAAAGGAACATCGGTCTCCATATATTTTTTCCAAATGCTGTAGTAGTTTCAGCCAAAATAAATGGGGGGAGGGAGGGGGCCGAAGTGACTTAAGGACAAGGACCCCTTTTTCTGGGTGAAATTTACCATTGGCTCTCAATGGGTCCAAGACAAAACCTAAAGTATGCATGCAGTTTGGCACTTCTGAAATATTTATTCATGCTTGCTTCTTTCCCCAGTGCATGAAGTGAAGGCACATGGTTGTGATTGCTTGCTTTTCTTAAAACTTAAACAAATTCACCAACGGTTGCAAGTTATGGCCATTATGTTATGAGGACAATGATAAGGTACTTTATTTACTGCTGACCAAAAAACTATAATTCATTTATCATTTATTATTATCACTTAATAAATTACTTTTAATTTAAGTTAATGATCCTATAAAAGAAATTAAGAACGATTAAATTCGAAGTATTTTGCTCTAACATGTAATTCTTGAGTTCTTAGAGCACTTCCACCCTTTTGCCATGACAAAGGGCAAGGGGAGGCAATGGTTGTTACTATTCACATGAATAGTGTCAGCGCTTACAAAAGACAAACTGTGTTTCCACCCATTGCTATGACAAAGGGTAATAACTATTCATTTTAAATTTTTTTATTTTTTTTTATACATAAACGATTAATTTTTATAGGGTTCAGGGTTTTTGTGTGGGAAATAAATAATATCGCTAGGTATTTATAAATTATAAAAAAATTCTGAAATTTCTCGTTTTTTCAAAATTTTTATTATTTTAATTGGTTGCTTACATCATTATAACGTCAGCATTATGTCACTTGCCCATACAACATCACGGGTTGGATTTGCCTGTGGGCTTGCCTGGGTTGGTGGGCCCCACGCCTTGCCTGGGCTCGCCCTTGCATGCTAGAGCTGTCACAGGAGCCTAGGCTAGCTTCTGCCCAAGCTTTCCCTTGTCGCTGAAAGTGCTCTTATGTATCATGATATACCTTTATTAATTGTACTTGTATTTTCTATTTCGGCCTATATATGACTTCTATACATATAGCAAGTAAAACAATTTGGTGTATCTTCAAGAAGGAAGGAAATTATTGTTGCTGTTCCTATTGGAATATTGCACTAGCGATTAACATTTACCTTTCTTTCAAAGTGAGAAAAGGCATTTGACCCCAAAAAAAAGGGTGAGAAAATGTTAGGGGTAGTCCCAAAGTTCTTAACCAATGAATGTACATTGACTTGAAAGAAAGTATCTTGTCGTAGCAAAAGCTGTTGGTCAAGATTTTGATGTCGGCGCGTAGGATACTCATCATCTAATGTATGTGTATTATTTTGAGGTCACACTGTATTCTATATTTAATTAAATTAATTAATTAGTATTATTCTCAGAGAAAAGAAAAGACTAAGGAGAGAGGAGAGCGTGCCAAGCTTTTGTAAAAGAGCGTGCCAAGCTTATTTTATATAACATCTTCTCAATTTCAAAGTAATTGCGACTCATACGCTGCCAAATTGTACTCAGGTTGGGTTTTTTTGTTTTCTTTTCAGTCTTTTAGGAAAAAATTTTAAAAATAAGGTAGTGCTGTTTTCATTTTATGAACTCACATAATGTTTAATTAGATTGTTTACCTTATATAAGTTTAGAGAGAGAGAGAGAGAGATAGAGAGAGAAGTTTGTTTAATATGAAAGATGGCGGGTTAACTTAGAGTCAAACAAAATATTATACAAATGAAGAAGATTGACCAGAGTGTGAGTGTGGGATATAAAATTTTAAAAAAATGAGAAAACCAAAGCAAATGATGAGGAGTATATAATATATATAATATCTTAGAATAGAATTAAGATGGAAGATTGAGTGAATGATTAAATAATGAATGAATAGGAAGTGGAAGGAGAAGGGGAGTGCCAAACAAATGAAATGATTTTCGTTTCATGAGATGAACCCACTAAAGATATGGCGAGAAGCAGGGGAGCCAAAGGCAGCAGCAGCACACAGCAGGCACAAGCATCAACTCTCTCTCTCTCTCTCTCTCTCTCTCTCTGGGTACCCAATAGATATATAGATATGAGATAAGATTATATCTTTGTGCATGCGGCTGGCTATATAGGTCACAGCTAGCTACATAGCTATATAGAGTGTGTGGTCTAAAACATAGCAAAAAGCTCGATATGCAGGAGGGCAGGGCGTCAGAAAAACTACAGAGAATCACGGGCTTCCCTTTTTTAACTTCTTTTTCTTTTGGGCAGCTAAAGATAAAGAAAAGAAGAAAAGAATGTGTTGATTATAAAAACAAAAGAGTTACTAGGGAGTGAGGAACAAGGACGTATCAATCACAAAAAGAAAATTGAGAAAGGGAGAGTGTGATTCTCTCTGCAACGAAATCTTGACGGGAAGAGAGAGAGAGAAGGGGGAGAAAGTATCTATTGATTGTCGATTTCTTTGAGGGTACGTTGGAATATCTGGAGGGTATTTCATCTACGATGCTGACACTCGTTAGGACAAGACAGCCATGCAGTAGAGAGAGAGAGGACATGGTACTGGTGAAAGCTTGACTTGGCCTAAAACATGAAGCTAGTAGTTGGGTGCAATGCGTTATGTTATTTATGGGGACTAGGGAGAGAGAAAGAGAGATTCAAGTAATGAAAGTGACCTATAACTGGCAACACTTTTATTTCTCTTCTTTTTCCTTGAAACTGACCTCTCTCCCTACCGACGCCTACTGAGATGAGCAGTAGTATACTATGTGGTCTTCAATGGTAGCAACGAATTAACCAGAAACTAGAAAATATCCCCTTCCCATCCATCTTCCATTGGAATTTCAAATGTACCAACTAGTCTATGTTGCAATGTGGTGGTAACAACCAATAGAGCTAATGGTGGGGACCCTTAGCATATGTAAAGTGGTTAACCTTTACGGGATATGCAGTAAATTAACAAAATATAATCAATCTCATCTGTATGCATAACGTACCGGTAAAGATTAGGTATGCTCAGACCAAAACAAAAAAAAAGAGATTAGGTATGCCAATCGAAGGTTGGGAGTTTCTTGTAGATAAAATACGCATGTATATATATTTGAGGGACGCTTTTTAGAGTCTCTTATAAAAAAAAAAATTAATGATTCAAATTGTCTATTTTTCAAATCTTTATTAATAGATCATCATTAAAAAAATCATGCAAATTGAAAATCATTAAGGTATATAATTAGGACCCAGACAAATATGGTGCTTCAGGAAAAATTACAATAATAATCATATAACTAAGTGGTTAAATAGTTTTTGATTCATGTTATTTTTTTTATTATTTATTTATTTTTTTTGCAGAGATGATCTTTAATTGAATATCTAAAAACTAAATAGTTCGGATTACTGAAACACAATACGTGGTGGGCTCTATAAGAGTATAAAAACTGTTAATTCAATATCGTTGATGCATGTACGCCTCACTATAAAATCTACGTATATTAACATATTAACGGTGGCTCTCATATATAAATAAATTAGTCAGTAGTTTTATTAGTAGCTAGAATATGCAAATATACATTACTCTTTTTTTTGTCCCAATATACTGACTAGTGGGTAATCACAAAGCACTATTAAGTGGAGACTGTTGATATCTGATCCCACAATCCCTAGGGTGACCTCTCGCCAAATATATGCATTTTCTAATCAAATGATCGATCTCAAAAGATTTCGTATAATGCAATTTCACCAAATGGGCAAATGGCTCAAATTCAAATATGTGCAAATGGAATGTTAAAGGGGAACGGAACACAGATTGCGTAGTGCAGTGGGATTGACAAAGAAAACACAAATCGATTTTGTAAATCACGTTTTGGATTGACATTGCTGTCTTGTTGCATTTACGTGATGGTTTGCACTCACTATATCCCACATTCAAAATATGAGTGGCCTTTTTTTGATATTGGGTTTTAGTGGCTTGTGAAATGTGATGACTCAATATCCCATGAAGACGACCTAATCGATCTCAATTCTAGATCGACCTTACGTACCCACCAAACAATACGAATAGCTTTTGTCAAGATTAATCTTCTTTTTCTATCATGGAAAATGAGAGGTCGGGTGATGAGACATATCACAATTATGCAACATTCCTCTGTATCAATCATTCAGTTTACAGTGATTTCTACCCAAAAAAACAAAAAACAATAAATCTAGGGCTCATTTGATAATCATTTCAATCTTAGAGGGTAGATGAGATTGGAGAATGGGAGGGAGAAGTAACAAAAGTGAAAACAAAAACAAAAAACTGAAATTTATTTGAAATTGTTTTCATTTTTACTTTTGTTACTCCTCCTTCCTATCATTCTCTCGCATCTTTTCTATCAATCTCACTCTCATTTTTCTCTATACTCTAACACAAAAAAATAAAAAATAAATAAAATGATTATCAAATGGGCCATAGACAATGATATATGTTTATGCTTGTTTTGGCCTAGCCGATCGACATACCCACACATTGCATCTATACAACAAGAAACCTTTTCCCAACTTAGAAAATTTGATAAGTTACGTCTTACACGAGGATTAGTCTTTTAATATTTGCAACCACATTAGTAATTAGTGAAAAATCAAATAAATGTTGTAGACGTAATCCAAGTTAGGTGAATTACGTGAATCTCAACAATCAAAAACTTAGCAGGCCAATCTTTACATCATATGAGGTTGAATTCAAGTTCTCACTTTTTCTTCTAGAACGTTCAGTAGATTACTCAAAACACAGTCTTGCTAGCGCTTCTAGGTGGGATAGAGTTTGCCGTGTCAATTCTTCCAAGTAAACTCATGACTCATGGTTACAAAAGGAAGAGAATCTCACTCAAATATTGGTTAGCTTTTATTTTTCCCCATTAATATGGTACCAATATTCCACAACTCTCACTAATTAGGTTTTAGCTTTTTAAAACTATTTGTCTATTTTGGTTTTCATGAACTATAGAACTTGTTTGGTAGAGAGGACTAGACTAGACTAAAAAAATGCATACATTTTGTGTGCATTGAAGACATAATATGGATACATTGCCTAACTTGGAGGAAGAATGGGGACTGTCTATAAGACGTTGATGACTACAACTTATCCCCTCTAATTCCCTTGGAATTAGTGGGATTATGAGGGATAACTTTTATTCATTAACATCTTATGAATAGTCCTCCTTCATCCTTTAAGTTAGGCAACAATATCCATATTATGCCTTGATTGCACACGAAATGTAGGTATTTTGCTAGTCTAGTATAGTATAGTCTAGTCCTTCCTAACAAATGAGGCATGAGTGTAAGAAGATGATGATTGTAAACTAACAACTTTTTGTATTTTTCTCAAAAAGTACATCTACCCTATAGTAATTTTTTTTTGGGGGGTTCAAATATAGTATATATAATATTGTATAATGAATTAGGAATATTTTTAATACAAGAGATATTAGAGGGGATTTTGCTACAAGCCTCTTACATAATCAAATTGTAGTTAATTGAAAAAATATATATATATATATATATAATTGCAGTGGCTAAATTATGTCATTAAATTGGGTCCATCTAGTGTTGTCGACATACATGGGACACACAAAATTCACCTTCTTAAAATATCCAACACTTTAGGAGTGAACTTTTGTTTTTGTTTTTTTGGAGTGAATTAATTCAAGTGATGGTGGTGGCAAGGCAACACAAGATGCTTGTGATGAGATCATGTCATGAGAGATGACAGGTCTCCATCATCCATCATCCATGGACCATGGTGGGGTGGGGGGCTAACCTAATTAATTTCAAACCCTAGTTGGGCGTCGTAAATTCACTGCAACAATAGTTGGGTGAGTAAATCATGCCAGCAGTACGGTGCGTACAGTCACCATAGAAACAGTAGGGTTGGGTGGAAGTGTCGTCTTTGTTGCGTAGCTGTTGCTGTTAACCCTAAATTTGTAACCACCATCAACTAACTCTACAGAATTCGAGTGTTCTGGTTCAACATCCTCCTCTCCTACGACTGCTGCTACTATCCTATCATTATTTAATAAATGACTATAAAAAACATTAATTATCGGTTTGGAATTTCTGAACCGCACGATTGACTGACAAATCATTGACCCATCACTCATATCAGGAATCGATGATCATGATGAGACCGTACTAACTAATAAGCTGACACTACAAAATTCGTGCCAATAAACAAAACCTATTTTTTTTATTTATATTTTTGGGTTACAGCAAACAAACCTACTATTTTGGTCGTATGGAAAACCGTTTCCTAATTTTAATTGACCTTTTTTTATGCACCCAATTTCGTTGACTTGGAAATTAGTAACTTCGGCCGGTAAATTAAATTCTCAATTAAAAAAACTTATCTTTGTTTAATCCATTTTGACTGTATTTATAGCCCATAAACAAATGGGGGAGTTTTTATTTATTTATTTTTATTTTTTATAATGTGGGAATGAAAAACGCTTTAATTAACTTTATAGTTTATAGTACGTTTAGCTTCAATGAAGGTACATGTACGTTTGTATTTTTTTAAATGGAACGTAAATTTACCTAAAATGTCTAAAATAATCCATGTCATTAAGTTGTAAATTTTTTTTACTCAAGTTTTCTAGACTTTTACAATCCATGTCATTAAGTTGTAAATTTTCAAACAGATTAGAATTGTTTAACTTTTGGTTCGCAATCGAAAAAGTTTATAATTTAATAAAACAGGTGATTTGATGTAATTCCCCAATATCCCCAATATCATAATTAGCTAATATAGATATATATAAATAAAAAGTAAGAACGAAACGAATCGAACAAGCAAAAGAGCATAACTTTGCTTTATCCCACTCCAATCACCACCGTCAATCCAATTCTGCCGCAACCTCCCCTAAATACAATTTATAAAAAAAATTAAAAATAAAGAAAATAAAAGCAGAAACTGCCACGTATGCAAATCTGAGGGGACAGCGGTGCCAAATAAGCGAATTAAAGGCCATAAATAAATAATTAAAAAAAGAAGAAGAAAATGAATGAAGAGGGAGAAGGAAAATAAAAAGAGAGAGGGGAGAGGACAGCTGGGGAAAGGAGAAGGAGAGAGCTCTCTCTTCCGATTGTGAATTTTGTTGCTTTTCGTTTCTTTCTGCTAATCTATCCTATTATAAACTCATTCAGCTGTTCATTAAATTTTCTCGAGAAAATTCCCGATTTTTTCTCGGGAAAATCTCCCACCGACTTTCTTTTTTATCCGTTTATCACTCCGTCTCTGTTTCTGGATAGATTCTCTGCGCCCGAATCGATGACCTAAGCTTCTCGGATGGTGATCCAGCTTTCAATCTAGGTTTTTTTGTTTCTACTTCTCTGAAATTTTCTTTCTTTTTTGGAAATTAGAATATCAATATGTATGTATTTTTGGATTTTGGAGTGTACGTTTGGTTTTGTGGGAAATTTACGTAGAGTTACGATGTGATCCGAACGTGGCTTATCGGCATTGGTGAGATTTAATGCGTTTGGGGGTTTTAGGAGCGTTGAGAAGGTGTAAATGCGAGAGCTTGATGGTTCAGATGCTCAAATAGCTTTTAACGGTTTCACTGTTCTCACAAACTCATAAGTTTCAGAGCTCCTGGAATTGAGTTGCTTAATGGGGTTTCCCTTTTCAGTTCTTTCATTAATCACCTGAAATGAGAGAGATTCCTTTTCGACTGGTTTTCGGAAATCAGGCTGCTTCTTGTGGTTTTTGTTAAAATTAACGGAAACAGAAAAGTGAAATCCGTCAAAGGTGGCAAATTTGGATATGATGAGATTGGAATCTGCTTGTTCTGAAGGTAGAGGAAAATGGGGTGTCTGTAGTTTGGAGAATTTAGCTGCTTCAGATCTATCTACCTTTTTAAGAGTTATGTATTGAATTTTAAAGGGTTTGTTTGGTGAGCCTACAGGCGTTGGAAAGTGACTTTTATTTGCAAGGTTTAATTATGCGGAAAATGACTCAGTAATTAGTGGAACATAGGTTCAACGGTTCAAGGGAGGCCTAATAGTGATAAGGTTTCATGGGAATGTGAAATTGTGGGGTAGGAATTCACAGGGAAAGTACCAGAACACAATGCAGTTGTTTCCTTTTCTCATTTTTACCGAATGCAGCCAAGAGCTGGTGATTTACATTTAGATAGTTATTCAGGTTTATTATTCTGATTTTTTTATATTATTTGGTTCCATGGGGTTTTACTTGTTCTGACCTTGATGGTTTGGAGGACTTGATTTGGTTGTGTGCGCATTTAAATTAGTTAATCATATTTCATCTTCTGCCCTACTAAAGAATGAAGTCAGTCACTTCACTTCTGCTTTAATTCTGTATAATGAAGATATGATTATGTCTTACCTTTGAATCCTAAGTCGTTGCTTATCTTTGTACAGTATATGGGTACATGCATGCTGTAGAGTTTACTGTGGATTTGCTTTCTTGCTCTGAAAAATTAGTGTCAAGCAACTCGGAAGATCTTCCTTCTGCATAGGACTAACATGTCAGGTATGCTTTTGGTCCACAAGCTTAATATATATATATATATATATTATATATATATAATTTTTCTTTTTCTGGTGGAAGAACAATTTTTACTCAGCACAATGTGTTAGTTCAAGGGAATGTGATGCTTGTTTCATTGGAAAATGCAAATTCGAGATAAATTTTGCATAGGAAAAGAATATTTGAAAACAACGGGGTATCAGAAAAAGTTCATAATTATGATCTTTGACTGTGTACATTTGTTCACTTTAGGCCTAGAAGGGCTGGGAGCTTGTGATGAAATTCGAGATAGAAGGTCAGACTTTGAGAATTCTGAAGAGGAGCGACGACGCTCAAGGATTTGCAACCTCAAGAAGAAGGCGATAAATGCTTCAAGCAAGTTTACTCACTCTCTTAAGAAAAGGGGAAAAAGGAAAATCGATTACCGGGTTCCATCAGTTTCCATAGAAGATGTACGTGATGAAAAAGAGGAGAGTGCTGTCCAAGAATTGCGTCAAAGACTCCTTGACATGGACTTGTTGCCAGCGAGGCATGATGACTACCATACTTTGTTGAGGTCAGCCAATGCCTCAATATATCTGTGTTTCATTAACATTGTGACTAATTATCAGCTGAAAATGCAGATTTACTGAATAGTAAGCTTAATATTATCTTTTTCCCCATCTCATGTAGATTTTTGAAAGCTAGAGACCTTAACATTGAAAAAACAATCCATTTGTGGGAAGAAATGCTTAAATGGAGAAAAGAATTTGGAACAGACACCATTTTGGAGGTAAGGTTGTTAATTTTTGTTACTAATGATGTATCTATTGATGTAATAATAGACTGGATAAGTTTTTGGTGTGCTAGGGAAGAGGAATTGTTCATTAACTCAAATTTAGTTGGAAGCAAAAAGTTAGTTAAACTAATCTAAGACCTTGAAACTGATGGTCAATCTTTGGCCATTAATTCATTAACATCTGAATTAAAACTGGCCTCAGAATGATGTCGTATATTTACAGTACGAACTTTTAATATATATATATATATATATATATTTTCCTTTAGTTCTAACACCTTTTCATAATAATCAATTGAAGGATTTTGAATTTGAAGAGCTCGATGAAGTATTGCAATATTACCCTCAAGGGTACCATGGGGTTGATAAAGAAGGCAGACCGGTTTACATAGAAAGGCTAGGAAAAGCTCATCCAAGTAGGCTTATGCAAATCACCAGTATAGAGCGATACTTAAAGTATCATGTCCAAGAATTTGAGAGAGCTCTACAGGAGAAATTCCCTGCTTGTTCAATTGCAGCAAAGAGACAAATCTGTTCAACAACAACTATACTTGATGTACAAGGCTTGGTATGCTAACCTCTTCACTCTAATGCATTTATAAAATAATGTTGCTCTTCTACCTATAATGCATTTCCTTTCAGTATAGAAACCCCATTTTTCTAATTTGATACTCGTAGGATCTTAAAATATTTGTACGAGTTTGGTACTTCCGTAGCTGCCATTGTGAATTTGCAGAATTTGAATTAGAAATTTGATGTTATGTGAAATACAGGGCATGAAAAATTTCACAAGGACTGCTGCGAATCTCTTGGGTGCCATGACAAAGATAGACACCAATTACTACCCTGAGGTAGCTGAACTTTGGTTTAAACAATTATATGTTATAAAGTGCTGTATGTGATCTAACTGTATTGCAATATATAGACATTACACCGAATGTACATTGTCAATGCTGGCCCTGGCTTTAAGAAGATGCTTTGGCCTGCTGCACAGAAATTTCTTGATGTAAAGACTATTTCAAAGATACAGGTAAAGGATATTGTTCAGCCCGTGGCATCTAGTTTTCCTTTCTCTTGCAGCCTTGATTTTTGTATTAACTGTATTAAAATCCAGGTTCTGGAACCCAAATCTTTGTCTAAACTACTGGAAGTCATTGATTCAAGGTATGTTTACATTATACTATCTGCAATGTTTTCCTTGGCACTTGACAGTACCCATCATCTCATTGTTACACATCTCCTTTCAGTCAGTTGCCAGATTTCCTGGGCGGATCATGTACATGTTCTACTGAAGGAGGCTGCCTTAAGTCTAATAAAGGTCCATGGAATGACATAGAGATAATGAAGGTTTTTACCTTTCTTTTTTGAATTGTGTAGTGGTTTTAGGCTTGAATCACTTTATCAAATTGATTCGTGAAGATTAACCTAAGTTCTCTAATTTGTAGCTTCTGCATGCTGCTGAAGCAACATTTGTGAGGCAAATTACCAGAGTGTCTAATGAACAGCGGAAACTTGACTCTTATATTCAAATAAGCCCACTGAAGGTTAGTTCAGAATTGTTTTTGGCGGTACTTTCTATTACTGGTTCAGATAATGATGCATCCATCATTCCGTTCTTGTTCTTTTTAACCAGGGCAGAACAAGTGATACATCAATTGCAGAATCGGCGTCAGATAATGATGATCCAAGTTCTTCGCTGGGACGAAGGAGTTCTACGTTTCCTCCTTTGGACGCAGTTAATGAAGAAGTGAGTTTCGAGATTTATTTTCTTTGTGATTTGTGTGGTTCCATATATGTACTGCATACATATGTTGGCGTGTGTTTTGATTAATTTGTTTTATGCACGTGAAGGCATCAGATCCAAATGCTTACTACAGCTGTGATGATAATTTGCCTCTGGTTGAGAAAGCTGTAACAAGTGATCAAGGAGTGGGACATCGTCAGGGTCAATCACTTAATCATAGCATGGAAAATGTTTCTCGTGAGGCAACATCAAATTCAGAAGGTAAATACTATTACTAACTTATTTTCATTTAGTTTTGCTAAAAGCTTTATTGTCAACTTTTACAAATGTACAAATTGTTATTATCGCTTACTCGTACTTCAGCTATCAGCTGTTGTTTCCTTGTCAACCTTACCTTTTAGCTTATGTTCTAAATTCATGGATCTTTTCAGGTAGTTCAGTTGACTTTCGGCATAACATTGTTAAGGACCAAATTGAGAGGAGGGACTTCTCTCGTGTGGCAAGAATGCTGATATCTTTCCTGGTCAGAGTAATACCATTTTCTCATATTCTACGATTTGAATTTTGGGGAAGGAAGAACAACATTTACCCATCTAATTTGGTGGAAAGCAACACACATAGCCAGTCACCAACACCTGAAGCTGTGAATGAAGAAGACTATGTCCTCCCATGTTTACAGCGTCTTCAACAGCTAGAAAAGGTATACGAGGACCTTAACAACAAGCCTGCTGCGATTCCTTTAGAGAAGGAGCGAATGTTGATGGACTCTTTGGACAGGATAAAGTCTGTTGAACATGATCTTGAGCAAACAAAACGAGTATGCTATGTAACTGTGACTACTTTTAGTCATTTGATTATTGAACTCTTAATAGCATAGGTAATAATGTTCACTTGAATGTTATTGTTACAGGTACTGCATGCTGCAGTGGTAAAGCAACTAGAGATTGCTAGGTTGCTGGATAATCTGCAGGAATCTAAATTTCATGTAAGTCTCTTAGCAAAAACTGCAGTAACTTGGAACATCATTAAGTCTTCTATGGGGAATTTTCTTCATCGTAATATGATCAATATGAACATATGATATAGTCACAGGGGTCTAGCAATAGATAAGTAGTGAAAGAAGCGTTTTCTAATCATAGCGCTTAAAATCTGATGTTCATATTATAAATTATAGTTATGTTGAGCTGAATCTGACATTGGGGATGCTTTTTTGATGCAGCAGAAGAGACCGTTTTGTTGAACAGGTAAACGACTCATAGTAGAACAAGCTACATGCGTGGATCTATGTTAAAGAAGTATGATAATATACACACTCGGAAGAGGCAGAAGGATAGATTTTCTCCTCCCTCCCACCCCTTTTTTTCCTTCTTTTTTGAAATTTCCTGTCTATCAAGCTACATGGGCTGTAACCTTTTTGCTGCTTTGAAACAGAACAGTGCAGAGATGAACGAAAAAAGAAAAAAAAGAAAAAGAAAAAGAATTAATGAAATCTTGTATAATTCGGCATCGCTTGTTTTCGTTTTGGAGAAAGAAAAAAAAGCAAGGTCTTCTACTCTTCTTAGATCAGATCCATTGCCATGTATGTAGAAGAAAATTTCAATATTCACTCAGAGATGAACTAATTATATTTCAGAGTAAGAGCCCCACTGGGTTGATCTCTAGCATAAGAAATACTGAAATGCCAACAGAGTTTCCTTTCCACCATGTTATTTGATACTTGAATTGGCATGCAATTTGCCCAAACTCAGGAAAAAAAAAAAAAAGCCTAAACTTGTTTGCCAATTGATGCACGGGTGATGACAGAAAGACCCTCCAAGTCCAAAAGGTTGTCTTGAAGTGGAAATGCAAACCTAGGGTGTTAGGAGCTCTCAAAGACTTATATCAGCCATGGCTTCAATTTAAAGACAACAAGAAGAAAAGTTATACTTCTAAACACTTGAAATAAGGGAATTTGATTGGATTATTGCATCAAATACTTTTGGTAAAGCTCAAGCAATTGAAATAATTGAAAATATGATCTCCATAGTTGTATATTTAACATCATCTACTTGCCTCCTTGTTTGTAAAGAGATATTTCTCTTTCATGTGAATCACACTTTGATACATACGAAAAAAACAATTCATCAAAAACACAAAATGAAAAACTTATACACACACTATTAGTAGAAATGTAAAAATTCCTACTTACCTGATAAGGAAGTAAGTATTTTTCTTCATCAAGCCTAGTAATATTAGGCACCAACTATGGTGGACCACATTATTCCATTGACGTAAATAATTAATCATATTTGTTTTGTGGTGAGTGGTGACAGCAAGATCTGGTTGGAAAAGGTTGAGCTAACGCGCAATTCCATTAAGATAAAATAAAAGCATGTTGGTCATTTTCGGAAGAAACGTGACATCCAAAACCACCAATTGTGGGAAGCTAATTATCATTTGAATTGTAAATTACCTCTGAACCAAGTGTTAAAAAAAAAAAATTTAATGGTTCAATCAATGTGTATAGTAGTAAATATAAAATTATGAGGTCGGTAAATAAAATTTCAAATAATAATTATTTTTGAATAAGGTAAATTGAGCTTATCTATCTTACTCTTAAGTATGAACTATTTAGTCCACAATTTAGAGATCTGACAAGAAAAATAAATAATATTAGAGAAAGACAATAATACCCCACTGCCCCAATATAACCAAAATTAAAAATCAAATGGGAGGAGGAAAAAAGAAACCAGTTTCCGCGTAGCCTGCTGTACTCCATTTTCAATCAAGCCCGACTGTTTCTAAGGTAAGTTGCTACTAGCTACTTCAACTTGCTAGCAAAATTGCAAAAATTAAAAATAAGAAAAAAAACAGAAAGATTTAAGCTTTTTATCCTCTTTTTTTTTCCCTTTCCAGAAGAAGAAATAGTGAAACAAATAAAAGAAAGAGAAACAGAAGGTGGAGGAAAAACTCTCTCTTTAGTCAACAAAGAGAGATCTTTGATCTCTAACTTGGCTTCTCTTTGTTCTCTCCAAGAACCCAGAAAGCATGGTGTTGAATCAAAGCTTTTGCTTCAGCTTTGCAATTCTCTTCTTCTTCCTTTTGATGGGTTTTCCTGCTTCTTCTTCTTCTCCTACTTTCATTTCAGGTGTTGCTCAATTTAACAGATAATTTCTATATATGTAGTGCCATACCGTTACATTCAATACAAGTAAGCTCAGATTCAACAAAGCTCTAAACTTTTGTTTCTTCTGTCTGTAACTACAGATGGTATCTTTGAATCTCAGGCTTCAATCGGCCGGAACCTACTGCAGGCCAAGAAAGGTTTCACTTCCTTCACACCCTTCTCTGAATTTTTGTTTCTTTGTTTGTCATGAATTTTAACTCTAGAAATTGAATTGTGGTGCCACAAGGTACGAAAACTGCTGTTTTCTAGTTTTAGACAATGCTCATTTGATGGCCTTTTCTAGCTTCAATTTTACTATTTGGACGATGAAAGCAGATTGCAATTTGCATCTTTATGCTGCTTGTGTGCTAGAGGATCTGTTATTGGAGGCTGATGGAGGCCTTAATTAGGATAATTCACTAGTAATCAAGTAATTATCTTTTCTGTTATTTCAGTTTCTGGTTAGTTAAATCATGTCAAAACTGGCTTTGAGAAATTAATTGACCAGAATGGAATCGAAATCTAGTGACTAAATTGGGGAGTCTTTCACAGAATAGTACGTATTTGCAAATGGTTGATGGTTTATCGTGTCTTCTTAAGTTCTCATATGCCAAAGTTTCCTTTTAACTCGCATAGATATAAGGAAGAGAAAAATAGAGGAGCTTGAGATTGGGCTTTAATTTGAAGCCAAGCTGATATTCTGCAATTTGATTATGCTGTGTATTGTCTCTCAGCTTGCATCCTTTTGTACCACTCGATTGCCCAAATTCTGCAAGATGATTGAAAAATGGGTTGCTATTTGATGCCCCTCTCTACTTTTTCTATTGATTTGGAAATTATAGGTCGAAGAAGCTTATATATTGTTTGTTTGAGGGATCGAGAATGCTAGAAGCATGTTTAGGATTGTAAATGAAACAGCAAAGAAAGAAAATACAAAACAAGAACATGATTCAATTAGGCAAAATTTTTTTTTCCAACCAGATTGCATTACTTTGAAGCTTATTTTTCAATAAGAACTTGGAAGCTTATATGTCACACTGAGGCCCTTTTTGGTTCTGGGTTGCATAGAACCTTAATCCTCTTGAGAGCTTACTTTTCTGTTTATAGATCTTAATAGAAGGTAACTAAGTCTTGTGAAATATTGTCTCCTGTTATCTGCAGGCTGTCCAGTGAACTTTGAGTTTTTGAACTACACTGTTATCACAAGCCGATGCAAAGGACCACGGTACCCTGCTGTCCAGTGTTGTGCTGCATTCAAGGAATTGGCTTGTCCTTATACAGATGTGCTGAATGACTTGACAAATGAATGTGCTTCAATTATGTTCAGCTACATTAACCTCTATGGAAACTACCCACCGGGGCTTTTTGCCAATGAGTGCCATGAAGGGAAGAAAGGTCTTCTATGCCCTGCATTACCACCATCAACGTCGGCTGACGATGTAAATGGTGTTCATACCACATGCAATCGATCTCCTTTGCTAATGCTCACAGCTGGTTTCGTAGTATTGTTATTCGGGTTATTATGAATGTCAAGACCATTTTCAGCCATTTAGTATATTTAGACTTGTGAGGAAGTTACAATTTTTTCATTCATTGGGTTTTCATCCATGTTTTACCCACAAGTGCTAGAGCTAATACCGTTGTAATAAGATACTTTCCATTTATTTCAATGATCATTTTGTGGTGGCATTTGGTATTTGTAATATTTAAACGTCCGTTTGTGCAATACATTGACAGCTATACACTTCAAAATCTCTCGTTTTTATGAGTTCCGCTACGTCGTTTTTAAACGCGTCGAAACATCTAATTGCAAACTCATCATGGTTTCCAAATGTGTCAAATGAGCTGGAGTGTGTAATGTGGGGACCAGATGCAATTATCTTCATATCGTCTGTAGCTTGGACCTCTGTTTCTGTGGCTCTAAATAATTGATGCCAGTGCAGACCAAAATATAAAATTTGAGGAGAATCATCTAATTTTCTCCCTCAGCCGGCCATAGTATAACAATTTGGAGGGTTCACAGTGAGGTGTACAAGGCCTTTAACTTCTGCTAAACTCTTAAGGTTCATCTCCAACAACAATTAGCAATTTATATGGCAATCATTGCTGCTCTTGCTCCTCCGTCTCTTGCCAAACAGAACAAGTTACCATCCTTCTCTTCGAAAATCCTGGTTAGAATGCCAACCACTCTGGTTTTTCTTCAAATGTGTAGCAACTTCCAAGAAGTAAGACAAGTACATGCTCAATTAGTTGTATCAGGACTGCTTGACCGCCCTCCAAATGCAGGGAGGCTTCTTCAGTCCTATGTTACAGTTTCACAAATTTACCATGCCTCATCAGTTTTCGATAGAATATCTTGTCCTGATGTATTTGCCTACAATAACATGATCAGAGGATTGATACTGGGTAAGTGCCCAAATAATTCTTTGTCGCTGTATAATAAACTTTTACTAGATGGCTTAAAACCAGACAATTACACTTATACCTTCGTTCTTAAAGCATGTTCCCAACTGAGTGCAATCTTTGAAGGTAGACAAGTGCATTGCCGGATAGTTAAGGCCGGCACAGCAATAGATACACACGTTCATAGCTCACTAATACACATGTACTCGAGTTCAATGGACAGTTTGGTCTGTGCAGAACAAGTTCTTGCAGGCTTCCCTGAAGAGAACACGCTTGCGAAGAACTCGTTGATTTCCGGGTACCTCAGTCAGGGTGAAGTAGAGAAGGCTAGAGAAATGTTTGATAACATGGTAGAAAAGGATGACGCATCTTGGAGCGCAATAATAGCAGGGTACACAAAGAATGGTATGTCTGCAGAAGCATTAGGCCTCTTTCAGAAAATGATGACGATTTCCGAAGTTTCTCCAAATGAGGCAACCATTGTGAGCTCATTGTCTGCCTGTGCTCATTTGGGAGCTTTAGACCAAGGAAAATGGATACATGCATATGCTGATAAAATTGGGGCTAAGATTAGTGTCACTCTTGGTACTGCTCTCATAGACATGTATGCCAAATGTGGCAGCATTGAACATGGCTATGAAGTCTTTAAGAAGATGCCACAAAAAGATTTAGTTGCTTGGGGGGTTATTATTTCTGGTTTTGCCATACACGGGCAAGCTGAAAAGTGCTTTGAACTGTTTGATGACTTGGTTGCTAATGGAACTTATCCGAATGAGATAATTTTTGTGGCTATTTTATCTGCTTGCTCCCATGCCGGCTATGTTGAAATGGGATATCAGTACTTTTATCAAATGGTGCATGAGTATGGGATAAGACCATCCATTGAACATTATGGATGCATGGTGGACCTTCTTGGCCGTGCTGGGCGGCTGGCTGAGGCGGAAGAACTTATCATGTCACTGCCAGAAAAGCCCAATTCGGTTATATGGGGTGCGTTACTTGGTGCTTGTAGGATGCACAATGACCTGAGGAGAGGGAACCTTGCTTTCAAGCACTTGACTGAACTTGAGCCAATGTCTGGTGACAGATATAAACTTGCAGGGCTTATGTTCGCCAAGGCTGGGGAAAAGGAAACTGCAACTAAAATTAGAAAGCTCATCAGAGAAAATGACTTGGAGACGACTCGTGGACTGAGCTTCATTGAAATAGATGGTGTAGTCCATGACTTTGAAGCAGGGACTATTAATCATAGCAAGTACAATGAAATCTACAAGATGTGGGGGGAAGGGTTAATAGATTTTTAGACATAGATGCAATTGAAGTTAGAACTCCATTATAGCATACACTTTCGATGTGGGAGAGTCCATAGATTCTTCACATCTTATTATTTTAAAGATGTTGATGCCAGGCAATTAAGTCCAATTTTGGTACTTATTATGAGGTTGTACACATCAATGGTCTCCTGTGCTCTCTAAGTTGGAAAATTTCAAAATTGAGGAAAATGGAAAAAAATTCCACTTTTAGACATACAAATACTCGACACAATTATATGCTCAGTAAAGCCTCGTGATACATACAGTTTGTTCGGCACGGCAGAGAAGCTCGCGGTATTCGTAATTTATTGAAACTACATAATAGAATACTTATTCTATAGCAGACTCCGACATAAATAACTAATATACAATGAGAAAACCTCTCAAATTTCGGCCTGTTCTTCAAAAGAGCCTCTCTGCTTTGTCTCTCTGTTTTCTGTGGGAAGTTATAAGAAAATAAACTTGGAGTTCCACCATAACCTCTTCATATCTTGTATTGGCCACGGCAGTCCTCAAATAAATAATCCAGAGTAAATTCACCACATAAGCTTGACTTTAGGCTTCTGCCGGAACTGCTTCCTTGTCATGCACCAAGGACCGGGGAAGGTGCTCAGCTGTATTAACACCAGGTAATTACATATTAAACAGAATTTTAAACACCACCTTAAAACTTGCAACTCCAAGAGTCACATGGAGAAATCCAGATATCTGATAATGTTTATAGCCAACTGAATCTATGATGGATTTCTTTTAAAGATATTTTGCAATGGATATGTGCAGTTTTGCCTGTTCGAATTGTACATCCAAACACAGGTTTTGAGATAGTGACAGCACTTACGTTGCTGATCAGCTTGGCCCCAAACCATGCAGTATCTGCACCATATGGAGGGGGAATGACTGTGATTCCTTTAGATACAGATGGAGGGAGAAGTCCATGTAATTCCTTCTCTAACCTTCCTGAATAAATAAAAACGTTGAAAGAAAAAGGTAATGATTCGTATTCTTACAAGTAATTTGCAACATTTTTTCACATCTCTATTGCCACTAGATTAGTAAGCTGCCCATTTCAGATTCGGTTTTTTCTTTTGTCACAAAAATAGAGTGCCTGTAATTGAATGATACCTGCAAGTCCAGGTAAACATGCACTCCCTCCTGACAAGACTACAGTCTTGAACCAAGCATCATCATCTGTTAGTTTTGCAGAATGACAATGGTCCATACAAAGAGCAACAGCCTGGTGCAAACCCATAGTACGCCTATACCAAAAATCATATTAAAATTTAAATACAGCTTCCCTCTGAAGTTCTGCATTCTGAATAAACTAAATGGTAATGTTGGATAGAAACCATGATTGATGATGATTTTATGTGATGAATGCAACAGAATCTACAAAATGGGGAGAGGAAGAGGGGGAGGGAAAAATAGAAAGCAATTAATCTGAAACTTTCTAACAGTACTTACACTCCTGCAAGCTGTGGCTGGAATAAGATTTCTCCTGTTTGAAACCTCTCTTTTGAAAGAGTAAACCAACCTTCTCCAGTGGCTTCAAATGACGCTTGTGTATTTTTAGATAGCTCAGCTTCATAATCAGCAGCAACATAACATAAGTTCTGAGTGTTATTCAACCAACAGAACATTAGCCAAATTCTATAGTCTTTATAATGAATTTAAGAAACACTAAAACATGAAATTGAAAAATTCTTTCTTTCTTGATTTATCACAATAATGAACACACTTCTTTCTTAACATTGCACATTCCAGTCCTTGACCCAGTAAAGCATGGGGCGAATTGCTTCTTCACCCATAATATCCACCTTACTTTCTAACTTTCCACTTGTCATTACACCAATAAATTTCCATATACAACTATGACATCAGAAGAAAGAACAAAAAATAGAACCAGAAATTGTCCTTTATAAAGAACTGTTGAATGCTACTGATAACAGTAACAGTCACTGACAGTATTCTATGAGGATAAATATCCAAAAACCACAGCCTGCACCATGAAAGGATAGCCAATATACCTCTTTCAGAGTCCGAACAGTGTACAGTGATTCAAAACCGATATTGTTCTGCTGCATCAGCTCCCTAAGGAATCCTGTAAGCTTTAACGCTCCCAATCCCATAACTTCCACGCCCACCTTGCGCATTACTTTACCATTTAAAACTGTAAACACAATAGTAAAACATAAGTACAAAGTTCCAAAAGTCCCAAGAACCAAAAATGGAAAAAAAAGAAACAAGAAAAAAAAACATAGAATCACCAGAGACAAGGATAAAAGAAACTATTGGAACTGAAAAGTTCAGTGGATGGTTTAGAAAAGTTTCAGTGGAAGAATTTTTCTAGAGATATCTAAAGAACTAAAAGCAAACAAGCATGTCTAGAACTACAAGTCACAAAATGCCAGATTGCCAGCTAAAAATGAGAAGTAAACTGACATTTCAAAAAACTAATTCAAAAGGGTAAACAATATTATGTCATGCATAGCTGTGAAGAAAAAAAAATTATATACAATTGCAAAAGAGACACTATCCACGTTCCCCAAGAAAACATTAACATGGACAGGGATCTGTTTTCCATTAGTTAATATTTCTGAAATCGCTAGGAAAATGAAATTAAAATTAAAATAGCTTACTTGGAACAATAGAAGTGACCTGGAAACCAATGTTTACAACAATCCCTGAGGTCCTTCTCGCTGCGTATAAAGCTAAAGTTGCCTACAGTTTTAAAAGCAGACAGTGAATCTGGATCAAGAACTCAATTAACCCATCTATACATTGAAACAATGCGGTTCCAGACCACATAGAAAAACTTTGCATGAATGCAATCCATCTTAGTTATGCTTTATTTCCTTGCTTCCCTATGGTTTTTAGACAACAGATTATATTACTATGGAGGGGAAGGGGAAGAGTCTACCTGATTAATGGCACAAACAGCAGGGACATTTATGTCAAAGAGTACTTTATATATGGCTTCTTTGAGTTGTCGTCTTGATGCTTTGGCAGATTCTGTATCTAGGACAAAAGGAAAAGGAAAGGCAAAAAAAAAGCACACAAAATGGATAAAAGTATACCTCGCGAAGGATAACAAGACAATGACAGTAACACAGAATTAATGCGACCAATGCAAGATATAACGCTAGGGGCATGTAATAGATAGCAACTCACCATCATAATGGCAGATAGGTATAGACAGAACCACTGGCTGTGAAGATGGTTTCACCTGCATCCTAAAGAGAAACACAATCACACATCAGTTATACCTGATATTAAAGATTCGAAGGCATCGATAGTTTGAAGGTTCGAACCGCCATGCCACATGATAATTAATGTAGTGCATAAGT
Source organism: Prunus salicina (assembly GCA_020226455.1). Classification (NCBI taxonomy): domain Eukaryota; kingdom Viridiplantae; phylum Streptophyta; class Magnoliopsida; order Rosales; family Rosaceae; genus Prunus; species Prunus salicina. The sequence goes on from CM035342.1 coordinate 35,357,502, forward strand.
TCTGTTTCTTCCATACTTTTTCAACTTGAAATTTTAGTGGAAAATTATTTTAAATGTGCTCACTTGTATTTAAGTTATTGAACATGTAGCTTAAATTAAACATTTATGCCATTAACTGAAAGAAAGAGAATTGCATCGAGACAAACAGCTATAGTTTTTTACTAGGACAAAATAGTAATGAAAATTTAAAATGATAGAAAGGCCCACCTGCTGTAAATAGTTACAAAGAAGTGGCGGAGTCTAGAGTACATTGGAGACTCAACGTTACCAAACTCCTGCAAATCAGATCACTTCAGAACAGACATTGCAACAAAGTCCAAATTATGAAACTAACAATGCAGGAGAGCTTCAAACATAACCAACAAGCATGTGGGATTTAACCCATTTATGGGAATTGTATGCAAAAGAAATTCTAACTGTGAGCTAAAACAAACACTCACCAAAAAGGTTGCTGACCGCCCAGATGGGCAAGCATATTTACTCCAGCCAAACTTGCAATAGCCAGAGCCCCCTTCCCAAGAAATGTAAAGAGAAAATGAGGGAATGGTTTATGTAGAAGCAAGATAAACTCAAAGGTTGTTAACAAAATTGAAATCTTATATCTGAGTATATCCTTCTGGATGGTAGATAAAAATTATACTAAAACATTCAATAGCTCTTGGTTTACAGCTTCCTAACAAAGCACAAAAGAAAAGAATATATGATTTCAAGAAGAATGGGAATAATAAAAGAAAAAAGATGTAAGCATTCTCAAGAATAATAAATTGTAAATGAGTAAGGAGGTTAAAGACACTCACCATCAATGATAAGAGAACCAGGAACTTGCTCTCGTTGGCCATAAATAACCATGAAGGACAACTGGGGCATCTGACTCCAGAATGGTCTGCAATAGAAATTCCATTTTGATGTGTCAGAGCATCACTCTTTAACCACAATTCAATGCATCAAAGAAAAATTCAGGTTTCCTCAGTAAAGCAGTTGATGAGGCATTTTCTCCAAGTTATGAACATCCACTATCACATAGATAGACAAAATACACCAACCAATTGAAATCCAATTTACAAGTCTAACATTCTCTATGTTTGGTTACTTAAAAATTAGACCTTTATGCCGAAAAGAAAAACTCTCTTAGGAAAATCCCAATATTTACTACCAATAACACCAATTTGAATTAGATTTCTTCTATTTTCTGCATAACACAGACTGTAGAATTGAATGCTGAAATGGGTTTGGTAGCTGAGCTGCTAGAACTAAAAAAGTGTGGAAAGTCAGCTGAGTTGAATTTTAACATACTGAAGTGGGTAACCGGATCTCAAATGGATTTCAGAGAAAAGAAAGGAATCCCAGTGAGGCTCTTCCTGCTTCTTCTGATTCTGTAGAAAGAAAATCCACAGCTCATTGTCTGAGACCAGACACCTCCAGGCTTTGCACACAGCGCTCAATTTCGCTGCTTCCTTGGGCCCCACCAGTCTCACGATTTGCATCAGTAGGTCTGTCGGTACCCGATCGAACGCCCCCAAAATCGCCGTCGAGGACGTCGCCAAAGATGACGATGACGTTGACTCCGTGATCGAGCCCTTGCGGCTCGACACCGACACCCACACTTTTCTGATCAAAGTCGTCATAATCTGTCTGCCTCGGACTGATTCTCTGTTTCTTTTCAATGGTCGTTCAGAAGAATTTTATCGGGAAAATGCGGCGAGAAAATTAGTTTCCATGGAAACAAAAGGGAGCTGGGTGTCGTCTCTGTCTGACTCGAGGTTGGTCATTGGTAGTCCCGTGGTAAAGGACGGAAGAAATTGATGACGTGGTTGCGTACATTGTCGACACGTGGAGATTTGAGAGCCTCCGATTTAGATACTATCTGAGTAGCTGATTGTCGGGACACATGATTCTTGTGCGTCTCCTTTGCCTGCCAACTGCCAACTGCCAACTGCCGACTGCCAACGGAAGTGCGCGCGGAGGCTCAAGTGAAACATTTATAATTCCAAAAAAATTCCTTAATAATAAGGATAAGGAATGAAACCCATATGAGGATAGATAGTAAATTAATATTTTTTCATGTTTAAAAACTAAAAATTTAAAATAGGAAAATAAAAGGAGAACATGAATCTCCTATAAAGGTAAAAGCATCAAACAATATGAAATTTGAAGTATCTTACTTTACTCCCTTAAATGATAGAACTAATAATATTGTACATAATATTTAACACAATATTAATTCACACGAAAAAAATAATATATTTGGGTCGGACTTAATAAGTTGTGTTGAAAACGAGTTGATTCATTAACCACCCCTTAAGCTAATGGGTCATTACGTTATCCGTGGGCAAATACCTATTATCGAACCACGAGTAATCGTTATTCACCCATTCGCGAGTACCCATTTGGAACTTTGGTGAATGATGTTTTAGATTTAAACATCATTTTTAATATTGTCTAATATGAGGTGTTTTCATTTAATAGTTTATTAAGAAATATAGTTTATCCTTGAAATGGGTGAAATGGGTCATGTAGGTTAAAGTAAGTGAAACGAGATCATGTAGGTTAAAGCGAGTGAAATGGGTCATGTAGGTTAAAGTGAGTGAAACAGATCATGTAGATTAAACTGACCCACTATTCTTAATGAGTGAAATGGGTCATGTAGGTTAAAGTGAGTGAAACAGATCATGTAGATTAAACTGACCCATTATTCTTAATGAGTGAAATGGATCGTGTCATGTCATTCGTTATTATAACAGGTTGTATTCGTGTCTACTGATTAAGAAACCGGGCTGACATGAACACGACAAACATGATTCGTTGGCTAGGTCTATTGATCGGTGTTTTGTCTTTCACTTTATCTCCCACCTTCAACTTTGTCAAATAATATGTTAAAAATGCCGACATGATACAAGTGAGACCCGTTATTTAGCTAAAATATATGTCATGTGTGCAAAAACATAAAAAAAATATTTTTTTTAAACATTATTGTGTAAAACAAACAATAAAAAATAGAAAATTTGGGATAAGTCAAAATCTAACAATAGAAGTTGGGTGCATTATGATATGATTTGTAATTTTTTTGGGTTCTTTAATTTAGAGTACTGCTATTTCCATCCCCTGTCTTATTTTTCCACCCACCTCATCTTCAAAATTTTAAAGACAAATTTACCCATTTATAAAGTAACTTCTAAAGACTTAGTGAAAAAAAACCCACCTCCCTCAATGTAGCCCCATCTTCCCAACCATTCCTAAACCATCCATCACCTCCCACACCTCTAAGCCACCATATCCAACAACTCCTTGCCGGAGACGACCGTCATCATAATCATCATCGCTTACGGCATTAGAGGTATTGATGAAAGAGTAAGAGGTCTTATCGGAGATGACCCACTTGGCCATGAGCTTGAATTGGAATTTGAATTACAAAGTAGGCAAGGAGTTGTTAGGGATGGTGGTGGATGGTTTAGGAAGAGGGGGCTGCATTGGTGGATGTGGTGCATGTTAGATATATGCCCTAGAAGCCAATATAAAATGGATAATTATAAGGAAATAATATATAACACTAAACACGATCAACTATAGAATTCTTGTATGGAAGTCTTACTCATGATCGGTGCATAATTACATACTTTTTGTACCATTCTAACTTATGATTTGGTATGTTTTTGAGTTAAACTTGTGCTTTTAATAAAGTTTTGTGTATGTTTCAGTATAATAAGGTTGAGACTCATTATATGCATTTTGAAGACAAGTTAGCTCAAAATAGTGTCTGCAGATCAGTCATATTTACGGATTAACCTGTACTTACTCAAAAAGAACCAGATAATGCGCCATACATCACTGGAAAGATACGGAAGTCTAGTTTCCGTAGCATTTTACGGTGCATGATTTGGAGTCTTTTAGAGGAAGTTATACATGATTTAGTAGCTCAAGGTCAAACATTCGGGCCTCAGTCCAGTTTCCGTGGGTCAGCTTGCAGGCCTCAGTTCAGCTACTTACACAAGTCAAATGAGGCGACACCCTTAATATAATTTGTTCCAATGGGTGTCTAATATAACATATCCAAATTTCAGCCCCATTGGATAAGTCTGGAGCCCTCAGCATGTCAAATACCGAACCTGGTGCACAGACAAACCAGGCCTCAGTCCAGTTTTCGTGGGTCAGCTTGCAGGCCTCAGTTTAGCTACTTGCACAAGTCAGATGAGGCAACACCCTTGATAGAATGTGTTCCAATGGATGTCTACTATAACATATCCAAATTTCAACCCAATTGGATAAGTCTGGAGCCCTCAGCATGTCAAACACTGAACCTGGTTCACAGACAAACCATGTGTTTAAAGCAGCCACACATGGAGGCAAAGCATGGGCAGCTGTTGAGCCATGTGCTTAAAGCAGCCACACATGGAGGCAAAGCATGGGCAACTGTTGATCCATGTGCTTAAAGCAACCACACATGTAGGCAAAGCTTGTGGCAACTGCAAAGCATGAGCTGCCACACATGGGAGACAAAGCACATGGGAGACAAAGCATGAGTTGCCACACATGGGCAACTAAGAGACCAGCCAAGGGGGAGGACGAATTTGAAGTCTATAAATACAGAGTTTCAGCTCATTCAAAGGAGGATATCATTCCATCAATTACATTTCCATTGTACACCATCAAAGAGTTGTTTACACCATCAAAGAGTTGTCTTCTTTATCAAAGAGCTATCTTCTTCTTCTTTCTCTTTTTATTTTCTGTTTTGTATGTTCTTGCTATCCATTCAAATTACGGATAGCTAAATACTTTAGTTAGGGCTCGATTGAAGCCCTAATCATGTTTCTCTAAGGATTTCGATATGTCTTTGCTATAAACTACTTTTGTGATGCTTATTGATTAATTTCAGATCATATTTTACTCTTTACATATGTCATGTTATACTTGATCATCATATGCATGCTGTGTATTGAGTTTGTTACATAGGTAAATTTAGATGACCGAGTCTTGTACCTATGAAAGTAACAAAAGAGCTAGTTATAAGTTCTTGAAATTAATCATCATGAATAACTAGAATAGATACCATGTTCTAGAATTTGTGTGTTTGTCGATTTCCATTGTGTTATGCATTCTTAAAGTACAACTTAGTAGATACCATGCTAAACACTTTAAGAATGAAAAAAGTTAGAGTAGATACCCATGCCTAACTTGTTGTTTAGGGAAATCAATAACTTAAAGAGTAGATATCATGCCTTTAGGTTGACAAACATAAGCATCCAAAATCTGTTTTGTAGCATTGTGCATGTCGTTTGCTTAAGGAAAAAGATTAGTGGTGAACATCGAATCCTTAACTAGTTTTCTCATTGTTTTAACCTCAATCCAATTCTATTTTTAATCAAACGCTGTTTTCAATATTTAGCACAAATTAATCCAATCCTCGTGGGAACGATCTCGTATTTGCTTTCTATATTATTTATCTGATCTTGTGCACTTGCGAGTTAAAACATGCATATAGTTGCTTAATTTTTAGGTTACTATTTGTTCAACAACTCACAAGTGTCAAACAAAGAATTCTAAGTTGTGATAATACAAATTAATCCTTAGACATAAGGCATCACAGTTGTCTTGTGTATATGTTGTTTCTCTTTGAGAGCACTATATGGTCGTATCAAAATGATGTGACTTAAAGGTGTTCCTCAGGATTCTCAGCATGTACGCAGAGACATTTGAATGTATAACAAGGAATCTTTGCTCTTAGTAAGAAGAGAGAATACTCTAAAGATATGATTCGTGAATCTTTGGCCAAAGTATTGGATGGAAATTGAAACAAAAACGTTTGCAATTTCAAAAAATTGAATCATATAATCAAGAGATGTCATATCAGGGATTTTGACACAAATTTACCATATCCCAAGAATATGACATAGAGTATTGAATTAGAGAAGGATCGAATTGCATTGTAATCACAAACTGACTAGGTTCTCTAAATGGATTCTTTTTAGTTTGGGTACCCATGACAAACTGCTAGGTGTCACTCATGGCTTGTGGAAGCCCTGTAAGGACTAATTATAATTAGCCTTCGCCAATAGGGAGAATTGTATGGAGGGATACAATTCACACTTGATTTAGAGTGACACCTAGCAGTAATACTCCTCGTTCAACAAGAGCAAAGGGCAAGTGGACAGTTGAATTAAATCAGTAATACTCCTCGTTCAACAAGAATCCATATTTCTCTGGAAAAAAAAAAAAAAAACAAGGTGGAGTTTTATATTCAGCAATTGACATTAGGTGGGTGGAGAGGTGGCTCTATTATTTATATATATATTGCTTCTATATGTAAACAGTTGACAAATTTAGAAACCCAATGTAATTTTGCATAAAGATCGTCACCATACCTAAAAACAAATGTTTGAATTATTAAAATACATTAATACAATACAGGCTGAGCTCACCCATGGCTCTTCTTCTGAATTATTAATTTTGCATGGTTCATCCTTCAAACATAACTCACCCATGGCTCTTCTTCTGACTCACTTTCCGAAGGGTCTGAAACAGACGAATCATATAGGGCTCCATCTATCATCAACTCATCCATCTGCTCTACGAAGTCTCGGAGCCTTGTGGTCATATACCCTAACTGGAAGTCAAACTCGTTAAGCACACTTAAGTAAATATCAAACTCAACTCGGATGTTACCTGTACAATACATATGACTGCTCAACACAACAGTTCTTGCCACAAACCTCATATCTAGCAGATATACCCTCCAAGTATTTAGAAAATGTGCCAGCGCCGCAAGTTGCATCTCTTCTAATCCACAATCCAGATCCCAATTTGGAATCATGTCTTCAATTTCCTCTATCACCCTACCTCTATGAAACAGAAAGGCATCTATGGTAACTTCTGAGGGATCCATGGCAAACACAACCACGAGCACCTCAATCACCTCAAACACCCGTTGCACAATGGTATACTTTCCCAAAGGATCTTCTGGTGGGATAGCTGGCAGTGAGCTCAACAAAACCATTGAGCTAGGCACCTTCACCATGCTCAATTCGGACTCCTCCTCCTTGAGCTTTCTACCGACGACCTCTGCTAAGCAATCCATGTCTCCTAGAGAGCTGAGAGAGGGCTGAGAGCTTGAGAGAGATCAAGAAGATAGAGAAATCGAGAGATTAAGAGAGTGAGAGACAGATCAAGAAAAATAATAAAAAGGGTTATTGTTGCTTTGGATTCTTGGATTCTTGGGTAACAGGAAACATAATATGCGTTTGAGAGGGTGAGAGCGTTTCTGTCTAATGGCTTTTGAGTTTGAGAGAGGCAAGCGAGAGACAAAGATAGGAAAAATAATATGCGTTTGAGAGAGTGAGAGCGTTTCTGTCTAATGGCTTTTGAGTTTGAGAGAGGCAAGCGAGAGACAAAGACAGGAAAAATAATATACAAGACTTTCCTGAGAAAAATAATAAAAAGGGTTATTGTTGCTTTGGATTCTTGGATTCTTGGGTAACAGGAAAAATAATATACGTGGGATGCTTGGATTCTTGAGTAATGATCTGGCGTGCCCTTGGCTAACTTTTTTTTTTCTTTTCAACATTGCCTTTGACATATATAATATATCAAAAGTGGAGAAAGATGCTAACTTTTTTTTTTCTTTTCAACGTTGCCTTTGCCTTTTCAACATTGCCTTTTTTTTTCTTTTCAACATTGCCTTTGACATATATAATATATCAAAAGTGGAGAAAGATGCTAACTTTTTTTTTTCTTTTCAACATTGCCTTTGACAGAGGAAAAAGATGCCCACAAAGATGCCCACAATTACTTATGTATTGAAGAGATAAATGGCTAAAGATGCCCACTACGCCAAAGTGGAGATTTCAAAATATTTGAAAACACAAAAAGAGCAAGAATATTTGAACAAGAAGTTGAACAACCATTGGCATCCGGAAACAAACTTTAAAATTAAGTCCCACCAAAACAGCCCCCTATTCCTACAGACGAAAGCAGCAACCTCGTGAGCAGCCATATTACAATTTACAGCTAACAAGAACCTGTGTTGGATTACAAGAACCTGTGTTGGAGGCATCAAATTGGGAGAATATTTGGTTGCAGATTTTACCTTCTGTGTTCTATTGGAGATTCTGTAATCACCAAGGGAGGTATTTTTTTATTTGTATTTATTTTTTTTGTTAATGGATCCTCGAGATTATGTTGATATGCCTCTTGAATCAAACACTCATATGCCTCTTGAATCAAACACTCAAGAAGAAAACATTGATCAAACTGAGGTTAGAAAAAGAAAAAAAACTTCTGAAGTTTGGAAACATTTTAAAGTTTGTGACCAAAAACTTGATGATGGGACTATTCTTCCAAAGGCTGTGTGTATTTATTGCCAACATGCTTTGACTTGTAAAACTAAAAACGGTACTGGGCATCTTCATAGGCATTTTAATGCATGTCTTAAAAAAAATGATCATAATCATGCTAGGCAGTCTCAACTATCTGCAAATACTGGAATCTCTTCATTTAAGTACTCTCAAGCTGAAATGAGAGTTGAGTTAGCTAGATTTATTGCATGTGCTGAATTGCCTTTTCGTTTTGCTGAAAATCGTTGTTTCGAAAGATTTGTTCAAGTGGCTCTGCAACCAGAATTTAAGAAAGTTTCTCGCAATACAAATAGGAGTGATGTTGTGAAACTTTATGATGAAGAAAAGAAAAAATTGATAAATGTTTTCTCTAATTTAAAGGGTTCTATTGCTGTGACTTCTGACATGTGGGATGGTGGTAATAATTTGCCTTTTATTTGTGTTACTGCCCATTATATTGATGAAAATTGGTTGTTGCAGAAAAGAATTATAGCATTTCGTCTTCTTGAATTTCCACATACTGGTAGTTCTATTTTTCATGCTATGATGAATGTGTTTAAGGAGTATAACATTACTCATAAAATATTTTCTATTACTTTTGACAATGCTTCTAATAATTCTTCTGCTATTGAGCAGTTTAAACATATTTTACATCCTCCTTACGGAGGGAAATTTTTTCATATGCGGTGTGTGTGTCATATAATTAATCTAATGGTGCAAGATGAATTAAAAGTTATTAAAACCCAACTTCAATTGATTAGGGATGCTATTGGTTATATTTCTTCTAGTAGCTCTAGGCAGCAAGACTTTGCTCACCTTTGTATGTCTCATGGCTTGAAACCTACAAAATTGAAAAAAGACATGCATATTCGTTGGAACTCAACCTATCACATGCTTAAAAGTTGTAAAGGTTACACCAATGTCATCAATTTTTATTATAATAATAAAATGAATGACAATCTGTTGAGGGATGAAGAGTGGAATGTATGCTTTACTTTGGTGGACTTTTTCAAAGTTTTTTATGATGCTACATGTAACTGTTCTGGTGTTTATTATCCGACATCTCCTGTTGCACTTCATGATTTATTTTCAATTAGTGCTACCTTTGCTAAATACAGATTTGATACTACATGTAATTTTACAAAGATTTGTGAGCAAATGGAAACTAAATATAAAAAGTATTGGACAGAGATTCCTTATACTTTTTGTTTTGGTGCAATAATGGATCCTAGAATTAAAATAAGTGGTTTGGAAGTAATATTGACTGAAATTTCAACAAATTTATCAATTAATTTACCACTTACAATATCCAATATTCAGAAGACATTCAATGATGCTTATTTGTTGTATGAGAAGAAATATAGTGTTGGTACAATAGCTACACAAACTGCTCCAACTGTTCATTTATTTGGTTCATCTTCATCTAGTAGTGCAGCTGTTTTTGATATGCTGTCTAGCAAAGGAAAACAAAAGAGTGTAATAAGTTCTCGTACTGAAGTTTTTAAGTATTTGGATACTGAATTTGTTGAATTTATGACCGAGGAAGAAAGAAATAATTTCAAAGTTTTGGATTGGTGGAAAGCACATGAAAAGAACTTTCCTGTGCTTTCCATTATGGCACGTGATGTACTAACAACTCCGGTGTCCACAGTAGCTTCGGAGTCTGCTTTTAGTGCAGGTGGTCGGGTGCTTGACGAAAAGAGGACAAGGCTTACTCCTCAAATATGCGAGGCACTTATGTGTTTGAAGGATTGGGAAGATGCTGATTTTCGAACTCAAAGTTTTATAGATGAAGATCTCTCATATTTTGAAGATGACAACATAAGTTCCCTTAATGAAGTTAGTTGAGGTTGGTATTTTGTTTTTGTTGTATGTTGATACTCAAACTTATTAAGCAAACAAAATACCTACTTAAATTATGCTCTCTAAGTATCTTCTTTTACCCTATAAAATAATTATTATTTTTCTATTGACTGATGCAGGAACGTGAGATGACAAATGCTGATATTTTACCCAGTGTCCTAGATTAATTTTATTTTCCTTTTTGTGTAATTTGAGAGGGCAGTGGTACTATTTTTCCTTGACCGGATTTTCCTCCTTTGGGGGTTTTTTAAGGCAAGGTTTTAACGAGGCCGTATTTTTGCCCTCCACCTTTTCGCATTTTTGCCCTCCACCTTTTCATACTCTGCTTCTAATTATATGTTTTATGTTTATAATTTTAATTATATAGTGAGAAAAAAATCAAGTAAAAAAAATTCAAATTAAATGGGCTTGTTCTTGGGCCCGAGTATGGCCCGAGCACGAGCACGGGCACGGCCCAAGCACGGCACGGCCCGTTTCAATATGGACTTGGGCTTTGGGCCGGGCTGGGATTAATGATTTTACTAAATGGGCCAGCACGGCACGGCCCGATAAATTAGATGGGCCGGCACGGCATGGCACGAATACATTAAAGGCACGAGTTTAAATGGGTTGGGCCGGCCCGGCACGGCCCGTTTGACACCTCTAGAGTGAATCATTAATATCCACTGCCTCACTAATTAGAACCTATAAGATCGCACACCGAAAAGGAATCGATTGGGAAATTATGAAGAGAATGAATGATTTTGTGACTTGGTAAAAGTCAATGTGAAAGTCAAAGGTCAAAGGTCAAAGGTCAAAAGTCAAAAGTCAAAAGTCAAAAGTCAAAGGGCAAAGGTCAAATGGTTGACTCGACACTTGACATGGTCAACTAAGGATGACTGGGACCAACACTCATTAGACAAGTGAGTGATTAAATTAGTTAAGTCACTAGAGTAATTAAATTGATTAGATTAATTTAATTATTCAATTAAAGTTATGAAACTTAAATTAAAGGTCTCATATGACTTGGAAATTCAAAAAAGATTTGACCATATGGACTTAGGCACATATGTGACACATTATGGGATTAATGTGTTGGACCAAGATAGCAAAAGATGACATACAAAAAGAGGGTGTGGCTACACTAGGGCTTGGAGGCATTTTTGTCACTCTTGAGATATTTTTGATCCTATAAGTGTGTAGCTATGGAATCTTATCATCCTAGGGTTTTTTCAAGTTGGTGAAATTGGAAGAGAGAAAACATCAAGCTCTCTCTCCCTAACCCCTTGAATTTATCACATCAAGTGAAGGTAATAGCACTACTCTTCACTTGTTGTCTACTTATTCTCTTATCCCATTCAATCCTTGGTGAAGAGCTTTGGGGAGGTGCATATCTTTGTACCTATTTGGAGAGCTACAAGGTGGAGAATTAACATCAAAGAGAGAGCCAACAACAAAGAGACCACTCCCTCTACTTGAACACCATTCTTGGTTTCAAGATTCACTCCAAGGGTATGAATATCTTATCTTTCTCTCAAATAGGATTTAGAGAGTCTTTGGTGCACACTTTCATAGACTTATAAAGATTGAGACCAAATGAGACTTGCATGAATCCATAGTTTATTTAATGCTTCCGCTCTTACTTTGATTTCATATTAGATATGGCATGCTAGGTGATTTATACTCTCAAAGTTTGGTTGTAGAGTTTTTAGAAATCTCTACACAACACCATTCCCACAATATTCCCTTCAGTGCAACTTTTGGTTTAAAAATAATAATATATATACAATTAAAGAGAATTTGCTTGTCTCCAAAAAAAGAAGAGGAGAATTTGCTTGAATTAATAAATAAATGGCATTTTAGGAATAATGGTGGGTAAAGATATGAATTTTTCTTTTCTTTTCAAATTTACATGGTGGTGGCAAGATAATGGCATGAACTGAAGGATGGAAAGCCCCCATCTTTTAGTCTCTCTCTCTCTCTCTCTCTCTCTCTCTCTCTCTCTCTCTCTCTCTCTCTCATTCTCATTTACAATCTCTTTGTTAGCTCTTCTGGGTTGGTTTGGTTTCTCTGCTTCTTTCCTGAGCTGTTCCTTGAGCTCTAATCTATGACATCATTAGTTGGAAGCCACAGAGTTTCCTTCCTTGTTTCCTTTCCCCTATTAGCGTTCTTGATTTTAAGAAGGTCAGGATTTTCAAGACTATAATTACCTTAAACAAGATTATGATCAAAGATTTTTAATTTGCTTCTCAGCTAAGCATATAATCTCTATCTCCATGTAGGGTTTGTGCACTCATATATTTGTTTCTTTCTCTAGCTCCCTCCTTCCTCCTACCCACTCACCATATCTTCTCTCTCTTTCTTTTCTTATCACCCACACACCAAAAAAACAAAAAAAAAAACCGTTGCATGAGTGTCTGTGTGTGAACTAAACGTGTAAACTTTAAGGAGAAAGATCTCCCAATCAGTCTCACACTATTGACCAGTGTTTTGTCTTTCACTTTATCCCCCACCTTCAACTTTGTCAAATAATATGTTAAAAATGCTGATGTGATACAAGTGGGACCCGTTATTTTAGCTAAAATATATGTCATGTGTGCCAATACATAATAAAATATTTTTTTTAAAAACATTATTGTTTAAAGCAAACAATAGAAAATAGAAACTTTGGGATAAGTCCAAATCTAAATGTAGAAGTTGGGTGTAATCCATGCATTATGATATGATTGTAATTTTTTTGGGTTCTTTAATTTAGAGTACTGCTATTTTCACACCATGTCCTATTTCTCCACCCCCTGTCCTCTTTCCCTACCCACCTTATCTTCGAAATTTTAAAGACAAATTTGCCCATTTATAAAGTAACTTCTAAAGACTTGGGAAAAAAACCCCACCTCTGCCAATGTAGCCCCCTCTTCCCAACCATTCCTAAACCATCCACCACCTCCCACACCTCCGAGCCACCATATCCAACAACTCCTTGTTGGAGACGACCATCATCGTAATCATCATCATTGTCAGCATTAAAGGTATTGATGAAAGAGTAAGAGGTCTTATCGGAGACGACCTACTTGGCCATGAGCTTGAATTGGAATTTGAATTTGAATTACAAAGTGGCTTAATATCACAAAACGTCCCTAAGGTTTACAAAACTATTAGATTGCATTCGTAATGTTTATTGAGTCATTAGTGGTCCTCAAGGTTAGTATGTGTGATCACAACTGGCCCCTGCCATTAGGTTCCGTCAAAAAACTCCGTTAGTTTGATGACATGGCATATATATACATCACAAAACATCCATGAGGTTCATGCATACCTCATTAGCTGAAGTTTAAAGACATAATTATATATTTTCCAGTGGGTATTTACCTCATAGGTTGAGGTCTTTGTTTGCAATCCCCATGACATCAGTTCGAATCCCATTGTGGGTGCGCCCTCCCCTTAGAATAGAATTCCCTCTCCCCATCCCCTTAGAATAGAATATCGATGGAATAAAAAAAAAGTTAGAATTCAACAAACTCCATGGCTCAACAAACTCCATGGCATCAATTCGAATCCCATTATGGGTGCCCCCTCCCATTAGAATAGAATATCGATCGAATAAAAAAAGAGTCATAATTCTATATTTAATTAATTCCAGCGATTAGAATCTTCATGTCATAGCAGGGCCATAGATTTCTTCGTAGTATTTTTTTATTTATTTTTATTTATTTTTATCATAGTTAGAAAGGGGGAGGGGGAGGAGAAATATTTTTATGTTCAGGTACACTAATTGTTTGGCAGTGGCGGAGCTAGGATTCTTAGCATGGAGGGGTCAAACTTTCAAAGTCACTTCCACATAGGTCTTTCATTGGGGGTCAACACAAATCTAGTTACACTAATTGTATTGCTATATCATATATTTTATAATATATTACAATAGATTGAAAATTAAATGGGGGCCTAGGGCCATGACAGGCCTTGCTATAGCTCCACCCCTATTGTGTGGTGTACCATCCAATACACATAAGACATATGAAAATATTTCATTAAAAAAAAAATTTATATGTCCAATTTTTATTTTATAATACATCATATAAATGTTTTTCTTTTTTTAATATATGTTCAAAAAATCCGTAGGCGGTAGGTGGGCGGTAGGCATGGGCCTAGAGCCTAGAGGAGTAATCGGGGCCTAAGCACCTTTTTTTTAAATAATTATTTTGTATTATAAATTATAAATTTATACCAAAATCATGCAAAATAATAAGATATATAAAAGAAAACTTTAATATTTTCCAGCCTTGATATTATCTGACTTTTTTGTTTGTTTGTATTTTTAGTAACCTTGATATTTGAAAAAACTGCAAAAAATGTAAAAATAGGCCCATTTTAATACAATGTTTAAGGGCATTTTAGAAAACCTAACCCGTTAGTTTCAGATATCTTCTTCTTCCCCACGCAGCCTTCTCCTTCGTCTCTCTGTTTTCATCTCTCTGTCTCGATCTCTCTCTGTCTCTCCGTCTTTCTTCCTAACAAGCAGCGGCTCCTGGGCGCTTCAACCGCCCTTCGTCCGCCTAGACCCGCCTAGAACTGCCTAGGCCGCCTAGACCCGCCTAGGAGGGCGCCCAAGCGCCGCCTAACTCTCTGGCGCCTACACCTAATGATTAGGGTGAAATCGCGTTGGTGTCCTCCCGCCTAGCTCCTAGGTGCCGCCTAGGCCGATTTTTCGAACCTATTTAAGATTACAATTTTTTAGTGTTAAAACCAAACAAAACTGCCATAAGTGGTTTGGTTTTTTGTCCCCAAAAAATGTGGTTTAGTTTGGCCGGTTTGAATGATGCATGCGGTCTTTCACCCACCACTTTCGTATAAAGAAGAAAAAAAAACCAGAGCCACCTTTAAAATTGAACATGGGAGAGGACTTTTCATTTCCTGCACAGCAGAACCTGTAGATCAATACGTTAATGCTGCCTATTTTTCTTTTCCTACTAGTTAATGTGAGGAAACCATGCACCATGCGTACAAAAATTAATCACTTTAATTAGAGAAGACGGATTAGATCATGAAAAGAATGGGAAAGTATGACAATAATTTCTTACAGTATCAATAGCGTAAAGAATGTTATAAGCTCGAAGGCCTTGGTGGACAAGGGGAGCAACACAATTATCTTCGTAGAGTCTGATAACGATTTTATTGATGTTCTCTTGAGTTTCTTGACAATACCAATGGGAACAATTGTCAGGCGTGCCGGTAAACATTCAGTACCGCTGGAAATAGGTTGCATGAGCAATTTGTACCCCAGTGTTGCGAATATCGATGTTCGGTATTTCCAGACTGAAGCATGAAAAAAGATGTTGCTGTGACCCCACAATGGGGCTGAATCTCATTGCAAAAACCTCAAACTGAAAATTGACAATGATGAGCCGACACTACAAGAAAAACTGCCTTTAGTGACGGTTAAAAAGTGTCAAGTATCTATTTACTTGACGGCTAAAAAAGCGTCAAGAATGCCAGGGGTATCCACATACTTGACGCTTTTTGCCCGTCAAGTAAACACATACTTGACGCTTTTTGCCCGTCAAGTAAACACATAATTGACGCTTTTTGCCCGTCAAGTAAGCACATTGGGAAGTCTTTTGTTGACGGATTTTAGCCGTCAAGAACAAAAATCTAATAAATATAAAAAAAAATGCTTATTGACAACAAAAGCTGTCAATGTAGAATTTAATATTAAAAGAAATACATAAAAATCAAATTAGAAATTGTATATCCACTAGAACAGTACAACTATATACAATAATTTAAAATACAAGCATATACTTAAATGTATAAATACATTTACAATTAAATGTACTAAAATAAACCCAGCTCTCTACAAATAATGTCACCTAGAAACTTTACCCTGTAACATCTCCAAGCAAAGCCCATCATAAGTCTTGCTTTGGTTGGAGCCTTTCTAATCATACAAATCTGCCAAAACATGAACATATGGATCGATGAGTTATTAAAACCTACAACAATTAATAACTAGATAGTAATCAGACTAAAATACATATCCTGATTACTTCACAAGATTTACAAGTCATGAGCACCATCCATAAAGAAGAATATACAAATAGACAGAAAATCAGGACGTTGCTACCAAAAATAGCCCAACCTTGAGTCAACTACAAAAAATGACTCAACCTTGAGATGCAGCCCTTATCAACAACAAAGATATGTTTCCTTATATTATGGGGTTTAGAAAATACCATAGTTCAAATAGAAACCTTGAAAATCCTATATAGTCTGTCATATCTCTAATAGAAAGCCTCCTCTACACAAGGACTAATAACAAGCCAATATTACAGTTATAATCTAATTTACAAACCATTAATCATTGGCTTAATCATCAAAACAGGTTGTTAATTCCAATTAAAACAAGATCAGCAAAATAAGTTTAGATAATGTATGCTTATATGCAGCCCTCAGTTATCTCTAGAATGAACTTGATAAGAGAAAAATCTGAGTAAACATGCATAAGTAAATTCCAACTCATGATCTGAATTTTTATATTGTTGCTCTTACAAATCTGCATTTCTGTGTCACTTATACAACTTAGAGTCAGTACAAAGTATTATCAAATAGATAACAAGCAAGGGCAAACTCTGTTTTACTCAGTGGCTTTATAGATTTTGTCATATAACGACCATGAATTTTGTTTCATTCCAAGGAAAAGGCATGAATAATAACATCATTCTTTAGCAAGACTCTAGTAATTAGGATTATAAGTGCTGGCTTCATTAAGTTTAAGTACAAGGGGTTCCTAAGGCCACCAATGAGGGAATTAAACTAACAGAAAAACCAAAGAAGAAAAATAGACAGATTGCTGAGTGGTGACAATAAATACTCACAACTCAAACTGCTGCAGCTTCCCAAGCTCAGCAGGAATTGTACCGAGCAACTCAAATGGCAGTCCTGTGCACAGTTTATGAACAAGTGATAAGAATAAATTAGATCAACAGAAACCACATGACAAGTTGGAAGATCCATGTCAAACATTTACCATTCTCTGTGATTTCCATCGGGACATCCTCATCAGAGGAATCAAATTCTACATAAGCAGAAAATGGTAACCAATTAGCCAAGGACATAGAATAAATTTATAATCATGTCAAAACAAAAAAATAGAAAATGGCATTGCATTTACCCGAATCACCCTCCTCGTCCGTGGCAGCAAAGAACACATCAAGTAGTCAAGGAAGCAATGAATAAATACAAAAGATCACAATTCATCAATGCAAAAATATCAAATCATCAACATTCAATATTTTAA
This sequence comes from Prunus salicina, assembly GCA_020226455.1. Taxonomy (NCBI): domain Eukaryota; kingdom Viridiplantae; phylum Streptophyta; class Magnoliopsida; order Rosales; family Rosaceae; genus Prunus; species Prunus salicina. The sequence continues at coordinate 35,374,959 of CM035342.1, forward strand.
TTTCAATACAATATGAAGCCCTGTATACAAAAATTTCATTTTAAAATATAATTATTATGGACGAATTATTTTCCAAAAATAATCAATACTTCTGTTCAAGAAAACTGAAAATTAACTTTCCCTGCAGACTCCAGGGCAAATATACAAAGTAGCTCGTTCATAAGAATGGCATAAAATGTCATGCTCAAACAATCAATTCAACATACACCACAATTATTAAAAGGATATTCTCCAATCAAAGTCTGATAACCACAAAAGTGGACACTTCCACTTTTCAAGTTGTGCGAGAGCTCAAACTCTTTCTCAAAAACCAAGTCAAGGAACAATTGAGGGAATTTATCAGATGAAAGAGTTCCCAAAACAAACTTCTTGTCATCGATCTTCACAGAGATGACACCCTGATCAGCTCCCTTCTTTGTCTCGCCCAAACAAGCCTAGAACAAAAGAAACGTTAAAACATCCTAAAACAAGGCACTGACACGCACAGTGATATCAAAGAAACAGAGAATAAATTAAATAGCGGTATAATCAAAATCTCGGGCCATCCTCCAACTACAGGTCCTACTCAACGTCAGGAACACTTCACTCAACTACCATGATGTTCAATTCACGCGGGAACTGGCCGGAATTTCACTTTGAAATCCGGCCAAACCCTAGCTTTTTGATTCGGTTCCTAAACTTCAAATCGACCCAAACCTATGCAACAATCAGCTAGGACAAGGAAAAAGGAGAAGAAACCTCACCAGTTTCGCAGGAAATGGCGGCGGAAAACGGTGGCGCACGATCGGAGAATCCAGAAACGAACCAGTCGATGCCGTCGACGGTTCTTGTGTTTTCCGGCGAAGATATTGGGTGGGTTAGGATCGGGACGTCGAGACGAAGCCAACGGTACCGGTCTCGGAGGCTGTGGCGATCGGACGTGGCGGCTGTGAGGTGATTTCCGTCGCGATGAACAGTGACACGGCTGGGTATGTTTCGCGCGCAGGGAGAGACTCGGGAGAGAGAGAAGCTGAGGTAAAAATAGAAAGTGTCAACTTCTGTTTTTTCTCTTTTTCTCTTTTCCTAAGGGTGTTTTTAGAAAGTGTCAAGTATACAAGAGTTTTAATTGACGGTTTTTATAAAATGTCAAGGAAAAGTGATATAGAGTTGACGTTCTTTATTAAATGTCAAGGAAAGTGATATATAGTTGACGTTTCTAGTAAAACGTCATGAAAACCTACTATATAGTTGACGCTTTTTAAAAAGCGTCAAAGTTTCATAGAATAGATGACGGTTTTGCAAAAAGCGTCAACTATGAAGTGTCAACTAAAGCATGTTTTCTTGTAGTGCGACGAGGTACTTTGTGTGATAGTTGGCAATGCAACTTTGAAAATAAGTCAACAAGTCATTACAAAGGTGTTCTTTGTCAATGTGGAAGATGCATGCTGAGCAACGTGAGGGCATCCTTGTAAAAGAATCAGCTAGGTTCATAATTACTGATGATTTATGTGTGATGTCCCCGTTATCCTTGTACAAAGCTTGGAGCCATGAATGAGAATAGCACAACTGCACAACAGAATTTGAATATGGGAGCTCATGAGTTTTGGGAGCTCACTGGCTTTTGAGAGCTCACTGGCTTCGGAGTCATGGAAACTCCGAAGTTAAGTGAGTTGGGACTAGAGTAATCTCAAGATGGGTAACCCACTGGGAAGTTGCTCATAAGTTTCCAGAAACAAAATCGTGATGGCAGAGAAGGGGGCCCAAAGCGGACAATATCGTGCTACGGCAGAGTCGATCCCTGGATGTGACAATAGCTGCTCGGCTATACCTTTTAAATATAATGTATTCAACAAGTATAGCGACCCTGCTATACTACTATTTTGATTTAAAAATAGTATAGCTGCGCAGCTAGACTGTTTTTGACACGTGGGTACCTATGCACTAGGCATTCGTTTTGTTTTGTTTTGTTTTTTGTTTTTTTTTATAAATCGTATAGCCCAGTGGCTATACTCCGTTTTTAAAATTTTTTTAAAAAATTAGTATAGCCGAGCAGCTATAATATTTCTAAACACGTGGGCGCCTATTCGCTTGGTGGGTCCTTTTTTTGTTTTTCCATAAGTAGTATAGCCGCGCATACGTGGTTTTTTCATAAGTAGTATAGTTGCTGCTGTTGGACAAGTTGTGGGATATTTCCCTGCTGATATTTGGGCTTCAAAAGCGGATGTTGCAACGGTTGACGGTAACATATACTGCTGGGAATTCTGGGATTGCTGCTGCTGTTGTGGAACTACCTGTTGCCTTCCTGGCAATTGCCTTTGAGAAGTAGCAAACATATTGGAGGGTACCCCCTGGCCCATATTCTGCATGTTTTGATTTTGCCCAACAATACTTGGAATAGGAGTCTGGGTTAAACCGGATGAAGGAGGTAGAGCAGATGATAAGCCAGCAGAACTTTGAACTCCAGCAACTGGAATGTTATTCTGAATGTTTTGTGATAAGAGTTGTTGACGTGGCTGAGATTGATTAGCTGGCAACGGCATAGAGAGTGATTGCCCTTGATTGGGGACTTGGGGTTGCATACCAAAAGACCCTACTCATGTAAAATAGAAAGAATTAGCACCAAATAAACATTTCCAAATAGATAAAAAAATAAAAAAAAATAAAAAAAGTAAAAAAAAATTAAGTAAAAAGATATAGCAACCAGATTCCAGTCTTGAAATTTGTTGTGGAATAAAAAGACAAACATTTGTTTTTATTTGTAATATTGTTATTGAAATTTGTTGATTAGAATTTATATGCAATGTTTGTCACATTTCATTTATTCGTAACAAGAAGGGCCAGAACGATTACAATATTGCCAACTAGGGATGGAATCGATTCGGCAACTAGCCTGATGGGCTCCAATCGATAACCAACTGAGGGTGGTCGGTATACCCAAAAGTGAAAATGCTGCCGACGTCGTTGGCAAATAGAAGATTACTCATTAATGCATATCCAACACCCAAAACACCTCCAACACCCAAAGATTGGGGCTTTTCAGATCTGTGGACGATCTCAGATTGTTGCTGATCCATCATTATCATCATCGTAGAGAAAGAGATCTCATCTCAATCTAAAGGGTAAATCTTTCGATACTCTTCTAATTTATTTCAATTCAATTCCATGGCTCTGTTGTTATAAAGTTTGGAGCTTTTTGGCTAAATTGATGATGGTACCTTCATTTGTCGCAGAGACAGAGGAGTCAATTTGCTTCAAGATCATGAATTTTTCAACCAATTTCAATTTCCCTCAAGGTTTCCCGATCAGATTACACGAACACCAACTTTCAATTGGTAAATTTTAAACCTTTGCGTACGTTGGTCAATTGGTCAGTTTGATTTGAATCTCATAGGGAACCCTAATTTCATCATAAGGTACTTGCGACCACCCTTCCTTTATAAAACCGTACTCTTCTGATTCGTTTCAATTCAATTCCATGGCTTTGTTGTTATAAAGTTTGGAGCTTTTTGGCTAAATTGATGATGATACCTTCATTTGTCGCGAATCTGCTTCAAGATCATGAATTTTTCAATCAATTTCAATTTCCCTTAAGCTTTCCTTATCAGATTACATGCAACCACACTTACTTTATAAGGAACCCTAATTTCATCCAACGTACTTGCAACCACACTTCCTTTATAAAACCATCAGAAAGAGCCTTCCAAAAATTCATATGCAACCACGAATGTGGACGCACATATACACTTGTAGTCACGTGTCTTTTTTGCGTGTACAGTTGTCTGACAAGATTTACATGCTATTTTCAATATAGGAGATGAAAAAGGGCAATTAGTGGAGGAGGCTCCCAAGTGTTGAAGCAGTTGAATTTTTCAAATGGACATTTTCAGCAACAATGACATATGCTTGAGGTGAGTGAACTATCCCTTCAAGAAAGCTTGAGTTTGCATAGAGTTTTCAAGCATCTTTACCTGCCCCTTGTTATGTAGGATTTAGGTAGTTTAGCGGAAGCGAAAACAATGGAAAACAGAAAATAGAACAAAAGGGATAGGTCTGGAACCTCTTTTTCTTTCTCAATTTCCTCATCTTTCTCCTCCTCCTCCTTTGGAACGCATGCATTTCTACTACCAATGCAGATCACATTTTGAACCCTCAATATTCTCACGAGTCCTCTCTCCCCACTTTCCCCCCATGAATTTTGGCACAACCATTCTGCATTCTTGTAGCCAAGAATGCACATGGCATGGAATCCACGCTTGTATCCGCACCGGTTGCACCAAGTCCATACTTTGTCTTCGTCACATATCTTGTAAGGGCATTCTTTTTAGTGCAGTCCGAGGGTTTCTCTACCTTACATTTCTTTTTAGAGCATTTGGCTTTTTTAGGGCATATCGCACCATAGCATTCCTGGGGTCCCAAGATGCCCTGCAATAGAATTGAATGAGTGAGTCGTGACCATAATGAGAACCCAACATGTGGAAAGCTTGTTTAGAAAGGATAAAGCAAACCTTATGTTTTATTTATTCCCTTACTGTTAGATTTTTGATATTAGTGCCCACCTTTGCACATTATCTATTAAAACTTGGCTAACTCACCCCATTGTAACAAATGAGATGTATATGGCCCGCGACACTGCACACCACCGGCCTGCCCTGGTCGAGCTCGTTTTTGATAGCATCTTTGCCTTTTATGATTTTAACACTAGGGACGTAGACTTTCTTTGCAAAGTACTGAAAGATAAGTACAAAAGAGAGGAATTGTAATTACTCAATCAACCTAGATATCTTGGGCAGGGAGCAATTTCTAAATTCAGTAAATAGAACATGATAGTAACATCTAGATCCAAACAAAATCTGCTTCCGTTTGCACAACACATAAGTGGAAACCAAATTTAGTGTTTATGCTGGGGGTGGGCAGCTTAACCCTAATACCAATTCTTTCATTGAAAGGTTCGCCCTCATTTGAAGACTCAATTCACTGAGTGTATATGCATTGAATGTTACAAGATCAGGGCAATGTTGTTTGTTACACTTGTTCAATCGATTTCATTTTTTTGTCCAACCGGTCCAGGTTTTTCTCATGCGTTTATTACTAATTCGTTTCTTTTCCACTGCAAACAATTTCATTTTTAACTATTTGTTACACTTACATTATTTGGTTTCGTGGCATGATAGGGCCAGTCGTCTTCTAGATGTATCCCCTTCATCCATATGAGTGCTAGAGCCTTGGCTGAGCGATAACCTGTGGTACGCTTTTGAACACGGCTGAGACGATGGATTACACTCTTTGGTGAAAGTGTAGTCTTCCTCCCAGTGCGTAAGGTATGAAGGGTCTCAATGCACGCGGTTACCGCAAAAGCCCAACAGTATGCTAATAAGAGAGATTTTGAATTAGTATAGTCTAGGAAGAAAAGAGAGCATATAATTTACTTACGTTTGTTATGCTGGTCACGGATGGGACCCATCCACGGCCTCAAGTCAATCGTAATCCACGGCCTCAAGTCAATATATGTTGCTCTGCTCAGAGTGCTGGACCCCTGTAATTTAGGTTTAGTAGTGAAGACAAAAAGAAGCTAAAATGCACTGTACACTTTTTGGTACCTGGACCCGGCGAAATTGCAGATTCTTTTCTGTACATGCCGTGAGCTGATTGAAAATAAGAAAAAGATACCAAAAAAAGGTGTACAAACTGAATGAGATTTGAAAGTCAGAAAAAATATTCCTAAAAATAATAATTAATCTGATTTGACAAAAAGAATTTTCTGTACATGCTTAAGCTGATTGAAAATCGAAAATAAGATAAAGATACCAAAAAAAGGTGTACAAACTGAATGAGATTTGAAAATAAGAAAAAAAATATTCCTAAATTAATTATTAATGTGATTAGACAAAAAGAAATTAAACGCCAAATTTTATCAAATTGATGAGTAAACACAGACCTACGGTTTGGATCCGAATGCTGATCTTGTATGAATTAATCGCCAAATTTTATTAAAAAATAGATTAATTAAAAAGTGCAAAATTCCAAATAATTGGAACAAGATCAACATTCGGATCCAAACCGCAGGTCTATGTTTACTCATCAAATCAAATTAATAATTAATTTTAGGAATACTTTTTCTTATTTTCAAATCTCATTTAGTTTGTACACCTTTTTTTTAGTATCTTTATCTTATTTTCGATTTTCAATTAGCTAAAAGCATTTACAGAAAATTCTTTTTGTCAAATCAGATTAATTATTATTTTTAGGGATATTTTTTCTGATTTTCAAATCTAATTGAGTTTGTACACCTTTTTTTGTTATCTTTTTCTTATTTTCAATTTTCAATCAGCTCACGGCATGTACAGAAAAGAATTTGCAATTTCGCCAGACAGTGCATTTTAGCCTCTTTTTATCTTCACTACTAAACCTAAATTACAGGGGTCCAGCACTCTGAGCCAAGCAACATATATTGAATTGAGGCTGTGGATTACAGCGGTTGACTTGAGGCCGTGTATGGGTCCCATCTGTGACCAGCATAACAAACGTAAGTAAATTACACGCCCTCTTTTCTTCCTAGACTATAGTAATTCAAAATCTCTCTTATTAGCATACTATTGGGCTTTTGCGGTAACCGCGTGCATTCAGACCCTTCATACCTTACGCACTGGGAGAAAGACTACGCTTTCACCCAAGAGTGTAATCCATCGTCTTAGCCGTGTTCAAAAACATACCATAGGTTATCGCTCAGCCAAGGCTCTAACACTCATATGGATGAAGGGGATACATCTAGAAGACGACTGGCCCTATCATGCCACGAAACCAAATAATGTAAGTGTAACAAATAGTTAAAAATGAAATTGTTTGCAGTGGAAAAGAAACGAATTAGTAATAAACGCATGAGAAAAACCTGGACCAGTTGGACAAAAAAATGAAATCGATTGAACAAGTGTAACAAACAACATTGCCCTGATCTTGTAACATTCAATGCATATACACTCAGTGAATTGAGTCTTCAAATGAGGGCGAACCTTTCAATGAAAGAATTGGTATTAGGGTTAAGCTGCCCACCCCCAGCATAAACACTAAATTTGGTTTCCACTTATGTGTTGTGCAAACCGAAGCAGATTTTGTTTGGATCTAGATGTTACTATCATGTTCTATTTACTGAATTTAGAAATTGCTCCCTGCCCAAGATATCTAGGTTGATTGAGTAATTACAATTCCTCTCTTTTGTACTTATCTTTCAGTACTTTGCAAAGAAAGTCTACATCCCTAGTGTTAAATCATAAAAGGCAAAGATGCTATCAAAAACGAGCTCGACCAGGGCAGGCCGGTGGTGTGCAGTGTCGCGGGCCATATACATCTCATTCGTTACAATGGGGTGAGTTAGCCAAGTTTTAATAGATAATGTGCAAAGGTGGGCACTAATATCAAAAATCTAACAGTAAGGGAATAAATAAAACATAAGGTTTGCTTTATCCTTTCTAAACAAGCTTTCCACATGTTGGGTTCTCATTATGGTCACGACTCACTCATTCAATTCTATTGCAGGGCATCTTGGGACCCCAGGAATGCTATGGTGCGATATGCCCTAAAAAAGCCAAATGCTCTAAAAAGAAATGTAAGGTAGAGAAACCCTCGGACTGCACTAAAAAGAATGCCCTTACAAGATATGTGACGAAGACAAAGTATGGACTTGGTGCAACCGGTGCGGATACAAGTGTGGATTCCATGCCATGTGCATTCTTGGCTACAAGAATGCAGAATGGTTGTGCCAAAATTCATGGGGGGAAAGTGGGGAGAGAGGACTCGTGAGAATATTGAGGGTTCAAAATGTGATCTGCATTGGTAGTAGAAATGCATGCGTTCCAGAGGAGGAGGAGGAGAAAGATGAGGAAATTGAGAAAGAAAAAGAGGTTCCAGACCTATCCCTTTTGTTCTATTTTCTGTTTTCCATTGTTTTCGCTTCCGCTAAACTATCTAAATCCTACATAACAAGGGGCAGGTAAAGATGCTTGAAAACTCTATGCAAACTCAAGCTTTCTTGAAGGGATAGTTCACTCACCTCAAGCATATGTCATTGTTGCTGAAAATGTCCATTTGAAAAATTCAACTGCTTCAACACTTGGGAGCCTCCTCCACTAATTGCCCTTTTTCATCTCCTATATTGAAAATAGCATGTAAATCTTGTCAGACAACTGTACACGCAAAAAAGACACGTGACTACAAGTGTATATGTGCGTCCACATTCGTGGTTGCATATGAATTTTTGGAAGGCTCTTTCTGATGGTTTTATAAAGGAAGTGTGGTTGCAAGTACGTTGGATGAAATTAGGGTTCCTTATAAAGTAAGTGTGGTTGCATGTAATCTGATAAGGAAAGCTTAAGGGAAATTGAAATTGATTGAAAAATTCATGATCTTGAAGCAGATTCGCGACAAATGAAGGTATCATCATCAATTTAGCCAAAAAGCTCCAAACTTTATAACAACAAAGCCATGGAATTGAATTGAAACGAATCAGAAGAGTACGGTTTTATAAAGGAAGGGTGGTCGCAAGTACCTTATGATGAAATTAGGGTTCCCTATGAGATTCAAATCAAATTGACCAATTGAACAACGTACGCAAAGGTTTAAACTTTACCAATTGAAAGTTGGTGTTCGTGTAATTTGATCGGGAAACCTTGAGGGAAATTGAAATTGGTTGAAAAATTCATGATCTTGAAGCAAATTGACTCCTCTGTCTCTGCGACAAATGAAGGTATCATCATCAATTTAGCCAAAAAGCTCCAAACTTTATAACAACGGAGCCATGGAATTGAATTGAAATAAATTAGAAGAGTATCGAAAGATTTACCCTTTAGATTGAGATGAGATCTCTTTCTCTGAGATGATGATAATGATGGATCAGCAACAATATGAGATCGCCAATGGATCTTAAAAGCCCCAATCTTTTTGGGTGTTGGAGGTGTTTTTGGTCAACTGGCATTGAAGGTCAGATGTCGATGAAACATGAGTAGGATTGTGATTTCATTAGGGTTTCATTTTTATTATTTTATTATGAATGCTGCTAAACGAACCCTAAAATTAACAGAGTACACCCTAATATTTTAATTAAAATATAAAATTAACTAAGTACACCCTATAAAACTACCAAAAATACCCCTAGCACACCTTAATACTTGTAGCATTATTTTATAGTTGATTTTCAGCTTGATTTTTTTAATAGTGTTTATAAATCTTTGACTTTTCATATGGACTAGCAAATGCGCCCGCGCGATGCTGCGGGTTTTGAAATTGTATTAAATGTGTATAAAGTCGTAAAAATATGTAGAAAACATGGCTTTGTTTATATGTATCTTGAGATCTAAATAGTGGCATCATGCTTAGTTTAGTACGTTTAAGTTAAAAATAAATAAATAAAGATAGATAGATCAATTAATAAGATGATATATGTAACGACCCGACCCAAATTCCACTTTGGAATCCGGGTCGAATCCTGTTTAAAACCGACACCTAGTGACTGTGGGTCAAAAATGACCAAAAGGCCCCTAAAACAAAAACACAAGCTCTGGGGCCCTACCTTGTGACTGCGCCTGGTAACTGTAGGCTGCCTATGTATCCTTACTGAGGGATCAAGCCACACGTAGTTCTTTCCTTTGCCCCTGACCTGTAACTGGTCTATTTACTGTCACTGGGTTAATTTACTGTAATCCTCGCCCTAAGGCTGACATCCCTGGAGTAGCCAGGACTCCGTTTTACGATCCGTCGAATACTATACGATCTTGAGAATGTCTAGAATAATATGTCTGAATTCGGGTTCGATCCAACGGTCCGAACCTATTGAACCCAGAAATTACCCATTATGCGAGATTCGTTCGGGGTTCAAACAGTATCCGAATTAAGATCCGTGAAATCCTACACGCTCGTGAGGACTAGGAGATTATTCTAGGACTGACTGTGGTCCCCACCCTACTGCTCACGCGCCGCCAGCGTGTGGTGCCTAAAGTAACTCAACATCTAGGCTCAAGACTCCTATCCTAGGTATAACACCCTATTTGGAGCCACTTTTGTTCTGGGACCTACCCCAAAAATTGGCCGGAAAGTGGCCGGAACAGTGACCCGAAAACATGCTGAAACCTAGCTCATAAATCGAGTTATCTGCGCTGGAAATTTCTGAAATATTACCCAACCAGCAGATAGAGCATGAAAAATAGATAGAAAACCATACCTTACTCGACGGATTTGGCCGTCGGAGTCGCCGGAAAACTCTAAAACACCGCCTGCAAACTCGTCCCTTTTCCAAGCTTCGAATCGGGCTCAGCGTCACCGAATCGAATCGGGCATTGGGTGGGTTTTGTAGAGGAGGACGAGGGGAAGAGATCTCGTGAAGGTTGCGGTAGCAACCGGGCTGAGATGGTGTCCCCAAAATGTGATGGAAGCGGAGGGATGAAAATAAAAACCCAGAAAATCTGGTTAAATCGCAAGGAGAAGACGACCGGCACTTAGCTACAGTGAAAATTCTTAAAATGACCACTATGCCCTTTTTAGTATTTTAATTGTATTTTCTTCGTTATAATTCGGATTTGAGCCCACAACGTGTTTACGGACTTATATCATCGAGCTCTACGCAACGGTCCAAATCGAAATTTCTAACTTCCTTCCCGAGAGCTTAAAATGACCTTTTTGCCCCTCTTTAGTATTAAATAGTATTTTAATTTCTCAAAAACCTTAATTAATTCAAATCATTTTATTTTGTTGTTTATTTCAATTTATTCCCTTATTTAAATTTATTCTCTCTTACTTTAATTATTTAACAACTTTTTCGAACCGGGATATAACAATTCTACCAAAGCCTCTCCGGTCCATAAGTCAACTTTTAATCTACTAAAATATTCTAGGGCATAATTGTCTTTTATTGTAATAAATTATTAATTAAATATTAATTTTGGGACCAGGTTATTACAATATATGTGCTGCTTATTATGTTAAAATACTGGCCCTATTTATATATAAATTGAGATCTAAACAATGCCATCATGCTTAGTTTGGCAAATTTAAGTTGTAAAAATATTATGCATATTTTAATATATCAAGCAGCTATTAAAACATCAAAATATGAGCAGCCTTGAGCTGCATATTGAATCAATTGAAAATAAACTGAAAACAACGGTGACAATTTTAATTGAATCAAATCAAGGGGTGTTGACTCTGTTGGTATAAACTTGGTGAATAGTAGGTGTCAGTGTCGACATAACCGAAAGCTTTCAATTCCCATATCAATATCAAATTCCCACCTCTTGCTTAACATAACCGAAAGCTTTCAATTCCCATATCAGTGTCAGCCTAGAAACTCACCTCTTGCTTAACATAACTTAAAACACCAACCAAACTGCTCTATCCAAAGCAACAAAAGACCACCTGCAAAATATCAAAAGAAAACATGGGTTAAAAATAAATAAATAAAAAAGGAGAAAAAAAAGGAAGAAAAAATAGAAAAAATGGAGAAGAAATTAGCTTGCGTATTTTTATACATGCACGATCTTTTCACTAAACCAAAACTTTAGCCTGAGCAAAATCTGCAAGGCAAGATATCACTCAAGATTACCCAAATTAATGTGTTTTGGGCAAAAGGGGAAAATGGCTGTTTAAATGATCCTAAATGCATATGAAACAAAGAATATAAGATCAAAAGTTACTGGTCTAAACAATCAAAAGTTACCTATGCAAAAGTCACCCTAAACAATCAAGATTTTTTATATATATTTTTCAATTTCATTTTTCTGTTTTCCCTTTTTCCCCTTTAAACAGATATCAAAATCTCATACTCTAATTCAACAATTGAGTCATCTCAAAGTCTTTTCTAATAATCTAAAGATCAAGCTCCAATTTGTACTAGACATATATGCCTAAGGCAGCTACACCAATCAAATGAAACCAAAGGCAGCTACATCTCATTTTTCATGTTAAAAAAGCTCCCTCAAAAAAACGAAAAAATTCAAAATATGTGTTTCTAGTCCCAAAACTGTCCAAATATGTTTTTCTTTGCAGTGTTTTTATATGAGATGCCTGAACTTTGTTAGTCCACTTCTAAAACAAAAGAAAAATCCTGGAAAACAAAAACAAACAGATATAGAAGAAAATAGAATATCAGCGATCATCAAAATCCAAAGCAAAAATCAGAGTCAAACTTCAACCAACATATCAATAGTTGGGAAGGGAAAAAACATTCATGAATTAAACTATTATTTCTTAATTACATCTATAGCCTAATGAAGCAAAATGGACACACACCAACACTAGCACAACTATAGAAATAAGAATTTTCAAACAACACAGTGTCCAAAAACTAATTAAACAGAGCTTCTATAGCCTAACCAAGCAAAACAGATGTAATCAATAACATTAAATGACTGTGTGACTCCATGATACCACAAACAAAAATTAGTGCAACCCCAACTCCTCTCACACCTCCAAACCTCAGACAAAGAAGCTTTGAACATCTCTAACATGACATCACCAAATCAGTAAATATTACATAAAATTAGTATAAAAAAAACATGAACAGAAAAACAAAAAATGAAATAAGAAAGCAAATATTAACAACAATAGATCATTACACAATTTGTGTAATTAGTGGCACATGTGCTACATCTTTAACAGTGTTTTGATATGTAGCCAACCTTAAATATATATATATATATATATATCATCCTCATTGTTAAAAATTGATGATCTTTTCCCAAAAGTTATTTTCACTATGAATTGAAAAAAAAAACAATTATTAAAAAAAAGTTCTTTCACTAACTGTATTGCAATACATAACACAACAATTTCTTTTGTTTTTATATAATATCCTAATCTCCTTTGTTTCCATGGAAAATTGGCATTTTTCAGATAAGGAAAAGCCAGAGAACAATTTCATTAACACACACTGAAAAGCATTATCCTGAACTGAAAGCTTTCAATTCCCATATCAATATCAAATTCCAAAAAGTCCAACTTCTAAAAACAAAACATAAAAAACCAACCCATGAATCAAAACAGCATAAAAAATAACCCAAAAAAACAGAGAGAATTGCACCAAGATCCATGATCCAATTTAGTGAATTGTCTAAGCTATTAATAGTGTATATAATAATAGCTCTACCCCAGAAACTTCTTCTCCCAAGCTTCCATCCCAGACCAACCAACCATATCATATAATTTACACTCATTATAAAGCTATTGACAAAATACTCATTGATTGTGTGCAATCTTTCCTAGTTAATGCTTCTATGGCTTTCAGAAGTCCAAAAGTACCTTTTCCACTCCATCAATAGCATGGATCAAAATTTTCTTCCCTCCCCTCCTGTTCATACTGTCATATTTCGATAAACAAATTTCATGATGCTTAGACTACTAACTGACCTATGTCCTCTTTATAGCTTCAAAGCTGAAACAAAATAACTAACTTGATCGGTAATATCTTACAACATAGACTATAGCTTATCACCACCGCTTCAGCCATCCTAACTTCATAATCAAGTGTATAGGATAGTATGGTATCATCAGAATTAAATCAACGATGAAGCGCATTGTGGGGACAGAATGCTAACCTACAGAAATCAAGATAGTTTCCTGTGTCACTTGAATTAAAACAAAACAGGTCTGGAGCCTAAACTGTTTATATAGTGGTGCAGCCGGTGCGTATTTAACGGTACCAATTATCATCTCCAAATATAACTATTGAGCTTTTGTATTGAGTATTTTTGACCCGTGCTTTCCTGAAGAGCAATGTGAAGAACATTCCTTGAAGTAAATTCATTAACCATAGGAAAGCCTATTAAAGATGATTTGATCAGCTTCCTTTATAATTTCATTTTTCCTGCCTTGCGTGAATTGATAGGCAAAGCACATGATTCCTTGATTCATCTTTACCCATCTCTAAAATTACCAATAAAAGTAAGCACTACGCAAATCATCCACATTTTTATGGAATATCATGCTTAAATGTGCATTAGATTTATATAAAAAAAATGTAATTGCATCCACATTATCAGTAATTACACTATTTCACAATATAAAAACAACAGGCAAATACAATTAATTCAGGAAGAAGAAAAAAACTACATTAAATCAACCAAGAATGAACAAAAGTAACAAATGAAATCAAAGCAAAAATAACAAACCTCCAGGGCCTGCATAGAAGCTTCCAATTCAACTTCCTAGATTCTAATCTCTTGCTCAGTGGCTTCTTTGGTGTGAACGCTAGCTTAGTGTTATCGGAACTCTTCAATGGATTCTCCAGGAAAGACAGTAAAGACAGAGTGGAAATCTGAGAGAAACCATAGATTGATTATACAAATATGGAGGTTGAAACTGAAACAAACTAATATTGAAACTCTGGGCAGCGACTAATTCAATGTCGTCTCTGTACAGACCAACTTTGGCTACTAAGCCACCAATCCTTTCAAATCCTTCACCACACAACATCAAATCAAGACCATCTGGCAGACCCTAAAAAAATTTCCACAGCCCAAATAAATCGAAACCCTAACTCTGGAATACCTTTTTCTCTATGTGAAATTGGGAATCAGAGAAAATGAGAGAGAGAGAGAGAGAGAGAGAGGGGTGAGGAGACTAACCTTGAAGATGTTCAACGAAATAAAAATCGAAGCCTCCAGATAATCTCCAACAGTAGATCGTCCTCTTCCATCATTGCCCCGCAACCAGGCGAACCAACCTGGTCAGAACCGAACGAAGCATCTGATAGAACGAAGGCTGTGGTTTAGGGGATGAACATATGGCATTTCCATAAATGGGATGACACAATCAATATGGAATTCTCAAATTTTTGAAATTGATGAAACTCACAGTGATGAATCCATTGCGCACTGTTAAGTAGTCAGACCTACTAACAGACCTAAAAAAATTGTCGAAAGAAGCATCCCTGCAAAATATAAGTTTAAGAAGTTGAGTTTTAACATATAATACATGAGCAAGAATACAGAAACTCAGAGACTACCAAACTGTAGTTAACTACTAACAGCCTACTAGGTTCGACTATCTGATTGCAAGTTGCAAAATCCATATGCCCTATATTTTTCTCATAGCATCCTTGTATCAGTTGTGCTCATCTTATGGACATAACTAAAACTACCACAATTATGACTTCGAAGTCAGTCTTAATATAATGTCCCTTGTACCACTACCCTACTGACATATTCTGTCACTATCAGTCAAAAGGAAAGAACAGGAAAAATCAGAAATTTAGTTGAAGATGTCTTACAACATAAAAGAAGAATGGAATCCTAGTCCAGAAACTGGTATGTGCTCTAACAAATGATGTCTTGTGGGTAAGTCTGAATCTCGAAGGATCTGCCCAGAAAACATAATCAAGTTTAGCTTCCAACAAAGATCTTTAGCTATCAAGACATTGGAATATTTATACGCAAGAGTGAGGGAATTTGTGCTTCAAGGGATCATATACCATTTGAGAACTCATAGTCATGGGATGAAGTCTCTGCCTCCCACTGCTTCCAGCCTCGAATCTGTGGAGAGAAACATGCAGAAACCAAGGAATATATCATTAAATGCGAAGTTTTAAAAACTGTTTACTTGGTAAGGTAGATTGATTAACATGGCAAGTCCTGTTCAAGTTCATTAGTTGCAAAAGGGAACAAAGATACTTTATAAGTCAATTTCTTGCCAATTTCTGTACCTTTAGCCTTCCAAGCAGCATTGTGATAGCACTGTATAACACAGGAAAGACTGCCAAGAAGAAAATGAGGATGTGCAATTGGTGCAATCCATTAATTGATACAAGTGGCTCATTCCCCTGTTAACAAGAATCAGATTAGCTATCATCCACATGACTGCTTGTTAGTTCATATGGTGATAAAAAAAACTATATAGACGATCTTTGATTAAGAAAAGTGTTAACCTAAATAGAAAACAATATAACAGAAACGTGGAGAGGGTGAAATTCTTGGAAAATCTTAACGTTGCAGATCCATGAGAAACATGTGGGCTAACCCACTAGGGCTCAGCTACATACTAATGAATTCATTTTACAAAGTGTTAAAAAAGTATTATATATTGAATTGGTTAAGGGATGAACAAGTTTAGACAGATCAAATTTCAGTGTGATTATTTGTCCAAAATACATCCCCACCTGTCCAATCATATTGAAATTTTTCAAAGAACTCATCTATGGTGATGTTACTCTTACAATTTTAGTTTGGTTAGATGTCATTATTCCACTTTCTTCTTATTCTTCTTCTTCTTTACTTCTTTTGCAACTTAAGCCATGCAGCTTCTTACAGCACCCAATACTCCTTATAGTATATGCAGGGCCCCGGTGCCAAACGTAATGGATAACTTAGTTTTTAGGCCTCATGGGCATTGAACCAACCCAGATTTTAAAATTTACTTTTAAAATTTTAAACATATTAAATTAAAAATTGTATAATAAAAAATTAAAAACCCTACCCAGATTCTCTCTCTCTCTCTCTCTCTCTCTCTCTCTCTCTCTCTCTCTCTCTCTCTCTCTCTCTCCTGATTTCTTCCCCCTTCCTCCCAATTTCTTCCCCCACCCAAGTAGAAAACAAAACCATTTCGGTTTTTTTGTTCGCACCAAAAATCAAAACTTCGAAGTCTATAGACTCTCCCAGGGCTGAAACTACGGAGAAGCCACCCAATGTAACATCCCACATCGACCAACGGATAGGGGGTGATGTGTCTTATATGTACATGCCCTCCTCCATCTAGCACGAGGCCTTTTGGGAGCTCACTGACTTTGGAGTCATGGGAACTCCGAAGTTAAGCGAGTTGGGGCTAGAGCAATCCCATGATGGGTGACCTATTGGGAAGTTGCTCGTGAGCTCCCATAAACAGGATGGTGACCCATTGAAGCTTTTTAGTGTTCTACAACCTTAGGGTTTGGATTTAAATTCGAATTTGATCAATAAATTGACCAAGTACAAATTAGGTTTTGAAATCAATTTGAGTTTGGTGGGTTAGGGCGATTGGCCTTGTTTTTTTTTTTTTTTTTTTGTAGGAGTTTTAAAAGCCTCAAGCGTAATTTCCGAGGGATGCCTATTTGGCTTGTGATATCTCTTTTCATCATTTACAGAGCTTACATGTTTCTGAAAATTTAATTAATCAATCTGCATCCTTCAATTTGTAGATTCCAATGCATGTGTTTGATTTTAATAACGAACTGGTTCCTGGATTGTTTGTGCACGTTGGTGTAGTTAATTGCTCTCATTCAGTGTTGCATTAATGAGACTTTGACGTGCTCTTCTCCCTCTTTAATTATTGTTTTCATAATTTTGGAGCCTCAGCGAAGTTCATGGGGTTGGCCGGATGTGTGGCGTGGATTCCTAGAGGAGGGTGGGTGTTGGATGTCGGGGCTCAGAGACTTGGGGGTGGTGTTAGGCTAGGGTGGGCTAAGAGATTTCAAGTCGCTGGGTAGGGAGGGAGGGTGAGTCTTATGGTTTTTTTTTCCTAATGGGTTTTGGGGTGGGCGACGGGAGAGGGATGGTTGAGAGGTGGGTTTGAGTCGGGAGGAAGAGAGGGGGTTGGCTTCTCAACGGCCGCACTCCTCGTGCACCTATTTTTTTTCTTCTGGGTTTTTTTATTTTGGTTTTTGGGTATTCATGGTGAAGGGAGGGAGGAGAAGATGGCGGACGTGGGTCTGCAAATTTTCCCCTCCAATTCGTCTTCATCATTTGAATTGGCACTGGATTTTTTGGGTCGTGGCTAGGTTGGTGGGTTTTGGGAGATGGCTGGGTGGTTCTTTGGGCGGCAACGGGAGAGTGGTGGCTGAGAGGTGGGGTTGAGTCGGGAGGGAGAGAGGGTTGGTTGGAGAAGAGAGATGAGATTTTTTTTTTCTTTCATTTTCTAATGATCAGTCCTAATCTCTTGGACTACAAGGGTCCAAGAGATCGGGACTGTTCTAATGATTTTAAAATTATTTTTAACATGTACATAATTTTTTATTAGTTTTTTCGTCCACGTGGAAGTCCACGTCATCAAAAAAATGAGTCCCACTTTTGATACGTCAGCATTTAACAACCTCACTAACAGTTTGGCTAACTGAGGGGGCAAATTGTAGAGTGTTTGCGACGTTGAATATGTACTGGTAAATGTCCCCAAAATCGGGTATGAACTCGTAAATGACCCTATAGGTTGGGGGGTTTACTATAGTTTGTCCTTTTAAATATTTAGGTCATTCAGGTTGCAGATAACCATACACATGGATTGTTTTCGAGATAGATGGTAGTGGGCTTCTCCCTTGTTGAACCAGCAATGCCTTCATGAACACATTTACTCGACAGAGAAATAAACATGATACCAGACACCTAAAGACAAGCAAATTAGGTTCTAGAAATAGCATTTTCAATTCTAAATGATTCAACCTCTTAAAGCCCTCATTGTTCCTCTTTCCTCTAGCCTTCTCAAACTTCCTTCTCTTCGACCGGACATAAGGTTTGGTGTACTTTTGAGGTACACCGGGAGCTGGACCGAAGTGTTTCGCCACTTCACATGCATTCGTTCGACCTCTGAGGAATCCAGATCCAAAATCAAACCCATAAGGTTTTAAAAAAAAAAAAATACTTGAACTGTGGAAACCCAAAAATAAGACAACAAACATAACTGATATGAATACCTGCGTTTTGGAGTGGTGGTTTCCTCTTTGTGTCCCAGGTTTGTGTATGAGAGATGAGGGAGGGCTGAGGGAGGCAGCAGAGAGAGGTTTCCTTTTCGCATACCAAATGATAACTGCTCTCGAGCCTTAGCATTTGCACCAAAAAAGTTGTCTGTTTCAAGCAAAAAATTCGATTCATTCATCAATATGCAACATTCTCACGTTTTGGGTTTGTCATCCACAAGAACTACTTCATATGCATAATTAGGAATATCATTAGCAGACTAACCCCACCAACTCCGCATTGAGTTTTGATCGTCTGACTCTCTAATTATTAAGTCTTACCTCATAGATCATATTTGCAACAAAATCACAAAAATCATAAAATATATAACCATTTGATTGGAAGGTAATCATTTTAATATCAATTGAGAAAACCCTGTTCGTCAAATTATTTCATTGCAACTAGATGCTTACGATTTGCCTAATTTTTTTTTTTCAAGGATGATCTATGAGTAAAGACTTGAAAAATCAACAATAAAAGAAAAACCCTTTAATAGTCACTGAAATTAGTTGCATAGGATGAGGTGGCTAAAGGGCAACATCAGTGGCTAATAGCTAACAGCCACAGTTATTGGTGACCATTGTGATATTAGACACTAATAGTACCTAGCCATTCTGTGCAACTGATGTCAGTGGCTACTAATGCTTTTTCTTGTAGTGACGGTTTGTATAGTTAAACTACAATAACAAGTGAGTCCTGGAATGATCACATTACTAATACTAAATTCTTAAGGATATCGTGAAAGCAGCATGCCATAATTATAGTACCTAGGTGATGATATAATCTTATAGGTTTTTATTATCAACGAGAAGACAAAAGTCTTCCAACCACAAGCCATCCCTGGAATTAACTGACACTGTTACTTCGAAATATCTCATCACATCGGCATCAACTGCCTCCAGCAGTAGAAAATAGTTAGAATCATGTCGTGGCAAGCCAACATCTTTCCATGCTAACACCCTCAGCACTCTCACAGACTGCAGTTGGATATTCTACAAGAGATGTCAATAATAATCCACAAAACCATTAGCAATAAAGACGCTCTTCTTAGGAAAGACTAAATCTTTCATATATTGTAGTAATGCATCTGTACTAAAGAAAAAAAGGGCAAAAAAAATGAAACCCTTTTCTTCCTCAACTCTTCGATGGCGAAACGAGCAGGTCCTAGTCCTCCAAAATCCAAATGACAATAAACTGGCTGTGAATTGAATCATGAGTCTATCAACACTGGATATTTGAATTGAATTGCAATGAAAGTGAAGGCGATAACATAATTAATATACACACGCATGACGCACCTCCTTCATAAGCGATCCCAAGAAGAAAAGGGTTGCTCTTTTTATCCGCTTTGTTTTGATCATGGACGACCCCATAATAATCAAAAGGGTGATGAGGAGAGGAACAAACAGTAGGAGAACTCCCAACCATGATAAGTCCATTGTTGTTGGGAATAAATCTACTCCTACCCAGCTTTCCAAGCACAGAACGAACAGCCATAACCTGGGCATCAATGAAATCACGCTAATTAATAAGCCATATATATAGCTAGAAAATCTAATAATACAAATAATAGAAACGATTATCAACCCATCTTCCTGGCCGTTCGAACCATTGCCCATGGCCTCTAACAAAACCAAAAAGGGAGTTTCTTTGTACCTACCTGCCTCCGAAACAGAGAAAAGGAGCGTGTGGCCGTGAACTTAATTAACGCCTAAACCCTAAAGAGAAAGTTCTCTCATCGCTGCTTCATGCATTCCAAAAATAAAAATACCGTTTTATCTACTGTATGCCAAGGCCATTAACGAGAGCCCTCACTCGTATTTTTGTTTTGTTTTGTTTTCTTTGTTTTAGGTACAAGTGTATGACTCGAAGTTCACACCGTGTTCATGCGCACATATTGGACTTTGACGACGATCTCGAACGAACTTTGAGAAGGAAGAGGAAACAGCCAGAACTCAGTCCCTCTAGTTCTAGTTCGGAATCCGAATCTGAAGCAGAAACGGACTTGGAAGAGGAAGAAGACATGGCTGTAGACAATAGATCAATCAAGGAACTTTCAGTCTCTAAATTGGACAATGCAGTCCCTCTTTGCATTCAATACCCCATGGCTGCTGCAGGCAAGACCGATGTGTTTGAATTGAAGTCAAGTTTGCTACATCACATTCCCAGATACCATGGGCTATCCATGGAAGATCCAAACAAGCATCAAAATACAAGCCCAATCAGAATAAAAGGAAGAGTAGATAAGCCCCATTGAAACTTGACGTCGGCATGGGTATTTTGATAAATTTAACAATTCAAAATTCAAAAATGCTCCTTTAAAAATTTAACAATTAATGATAAAGGTATCTCTAATCTTCTTGTTGAGATGGATGTTGCAGTTATTGTTTCCCTTGTTCAGCAAATTACATTGAATTGTCAACCCTTACTGCGTTGGTTCAGAGCTGTTGTGTGCTTATGAGGCGTATTGGCAACTGTCACCTTGCTCATGTTTGCAGAGAAAAGAATTTTGTAGTTGATTGTATGGCTAACTGGAGCTTTAATTTGGATCTAGGGTTTGTTATTTGGATGAGGCTCCTGCCTGGGTTAGCTCTTTCTTGGTGGATGATTTGTTAGGCGTTGCTAAGCCTCGCTTGATTTGTATTAATTAGTTGTCATTTCTTTTTGGGGTTTTATCCCCTCTCATCAAAAATGGAATCGGTGAGCAAGAGAGGGGGAGAGAAAATTGATTGGGGCGACGAAGGGGTGACTAGGCTAGCAAGGGAGGAGGATGGTGTTTGAGCTGGGCTATCGGGCCTGTGGGGAAGGTGGGTGTTACTACGTTTTGGGGGGTGGGGTATGAGGCTTCTTGGGTTTTGTTTTGTTTTTTTTAATTAAAAAAATTATATTATACATTTTATTTTTAAGCTTATTTGTACCAATGCCCCTTGAAACTTCAGTCAAATCTCACATTGCCCCCTTAAAACTAAAAAGATCTCTCACCCTAAACTCTCTCCCCGTCATCACCGCCACCATATTAGCCAACCCACCATCCCAACCTCTCCCTTCCTATCTTCTTCTCTCTACCCATCTCTTTCTCTTTAACCGTCAAATTCATATCCCAATCCACAGCTAACATAAGTTGAAAATTTTGACATAAATTGAGTATTGTCTATGAATTGCTTCAAATTGAAACCATTGGGACAAAATTGATCAAATTGAAAAGACAAGAATCGAAGTAGTAAAAGTGGCAAACTATAAGGACCAAAAGTGACTTTTTTGCCTTTTTTAGTAAAAAAGGTGAGCTAATATTAAACAAAAAACAATCGCACATACGCCAGGAGACAGAGATGGTGGGCAAATATTTTCTAGAGTAGGATTAACTTATAAAATTTGCACTAAGTGTAGTATTTTACAAATTTTACACTGTACTACAGCCCACTCTAACCAATACATAGATCCGTCCTTGCGTTGACAAGCTCGAAAACCATGTGTTTGTTGCTTCCCAACATCCTAACAACCACCCTTGTGTCATGAGAAAAAGACCACCATGACGCGCCTCTTCATCAAGCCTTGGTTTAACTTCCCATGATACCCCATTTGGATAATCAAGCCTCACCTCACACTCTCTAATTTTGGCAACTTCAAATCAATTCCGACATTCAAAAATTCAGGTATAAGTTGGACTGGAATTGGAATGTACCTTGAGCTTGTGAATTCAGAAATATATTGGGATTTCACGCTTAAACCACATACAAGATAAATAAACAGCATTATTTGTACTAAAGATTTCGGCTTTCACCCAAATATATTAAGTTTTTTTGTTGTTGGGGGAATTGCTCTCTTATTTTTGCCACCTCAAGTCAATCTTACTCTCAATCCCCTCTCTACTTTTTCTAGACTCTTCCATCTCCCTCCCTCTCCTCCTCCTCCTACTCTACTTTTTCTCATTTTTATGTGCGCATTTTTGCCACCTAAAGTCTGTGTTGGCTTGATGGATTTGAATAAAGAGAAAAGAAGTTCACGCTGTGCTAAATAAACTTGGTTTTGCAAAGGAAGTATCTTTGGCAAATGCCTTTATAGATGTGTATTGTAAATGTGGAAGTGTATGTCATGCAATTTACAGGAAGTTTGGTTTGCAAATTGCAAGACATTTTATACGTTTGGGTTCATTTTTCTCACAGCTTACTTGACTATTGGATAAATTTAAGTTTTAAAATTAATGAAATGGGTAAATTAAATCAAATCTCCCTAGACACGCACACCAAAATCCTCAATACTCATGTGGTGGAAATAAACACGCTGACTGTCCAGCAAGGGCCTATGGTAACACGCCTTCTAGAGCTCATAATCTGTTGATTCTTCCTCAAACCTAAAAGTGCCTCCATCAGAACACTCTGCTCAATTCGTTTCACCTGCACCCAAAGCTATTGAACAGTAATTCCTCCTTTAAAAATGCTCTGAAAATAAATAATCGAATTTTCAAAAAATTCCTGAAAATAAGTTAAGAAGATTGGCCACAATCTGAGCGGTACCACCCACCCTATCCTACCAAAATATCAGCTCCCTGTCAAATTTATGCAGCTTAATATTATCGGAGAGGTGACATGTGTAGTAAAGTGCTTAGTATCTCTTCCTCAAGACAATTTCTGCTTGTCTTTCTTGGAATCTTCTTCTTCATGTGCCTTTGGTCTGTGGAAATGACAATGAAACACCTATGCCAATCAGTGCATTTGAAAGTACCATATATCATAAAGAAAAATGTGTAAGAAGAATTGCCATCTGCAAATTAATATATGGACCGAGCATGTTTCAAGGCACGGTGACAAATATCCAATCTAGACTTTAATGGACTTTTTAAAAATCTGAGAAATTAAATTTGTAAGGATTAATAATCAATATAGCATGGCATAATATAGTTACCTATGCACTCATACGGTCCTTCATAAGGTCTTGTAGGTCCGTTAACAATTAGTTTTAACAAACTCCCGCTATCAACATTAAGAAGACCAAACAATCTGAGCTCCCTTTCGCGGCTACGTGAAAAAACCAATGCTTGGAAAACTTTAACCACACCCTTATCAACTGCCTCCATTGTAAAAAAATATGAGATCGAAGCACCAGAACATTTGTACCATGCCCTCAAAACTCTCACAAGCTGCAGTTCGGCATTCTAAAAGAGAGAGGAGAACATTATGTAGAGTTCAAACAATTAAACATTAATACAAAAAAAAAACTACGATTAGTAAATATTAATGATTTTTTCAATAAATTGGAAGAGGTATATGATCTGTTCAAACCTTTTCCTTGTTGTACTCTTTCACAGCGAAAATGGCAAGAGCTATGGTATTGGGATTATCCATAGAATACGGAGCTACACGATGATTACCTGCTAATCCCTAAAGTAGTGTTACAAGCACACGCAATAAGACAATAATTGAGTTAGAATGCGAAGTAAGACCATAAAAGTAGAAATCATTTCAGCATTAGATGCAAAAGGTAATATCATACTTACACGGGGCGACTTAAAATATTCCAGATGCAGAACTGGCGGAGCTTTCTTATGGTGGTTACCAAAAAGAAAAGGATGGCGAGAGGAATAACCATAAGAAGGAGGCGGCTTTGAAATTGAAAACAAGACATCACGGTCAATATTGTAGTTGCTGACTACTGAGCTCCTAATTTGAAAGTCCCCAACCCTAACCATGTTTGCTACTGTTCTTCCTTTGCTGTGACAACATGAAGAGTATTTACTCCCCAACTTTCCAACCACAGACCGAATAGCTGTTGTCATATGCCTCTCCTCTTCTCCCAACTCTATCATGCAATGCTAGATGAATCCCAAAACCCTAACCCCCAAACCTAAATCAAATCAAATCAAATTATAATGATATGAATGCAATTGAGGCATAATAGTAGGAATCATATATATATCTCACTAAATCAGCAGAGCGAAAATCAACCAAATTGAATTCGTGATGAAATATACCTGACCTACTCTACCAAGACAGAGAACAGTGGCTGAGAGTCGAGGCTTGCTTGGAATTTCTCCCTCTTCAATTCAACTTGATCGGCTGTCAATAGTGGGCTGGGCATTTTACATTACAACGGAGCTCCTGCTTTTATTGGGATTGGGCTTGAGTGAGGGTCCCACTAGTTAATGGGCTTGGCCACACCGTGCTTTAAAACGTCATCTTGCATGTTTGACAATTCTTATAAAACAATAGTTTTTTGGTACTTATCGACAAGGATTAGAAAACACTGCACAATAACCCATATGATATGACCTCAAACTCATTTCGTCGTCTCACTTTTTCCAAATCGCAGCGCCTGGAGAAATTGCAACTCCCAAGCATGGACTTTTAGGTGTTACGTTAAATCTGAGGTTTTTTTTTGGACGAAAAGGCTTTCATTAAAAATAAAGGAGAACAATCAGCCCTAACACTGAAGAGAAGAAAGAAAACTCAGGGACAAAGCTAAACTCGCAGAGTGTAGAAACCAAATAATTTCCCCACATAAACAAAACACTAAACTAATACAATTATGGGGGACTAGGGAGTCCGTCAGAAGCCAGAACTCGCACCAGGGACGGAGGTGGCTGATTAGCCCATCCTTGCGGACACACCGCCCTTAATCCTATCGCCGCAATCATGTGAGCCGCGCGATTTGCTCCACGAGGGATCCAACACCATTCCACATCAGAAAATCCTGCACTCAGGCGCCTGATCTCATCCAGCAGAGGGAGAATGGTCCAAACCTCTGATATTATCAATGAGGACTTTTGAATTTGATTCCATCACAATCCTTGAGAAGCCTCTCATTCTCGTGCATCTCAGACTGCAATCAAGGCACCATTACAGTTGCGTTTACTAGCATAGCTAGCCATAGCAGAATTCCTTATCCTGATTTCTCATCACCACACCCAAGCCCGCCTCCCTGTTTTTCCAAGCAGCATCAAAATTTATCTTAATTGCACCGTTTACAGGGGGGGGTCCAGATGCCATAGGATGGGGTGATGACACCAGCCCTATTTTAGGAGGAGGCAGCTTGATACCTCACCGCATCAAATTCCTCCGCTGCAGAAACAGCGTTTTCCACCACTCTTTTGGGATCGATCATGATGTCCTCAAAAAGAAATTTGCACCTAGTTTTCCAAATCTCCCACACAATAAAACTAGCCAGAGACAGAACCCAGTAGGCCTGGGCACGGTTCGGGTCGGGTCAAATTTTGGCCGACCCGATGGGCCAAACCGAAGGAGAGGTCGGTTCTCAATTCAAGTCGGGTCTAGAGAGAAACCCGAAAATGGGCCGAATCGAAAATGGGCTCGGTTCGCGGGTCGGTTCCAGTTCTGTTCGGTTTGGGCCTGAGCCCATTTTTACTATTCTAAAAAGCCCAAATCAAATTTTTTTAGCAAAACAAAGCCCAAATCTGATTCACTTTCAGCCCCAAAACCTTTTTTTTGTTGTCAAATTGCCAAAACCTATTCAATTCTTATGAACAAGCCCAAAACACTTTTTACTTCACTTTCAAAACATGAAATTATGTAAATTCAACCTATAAAAATCCATCATTCCAATCTAAGTTTCTAAACTAAATAAATCTCACATTCAAAACCTGAAATTATGTAAATTCAACTTATAAAAATCCATCATTCCAATCTAAATTTCTAAACTAAATAAATCTCACATACACACATTCAACTAACCAACCAAGGAAAAGAAATATAATCTCTTACAAACCATTACAAAAAATAATACACAAACCAAATTAAACTTATGAAATTAAATATTACAACCCATCACAAAAATACACATGAAGATAATATCCTTGCAAAAAACTTGCTGCATCCATTCTTCCAAAAGAATTAACAAAGTAACCTACACAACACTTAAAAGAATTAACACAAAGTATCACCATCAACAAATCATAATTAACATAAGATGCAAAAAAAATACCTTCCAACATATCTTAATCACACTAAGAACAAACTACAAAAACAGATTACAAAAACAGATTTAAACATATTACAAATACAAAAACAGATTTAAACATATTACAAACACATATTTAAACAGATTACAAAAACTACAAAAACATATTACAAAAACAGATTTAAATAGATTAGTAGCAGCAGCGAATATTTACCTCCATTTAAGCAAAATTTTCCAAACTTTCGATTATTGATGCATATATTGTAAATCATATATAAAGTTTGTGTTGAAGACAAATTGACCAAGTATTAATAATGAACAATCGTTCTTCCTTGTCATTAAATTTCATCATGCTTATGCGTAGTAATATTGGATCAAGCTCAAAGCAATGCATTAAGGTTTTTTCTTTCAAACCATTGGTTGCTAGGACTAGCTATAAGATCAAAAATCATCTTAAAATCACCACATAAAAGAGTTGATGCGGTAATTGGAGTTCTAACTTCAATTTCATCTATATCTAAAATTCTTTGTTTCCTTCCCCCACATCTTGTAGATTTCATTGTGCTTGCCATGATTAATAGTCTCTGCTTCAAATTCATGGACCATGCCATCTATTTCAATTCCATTGCATCTTTCTCAAGCAAGGCTATCGATGACTTGGGTAACAATCAATTGGATGAAGGTCTCTAATTTTAAGTTTGCCTTCTCTCTTCCAACATCTCTTTTAATGATATGAAGACAACATCTGTAGAAATGTAATGACTTAAAAATTAACACAAATCTAAAAGTCGCATAATCACGAGATACCAACATATGTAGATTAGAGTGATTTAAGGTTGCTTCAGTTAAGATTTGATCAGTCGTTGGTTAGACTCGAATCAATTTACCAAACAAGAGAAAGTCGCATACTCTCGAGATACCTCAGGCATAGACAATTATCTTCTCACAATATAAGATCATATGATTAGCACGTGAGTGAGGTGTTGTGCTAGACCCCTTTTTTTGGGGGGACAATATCTTACAACATTGTTGGTCAATTTCAATTGAAAATTAAAATAAATAAATACAATATCCAAATACATACAATACGAACAACAACAACAAAAGAGGAAGGAAAAAAAAAAAAGGCACGTCCTTTTCGTTCAACCTCCCTTTCTCGTTCACACGACAATCTGAAAAATAATGGATAGAGATAAAATACACACAAGCACTTAGGGGTGAGCACAGTTCGGGTTGGATCGGTTTTTGCCTAAAATTAGAATTGATATGGTACTATTCATCTAGTTTGGTTTGGTTTGGTTTTAATTAAAAAAAAAATTTCAAAAACTGTCCAGTTCGGGTTGAATCGGATTATAAATTTTTTTTTAAAATGAATTTTTAATACAATTCTCAACTGAAATATTATTTTTTTACTTGAAAATTAACAAACTATTCAATTTCATATAAAAATAAATATTAAAGTTAAAAAAGAGAGATATTTTGAAATTGAACTTGGATAAATGTTTTTTTTTTGTTAAATTAAAAATATAGCATTAAATATAAATATATATTGAAATTATATATATTTTTTAATTTGACTGGTTCGGTTCGACCCGGTCTGATTTTTGAAGACATAGAACCGGATCCAAAATCGATCCAAACTGATCCGGTTGAGTTTTTGACTGGTTGTTGACTTTTTATCAACTCGGTTTTTTTCCGGTTTGATCCGGTGCAGTTTTGCTGGGATTTCTGGTTCGCCAGTTTGAGTGCCCACCCCTACACACACCTTTTCTGAACACACTAATTTCAACTTCCGCAAGCTGCAGCTAAGCATCTCGAAAGAATAAAAAATTACACAATTTTAAATATTTAGGCCATTCAGGTTGCAGAAAACCATACACACGGATAGTTTTCGAGATAGATGGTAGTGGGCTTCTCTCTTGTTGAACCAGCAATGCCTTCATCAACACATTTACTAGACAGAGAAATAAACATGATACCAGACACCTAAAGACCAGCAAAATTAGGTTCTAGAAATAGCATTTTCAATTCTAAATGATTCAACCTCTAAAGCCCTCATTGTTCCTCTTTCCTCTAGCCTTCTCAAACTTCCTTCTCTTTGACCGGACATAAGGTTTGGTGTACTTTTGAGGTACACCGGGAGCTGGACCGAAGTGTTTCGCCGCTTCACATGCATTCGTTCGACCTCTGAGGAATCCAGATCCAAAATCAAACACATAAGGTTTTTTTTTTTTTTTTTTTTTAAAAATACCTGAACTGTGGAAACCCAAAAATAAGACGACAACAAACATAACTGATATGAATACCTTCGTTTTGGAGTGGTGGTTTCCTCTTTGTGCCCCGGGTTTGTGTATGAGAGATGAGGGAGGGCTGAGGGAGGCAGCAGAGAGAGGTTTCCTTTTCGCATACCTAATGATAACTGCTCTCGAGCCTTAGCATATGCATCAAAAACGTTGTCTGTTTCAAGCAAAAAATTCGATTCATTCATCAATATGCAACATTCTCACGTTTTCGGGTTTGTCATCCAAAAGAACTACTTCATATGCATAATTAGGAATATCATTAGCAGCATGCCATAATTATAGTACCTAGGTGATGATATAATCTTATAGGTTTTTTATTATCAACGAGAAGACAAAAGTCTTCCAACCACAAGCCATCCCTGGAATTAACTGACACTGTTACTTCGAAATATCTCATCACATCGGCATCAACTGCCTCCAGCAGTAGAAAATAGTTAGAATCATGTCGTGGCAAGCCAACATCTTTCCATGCTAACACCCTCAGCACTCTCACAGACTGCAGTTGGATATTCTACAAGAGATGTCAATAATAATCCACAAAACCATTAGCAATAAAGACGCTCTTCTTAGGAAAGACTAAATCTTGCATATATTGTAGTAATGCATTTGTACTAACGAAAAAAGGGCAAAAAAAATGAAACCCTTTTCTTCCTCAACTCTTCGATGGCGAAACGAGCAGGTCCTAGTCCTCCAAAATCCAAATGACAATAAACTGGCTGTGAATTGAATCATGAGTCTATCAACACTTGATATTTGAATTGAATTGCAATGAAAGTGAAGGCAATAACATAATTAATACACACACGCATAACGCACCTCTTTCATAAGCGATCCAAGAAGAAAAGGATTGCTTTTTTGATCCGCTTTGTTTTGATCATGGACGACCCCGTAATAATCAAAAGGGTGATGAGGAGAGGAACAAACAGTAGGAGAACTCCCACCCATGATAAGTCTTCCATTGTTGGGAATAAATCTACTCCTACCCAGCTTTCCAAGCACAGAACGAACAGCCATAACCTGGGCATCAATGAAATCACACTAATTAATAAGCCATATATATAGCTAGACAATCTAATAATACAAATAATAGAAACGATTATCAACCCATCTTCCTGGCCGTTCGAACCATTGCCCATGGCCTCTAACACAAAACCAAAAAGGGAGTTTTTTTGCACGTACCTGCCTCCGAAACAGAGAAAAGGAGCGTGTGGCCGTGAACTTAATTAACGCCTAGACCCTAAAGAGAAAGGTCTCTCATCGCGGCTTCATACATTCTAAAAACAAAAAGGATACCGTTTTATCTACTGTAAGCCCAAGGCTGTTAACGAGAGCCCTCACTGGTATTTTGAACAAAATACAAGCCCAATCAGAATAAAAGGAAGAGTAGATAAGCCCCATAGTAAATTTAGGTTTGTCCATTTTGGCATTTTTGTCCTTAGGAAATCCAAAAATAAATAAGGGCATTTTTGTCCATGTTGGCTTCTTTTCAAAATATTTCTCTCTTTTTTCCCTTGAAACTTGATGTCGGCATGGATATTTTGATAAATTTAACAATTTAAAATTCAAATTAAATATAAAAATGCTTGAAATTATTTAAAATAGGTGAAAAAAAATTAGGATAAAAATATCTCCCTTTTTTTTTTGGGGAGCTTTAGTAATATACCCAAAATAGGGGCTGGAATTATAAAATAAAATAAAAACCTTACATGGAATGCACTTTAGAAACACACCCAAAAATCATTTACTACATATGAAATTAGTATTGAAGTTCCTATAAATTACATTTCTGTAATTAATTAACTTAAAACAAGCCCAAAATAAAATTCCCAAAAAAACTCAAAACAAGCCCAGCGAGCCCATATCAAATTTTTTTGAAAAAACCCAAACTTAGAATAAAATAAATATAAAAAAATTTGTGTTGGCAGACATTCAATATTTCCCAAGTTGGTTTTGATATTAATTTAGGCTTATTTACACCAATATCCTTTGAAACTACGGTTAAATCTCACATTACCCCCCGAAACTTAAAGTGGCCCACTTACCTCGCTTGACCATGGGTTGGTAACTCACTTTGCCTCCTGCCGTTAACTCTGTCTAAAAGTCTGTTAACTATGATGATGTGGCAAGGGTATCTTTGTAATCTTACACACATGGATCATTATCCACCAATTAAAAGGGTGACGTGACAAGTAGAGCCCACCTCCACATATATAAGAAAATAATAAATATCCAAACCCCCCCAAAACTAATTTCTTTTTAAAAGATTATTATAGTCATAAATAGTTTTTAACCAATACATATCCGACCTTGCATTGACAAGCTCGAAAACCGTTGTGTCCGTTGCTTCCCAACATCCTAACCCTTGTGTCATGAGCAAACGACCACCATGACGCGCCTCTTCATCAAGCCTTGGTTTGACTTCCCATGATACCCCATTTGGATAATCAAGCCTCACCTCACACTCTCTAATTTTGGCAAGTTCAAATCAATTCCGGCATTCAAAAATTCTAGTATAAGTTGGATTGAAATTGGAATGTACCTTGAGTTTCTGAATTCAGAAATATGTTGAGATTTCACGCTTAAACCACATACAAGATAAATAAACAACATTATTTGTACTAATATATTAAGTTTTTTTGTTTTTTTTGGGGGAATTGCTCTCTTATTTTTGCCACCTTAAGTCAATCTTATTCTCAATCCCCTGTCTACTTTTTCTAGACTCTTCCATCTCCCCTCCCTCTCCCTCCTCCTCCTCCTCCTCTACTTTTTCTCATTTTTACGTGCGCGTTTTTGCCACCTAAAGTCTGTGTTGGCTAGATTGGTCTGTTTAGACCAGTTGGTGTAGTCTGTTTCTTGGGGCTTTGCCCCCTTACTTAATTAAAAAAAAAAAAAAGAGTCTGTGTTGGCTTGATGGATTTGAATAAAGAGAAAAGAAGTTCACGCTGTGCTAAATAAACTTGGTTTTGCAAAGGAAGTCCCTTTGGCAAATGCCTTTATAGATGTGTATTGTAAATGCGGAAGCGTATGTCATGCAATTTACATGAGGTTGGTTTGCAAATTGCAAGACATTTTATACGTTTGGGTTCATTTTTCTCATAGCTTACTTGACTATTGGATAAATTTAAGTTTTAAATTAATGAAATGGGTAAATTAAATCAAATCTCCCTAGACACGCACATCAAAATCCTCAATACTCGTGTTGTTGAAATAAATGCGTTGACTGTCCAGCGAGAGCCTACGGTAACACCCCATCTAGAGCTCATAATCTGTTGATTCTTCCTTAAACCTAAAAGTGCCTCCATCAGAACACTCTGCTCAATTCTTTAGGAGTTTTCATTTTAAGACACTATATAGTTTACTAACTTGGAAGATATAATACAATTTCATCTAATTAGCATAAGGCCAAAGACCAAAATGTAATACTAATTTTACAATAATGTAATTAAAAAACATCAAAATTACACACAATGCCACTCCTTTAAAAGCAAGCACACTATGCCACATGTCCACCTCCGGCAATCTACCATCGCCGGCCAGCTATCGCCGCCATCACCGGCCAGCCACCGCCACCGCCGCCTACCGCCGGACAACCTCCTTCCAGCTAGCTGCCGCCGTGGTTGGTCAACCACCACCACCTGCCGCCGGCCAACTGCCACCACCGGCCAGCCACCACGCCGCCGCTGGTCAACCCCCTTCCGGCCAGCTGTCACCACCGCCGACCAGCCGCAGCCACCGGCCAACTACCGCCACCTGTCGCCGCCCATCTCCGACCAACCGGGGACTAATTCCATTGCCCTTTATTCACCCTAAAAAAATAGAAGAATTTGTGTCATTAAAGGGACTCGAACCTTGACCCTCAAAGAAGGAAGCCTCACTCACAAACCACTACACCAAACTTGTTTTTGTGATATCTATTCAATTACACAATATTTATATAAGCAATCATCGATTAAAAAAATAAAAAAAAAATTATTTCAACACAGATTCATGCAAAAACTGTATAAAACAAAAACAAAAAAGTAAAACTAAAACTACAAACAAAACACAAAAACAAAACCATCAAAAGGCCTCGTAGAAGAAGAATTACACAAAAATGAGGAAGATGAGGTTGTTGATTACAACAATGATGTGGTCAACCTAATCTAAGAAAAAGATTTGTTATATATCTCTACTGTCATATAATCTTATAACAAGATGCAACGAATGGAAATGGAATAGGAAATTGCACTGCAGTTTCTGATCAAAAACTACAACAAACGAAAACTGCAACAAACTGAAACTGCAACGCAGTTTATGACAACATTTGCTCAAATTTGCAAAGAAACCAAAAGGCAAAGCCATGATCAAAGTACTAAAACTAAGTTCAAAACACATTTAAGTCGATGAGCAGTTCTGGCATTCCCATAGACTTGGAAAAATTATTCTAAAATTAAAATATGGAATAAGAAACTGCATTGCAGTTTTTGATGATAAAAAAATGCAACAAACAGAAACTTCAGTGCTGTTTATGAAAAAAATATGCCCAAAAGTGAAAAGAAACCAAAAAGCAAAGCCATGATCAAAGTACTAAAAGTAAGTTTAAAACACATATAAGTAGATAAACAGTTGTAACATTTCCATAGACTAGGAAAAATTATTCTAAAATCAAAATATGGAACAAGAAACTGCACTGAAGTTTCTTATCAAAAATTGCAACAAACGTAAATTGCAGTGCATTTTATGACAAAATATGTGCTCATATTTGCATAGAAACCAAAAGGCAAAGCCATGATTAAAGTACTAAAACTAAGTTCAAAGCACATTTAAGACAATGAACAGTTGTAATATTCCCATAGACTTGCAAAAATTATTCTAAAACAGAAATATGGAACAAGAAACTGCATTGCAGTTTCAGATTAAAAAACTGCAACAAACAGAAACTGCAATGCAGTTGAAGAAAAAAAAAATCTGCTTAAATATGAAAAGAAACCAAAAGGCAAAGCCATGATCAAAGTACTAAAACTAAGTTCAATACACATATAAGTAGATGAGCAGTTGTAACATTCCCATAGACTTGGAAAAATTATTCTAAAATCAAAATATGGAATAGGAAACTGCATTGCAGTTTCTGATAAAAAATGCAACAAATAGAAACTTCAATGCAGTTTATGAAAAAAATATGCCCAAAAGTGAAAAGAAACCAAAAGGCAAAGCCATGATCAAAGTACTAAAACTAAGTTCAAAACACATATAAGTAGATGAGTAGTTGTAACATTCCCATAGACTTGGAAAAATTATTCTAAAATCAAAATATGGAACAGGAAACTGCACTGCAGTTTCTTATCAAAAATTGCAACAAACGGAAATTGCAGTTTCTGATAAAGGCCAAGAAGAACAAGCAAGATATATGAACTAAGAGAACCATACCTGTCATTAACAAAATTCCATGCAACTTGAGTAAGGGCACTATGAGCTACTTTGAATTTCTTTATTGCCTCAACCAGTGGTTTATATGGATGGTTTACATTAAGATCAAAAGCAAGAGTTGCAAGAACAACCCTCTCTCCAAGTAAAATCAACTCTTTATGTTGTTCATATACGTCCTGCATGATTGTTGCAAATGTGTGAGAATAGAAAAATAATTGCATTATAAAGAAAACAATAAATTAAAATCAAATTTGGATAGTAGTTCTGGGATAAAATCTTGAAGAATATAGGGTTAGAGAGCAAGAGAGAAATAGAGAAGTGAAGGACTCTGTAGTTTCATTCAATATGACAATGATATCATCTCTTCCAACAGAAGCTACATTGCCATATGACAACAAAGAAAAATTAACTTAACTAAACTTGACACCTGTCCTAGCTAATTAGTCCACATCGGCATCAATATAATGATGGTGTGGTGTAATACTAGCAGCTAAATTAAACAAATGCTGAGAAAGCCCAACTAAAATTTCTCAAAGAAAATGTATCATCTCTGCCCACAACAGATAATATACAATCTGCTCTATCGAATTTCATCAGTATATCTTTAAAAAATTGAATTTTTATATTAAAATGCAAAACCCACAATTAGCCTAACTATTTTTCATCAATAGATTGAAACGAGGCAGAGAAGAGATAGCAACTCACAAACTAAAAAAAGGGGAAAATTCTCACATAAAAAGGTGATGCGCTTCAAGTCCAAAGCAAGAGCAGCATTAAGTCCTTCAATCAAGGCTTTCAACAGGGCACCATTCTGCCTTCACCGAAGGGTTTGGCGAAGAGTTCGCCAGACTCTTGCCACTCGTCCTACGGAATATTCATGATCTCCCTCGCGACCTGATCATCGTGAATCCGACAGTTGAGATCCTCTCTGGCTTTCCGCATTTCGATTTCGTAGTCTTTCAATTCCTGCTCCATTCTTATGAGTTATTCGAACTTGAGGGCGACGTGGGTTGGGGTGTTGAGGATAGTCCGAACGGTGTCATTTGTGGGAGGGTTGGGTAGAGGAGGAAGATGGTTGAGAATTCCATCGCAGATCGGTCTCTTGATCTTGGATCGATGATCGCAGATCTGGCAACGTGGTCGTCGTTGCTGCGGAGAGAGAGAGAGAGAGAGAGAGAGAGAGAGAGAGAGAGAGAGAGAGAGAGAGAGAGAGAGAGAGAGAGAGAGAGAGAGAGAGAGAGTGAGTGAGTGAGAGAGAGAGAGATTTGATTTAAAAAAAAAAGGTAAACCAACGAATATGAGCCAGGTTTTTAAATAAAAAGGGTATAATTGTCTTTTTAGTGATTAATATTAGGTAGACCAAAGAATCTGAACCTCCTCTTTGTCCAAATCCAAAACAAAATTAAATTCTTATGTATTAAAACCAAAACAAAAATAATGTTTGTCTCAAATACTAATTAGTAAAGATAATTATGTCCAATACCTAATTTTTCTCAATTCTTTTCACCTGCACCCAAAGCTATTATGAACAGTAATTCCTCCTTTAAAAATGCTCTGAAAATAAATAATCGAATTTTCAAAAAATTCCTGAAAATAAGTTAAGAAGATTGGCCACAATCTGAGCAGTACCACCCACCCTATCCTACCACCTATAGGCAGCCTCGTCGGGCAGTGGCTCTAAACATCCCCTCCCTCGTCGGGCTAGACTGGACTGGATATTTTCAATTAAAATGGACATGTATCCTAGCCGTTGTTTGGTGAGCTTAAATTACTCTTGGATTGGATATGGGCATAGGATTCATGTCCCAAATAACTATGGCTCCAGAACCCAAGCTCAGATGTGGGTTTAGAATCCCAGTCTCTTCCAGAGACGCCTCTTCTCTCTTATCTAAGAGAGCACGCCTCCTCTCATCAGTCAATCTCTTCAATGCTATCTCGTTTTTTTTTTTTTTTTTGTTTTTTTTTTTTTCTGCTTATGTTTGTTTCTGTCCAAGATGCAAAGACCATTGGCTGAAATAAGGGAACCCCAGATTTTCTCCATCTCCTTTTGGCTGCAATTTTTTTATTTTTGTTACCACTGTTGTTAACAGTGGTTAATGGGTTGATCGAATTGATCTCAATTGTTCTCAGTTAGATATGTTGAGTTAATTTTGTTGGATTTTGTTGCTTGTTCGATTATAGGTTCCAATCTTCCCTTTTTTTTTTTTTTTTTTTTTTTTTTTGAGACAGTCTCGATCTCTTTATATATATATATATACATTTTTAATTATTTATTTATGATATTAAATAATCTAATACACAGTAAAAAAAATTCATATTTAAAATTAAAAAAAAAGAAGAAGTCCAATGTTGTCCAGTGTGGCCTTGTACCAAACAATGGATTGGACTTAAGTCCAGTCCAGTCTAGTGTTCTACCAAACAACTCAACATAGGACTAAAGTCTAGTCCAGTCTAGTCCAATACTTCAATCCTAATCCTAACTAGTCCAGTCCAGCCTACCAAACGGGGTATATCCAAGACAAAATCTCAATCTTTACTAAAAAGCAAAACTTAAACTGGTGCTCTGTCAACAATACAAAATAAAAAACTCATGATGAATATACACCATGAATATTTGTTTCAAGAATAAATATAAATATCAGCTCCCTGTCAAATTTATGCAGCTTAATATTATCGGAGAGGTGACATGCGTAGTAAGGCGCTTAGTATCTCTTCCTCAAGACAATTTCTGCTTGTCTTTCTTGGAATCTTCATCTTCATGTGCCTTTGGCCTGTGGAAATGACAATGAAACACTTATGCCAATCAGTGCATTTGAAAGTACCATATATCATCTGCAAATTAATATATGGACCGAGCTGTTTCAAGGCACGGTGACAAATATCCAATCTAGACTTTAATGGACTTTTTAAAAATCTGAGAAATTAAATTTGTAAGGATTAATAATCAATATAGCATGGCATAATATAGTTACCTATGCACTCATACGGTCCTTCATAAGATGTTGTAGGTCTTTTAAAAATTAGTTTTAACAAACTCCCGTTATCAACATTAAGAAGACCAAACAATCGTAGCACCGTTTCGCGGCTTCGTACAAAAACCAATGCTTGGTAAACTTTAACCACACCCTCATCAACTGCCTCCATTTTGAAAAAATATGAGATCGAAGCACCAGAACATTTGTACCATGCCCTCAAAACTCTCACAAGCTGCAGTTTGGCATTCTAAAAGAGAACGGAGAACATTATGTAGAGTTCAAACAATTAAACATTAATACAAAAAAAACTACGATTAGTAAATATTAATGATTTTTTCAATAAATTGGAAGAGGTATATGATCTGTTCAAACCTTTTCCTTGTTGTACTCTTTCACAGCGAAAATGGCAAGAGCTATGGTATTGGGATTATCCATAGAATACGGAGCTACACGATGATTACCTGCTAATCCCTAAAGTAGTGTTACAAGCACACGCAATAAGACAATAATTGAGTTAGAATGCGAAGTAAGACCATAAAAGTAGAAATCATTTCAGCATTAGATGCAAAAGGTAATATCATACTTACACGGGGCGACTTAAAATATTC
This sequence comes from Prunus salicina, assembly GCA_020226455.1. NCBI lineage: Eukaryota > Viridiplantae > Streptophyta > Magnoliopsida > Rosales > Rosaceae > Prunus > Prunus salicina. The sequence continues at coordinate 35,412,815 of CM035342.1, forward strand.
CAGATGCAGAACTGGCGGAGCTTTCTTATGGTGGTTACCAAAAAGAAAAGGATGGCGAGAGGAATAACCATAAGAAGGAGGCGGCTTTGAAATTGAAAACAAGACATCACGGTCAATATTGTAGTTGCTGACTACTGAGCTCCTAATTTGAAAGTCCCCAACCCTAACCATGTTTGCTACTGTTCTTCCTTTGCTGTGACAACATGAAGAGTATTTACTCCCCAACTTTCCAACCACAGACCGAATAGCTGTTGTCATATGCCTCTCCTCTTCTCCAACTCTATTATGCAATGCTAGATGAATCCCAAAACCCTAACCCCCAAACCTAAATCAAATCAAATCAAATTATAATGATATGAATGCAATTGAAGCATAATAATAGGAAGCATATATATATCTCACTAAATCAGCAGAGCGAAAATCAACCAAATTGAATTCTAGATGAAATATAACTGACCTACTCTACCAAGACACAGAATGGTGGCTGAGAGTCGAGGCTTGCTGTGAATTTCTCTGCTCAATTAACTTGATCGGCTGTCAATAGTGGGCTGGGCATTTTACATACAACGGAGCTATTGCTTTTATTGGGATTGGGCTTGAGTGAGGGTCTCACTAGTTAATGGGCTTTGGCCACACAATGCTTTAAAACGTCGGGAACTGCTAGAATGCAGAGGTTATTATGAGGAGGTTATATGCGGAATGATAATAACTGTCAGTTTCAAATGAACAGTTCAGATTTAAGTAGGAAGTTTTGTTATAACCGGGTTAAAATTACCCATCACAAAATGAGCAACCCGGAACTTCTCTCTCACATCTCCTCTTTTCTTTGAAACAGAGGTCCAAAGTCCTATGTCTGAAACTTCCTCTGGAGACAAACAAGAGCTGCCCCTTTCCAACTTCCATAAGCTGAATTTGCTGCTCCGAAAAGAACAAGGGTTGAAACCCACAACTCAATTCTTTCACTGGAATGTGATTTTTCAGCCCTATTGCAAACCCTTTTATTCAAAAATATTTTTCTGTTTTGTTAAACCCCTGTCAGTAATGTTGCAGAAAATGGTTCATCATTACCCATTACAACAACCATAACCTGAGAGCTCTCTTATGATATGTAGAGAGAGAAGAAGAAAAAGAGATATATGATATGTTGAAAGAGCCTCCAATAGTCTCTCACTCGCCTAACTTTGCACTCCGTTTCTGAACAAGTAAAACCCAAGTTTTCAAGAACTTGCAGTACTCTTCTTCAAATCCAACCGTGATGGTAAGTTAAACACTCCAAAACCACTTCTCTTTGTTTCTTTGTTTCACTGATTTTGCTTTTAATGTTTTCCAATTTCTTGTAATTATTATTATTTTTTGTTCTCTTTTGTATTTATATTTCATTTGAAAAATTGATTTTTACAATTTTATTTTATTTTCATACATAAATATTTTTTCTTCCGTTTAACCCCTTACTGCTTTGGGTTTTATTATGATGCCTTTAGTATATTGGCTTTAAGCTTTGTTGAATCAATAATTAATAAATAATGAAAATAACAACACGTTAATCTAATGGTGATCTTCATGGGTCTTGCATACATACAGTAAAAACAAGTTCTCTAAAAATATCTTGGGTTTGTCATGCCTCAATTTATTTTATGGCTTTTTAATAATTGATAATCTGCTACAGGTTGACACAAGTTTGCATCTTAATTTTCTATATGTGCTCTCATGGAAAAGTTTAATTGAATCAACATGGAGGAGACAATAAAAGGAAAGCAAAAAACACAAGGGATCAATTTTGCTCCATAACATAGGGGAGTTGCATTCAAATTCTTGGATTTGTTGCTGGTAAGTTTTTAAATTTTTTTTTTTATAAATGTCTTTGTTTTCAACTCATGATGGTACAAAATTTAAATTGCTTTCATAATTATTTTGTTTTGTTTTAGCTATTTCTGAAATGTTTGATTCAAATGTTATCTAAGGTGTCAATAATCTGTGAGTAAAATGGTTGGGGACTCAGAGGAGAATGATGATTGTGTAATGGCTGATGAAATGATTTACATACCTGAAGTCAGAAATGAGGAAAGACCAAAAGTTGGGATGAAGTTCGATTCACTTGATTTCGTTTATGATTTCTACAATAGATATGCATTATTGGCTGGCTTTAGTATTCGACGTCATTCCAGCGGGAGGGAAAAATACAGTAAAGAAATTCTAAGAAAAGAATTTGTATGTTGCAAACAAGGTGTGTTTAAAAAAGAAGAGCCTAGGGTGATAAAAAGACATCGAGGGATAAGTAGATGTGGTTGCAAGGCTAGGGTTATTGTTGTAAAGGTTTCTGGGTGTAAGCAGTATGTTTTCTCTCTTATTGTAGAGGGACACAATCATACGATGACACCCCCAGAAAGAGTGCATTTTATGAGATCACACCGTCATATTTCAGAACCTGCAAAGCTACTCACAAAACAACTCGGTTCAGCTGATATACCTACTCATAAAAAGATGAGTATTTTGGAGGTGCAATATGGAGGAATGGAGAAAATTGGTTTTACTAAAAAAGATATTTACAATTTCGAATATTATGAGAGTGACCTAATGAAGAACCATGATGTTGAACTGGTGACTGAGTATTTTTTAGCTAAACAGAAAAATAATAGATCATTTTATTTCAAGATTGAGGGAGATTCCAATGACAGGCTTACTCGATGTTTTTGGGCAGATGCAACTTCTAGACGAGCATATGGGTTTTATGGAGATGTTGTCATGCTCGATACCACATTCAACACGAACCGATATGGCTTGCCATTTGCACCAATGTTGGGGGTTAATAACCATGGTCAGACAATTGTTTTAGCTTGTGCATTTTTAACTAAGGAAATGATATTTAAAAATTGTATCTAAAATGACTGGAAAAGTAGAAACAAGACCGGATATAATTTGATCATTATGAGCAAATCCAAAATCTTTGTAGACAGAGCCAATCATTAGTTTCCAACCATGGGGCGAATGGAATCCTATACATAAATCAGTTAATAAAAGAATAGAAAAAGCTTTTATTGTGTCGCTTAAGTTATATAGGAATTCTTGAACCCAAGAGTTAAGAATAACAAGTTCTTCATTACCTATAATAGAATAACCACTTAGAAGGTCGATCAAGGAAGGTAGCGTATACGGGTACTTGGGATTGAGTAGAGCATAGGTTCAATAACCGGGCTTGGAAAAGAGAATGAGAATCTCGTTCAGCAAGAGGCTGGGTTTTTGGTCTTTCTACGTTTCAAGTGCCACTCCTTTGCTCGTTAAGCAAGGACCCACTTAGTCTTTCACCGACTTCATCACATAGCTTACTATAGAGGGGAAGGGCCCGAGCTGCTCAGTTTCAAAAGAGACCCATCATAACTTTGGTAGAGATTATAAAATGCCTACTGATGAGTAGAATAGCATTCAGGATGATGGATTGGCATTATGGTATGTACCCTGGCATTTTTAACAAACTACAAACCAAAAAGGTTCAGCCTGGGCAATGTACTATAATGTGGTCAGGAGGCTCTAAGTATCAAGTGGATGGTAACAAAGGGAATCAGTATGCGGTGGAGTTAGACAAACACACATTATCAGGAAGAATCATATGATCTACGGAATCTCATAGCCACAAATTTTCTTTTATTTATCAGACATTGGACTTTCAACAAACAATCAAAATCTTCCTAATGCTGCTACTATCTTTCACCTATGTACTTACACGAGCCACCTTTATGAGTTTAGGAGTTGCATAACTCTCACAAACATCACCTTTCACATTTCTGAACACACTAATTTCAGCTTCCATAAGCTGCAGCTGAGCATCTCGAAAGAATAAAAAATAACACAATTTTAAATATTTAGGTCATTCATGTTGCAGATAACCATACACATGGATTGTTTTCGAGATAGATGGTAGTGGGCTTCCCCTTGTCAAACCAGCAATGTCTTCATCAACAAATTTACTCGACAGAGAAATAAACATGATACCAGACACCTACAGACAAGCAAAATTAGGTTCTAGAAATAGCATTTTCAATTCTAAATGATTCAACCTCTAAAGCCCTCATTGTTCCTCTTTCCTCTAGCCTTCTCAAACTTCCTTCTCTCTTCAACCGGACATAAGGTTTGGTGTACTTTTGAGGTACACCGGGAGCTGGACCGAAGTGTTTCACCGCTTCACATGCATTCGTTCGACCTCTGAGGAATCCAGATCCAAAATCAAACCCATAAGGTTTTTTTTATTTTTAAAAAAATACTTGGAACTGTGGAAACCCAAAAATAAGACGACAACAAACATAACTGATATGAATACCTGCGTTTTGGAGTGGTGGTTCCTCTTTGTGTTCCGGGTTTGTGTATGAGAGATGAGGGAGTGCTGAGGGAGGCAGCAGAGAGAGGTTTCCTTTTCGCATACCAAATGATAACTGCTCTGGAGCCTTAGCATATGCACCAAAAAAGTTGTCTGTTTCAAGCAAAAAATTCGATTCATTCACAAGAACTACTTCATATGCATAATTAGGAATATCATTAGCAGACTAAGCCCACCAACTCCGCATTGAGTTTTGATCATCTGACTCTAATTATTAAGACTTACCTCATAGATCATATTTGCAACAAAATCACAAAAATCATAAAATATACAACTATTTGATTGGAAGGTAATCATTTTAATATCAACATTGAGAAAACCGTGTTCGTCAAATTATTTCATTGCAACTAGATGCTTACGATTTGCCTAATTTTTTATTTTTTTTCAAGGATGATCTATGAGTAAAGGCTTGAAAAATCAACAATAAAAGAAAAACCGTTTAATAGTCACTGAAATTAGTTGCATAGGATGAGGTGGCTAAAGGGCAACATCAGTGGCTAATAGCTAACAGCCACAGTTACTGGTGACCATTGTGATATTAGACACTAATAGTACACCTCTAGCCATTCTGTACAACTGATGTCAGTGGCTACTAATGCTTTTTCTTGTAGTGACGGTTTGTATAGTTAAACTACAATAACAAGTGAGTCCTGGAATGATCACATTACTAATACTAAATTCTTAAGGATATTGTGAAAGCAGCATGCCATAATTATAGTACCTAGGTGATGATATAATCTTATAGGTTTTTTATTATCAACGAGAAGACAAAAGTCTTCCAACCACAAGCCATCCCTGGAATTAACTGACACTGTTACTTCGAAATATCTCATCACATCGGCATCAACTGCCTCCAGCAGTAGAAAATAGTTAGAATCATGTCGTGGCAAGCCAACATCTTTCCATGCTAACACCCTCAGCACTCTCACAGACTGCAGTTGGATATTCTACAAGAGATGTCAATAATAATCCACAAAACCATTAGCAATAAAGACGCTCTTCTTAGGAAAGACTAAATCTTGCATATATTGTAGTAATGCATTTGTACTAACGAAAAAAGGGCAAAAAAAATGAAACCCTTTTCTTCCTCAACTCTTCGATGGCGAAACGAGCAGGTCCTAGTCCTCCAAAATCCAAATGACAATAAACTGGCTGTGAATTGAATCATGAGTCTATCAACACTTGATATTTGAATTGAATTGCAATGAAAGTGAAGGCAATAACATAATTAATACACACGCATAACGCACCTCTTTCATAAGCGATCCAAGAAGAAAAGGATTGCTTTTTTGATCCGCTTTGTTTTGATCATGGACGACCCCATAATAATCAAAAGGGTGATGAGGAGAGGAACAAACAGTAGGAGAACTCCCACCCATGATAAGTCTTCCATTGTTGGGAATAAATCTACTCCTACACAGCTTTCCAAGCACAGAACGAACAGCCATAACCTGGGCATCAATGAAATCACACTAATTAATAAGCCATATATATAGGTAGAAAATCTAATAATACAAATAATAGAAACGATTATCAACCCATCTTCCTGGCCGTTCGAACCATTGCCCATGGCCTCTAACAAAACCAAAAAGGGAGTTTCTTTGCACCTACCTGCCTCCGAAACAGAGAAAAGGAGCGTGTGGCCGTGAACTTAATTAACGCCTAGACCCTAAAGAGAAAGGTCTCTCATCGCCGCTTCATGCATTCTAAAAACAAAAACGATACCGTTTTATCTACTGTAAGCCCAAGGCCGTTAACGAGAGCCCTCACCGGTATTTTGAACAAAATACAAGCCCAGTCAGAATAAAAGGAAGAGTAGATAAGCTGTTGAAACTTGACGTGGGCATGGGTATGTTGATAAATTTAATAATTTAAAATTCAAATTAAATATAAAAAGGGAGTTTCACTAAAACACCCAAAATGGGTGTTGAAATTATAAAAAAACTCAAGTACTATTTAAACATATAAATACACCCAAAACTCATCATTACACACACTCAAAACCTATTTATAAACACACCCAAAAACTTGACTTTGGGGTTGATTTTGGGTGTGTTTCTATGTTTAAATAGTGCTTGAGTTTTTTTATAAATACATGTATAGGATTGGGTTTATTTATAAATTTGTAATATAAAAATGCTTGAAATGATTTAAAATAGGTATAAAAAAATTTCAAATTTAAAAAAAAAAAACCCAATCCTAAAAAAAACCCAAACACTATTTAAACATAGAAACACACCCAAAATCAACCCCAAATTCAACTTTTTGGGTGTGTTTATAAATGGGTTTTGAGTGTGTGTAATGATGGGTTTTGGGTGTGTTTTTATGTTTAAATAGTGTTTGGGTTTTTTTATAATTTCAGCTCCCATTTTGGGTGTTTTAGTGAAACTCCCAAAAAAATTAGGATAAAAATATCTCCTTATTTTTTCGCCCTCAATCATCAGCACCCACCACCTTTTCCCTCATCTCAACCAGCCCCACCGCCCAATCAACCCCCACATTCCCCATCCCCATTCCTCTGTCAAAAGAAAGGTACCAAAAAAAAATCCATCAACCCTTCCTTCTCTCTCTCTCTCTCTCTCTCTCTCTCTCTCTCTCTCTCTCTCTCTCTCTCTCTCTCTCTCTCTCTCTCTCTCTCTTCAGCAGTCCACCAAACATATTTGAAACATGCCTACATATAAACAACCACCTCGATACAAAATTTTACTCTAATTACTGCTAATTTTACTCTAATATAACTTTTGAATTTTCAATCCATCATTAATAATGCGAGGTGTCGCACTTAGAAAATAAAAAACAGAAAGGTAACAGCAGTTTGCATCTCCAAACTTTGAATTTTCATTTCTATAAAGGACAGATGAGATGAGAGGGAGGAAACCACAATAGCTAGCCTAAAAGAATCTCACTAAGAGCACAAGAAGAAAACCCTAATCAATATCTTTATACTATACTAGTCTTTTGCTATTACTGTCTCATTCAAACAAGGCTTTAGAAAAACTTTGTAGCTCAACCTTGAGAAGTTGTTCAATTCTGTTCTCTGAATGGTTAGATGAGTTCTTATGAAAGATTTCCACTATCGTGATTTATAAATCATAGAACTGGGCTTGGTGCAATCGCATGCTTCTGCGCCTTCTTCGAAGACGATGAGTTGAGGAGACCACGCTGCAAAGTGAAGATTTCATTCAATAATGAAGTCGAACAATTGGATGGCACCAACTATGCCCTATGGTCCCAAGTTGTCGAGATGTTTATCACCAACAAAGACAAATTGGGATATATTACTGAAGATCTTCCACAACCTCCTCCGACCACTCCGACATTTATCCGATGGGAACCAAGAACTCGATTTTGAAATGATGGCTCATTAATTCTTTGGAGCAGACCTTGATTGGCAATTTCATTCACTTTCCAACGGCAAAAGTAGTGTGGGATGCGCAATTGTCACGACCTACTATGATGGTGCTGATACCTCTCAGATGCATGATCTGAAACGACGAGTCTTCCATATGCAACAAGCCAGTGGCTCTACTGAAACCTACTACAATACTCTCCAAAGCTTGTGGAGATAGATTGATTTTCGTCGTCCCAATATGATGGAATATGAATGTGATATCAAGCGATATAATGATATTATGCAGGAACAAGTTTACATCTTTTTGGATGGCCTAGATGATCGTCTTGATAAGGCCCGAATCGATGTTGTTTAGATGACTCTGTTTCCCATCGTGGACCAAGCCTATGCCTATGTCCATCATGAAGACGTTTGACAAGCTGTGATGATGGGTTTGTCCGCACCCACTAGCGCTGGTTTAGCAGCCAAGAGTGCTCCTCGATCAGGGCCAACTGGTTCAATAGGATAGGGGCCCTTGTTCATCTCCACAAAAATCAACGTTGCACGTCATTGTGTTTTTATGGGCTATGCCACTCATAAAAAAGGTTATCACTCTTATACCCGGCATACCTATGTCACTTTGGATGTGACCTCTCTGGAATCTGATATGTTTTTCCATGACCCAACATCCAATTCTATGCTTTAGGGAGAGATATGAAGTAAAGCGCATAATTGGAACAACTTGGGAGAAGAACTTCACGTCTGCATAGAAGCGATCGACCGTCCTACCTCTGACGATCGATCGCCACAAGGTTTGGAGCATGAGGCTTCTCTCGGCCAAGAAATGATCGATCATCCAACATCGACGATCAATCGCCCCGAGCTTGGAACGAGATGTTCTTCCCTGCCGGAAACCGATCAATCGTGTGTGGGAGCAAATTTTACTCCATAAGCAATAACCCACTACTCATACATCCTAAACTTGGGAGAATGGAGAAAATCAAGTAACATGACATCCATTATCCTGAGTCATGGAGAAAAAAGAGAAATGTGGGAGTTAGAGCCCAAGACTTCACTACCTATAAAAGGCCAATTAACACAACATCCCAAGGGGAGGATAAAATCAGATACAATACTATTCTAAACTCTCACTAGTGGCAATCGAAATGGTGTTCAACTTCTCAACATGGAAATCATATTACTATTTTCCTTTGCGTTTGTGGGAAACGCACGAAAAGTCACCTTGAGAAGCAATGGACACTGTGTGATTGAAGGCTCACCCGTGCTACAATGGGAGCACGAGTCTAATCCCCCGAACAGAGAAGAATTTCTAAACTCTCTTTTTGGGATTTCACGAATTGGCGTTCGCTACTACTATTTTCCTTTGCGTTTGTGGCTTTAATGGGATTTCTCAGGTCTCTGATAAAGAATAAAAGGGAAAAGTAACAAAGGGAATGTATAATCCCTCACGGCTCTGGAATTTAACAAGACAATTTCTTCTAAAACTTCTTCACGATTTTCGAGTTTTCCAAATATTGGTATCAATTTTTATTTATTTATTTTATTGATTTATTGGAAGACATGCAATCATTTGGTGCTAGGGAAACTCAACGTAGAGTAATCTTTGAATTGGCTAACAACCAATTGAATGGGGGCACTGGCTAAGTCCCGCATAAAAAGTATTTGAACCCTAGTCTTGCTTTTCTAATTGGCTTGTAATCTATTTCTTGGCTTTCAGCTTTCTAATTCTTTTTTACTGTCAATCTTGTTTGAATACATAGATGTTAACAATTCTGAGACTTCTAGTAGAATATGGAACACATACTGTTTTGCCTAAGATTTTAAATCAAAGATTGCTAAATATTGTTAAGGCTACAAGTTTCTGAGCGGTGCTGGCTGTATATTGCTAAATATTGTGTGCTGGGGGCATCTGTGCTTCCCTGGAATTTTGGTTGAATTAGTCTCTAATTGATACAATTAGCAGAAAAGGCATGGGTGATGGCCACAATGTCGTATCACGAAGCTTGTTGCAAAAGAAAACAGGCTCCTATAGATGCAGTGCTTAGAAAGGAAGGAAAATCATTTCAACCCTGAATTATTGAACAAAGCAGCCACTCCCTCAACTTCTCTGAAAGCAAGATAAGAAATCATCTAAACCCATCCACTTTGACTTTCACATAATACTAAATTAGGAACAATTTTACACCTTTCTAATGATCATTATCAGACATGTCCTATTATTTCACTTATGTGCATACAAATTAGATGTCTATGTCAGATGTAGTTTAACGTTGCCTGGAGGCATATTGTAAAGTTAAACTACAATGAAACCTTTACATTCATTGAAAGATGCTCAAAGTATGCCTATGGTCAATTTACTTTGCCTGGAGACATGTTTGCCTCAAAACAATTATAGTTGAATGAATGCTACTAATTGCTACAGTAAGCTATAAAACAATTTTTGCATGATGCCTAGTGCAAGTAACTTGGCTGGTCTCCAAGTCAAAATATGCTTTACTCTGATTACGTTTCTTTTTAGAAGATTTCCATATGATTTTAGCTATGTGAACAACTTCTTCTGTCAAATATTTGCCAATGCAATGGTTTATTCTCTTAGCTACATATATTATTGCTTAAGTCTATCATGAAAGTTATGTTCTAATAATTCTTGGTTATCTTTTCAATATAGTTAGCTTATATTGTCTACTCATATGGACTAGCTCAACTATTATATTTCTTGAAATTCTTATTGTAATGTTTTTCTACACTAATGCATTGATAATCGTATATTCATCAAGTGCTTACGCACCTAATTTGAATCCTGCAAGAATTAATTGTTCATCTCGTGGAAGACCTTTTAAATGTCTCATTTTTATATTCATTTTCCAATTTGCATGAAAACTGATTATAAATCTAAGAAAATTATATTCTATGCCTCTTTAGTCACCCCAAGTTATGATTTTGATAATTGACAAAAATATGTTTATAAGATTTGAAACTCAACGTGACATAGGCAGGTGTAATGGGAATGTCACACAAGGTTTGCAAACTGGTAGCAAATCCAAATTTTAATTCAAAGACCAACAAAACTCAACTAACAGAGTTGATGATAAATTGAAGAAAGAAGAGGTGTGTACCAAAGCCAACATGCTCCATGACGTGGTGCTTGGGCAACGACATAGTCATTATCAAAGCACAAAAAGTATGGTATGCTTCAAAACTCCACAAACCGTCTTGGTTCATATCAATTTTAACAATATCATTGGATCCATGCCAATCCCAGAATCATCCTAGGGGTTACCAATCCCCTGGGAGCAATCAATTGGATCCATGTCGATCCCAACGTCATCTTGAGATTACCAATCCTCTAGGGGCGATCAATTAGGTCCATGCAATCCCTATATCACCTTGGGGGCAGTCAATTAGATTCATGCCAATCCCAACATCACCTTAGGGGTTACCAATCCCTTGGGGGCAGTCAATTGGATCCATGCCAATCCCTACATTACCCTGGGAGTTACCAATCCCCTAGGGGCGATCAATTGGATCCATGTTGATCCCAACATCACCTTGAGGTTACTAATCCTCTTAGGGCGATCAATTGGATCCATGTTGATCCCAACATCACCTTGAGGTTACTAATCCTCTTAGGGCGATCAATTGGATCCATGTTGATCCCAACATCAATTGGGTCCATGCCGATCCCTATATCACCCTGGGGGTTACCAATCCCCTGGGGGCAATTAATTAGATCCATGATGATCCCAATATCACCCTAAGGTTACCAATCCTCTGGGGGCGATCAATTGGGTCCATGTCGATCCATACATCACCATGGGGTTATCAATCCTCTGGGGACCATCAATCGAATCCATGCCAAGCCTTACATAATCTCGAAGTTATCAATCCTCTCGGGTCCATCAATCGAATCCTTATTTGATCATAATGAATTGGATCCTTTGCTGATCCCAACCAAAGTTCACCAAATTTGCAATGCATATCACAACTCAAGGACTTGTGGATAAATGATTTCTCGAGGCGATGCTTTACTCATAAATCTTTGCTTAGTTGTGGTCAAAAAGTAATAAACTTAGTTGTTGTGAATTTTAGACAACCTGAAAAATGGAGATTATAAACATTAGTCTAAACACAAATTATACTCGCAAGTGCACAAGGTCAATCGTAATATAGTATGGCAAATACAAGGTCATTCCCACAAGGATTGAGTTCAACTACCAATTAGTCTAACCTAATTTACTTCACAAAATGCTTCAACAACTCTAATTATATTAATAAGAAATTAAACACGTAGCATACTCACATAAACACAAAAGGGGTTTTTGAAAGAATGATTTAATTAACAACGAAATTAAAAGACAAAACAAATAGAAAGTCACGAAACACAAGGATGAGAAATTCAAATTGATAAAAGCACTAGGACAATGAATTCACCACTAGTAATCCGATCTAGCCTCTTATTCACCTACCTATTAACTAACCATTTGATGTTGTCGCATAGTTCTTTTTTTTCATGAATTACCTATGGTATTTAGGCTAACTCGTATGTTCCTACATGCAATTCGCCTATGGTATTTAGGTCAATATCAACACATAGAAACTCATTAAGATCATTGAAAACCTCGAACAAGCATGTAAACCCTAGGTGTATGGTATTTACCCAAGACGAATTACAAATCCTAATCACAAGAAGCAAGCCTCAAATTAAGTATGGTATTTACTCTAACTTGCATCCGATTAACTCAATTAAAAGTCTAGATGGTGATCAAGCATCAAGATAAGAAACCAAGTATTGAGCACAGATATCAAGAATCCAACATCAAATGGCAATCAATAGATAGGTAAAATAAGAAAACTAGATCATCATACTAGGGCTACATCATGCCCTAGCAAAAGAAACTTAGTTACACATCATCATAGAAATCGACATAAGCAAAAATATAAGGAAGAAACAATCGAACTTAGCCAATTGCGGTACTCTTCCGGTGTCTCCAATTTCTCCTAGTCATTACGTATCTCCTTCAAGGAGTTGTTTCTCATGCTTAAATAAAATATCTCACGTCTATTCCTACCCTAGCTGGGCTTTTACAGCAGCCCAAAAATTTAAAAAAAAAACCTAATTAAAACATAAATCCAAAATGAGTAAGTTGTTGACTCATCTTCCTACTTAGACTGGGATAATACGTCAGTTACTTTGCAGGGACGTTTGGGGTTGTTCCTCCTCCAAGAAAATTCGGAAAAAATATGTAAATTGTAGATTTTTGTCTTATCTTTCCAACCATATATCGTACGTCTTAAGAAAAATCAAGAAAGTCTTCAAATAGTCATTCTTCCACAACAACACAGTTTTGACGGGGTTACACCTTATGCTGACTTAACTTCAAAGACTGCTCTCATTGGCTACTCCGAAAATTCTAGAAAAATTCCACAATCATCTTCAAGGTCTAAGTTTTCATCTCCAATTGGTCTTGTATTAAAACTCCACCAAAAAGTCGTATTTCCGTTGAAAACAAATTACTTGCTCTGGAAAGCTGAAAATTGAGAAAATAAAGTAATAAGTCCTTTTTAAATCAAATTCTCCAACAAAAACTAAGTATAAAGAGTACATAAATGTGTAAATTTATGGACTTTGCTTCTAAATTCCAAAATTTATATTTCCTCATGTTCCCTAGTTAACAAATGTATTTATTATATTACTTGATACCTCTTGAAATCTCACATGGAACGAATTCCCACAATAAATAATTTCTCTCTCCACACCCGAGAACGAAGCGTGTCTGAAGAGAGAAAAAGGGGCATGTATGGGAGCAAATTTTACTCCATAAGCAATAACCCACTACTCACGCATCCTAAACTTGGGGGAATTGAGAAAATCAAGTAACATTACATCCATTATCCTGATTCATGGAGAAAATTGAGGAATGTGGAAGTTAGAGCCCAAGATACCACTGCCTATAAAAGGCCAATTAACAAAACATCCTGAGGGGAGGAGAAAATCATATACAATACAATTCTAAACTCTCCTGCGATTATACTTTTACTAACTTGAGCATCGGAGTGTTTTCTTGTAGGTACCCCCTTCCTCTCACTAGTGGCAATCGAAATGGTATCCGACTTCTCAACATGGAAATCATATTAATTGTGGGAGGGCCCGAAATTTTCTGCTCCAACATCATCCATTCCCAATGATTGATCGCCTAACCACTGCAAAGCTATTTCTGATTTGAGTCCCATTTCTACAAACAACCTAGAGCATTTAGCAATATTTCCATATGTCTGAGGTGAGTGAATGAGTTTCCCCAATCAGATTCCATGACCACCAAAAACCAACCCATATTGCATGTTTTTCTTTATTTTAGAGAATGGCCAACCTCTTAGATACTCTTTGAAAAAATGGTCAACCTCTTAGGTACTTTTCTTCTTATTGTTATATTGTTTAAAGCATGTAATTTGTTCTGAACATATATTATTGGTGTTTGTTTTTGTAGATATTACCATCCTTCTAATGGTAGTTATAGCACTGATGTATTCGTACATTTTCTGCTCTATTTGGTAGTGTTATTCTAGAAATGCCTAATGCAACAACTGTAAGAATCTAATTGCATGATATGACATCTTTTCTTTTTATCCTCTCTTGTTACAAAAAGACAAGTAAAAGTAGATAGGCTGACTAGTATCTAGGAAGTGGACTCCATGCGACATCTCCAATGCGTAGCACATTGTGATCTTAGTATCGTCTCTTATTACAAAAACATAAGTAATAGTAGATAGGCTGACTAGTATCTAGGAAGTGGACTTCCATGTGACATTTCCAATGCCCAACACATTTTTACCCTTGCGTCTCCTTACAAATCCTTTTTCTCCATAAGTTTCTCCTCCAAAGTTCTGGGCTCTCTAGTATTGTTTTCCTTTAAATATTCCAAGGCCAGTTAGGCACATCACGTGGAATCCTTCACCGTATCCACAATTATAACACTAGCTCCAAACATCTTCCCCGCGTGTCAGGCATGTCCTTCCATAGAATTCTTGAGTGTCCAAGATACCCTGCAGTTAAATAGAATTTGCATGAGCAACTAGAACGAGAACCCATAAAATTCAAGTTTGCATATGAGTTTTGGATATTTTTGGTGTACTTTTTGGGTATATAATTAGTCATTTTTTGTGTTTAGAATATTTATTTTAACTTATTATGCGGGCATAATCATTAACATAACTCACCCCTTTGTAAGACGCAAGTGATTCATAGGCTGCTACACAACACATCACTGGTAGCTTTTTATCGAGTGCCTCTTGGATGGCTTTTTCTCCGCGTATGGTCTGAAAACTATTGAGGTAAATCCTCTTTGCAAAATACTAAAAGGAAGAAAGAAAAATGAAGAAAATGTATGAATTGACACTTTTCATAAGTTACAAAGTAATGGTTTAGTGATTGACTTACGTTTCTTGGTCTTTTGGCTGAAAAAGGTCAATCTTTCTCCAAATAGACCCCCTCCTTGCACATAAGTTCTAGGGCCCTCCAAGTATGATATGGTGTGTTCGGCTCATCACCACGGCCAAGAGCTGAATCACGCTCTGTGGGGAAAAGATAATCTTTCTCCCTGTGCGACACCTATACAATCCCTCAACAAAAGTTGTGGTTGTCATGGCCCAACATTGAGCTAGTGTTTGGTTTTAGTGAGAATTCAGTATTTATGCTAAGAAAAATTGGAAAAGGAAAAGAAAAGGGTAAGTAATTTACTTACACGTGTTACCTTGGTCTCGGATGGGACCCATTTTGGGCTTGAGGTTTATAATTTCCCTTGTCTGATTGGAGGCAAATCGTTTGTGGTTCAATAGATGACGATTAAACCCTTGTAATTCAGATAAAGAAAAGAATGAGTACCTGAATCAAATTGTATATACAAAATCAATGTTGTGGGCATGAGTTGGGTCTGCTTAAACAGATAAGTTAAACACAGATAGGAAGTTTCAGTTTCACATTTCATCAAATCAATGAGTTACCTCGCATTCTAACTTAATGATCTGATGAAATATGAAACTGAAACTTCCCATCTATGTTTAACTAATCTGTTTAAGCAGACCCAACTCATGCCCACAACATTGGTTTTGTATATACAATTTGATTTAGGTACTCATTCCTTTCTTTATTTGAATTACATGGATTTAATCGTCCTCTATTGAACCACAAACGATTTGCCTCCAATCAGACAAGGGAGATTATAAACCTCAAGCCCAAAATGGGTCCCATCCGAGATCGAGGTAACACGTGTAAGTAAATTACTTACCCTTTTCTTTACCCTTTTTCAATTTTTCTTAGCCTAAATACTGAATTCTCACTAAAACAGAAAAACCAAACACTAGCTCAATGTCAGGCCATGGCAGCCACAACTTTTGTTGAGGGATTGTATAGGTGTTGCACAGTGAGAAAGATTATCCTTTCCCCACAGAGCGTGATTCAGCTCTTGGCCGTGGTGATGAGCCAAACACACAATATCTTACTTAAAGGGCCCTAGAACTTATGTGCAGTGAAGGGGTCTATTTGGAGAAGGATTGACCTTTTTCAGCCAAAAGACCAAGAAACATAAGTCAATCACTAAACCATTACTTTGTAATTTATGAAAAGTGTCAATTCATACATTTTCTTCATTTTTCTTTCTTCCTTTCAGTATTTTGCAAAGAGGATTTACGTCAATGGTTTTCACACCATACATGGAGAAAAAGCCATCTAAGAGGCACTCGATAAGAAGCTGCCAATGCTGTGCTGCGTAGCAGCCCATGAATCACTTGCGTCTTACAAAGGGGTGAGTTATGTTAATGATTATGCCCGCATAATAAGTTAAAATAAATATTCCAAACACAAAAAATGACTAATTATATACCCAAAAAATACACCAAAAACATCCAAAACTCATATGCAAACTTGAATTTTATGGGTTCTTGTTCTAGTTGCTCATACAAATTCTATTTTATTACAGGGTATCTTGGACACCCAAGAATTCTATGGAAGGACATGAGTGACACACAGGGAAGATGTTTGGAGCTGGTGTCATAATTGTGGATACGATGAGGGATTCCACGTTATGTGCCTAACTGGCCATGGAATATTTAAGGAAAAAACAATACTAGAGAGCTCAGAATTTTGGAGGAGAAACTTATGGAGAAAAAGGATTTATAAGGATACGCAAGGGTAAAAATGTGTTGGGCATTGGAAATGTCACATGGAAGTCCACTTCCTAGATACTAGTCAACCTATCTACTATTACTTATGTTTTTGTAATTAGAGACGATACTAAGATCACAATGTGCTGCGCATTGGAGATGTCGCATGGAGTCCACTTCCTAGATACTAGTCAGCCTATCTACTTTTACTTGCCTTTTTGTAATAAGAGAGGATAAAAAGAAAAGATGTCATATCATGCAAGTAGATTCTTACAGTTGTTGCATTAGGCATTTTTAAAATAACACTACCAAATATAGTAGAAAATGTACGAATACATCAGGGCTACAACTACCATTAGAAGGATGGTAATATCTACAAAAACAAACACCAATAAAAAATCAATAATATATGTTCAGAAAAAATGGCATGCTTTAAACAATATAACAATAAGAAGAAGAAAAAAAGTAACTAAGAAGTTGACCGTTTTTTCAAAGAGTATCTAGGAGGTTGGCCATTCTCTAAAATAAAGAAAAACATGCAATATGGGTTGGTTTTTTGTGGTCATGGAATCTGATTGGGGAAACTCGTTCACTCACCTCAGACATATGCAAATATTGCTGAAAATGGTCATTTCCAAATTCAACAGCTTCAACACCTGGGGGCTTCCTCCATTAACTTATCTTTGTTCCTCCTTTTCATCTCCTGGATTGAAAATTGCACGTATATATTGTCAGACAATACAACTTCAGTTCCGTACACACAAAAAGGACACATGCCAACAAGTGTGTACGCACATCCACATTCGTGGTTGCGTATGAATTTGATTAAATATTATTTGATCCACTGGATCTAGTTCCTGATAACAATATCTCCCTTCACTACTCCTAGGGATGTCTAGATTAACATACATTAAATTCAAGACTATCTAACGGTTGAAACCTATAGAACCCGAATAACGTACAATCAGCGAAATCCGTTCGAGACTCAAATGGTATCCGAATTGAAATCCGAGCACACCTACGCACTCGTTACAACAAGGGGATCGCATCGGGACACAATGCCCCTCTGCTACAGTGCCCACGCGCCGCCACACCCGCCGGCAGCGCGTGGGTGTCCAAAGTGATACCACTCATCGGAAACACCTCAAAATATCGGACCAACACTCCTATCCTAGGTCCAGGACATCAATTGGAGACACTTTTGTTCTTGGGCCTACCCAAAAAGTGACCGGAAGTGGCCGGAATTTCATCCCGAAATCCGGCCAAACTTAGATTCGAAAATTGATCTATCAACGCTTACAATTTCTGAAATCCTACCCAAACATCAACTAGATCATGAAAAATAGGTGAGAAAGCATACCTCACTCGCCGGAATTGGTGGCCGGATGACTTAGAACGAAGTCGGAGAAATTCAAGCGAAAAACCGGTCGTTTCTCTTCGATTTCCTGACGAAAACACGGCGTTAGGCAGCGAGGCTTAGCTGGGGTAGGAAGAGGAAGACCAGCCGGTCATTTTGGGACTTGTCCCGCCGAATTTGGTGGCCTTACGTGGCTGTGGTGGCCCAAAATCCGGGCGGGTGAATAGTGACGGGGGGGAGGGGTCTCTTTCTTGCGAAAGGAGAGGGGCAGGGAGGAAGAAGAAGAAAAAGAAAATTTAAAATTGCCCGGGGGCACTGTAGCAGGGTACTGTTTACTACAGTAACAACTTTTAAAATTACTTTTGCGTCCTTTTCGTTTTCAGACTTTTCCTCCTTCGTTAAAACTCGGAATTGGGCGTGCCACATGTCTACAAACTCGTCTCGACGAGCTCTACGTAATGGTTCTACTCATTTCTCCAAAATATTTCCGGATTAAAAATTGACCAAATTACCCCTACCTCGAAGGTAAAATTGTAAATTCATATTTAAATTAATTTTATAATTTAATTGGATAAATATATTAGGATCGGGGTGTTACATAGCTACCAACCTACCATGAGCACCACTCACATTAAAACATAAGGCATTCTAGGGCTTAAGAACACATCCATACAACTGTTTACTATAATTACAACTAATTATAGCTCATCCAGGGGCATGCTATATATCAAAAAATAAATCAAAAATAAAGGTAAGATCAACTTGGATAATTGGCTAATTATTTAATTTCAAGAATTTTGGCTTATGACTCGAGGACTTTGGTGTTTTCTCTTGCAACTTTTGAAACCGTTCATAACGCATTTTAAATGGGATGGCTAATCAGGTGAAATACTTGCCAAACAACCAGCATAGGTAAGAATATTAGGTGCATCTCCCATAAATTTTTCTATCAATGCAAGAACTAGCTATTTCAATAATCTGTTGTTCTGTGAGCTTGTTTAATTCAATGTTGGATTGTAATTATTATCACACTATTGCCCTTGAATTTTCCATCTCTGTAGATAACAAGTGTTGCACAATCCATAATTGAGTGGAAAGAGTAACAAAAACTAATTTATACGAGGTAATTAACCTAGTAAGTAATCAACGAGGTAGAATATAGCTGTTGTTGTAGTGTCACAAAATTTCATTGAAAGATTCACAATATGCAGAAAATAGACAAGAAGGCAGACTTGCCCTTAGCACACCTGGAAATGAAGAATGGTTGATTTCACTGATCTAGCATTTCTTCTGAACTCATAATATAAAGATCCTTTCTTTGTATCTTTGCCATCCTGTTTGCCAAAGAGAAAATAATCATGATCAAGTTACTCTTAGTAGTCAAAACTGACAATTCCACATCACTGAATAAATTTGATAACGTCTAAAAGAAAATGGAAACAGTATTCTTTACCTTCCCTGACCCTTCTCCAGAATTAGGAATGTTTTCATAATTCTTGTATTGTTCTAACCTAGTTTGCCGGTATTTTTCTCTAGTAATGCTAAGTCTATCCCAAGGAATACCTTGGATGTCTTTTCCTTTTCTTGATTGAGCAGCAGTTGTATCAGCTGCTTTGCTATTCTGCATGAGGTCCATAGAATTATTCATATTTATTAACAAAACTAACCACAGAGAAACTTGAAACATACGATACCCATAAAAAATTCTAATAATGTGAACACAGACCCATATCATAAAGGGGAGTAAGATTATAAATAACAATATCTACTGAAGCTGTGAATATGTCATATATCTCATAAAGCAATAGGTATGTCACAAACCAAGTAGTCATTTTCATCAGCATCAGAATCTGAGCCGCCCATTTCTCTACCACGAAACTCGTCATCCATATCATCATCTACATCTTCCATTTCGTATTCATCTTCCATGTACCCAGCGTAATGGGACATATTTTTCCTAACAATGCCACAACTAGCACCAATAGAATTCGAGCCAGTTACTTAAGAATCAGGAAAGAAGCAAAATAAATGAACCTTGCAAACACAAAAGTGAAAAGTTTGAACCAGTAACTTAACGAATTAATTACTCAAGTTATTGTGCCATTGCCAAAAACTAGGAATAAGATAATCAAGAAAAGGATCAAAAATAAATAACAGAAACATGCCTAATGGAGTAATACATATGGGAGTGGCTGTAGTACACAAGTCGTTCATAGAGTACTTAATGTAATTTATCTATACATATCACAGGGCATGCGAGCTTGACTACAATACGTGAGTCCCTGAGTTAATGTTCAATTTAATTGGATATCATAAATATGTGGCACTCAGTGTCTCAAACTGCACAAAACTCACCGACCGTTATGGGCTATAGCAATACAAGTTCTGTCCAATACAAGAAAAAGGAGTCTGTAAAGGCTGATATAAAATTCAATGTCAAAAGTAACAATCAAGCACCCAAACATGAATCTCATCCTTGATCTTTGAAGGGAGTAAAACACTTGATAACACCATCTAAAGGTAGCTCATTGGGGAATATAACCAGCATTGCAAAATTATTTCTTAGTACCAAAAATTGAAACTTTAATTTTGAAGGCATCAATTAGTAAAACATAAGTTTGAAGGCATCAACTTGACAGAACCCTCAGCTCAATTTTTATTTTTATTTTTATCTTCCCATTTTCTTCCTTCCCCTTGAGCTAAAAAATCTAGGTTAAATACTCACCATTGCACATAAAACAAGCAAATGAAAATTCATGATTCTCCCTGGTTGGAGCAAATTGATTGTAGATGTGTTGTTAATTAACACATGCATCAGGCAAATAAAAAGATTTCTTTACCAAAACCCTAATTAGAAAGTAAAAAGGGTTAAGAATCCCAAATTGTAGTTGCACTCAGAAATCAATTAAAAAGACACATAAAATCGAAAAATTAAAAATCAAAAGAACAAAAAACAAAAAGCACGAATTCTGAAAACTGTCGCACCACACGACGATCAACAAGCTTTCCAAAATGCCAAAAAAAGAAAAATAAATTTAAGGGTTAACAAGGACAAAACAGACAAACCCAAGAATTGAACACAAAAAAGAAACCAATCGGAAAAAAATATATATAACAAGAAGATTGATACTCATGCAAAGAGAAGAAAACACAACAATAATAAATAAATAATTCACCTCTCGAAATTTCGGGAATTGAGAAGTTTGAAGGAGCTGCTGTTCGGATCTGGAAATCCCCAAATTGAGAAATTGAATCCCAACCCTAACTAAGAAATTCAGATCGGAGGAGAAGAGAGAAGAGAGATAGAGATGGAGGTAGGAGGGGGGGGGGAAGGGAAGGAGAAAAAGTGTGCGCGAATTTTATCTCTATCCACTGGTTTTCGGATTGTCGGGCGAATGAGAAAGAAAGGTCGAAGGGAACCTTGCGAAAAGGACGTGCTTGGTTTTTTTTGTTGTTGTTGTTCGTATTTGTATGTATTTGAGTGTCGTATTTATTTGTTTTAATTTTCAGATTTGTGTCAATTTTTAAGTCGGTTACATATTTCTACAGATGTTGGTTTTCTATTTTTGGACTTCGGCTGCACCCAAAATACAAACCCCAATAGTTAGGGTCCAGCCCAATTTGCTTTTATGCCCCATTTCCTTCGCATTCCGATTCAAATTGATCAAAATACAAGACCTCTCTCACGTCATATCGCTAAAAGAGATGTTGGAAGAGTGAAGGCCAACTAAAATTAGAGACCTTCATCCAAGTGATTGATAGCCTTGGTTGAGAAAGATGCAATGGAATTGACACTCATATTTGAGTAAGAACATTAAAAGTGCAAGCTTGTTGTATTAGAGTAGACTTTTTTCACACACATACATATATATATATATGTAATTAAAGGGAAATGCGAAATCATAAGCGGAATATATAACACAGTTAAAAGAAAAATGAAAAGAAATTCATTCTTAATAGTATTGAAGCTGTTGAATTTGGAAATGACCATTTTCAGCAATATTTGCATATGTCTGAGGTGAGTGAACGAGTTTCCCCAATCAGATTCCATGACCACAAAAAACCAACCCATATTGCATGTTTTTCTTTATTTTAGAGAATGGCCAACCTCCTAGATACTCTTTGAAAAAACGGTCAACTTCTTAGTTACTTTTTTTCTTCTTCTTATTGTTATATTGTTTAAAGCATGCCATTTTTTTTCTAAACATATATTATTGATTTTTTATTGGTGTTTGTTTTTGTAGATATTACCATCTTTCTAATGGTAGTTGTAGCCCTGATGTATTCGTACATTTTCTACTATATTTGGTAGTGTTATTCTAGAAATGCCTAATGCAACAACTGTAAGAATCTACTTGCATGATATGACATCTTTTCTTTTTATCCTCTCTTATTACAAAAAGACAAGTAAAAGTAGATAGGCTGACTAGTATCTAGGAAGTGGACTCCATGCAACATCTCCAATGCGCAGCACATTGTGATCTTAGTATCGTCTCTAATTACAAAAACATAAGTAATAGTGGATAGGTTGACTAGTATCTAGGAAGTGGACTTCCATGTGACATTTCCAATGCTCAACACATTTTTACCCTTACGTATCCTTACAAATCCTTTTTCTCCATAAGTTTCTCCTCCAAAATTCTGAGCTCTCTAGTATTGTTTTTTCCTTAAATATTCCATGGCCAGTTAGGCACATCACGTGGAATCCCTCACCGTATCCACAATTATGACACCAGCTCCAAACATCTTCCCTGTGTGTCACTCATGTCCTTCCATAGAATTCTTGGGTGTCCAAGATACCCTGTAATTAAATAGAATTTGTATGAGCAACTAGAACAAGAACCCATAAAATTCAAGAACCCATACCTCACTCGCCGGAATTGGTGGCCGGATGACGGAGAACGAAGTCGGAGAAATTCAAGCGAAAAACCGGCCGTTTCTCTTCGATTTCCTAACGAAAACACGGCGTTAGGCAGCGGGGCTTGGCTGGGGTTGGAAGAGGAAAACCAGCCGGTCATTTTGGGACTTGTCTCGCCAGATTTGGTGGCCTGACGTGGCTGTGGTGGCCCAAAATCCGGGCGGGTGAATAGTGACGGGGGGGAGGGGTCTGTTTCTTGCGAAAGGAGAGGGGCAGGGAGGAAGAAGAAGAAAAAGAAAATTTTAAACTGCCCGGGCACTGTAGCAACTTTTAAAATTACTTTTGCGTCCTTTTCGTTTTCAGACTTTTCCTCCTTCGTTATAACTCGGAATTGGGCGTGCCACATGTCTACGAACTCGTCTCGACGAGCTCTATGTAATGGTTCTACTCATTTCTCCAAAATATTTCCGGATTAAAAATTGACCAAATTACCCCTACCTCGAAGGTAAAATTGTAAATTCATATTTAAATTAATTTTATAATTTAATTGGATAAATAAATTAGGATCGGGGTGTTACATAGCTACCAACCTACCATGAGCACCACTCACATTAAAACATAAGGCATTCTAGGGCTTAAGAACACATCCATACAACTGTTTACTATAATTACTGCTAATTATAGCTCATCCAGGGGCATGCTATATATCAAAAAATAAATCAAAAATAAAGGTAAGATCAACTTGGTTTCCCCAAAGTTATGATTTTTCATTACTATACAAAGGATAAATGTTTTACAAAATTACTTTAAAAAGTTTTTATTTTTATTTTTAATAACAGTGGACTGATGGAGGGTTTGATATCATATGGGTTGGGCTAAGGCCGAATTTGGGATCTCAACATGGGCTCAGTCCAAAAAGAAAGAGAGAGAGAAAAAAAAAGATGTGAACTTTGGTGAGCGTTCTGTTATGGGGGGATTGATTCTCTTCTCTTCCCGCGCTATTGATAACAGCGAAAAGTAAAACTTTCTCACTCCATCGCTCTCTCAAAATTTGAACTGAAACTCAAAGAATCACAGAGATGGAGGAAACCACAGTACCCATTTTAAGAATCTCACTAGCAGAGAGTACCCGGGTCATAAGAAGAAGGTCCTCTCTTTCTATCTGTTACATTTTTTAATCCAATTTCAACCTCCACAAAACCCTAATCTCTTGCTCTCCATTTTCAATATGCTAAATTTTGTATGTGTCATTGTGAAAAGGTGCATTCTGTGGCTTGGAACTGCACGGGCACGAAGCTCGCATCGGGCTCTGTAGATCAAACCGCTAGGGTTTGGCACATTGAGCCCCACGGACATGTAAGTTCAGCTGTTCCAATAAAATTCATTATTATTTCCCAATAAATTTATTATATTTCTATGTAATGAGGGAATATTTGTATGTCACAGGGTAAGGTTAAAGATATTGAATTGAGGGGGCGTGCTGATAGTGTGGATCAGCTGTGTTGGGATCCAAGCATGCTGATTTGATTGCCACTGCCTCTGGAGACGAGAGTTCGTCTATGGGATGCTCGTAGTAAGTCATTTCTCTTTCAAGTTTCAATTTTTCAGGTACAAAGATTGGAATTTGATGTTATATCCATCTGAGTACTTCAGGTGGAAAATGTGCGCAGCTAGCAGAACATTAACATCACCTATAAACCTGATGGGACGCACATCGCGGTTGGTAATAGGGTAATGTTTACTTGTGCTCAACCTCTTTTGTATGAGTTTGTGAATTTTCTGCTTGTGAATAAGTTCATTGAATTTTCTGATTGTGAATAACTTAATTTTGTTGAATTATGAGTAGTGGGTGTCAATAGCTAATAGCTATGTTTTGCTGTTCCATATTCTGGTGTTGCTGTTCTTATGCTGATTTTTGCCCCTCCTTACAATGTAGGATGATGAACTAACAATTCTGGATGTTCGGAAATTTAAGCCCATTCACAAGCGAAGGTTCAATTATGAGGTAATTATCGAAAGGGATGCTTCTTTTTAGTTTCCCCCTTGTATACTGCATGTTCTATATGAGTTTTTGGCTATTAACGTCTCATCAGCACAAGGCTTTTAGAAAAGCTTTGTTACTCAACCTTGAGAAGTCTTCAATTCTGTATGATATGCAAATGTAACCTTAGAAATCACAATATGTTAAGTTATCTCTCTTCTCTTCACACACACACACACATATATATATATATATTCATAAACCATTTTGTATACTTATGTTGGCCAGGTGTTATATCTGAAATGAATTGGTTTTTTCCATTTCAAATTACCAAGACATATTGGCACGCCACTATGATGTGTTGCCGATGTTGAAGCCGTAAAAGTTATGAAATTATCAAGAAATAAATTTTTTCAATGAACATGAGTTTTTTAAATTTTTTTTGTAGAAATGTCTATATCCCCGTGATTATGTTTGCAAGGTCTTTTTTTTTTTTCTCACTTGTAACTTGTCCATAGATGGTTTTTCTGATCCTTACACAGAGTTGCTTCATCCTAATACAAGGGATGCTGATAAATCCTGTTTATATTATCTGTCTCTGTACCTCAAATACTTTTGAGCATTCTTCTTCTTTTCCAGGTTAATGAAATTCCTTGGAGCACAAGAAGTGAAATTTTCTTCTTGACTACTGGAAATGTCACACGAAGACTACTTTTAGCGCTTCCATATACTCTTTTAAATGCTCTTTATACGATGACAGGTATTTTACGGTTTTCTTTTTTATTTCTTTGTTTGGTTGTGTACTCGAGTACTAAATCTAAGGTGAGAGTTTAACTTTCATTCCCTTGTCTCAATAGTTTAACTCACTTATGCAATCAAGTTTAATGAATGAGCCCTAGTTTAATCACTGCCTTTTACTTTTTACTATCCGAAAATCACCACATAAAAGAGTTGCTGCAGTAATTGGAGTTCTAACTTCAATTTCATCTGTGTCTAAAATTCTATTACTGTCCTTCCCCCCACATCTTGTAGATTTCATTGTGCTTGGTATGAGTAATAGTAACTGCTTCAAACTCATGGACCACGCCATCTATTTCAATGAAGCTTAGTCTACAAGTTGTCTCTAAGTCATTTTCTCCGATGAGCTTCCTAATTTTACTTGCAGTTTCCTTTTCTCCCAGCCATATCGAACATAAGCCCTGCAACTTTATATCTGTCATCAAACATATTGGCTCAAGTTGTGCTTGAAAGCAAGGTTCCCTCTCCTCATGTCATTGTGCATCCTACAAGCACCAAGTAACACCCCCCCATATAACCTAATTAGGCTTTTCCAGCAATGACATGATGAGTTATTCCGCGTCATACTCATGCATCCATAATGTTCAATGTATGGTCTTATCCCATACTCATGCACCATTTCATAAAATAAAAGATCATGATATCCCATTTCAACATTGCCGGCATGGGAGCAAGCAGACAAAATAGCCACATAAATAATTTCATTCGGATAAGTTCCAGTGGTAACCATGTCATCAATCAACTCAAAGCACATTTCAGCTTGCCCATGTATGGCAAAACCATAAACAATAACCCCCCAAGCAACTATATCTTTTTGTGCCATTCTCTGAAAGACTTCATAGGCACCGTTTTCAATGCTGCCACATTTGACATACGTGTCTATAAGAGCTGTCCAAAAGTTACACTAATCTTAGCTCCAATTTTATCAGCATATGCACGTATCCATTTCCCTTGGTCTAAAAGCTCCCAAATGAGCACGGGCAGACAATGAGCTCACAAGGGTTGGCTCATTTGGAGAAACTTCGGAAACCCCCTATCTAATATAATTGTAATATTGTATAAATATGTGGTTAATATGTTATACCAAGGGAAATGGATACATGCATATGCTGATAAAATTGGAGCTAAGATTAGTGTAACTCTTGGAACTGCTCTTATTGACACGTATGTCAAATGTGGCAGCATTGAAAACGGTGCCTATGAAAACGTTAGTCTATGAAAACATTATAAATCCTAAAGAATTGACAATTTATTTGGTATTGGCTTCTTTTTTTTATTACATTGGAAGGAAAGAAATTCCAGGGTTTCAATCCTGAGTGCCAAGCATGGGGAAGGGGGAGGGCCACAACCACTATAGTAACCCTTCTCAACTTTCAACATACTATTAAGAATGAATTTCTTTTCATTTTTCTTTTAACTGTGTTATATATTCCGCTCATGATTTCACATTTCCCTTTATTTACATATATATATGTGTGAAAAAAGTCTACTCTAATACAACAAGCTTGCACTTTTAATGTTCTTACTCAAATATGAGTGTCAATTCCATTGCATCTTTCTCAACCGAGGCTATCAATCACTTGGATGAAGGTCTCGAATTTTAGTTGGCCTTCACTCTTCCAACATCTCTTTTAGCGATATGACGTGAGAGAGGTCTTGTATTTTGGTCAATTTGAATCGGAATGCGAAGGAAATGGGTCATAAAAGCAAATTGGGCTGGACCCTAACTATTGGGGTTTGTATTTTGGGTGCAGCCCAAGTCCAAAAATAGAAAACCAACATCTGTAGAAATATGTAACCGACTTAAAAATTGACACAAATCTGAAAATTAAAACAAATAAATACGACACTCAAATACATACAAATACGAACAACAACAACAAAAAAAACCAAGCACGTCCTTTTCGCAAGGTTCCCTTCAACCTTTCTTTCTCATTCGCCCGACAATCCGAAAACCAGTGGATAGAGATAAAATTCGCACACACTTTTTCTCCTTCCCCCCCCCCCCCCCCCCTCCTCCTACCTCCATCTCTATCTCTCTTCTCTCTTCTCCTCCGATCTGAATTTCTTAGTTAGGGTTGGGATTCAATTTCTCAATTTGGGGATTTCCAGATCCGAACAGCAGCTCCTTCCAAACTTCTCAATTCCCGAAATTTCGAGAGGTGAATTATTTATTTATTTATTATTGTTGTGTTCTTCTCTTTGCATGAGTATCAATCTTCTTGTTATATATATTTTTTTCCGATTGGTTTCTTTTTTGTGTTCAATTCTTGGGTTTGTCTGTTTTGTCCTTGTTAACCCCCAAATTTATTTTTCTTTTTTTGGCATTTTGGAAAGCTTGTTGATCGTCGTGTGGTGCGACAGTTTTCAGAATTCGTGCTTTTTGTTTTTTGTTCTTTTGATTTTTAATTTTTCGATTTTATGTGTCTTTTTAATTGATTTCTGAGTGCAACTACAATTTGGGATTCTTAACCCTTTTTACTTTCTAATTAGGGTTTTGGTAAAGAAATCTTTTTATTTGCCTGATGCATGTGTTAATTAACAACACATCTACAATCAATTTGCTCCAACCAGGGAGAATCATGAATTTTCATTTGCTTGTTTTATGTGCAATGGTGAGTATTTAACCTAGATTTTTTAGCTCAAGGGGAAGGAAGAAAATGGGAAGATAAAAATAAAAATAAAAATTGAGCTGAGGGTTCTGTCAAGTTGATGCCTTCAAACTTATGTTTTACTAATTGATGCCTTCAAAATTAAAGTTTCAATTTTTGGTACTAAGAAATAATTTTGCAATGCTGGTTATATTCCCCAATGAGCTACCTTTAGATGGTGTTATCAAGTGTTTTACTCCCTTCAAAGATCAAGGATGAGATTCATGTTTGGGTGCTTGATTGTTACTTTTGACATTGAATTTTATATCAGCCTTTACAGACTCCTTTTTCTTGTATTGGACAGAACTTGTATTGCTATAGCCCATAACGGTCGGTGAGTTTTGTGCAGTTTGAGACACTGAGTGCCACATATTTATGATATCCAATTAAATTGAACATTAACTCAGGGACTCACGTATTGTAGTCAAGCTCGCATGCCCTGTGATATGTATAGATAAATTACATTAAGTACTCTATGAACGACTTGTGTACTACAGCCACTCCCATATGTATTACTCCATTAGGCATGTTTCTGTTATTTATTTTTTATCCTTTTCTTGATTATCTTATTCCTAGTTTTTAGCAATGGCACAATAACATGAGTAATTAATTCGTTAAGTTACTGGTTCAAACTTTTCACTTTTGTGTTTGCAAGGTTCATTTATTTTGCTTCTTTCCTGATTCTTAAGTAACTGGCTTGAATTCTATTGGTGCTAGTTGTGGCATTGTTAGGAAAAATATGTCCCATTACGCTGGGTACATGGAAGATGAATACGAAATGGAAGATGTAGATGATGATATGGATGACGAGTTTCGTGGTAGAGAAATGGGCGGCTCAGATTCTGATGCTGATGAATATGACTACTTGGTTTGTGACATACCTATTGCTTTATGAGATATATGACATATTCACAGCTTCAGTAGATATTGTTATTTATAATCTTACTCCCCTTTATGATATGGGTCTGTGTTCACATTATTAGAATTTTTTTTATGGGTATCGTATGTTTCAAGTTTCTCTGTGGTTAGTTTTGTTAATAAATATGAATAATTCTATGGACCTCATGCAGAATAGCAAAGCAGCTGATACAACTGCTGCTCAAGCAAGAAAAGGAAAAGACATCCAAGGTATTCCTTGGGATAGACTTAGCATTACTAGAGAAAAATACCGGCAAACTAGGTTAGAACAATACAAGAATTATGAAAACATTCCTAATTCTGGAGAAGGGTCAGGGAAGGTAAAGAATACTGTTTCCATTTTCTTTTAGACGTTATCAAATTTATTCAGTGATGTGGAATTGTCAGTTTTGACTACTAAGAGTAACTTGATCATGATTCTTTTCTCTTCGGCAAACAGGATGGCAAAGATACAAAGAAAGGATCTTTATATTATGAGTTCAGAAGAAATGCTAGATCAGTGAAATCAACCATTCTTCATTTCCAGGTGTGCTAAGGGCAAGTCTGCCTTCATGTCTATTTTCTGCATATTGTGAATCTTTCAATGAAATTTTGTCACACTACAACAACAGCTATATTCTACCTTGTTGATTACTTACTAGGTTAATTACCTCGTATAAATTAGTTTTTGTTACTCTTTCCGCTCAATTATGGATTGTGCAACACTTGTTATCTACAGAGATGGAAAATTCAGGGGCAATAGTGTGATAATAATTACAATCCAACATTGAATTAAACAAGCTCACAGAACAACAGATTATTGAAATAGCTAGTTCTTGCATTGATAGAAAGAGTTTATGGGAGATGCACCTAATATTCTTACCTATGCTGGTTGTTTGGCAAGCATGTCACCTGATTAGCCATCCCATTTAAAATGCGTTATGAACGGTTTCAAAAGTTGCAAGAGAAAACACCAAAGTCCTCGAGTCATAAGCCAAAATTCTTGAAATTAAATAATTAGCCAATTATCCAAATTCTTTCAATCTACCTACACACAAGCAAGCAACCTGGGGCTTGCCTTGTTACTCTTGACGGGTTTTGGCGTTTTGGTATTATTAGCACAGCCCCCAACTTTGGCACACTTTTCCATATTGTAGCCCCTTGATGTGGGTTGTTTGACTGATGTTTCTTATATGTTGGTGATGCAGTTGCGTAACTTGGTCTGGGCTACTTCCAAGCATGATGTGTACCTTATGTCACATTTTTCTATCATTCATTGGTCTTCATTAAGTTGCACAAAGTCTGAGGTTCTCAATGTTTCAGGGCATGTGGCACCATCAGAGGTGAGTGTTTTTTGGATACTTTGTTCAACATATCAAGTTTTTATTGGAACTGATCCTTTTATTCTTCCCATATAGAAACATCCTGGAAGTCTCTTGGAGGGATTTTCGCAGACTCAAGTTAGTACTCTTGCAGTAAAAGATAAGTTGCTAGTTGCTGGAGGATTCCAGGGGGAACTTATTTGCAAGGTGAGTTACAAATAATTTAAGTCAATTAAAAAGGGATGGAGTAGATATTTGAGAATGATTGGGCATTTATTCAGCAGCAGCGTATCTCTTGTGCACTTGGTGTCTAAACACATTGTATCTTCTCTTTCCTTTAGCTCCATGGGTGCTACTGCATATCCGATGGATCTGCTGAAAGGGGTTTAGCTCCATGTGATCCCTTTTAGTTTCATTATTTTTTTGTTTTTTTTTGTTTTGAAGAACTAATGAACAGCTAAGCTGACAAATTTATGTTATCTTTGATTGGTCTGCAGCATCTGGATCGGCCTGGAGTTAGCTTTTGTTCAAGGACAACTTATGATGATAATGCCATCACAAATGCTGTTGAGATTTATGACAGTCCCAGGTACTTGCTCTTTTTATTAAGATTGGAACTTCTGATTTCCAAACATGAACTCAACTGATCTAGTGTCCTTGAATTTCACAGTGGGGCAGTTCACTTTACAGCCTCAAATAATGATTGTGGAGTGAGAGACTTTGACATGGAGAAATTTCAGCTTACTAAGCATTTCCGTTTTCCTTGGCCAGTGAATGTGAGTCTCCTGCTGACTGTTAATTTCTAATTATACCTGGCTGGAATTTCTTTCATGGAGGGTTGTGCTTTTGTTCCTGCAAATGATATATGATATTCTTTAGGCAGCTGTTTTTTAAGTGTGAATTTGGAAATTACCATATTTCATCCAATGATGATTTTATGTTGCGTAACATCTCACTTGTGGAGATCCAATCACTTAAAACCCTTCCTACACTCAACTTTACTAAACTGCTGTGCACTTCTATGCTTTGTTTGCAGCATACTTCTCTGAGTCCCGATGGTAAACTTCTTGTAATCGTTGGAGACAATCCGGATGGAATGTTGGTAAACTCTCAAACTGGAAAGGTATTTATCTTAGAATTTGTTAACTTACTTTGTTTTGGTGTTTATCCACCTGGGGCCTGGAAAAGGAAGTAGTGCTGATTTGGATGAGATTATTGCAGACAGTAATGCCTTTATCTGGGCACTTGGATTTCTCGTTTGCGTCAGCATGGCATCCTGATGGTATCACCTTCGCTACTGGGAACCAAGACAAAACCTGTCGGATTTGGGATGTTCGAAATCTATCCAAGTCAGTTGCTGTTTTGAAGGGCAACCTTGGTGCTATTCGGTCAATCCGTTATACTTCTGATGGCCGGTATATGATGATGGCAGAGCCAGCAGACTTTGTTCATGTCTATGATGTGAAAAGTGGGTACGAGAAGGAACAGGAAATTGATTTCTTTGGCGAGATATCTGGCATATCATTCAGTCCAGACACAGAGTCACTTTTTATCGGAGTATGGGATCGTACGTATGGTAGTCTTCTAGAGTATGGCCGATACCGGCATTACTCTTACCTCGATTCTCTTATTTGAGTTGAATCAACCTGCGAATAAGTGTGTTGGTGTTGCTGATTCCTCGGTGCGATTGCAGAGCTTAGTGTAAAACATATTTCATGCAGTTGAGGAGGGTGTAGGTGTAAATGTAGTATTTTGTGCAATTGTAGCTCTGTTTTGGTGTTCCGTCTTTTTTCCCCCATAAATGTGTGTAATAGGGAGGAATGTACAGAAGGCTAAGGCAATGATGGTCCAAACAAATAGGAAAGAAGACCAGGGTGTCCTAAGGTGAAACAAGTTGGATGTTTACCTTTTAGAAATTTTATCTCAATGTGGGACTTATTATGTGAGAACCTATCAATCATCTGGTTGAGTTTGATATTCCTGTCTAATTTGGAAATTGAAAGTTACTGCCTGTTCTGTAGCTTCTATTGTGGGTCTTAACTTTTGCTCTGAAGTGTCGATGTTGAGAGCAGGGTTTACCCATTATTGAAGAAAATCCTTTAATAGTACTACAAATAAAATTATCCTGCAACTTTTGTTGTATTACTTAATAATAATATAACACCCTTAAATTTTGATTTTTCTTGGGATGAGGTTTCCTTGATTAGCTAGCTCTCTAATAATACTTTGGCTTGTACCCTTGTTCATCTTGAGAGCCCTCTGCATCTTCTAGCTTACTTTTCCGAATAGTTCCTTTTAAAGATATGAAAAATTGATATACTGGGGTAAGTAAAGGTAAGTAAACACTTGGAAACAGTTTTCAGTCTTGTTTGTTTGTATGAAGTTCACTGCAGAAACATGGAACTTGTATCTAACTTTCAATTAGCCTCCTATTCTTTTTTTAAAGAAAATTAAGGATATGAACTTTTTTCCTCCAATTTCCCCCCTACTATTTCGCTACTCATTTCAGATAGGTAAGTATGTCCTTGGATTGAGTTTATATTAATACACCACATGATCTAAAAGTTGGGATTCTCTCTAGTCTTCGCAGCATTAGTCTATATTTACAAGTTGAGAGACTACAGAATTCAGAGCTAGCCAAAAATCTCTGATCCAGAAGGAACCAATAAAACAAGGCCAACTCACCATCCAAAATCTTTTTTCCATCCTTTCCATCCTCACAATCTCCACCTCTACTCCAATCACAACTGGTGGGGATATGGCCCTTTTACACTATTATACAAATCTCATCCCCTCCACAAGCCAACCTCTACTTTTATCATAATTCTCATAATCCAAACTCACAACCACACCCTTCCTCCTCTTCCATAATTAACAATGGCAGCCTCTTCCTCCACCTTGTTCTCTGCCCCAGCCATCTCTTCCACCATCTCAAGGAGCCATACTCACCAACTCTCACCAACCCAAATCTCCTTCCAAGGCCTTAGACCCCTCACCAAGGCTGCCCCAAGCACCAAGCTGAGCTTCAGTACACCAAACACCAAGAGATCAAGTGGTATTGTGAGAGCAGAGCTGAACCCATCTTTGGTCATAAGCCTGAGCACAGGGCTGTCACTTTTCTTGGGGAGGTTTGTGTTCTTCAACTTCCAGAGAGAGAATGTGGCCAAGCAAGGCTTGCCTGAGCAGAATGGAGTAACCCATTTTGAGGCAGGAGACACCAGAGCCAAGGAGTATGTGAGCCTCCTCAAATCTAATGACCCCGTTGGCTTCAACATTGTAGATGTTCTGGCTTGGGGCTCCATTGGTCACATAGTGGCTTACTACATCTTGGCCACTTCTAGCAATGGCTATGATCCCAAGTTCTTTGAATGATTTCATTCCATTTAAATCCACCATGTTGTGTTTCTCTCTTGTGTTGTAATTTGTATAGCTTATTAATGAATCACTAGTTGGGGAGTTTCTTTTGTTGATTTTCATTTTGAACTTTTGAGTTTACATGTATGTGTTTTGTTGTTGGAATTTGGAAAGCTCTGTTGTGTTTTTTTTTTTGACTGAGATTGGAGAGCCTTCTGATTCTGTTAATTTGCTCCTTGCTCTGTCATGTTCTGAAAATTCCTTCAAAGTGTATCTTAGAGCATCAAGCTTACATTAACCTTAAGGCATCAACACAACAACTACTTGACACATTCTCTATGTCATAGTTTTAAAATACTCTCTCTCCAAAATAACCCTATTTTAATTATAGTTTTTTAGATAATTGGGCAAAGATAATCAAGAAATTAAGCCAACACAAGCATAATTTCTTAACTCAAGTTAGACAAATAAGGGAATCTCCAAACCCAGCAATCTGAGAACTTTGCATATATATGAAAATATAATTTTATATTTTGTTTATGTATAATCATTTGATTTTTGGAACTTTTTAAGAGTTGAATTTACTATGCAATACTTTGTATTTGAACCCTTCACCAATGGCAGTGCTTCATAGCCCTCAAATCTATTTCGTATAAATAATTTCACATAGAATAATAAAAATCTAGTTTAAAATGGAGGATAAAACAATTTTAGAGATGCTCAAGTCAAATGTATAGATGTCTATGGATGTAATATACCTCTATTATTCTTGTTGTTTTTGTTGGAGCCTATTGTTAATGTTTTTGATCATCTGTAAACGTATTATCATCTGAATTGTGCAAAATCTCCTCCAATTGAAACACTTGATGTTTTTTCAAAAAATTTCTTCTGACCAAGAAAAAAGTCACCATCTTGATTTCCCTTACCGTTGGAACTAATTTTCCCATATTAACTACTTTAATTTACAACCCACCAAAAAGGAGGAAAAAGAAAAGATCTAAAAGGCACAGATAATCATATTAATTTTGGGCAGGAAATACCTTTCTTGGCATTGCCTTCCCAAATTTGTGTGCTACCAAACCCATCAGGCCATCCCCATTCCCTTCACCAACAAAAATAAAAACATTGGTTTAATTTATATCCTAATAAAGTTTCAATCTTTTTTTTATAAAGAAAATAAAAGGCTCAATCTTTTTTATTTTATTTTTTGAGAATCAATATTTAATTGTTTGGGAAGTTTTCTAGGTTAGCAACTTAGAATAGCGAGCATTATCCTATATCTTATATTGATAATGGACTAATTATATAAGGGGTCTGTTATCTTCTGGTAGGTTAGGAATAGCAAAAATAAATCTACCTAGTATCTTAATCCATCTTTACCCTCCTTCTGACTAAGAATGTCTGAGGCCCCAACAACACCAATTACAGAAAAGGAGCCTTCTTCAGCCATTTCAGCTCAGCAGCAACAAGTGCGCACTGAAACCGCTAATGGGTCTTCCTCATCATCCCTCACCTCCACTACCAAGGTTTATCCTCCGGCCACGGCTAAGTATGAGGAAGTCGTTCAAAGCTCTGACCTTTTCTGGGAAAAGCTCAAGGAGTTTCACGATTCTTTCAGAACCAAATTCGTGTAATTTGGCTTTGTTCCCTTTTCTAACAGCTTAGATTTTGCTTTGTTGGGTCATTTGATGAATTGGGTTGTTTTTGTCTTGCTATTTTATGTCTAAATATGCTAGAGTAATTGATAGATTCTGTGCTTATACTTTATATATTGCCATTGTTTTTGCATGTTGCATACTTCAATTGACTGGTTTTAATCAAACTATGTTGCCTAATCCTCGGGTTGAATTGATTGAATGGCGAATGACTGCATAATTCTGAAAATTTTGAACTACATTTTACAATCGTTTTGTGTGTTTTTAGCAAAATTAGGATCTTTATCAAGGATTTATGATGTTGGATTCCATTACTGGATGTCTCTAGTTTTTATTTGAATACCATTATGAAACTTTTATGTCGTATTGTGCCTCTCTCTACCTGGGTTTCAGTTGGGGATGGTGGCTACTTGAGCAATACAGACATTTATTCCAATGCAATTCATCATTTCTACAACCCATCTGCAATACTGGCTTATATTATTATTCTTTTTTCTTTTTCATTAGGAAGATTTTGTTTCTTTTCCAAGATCTGAATTTGGCATTCACCAGAGATGCTTCATTCAAGAAAAGTGAAATTTCCCAAGTCTTCATTAATTGTTGGCTCCCTTCCATAACTTCAATGAGTGGGGATATAATTTTTCTCGTATGTCTACATTTGAGCTTTAAAAATTCCATCTATGCAGCATTACCATACCGAAAACACTCTGATACTGATTGCGAAACGGGACTGTATTTGCTGGATCCGGGATTTGAGGAGAAATTAGGACTCTTTCCTTTTTGGTGATTTAATAATTACTACATATTTTTAGTATGCCATTGTTTCGGTGTCGGTACTTTTGAGCTGTTATTTCCTTATGTCTCTTCATTCTTATTTTGTGCTCATGGAAACTTAAATTCCGTGTAGGGGGTTAATAAGTCTTCAATTGCTTGGTTTATTGGCTTATGCTTGCCAATTTACATTTGCCTAGATATTATTGCACAAGTTTCTAAGAGTGCTCCGGTAGACTTTGGTGCTTTTGCTACCGAAAGCATAAATATTTGGGCTGTTTGATAACTAGGAAAATTTATCTGTGGTGGTTGATAAAATGCCTGAAATTGGGTGTTTTGTGAGATGTCCGAAAGGGTTTCTTCATTCATGTCATGTTGTGTAATTTAAATTCCTAATAGGTTAAGAATCAAAATATGAAATCTTTGCATGAGAAGGGGGCTACGTATTGAAGCATTTAGCTTCACGTTCATCCTCAGTCTCCCTCCCCTCCCCGCCCCCCTCTCTCCCAGAAAAAAAGAAAGAAATATAAATTCAGCTATCAAGAGAAAGTGGGTTGACTTCGAAGGATAATGTGGACTTTTGTCATGCCATGATTCTTTTGATTATTTTTGGGCATCAGAAACCTTTCCTAACCTGCTGTCCTAACTGTATAACTTGTTTCCTTTCAGTATTTTTAAGCATTGATGAAAACTTAGTATGGAGGACCTGACTTCAACAGGATCTGTCTTCTAGGATCATATTTCTGAATCCTTGAGTTCATGAAAATTGAGTGTGGAATGCAGAAAAACAGAAGGTCCATGAGGATATAATTGATGCTCTTTGTGTAGGATACCTACCGTAGGAGGAAAAGCTCTGGATCTACATCTCCTTTTTGTGGAAGTCACATCTCGTGGTGGACTTGAAAAGGTTCATGCATTTTATTTTTCTACTTCATGGCTGTTTTTATATGAGAGTCTTGAAGCTTGAAATTAAACATATTGCATGAAAAGTGGATCTTAACCTCAGTTATCCTCTATTTAACTAGTTAGTATTGTTGAGTGTGCCTGATATGATTTACACTCTGTGCTTTGAACACTAGCTATGATGAATGGGGGATGGGGTCACAGCTGAGTTTGAACTGAGGCTGACTTATAACTATTAGTCTATTGGTAGTCTCAGTTAAGACCAAAGTAAGTTAGAGGTTTATGAAAGTGTCCAACTTTACGTAAGTTTGACCTATATTGATTACATAAGTTTAGAGGCTTATGAAAGTGTTCAAAGTTCTCTTTTTCTCTTTTTGGGTTTGTTTCCCCTTCAAATTCTCTTAAACTGGTTACAGGTGATTAGAGATCGCAAATGGAAGGAAGTGATTGTGGTCTTCAATTTCCCAACAACAATTACCAGCGCTTCATTTGTCTTACGGAAGTACTATTCGTCTTTGCTCTATCACTTTGAGCAGGCCTATTATTTCCACAAAGAAGTTTTTAGCATCCCAGTGCTTGGTAATTGAAGACATGGCTCCTTGTTAATTCTTTGTGTTGTTTCTTTTTGTAGATTAGAAAGATATATAATTTTCTTTTCTTTTTTCTTCCCAGAACCTCTTAGCAGGAACCTTTTGAATGGTTCAGCCACCCTGGAGGAAGGTGCCAGTAGAAACCAGTTTCCAGGTCAGGGTAGGTGTAACCTCCATTTCAATGTGATAGTTCTAGTAGTGGTTGTGTTCAATTTTTTACACTAATTCTAGAAGTAGAGTCATATGTATGTATATTTTCAGTTTGGTGTCTGCATTAAACGGTAAAAGTTTCCAAATTGCCTTTCATTTGCAATCATAGAAGAAACCTGACAGGTCTTGGAATCAATCATATAGAATAGCTGTTTCTGTAACTTTTTGAAGTCGGATAGTTGAATAAAGAAATTTCTCACTAGTGATCGAGCTTTTGTGATGTCCCTTTCGAAATATCTTCTGAAAGTTGCAATGAAGGAAGATAAACAACATTGTAAATTTTATTAGACAATCTGCATAAACCACTTTGGAAACTTTATTAGCCAATCTGTCTTATAAATTGATGACTTTCTATAAGGGGTTTGCTTTCGTCTTTCTAATTCTGTATTATTATTTCCTGATCCTTTGCCAATTTGTTCAGCTGGTGGGTCATGACCAAATTGTAATACGGATCTGTTTTTTCTATCTGATGTACAGAAAGCTCAGAAGTGCAGCTTGGCTGTTCAATCATGGGAAGCATCGATGGGAAATTTGACCATGGATATTTGGTTTCTGTGAACTTGGGTTCTGACGAGCTGAAAGGTGTCTTGTATCATGCTCCTACATATGTTTCTCAGAGTTTTTCGGACATGCCCACCCGACGGAATCGAAAGAGGTCCAGGTTGGCATTACGTGATCCCTCTCGGCCCAAGTCAAACAGGAGCGGGTACAATTTCTTCTTCGCTGAGCATTATGCCAGATTAAAGCCTTTGTACTATGGACAAGAGAGAGCCATCAGCAAGAAAATTGGGTTTCTATGGAACAATCTCACAGAGGCTGAGAAACAGGTATGATGAATTGGTGACAGTTTTTTTCCTGTTAGTTTCTTTTAGCTGATAGCATCCCAAAAGTAATGTCACACCCGCTGCATCCTTTAACTCACTCTCTTATACATGAGTTCCGGATGATTTTGTGACATGCATAAGTATTGATCTAAGGTTTCAAGAGAAATTACACATGTTTGGACTATATTCATTTCCTTTTGCCTTGATTCTCAACCTTTCTAACTTCCTCACTGAGGCAATTTGACATATGATAAACTTGGAGTCTATGGGCTCAATCTTTGGGAAGTCATCATAACACTCCATTGCTACCATGCAGGTATATCAGGAAAAAGGGATGCAGGACAAGGAGAGATACAGGACCGAAATGCTGGAATATAAATCTTCCGGCAATTTAACACAACAGTAGCCTCCATCTTGTCGGTTAGATAGGCTCCTGTTTCATAGGCATCATTTTCCTCCCTTGCGTGCTCTTGTTGTTGTTGAAGTAGCAGTAGTTGTTGTAGTAGTAGCTACTCCCTCCGTTTAACCGCCTTTTTCCCGTTTCCATTTTTCTTTACTAAGGTTACCCCTCAGTGTGCTCGTCCGGAATAATTGCGGAAGGGGTGAAAGGGGCAGCTCTGTAACATAACTGTTGAATTTACCTTCATTTTGGATTAGCAGAACTTTATTACAGTAATAATCTTCATATTTCTTGACATTCCGTTGCAAAATAGTAATTCAAGCTGTCAACTTCTCTCTCATGTGTGTGTGGTCAAAGTGAAAGTCAACCTATGAATTTTAGGCCGAAAGGAGAGAGTTAAATATATGAATTGGAAATACAATTCAGTGCACTGTTTACAACACCTGCTGTACGCAAATCCCTGCAAAGCCTTTACTACAGTTGTTTTGGATTTTTTTTTTTTAAAATTACTACAATTTTATTATCCTAAATTTTTTTTTTACTTCAATTATATTTTTATTATTTTTGGTTTCTATCTAATTTTTGGTTTCTATCTAATATTAATCTCATTGTCACGTAACTTGTTTTATGTAATCCACTAACAAGAAAACTGTTGGCTTAGGAAATAAATTCAAACATATATTTTTGGCCTTACATGACGTGGTAAATATCATATTTTATTTACCTTATTTCCCCTCAAAAGAACCAGGCTGCCATGCCATGCTAATATGCTATGCTGTTTCAATATTATTAAAGGCCATCTTAAACTTGGTTGGCAAGGCATGGGGACTTTGCAG
Organism: Prunus salicina; assembly: GCA_020226455.1. Classification (NCBI taxonomy): domain Eukaryota; kingdom Viridiplantae; phylum Streptophyta; class Magnoliopsida; order Rosales; family Rosaceae; genus Prunus; species Prunus salicina. The sequence goes on from CM035342.1 coordinate 35,453,099, forward strand.
AATATATGTTGTTAAATATAAACAACAGTGACTTGGAATTTCATTTTGAGTGTGAAATATAAATTCACAAATTAAAAGCTCCATCGATCTGTATGGCTGTGATGGGATCTTATTATTTATTTATATATATTTTTTCTTCTTGTGAAATTACATAGGACAACCACCTAATTTACCTGAACAAGTTGGATCATTAGCCATTAGTGTGTCTCATAAGAAGTATTCTTATTCTAGTGTTCAATTTTGTGTAATACACTAAGTATAAAGAATTGTATTTTCTCCTTTTACAAATTGACACAATACAAAGATATAACTTTAATTTATAGCAATATATTGATAACATAAGTAGTCAATCATGTAGCAAGCTCTCACAAGAGTGCGTATGAGATGAGGTGCACAATTTATGACGAATTTTACAATGTTACATTATGTGTGAAAATTCGACATAATGCACCGAACAAGCACACAAAAATACTAATGAATATGGAATTGTGATACACACTATGTCTGTTTAAATCAAGTAGCATATTCCTCAAATATTTTCGACTGGGATTTAAAAGAAAAGATTTGCAATGCCTTTTTATGAGTCATGTGCTTAACATCGATGAGCACCTATTTTAGAGGAAGATATAGACAAAATTATGGTATACATTGGCAATTTGGCATGACCTCAAGCACTTAATTTACCTACCACGAAAGGGACTTTATAATTGTTTTCACATTTGACATGGACTAGCTTGTAAGATTGAGCATGAAAGCTGCCTGGTTATGGAATTTTGATTATTTGCAGAAGGAATTAATCCATTCATCACACCTTTTTTCCGAACTCTAATAATATTCAAACAAATTATATATTTTTATGAGCACCAGGGAAACATAAACTGAGTTTTGATTGGCGTAAACTGTTGTTTAGTCAATCCTTAAATAATATTACTAATTTAATTGCGCGTTCATGAAACTCCAAACTCAACTTTTTGCTCTCAAATTTCCTCATAACCGTCTAACATAAGCAAAAACTGAGATAATAAACTTTTTAATTAAGAAAAAAACACTGTGTTTAGAGATAATATATTGTAGCCATGAAAAATATGAATCCATCCATCTAATATCAACCAATAACCAATTAAGCATAAAAATTAAAAAATTAAAAAAATAATTAGGACATGACAAGTACTAAATTATCAACCCATCAATTTTAAAGAAATTTTTTTATCATGTTACTAAGGAAGAACCAAATTATTGTTAGAAGAATACTTGCGTCTATGGTTCGTGTGAACGTGAGTGATTGATAGTTATTAATTATTATGGATCCCTCTCAACTTCGTTTCTATTCATACTTGTTTGGGTAACTAGCATTAGCAAAACTCTCTTATCGCGAACAAACTTCGCTTAATTATGCGGAATGGAGTCACGAAGATAATGGTTGAAAGTAACTAAATATACCATGGTATGTTCTATTTTTGTAAATGGCCCTGTCCTCCCAACATAGAACAGACCATGTCCATGTATCCTATTTTTCCCTTGAAGTTCTAATTTGAAAATCGTGTATGTCATAAAAGTTTTCAAGCCTAAATAAAAGGTAATTATTATTTAATAGATTGCAAGCTTAGCATATCTTTTTGGCTTTGATGGAGAAAATGTGTGAAATGATTCATTACTTTGGTTTGGATAAACTCTTGAATGATGGTTAGCCATCAATTCTCATTTTCTCGAGAGTTTATTCAAAGTAATGAATTCCTTCACACATTTTCTCCATCAAAATTAAGAAAAGATATGCCAAGCTTAGCTTGTAATCTTTTAATTTGTAAGCGTGAAATATTTTAATGATATACAAGGATTTAAATAAAACTTTGTGACCTATAGAGAACCATTGACACAAAAAATCCTATGTACCAAAGTAATGAATTCTTTTCTCTATCACAACCAATATCTTTCACGCTTTTTTTTTTAATATCAAATTCAAAACCAATATAATAGACTTTGTTCTATCAAAATAAAAGAGTTTAAGAGCTGTTAATTGGTTAGATAATGCATAAGCAATGGACGTGACCCAATTTTAAAATCATTGCTCGTAAAATCCCACTCAGTCACATACATACATTTAGGATTAGCCCTTTTTATAATTATTTTTAGTACAAGTGATGGTCTAAACTACAGGAGAATGGGAGTTTCTCACATACACACAACCAAGATGGCATGGAGGTTCGAACTCAAAAACTCTGCCCTTTACAACTGGTCTAAACCCCGTTGGTTATAGGTTTGTCTAACTTGCCTTAAAATTGACCAAACAAAAAACTTGCCATAAACATGGGATTAAAAGTTAAAACTGAGGGGTAAAATTGGAAACGTGCATGGAGGCCATTGAAATTTGAAAGGGTTGAGAAACCGCGTGGAAACAAAAAGATAGACGAAATAAATTGCAAAATTTTCTCCGGTGATTACTAATTACTTATAGAGAGACTATAGTGTTGTTTGGTTGTGGGAAAAAAAAAATTAAAAGGGATAATAATGACATTTATTAAAATAAGAGATGGCGATAAGCATGGATTTTGAAACTAACCCAAGAAAGACTTCCCACTTCGCAAGGTTTCTTGCCCTTTCTCCCTCTCCTTGTTAGGGTAGGAAAATCCCAAAAAGATTTCATCCCAAAAAGAAAAATCAGAGAAATAATTAATTAATTAATTAGTTCTTACAAATGGTAATATTACAAGAAAATAATAATAATTTTTGGATTTTGAAGCCTAAATTTTGTGAAAATTTGAGAGATTTCGGGTTGTTTGGCCTGGAGTATCTTCCAAGGAAAACCTCAAAATCAATAAGCAAAATCAAAAATGGAAAGAAAAAAAAAATTAAAAAGAAAAGAAAATCTAAAAAGCCTTAATCTTTGGGGCAGGTTTGGTGGTGGGTAGAAACTATATAGTTAGTGTTTTAGTGCCCTCCTAAATAGTCGTAGTGAGTGGCACACTTCACACTAAACAGTAATTAGTTTTGTTTGGAGACTTGAAGTCTTTGAGTCTTCTAATTTGTGCTGGTTTTAGTGGTTATGGTTTTCATGTGCACTCTCTCTCTCTCTCTCTCTCTCTCACACACACACACACACACGCTCAGTCAGTGACTCAAAATTTTATGAGAATTTGGAGCTTCTGAATGAACGGAATTACAGGCCGGACAGTCAATTTCCCACTAACCAAAACTCACAAAAGAGCAGTTAAAAAACACATAATAATATTAATTATAAAGCTAATTAAATTAATAATATCAATATTAATATTAATCATCCTATAACAATCTGATGACTTAAAAGACCAAAGGCCTGGCCAACTGCTGCAGAATTTGGAAAGCCCCTATCTTTTACTCTCTCTCTCTCTCTCTCTCTCTCTCTCTCTCTCTCTCTCTCTCTCTCTCTCTCTCTCTCTCTCATTCTCAATCTCTCTGTTGGCTCTTCTGGGTTCGTTTGGTTTCTCTGCTTCTTTCCTGAGCTGTTTCCTTTGGGCCTTATTTTGAGCTCTAATCTATGACATCAATAGCTGGAAGCCACAGAGTTTCCTTGTTTTCTTTCCCCTCTTAGCGTTCTTGATTTTAGGAAGGTCAGGATTTTCAGGACTATAATTACCTTAAACAAGATTATGATCAAAGATGCTTAATTTGCTTCTCAGCTAAGCTACCCTTTTATGTGCATATAATCTCTATCTCCTTGTAGGGTTGTGCACTCATATATGTGCTTCTTGCTCTAGCTCCCTCCTTCCTCCTACCCACCATATCTTCTCTCTCTTTCTTTTCTTATCACCCACGCACCAAAAAAAGAAAGAAAAAAAAAAAAAAAAAAAAAAAGGAGGAGAGAGCTTGATCTTCATAATCCTCAGTAGCTGCGGTTTCACACACAATTTTTTCTGAGCTGGGTTTTCTTCTCCAATGGATATTGAAGACCAAGAGACTCGGTTTCGGCCACGAGCTGGCGATCAAGAACAACAACCCAACAAGAAAGCAAACCAAGAGACAGAGAGCAACAATGGAGGACTGTTTGCCAAGCTCAAGTTCCCAAAGCCAGAACCTTTAGACCAAGAACGCAAATACCCTGCTCCTCCTGAATTCACTCGAATCTGTGAGGTCTGCAACAAGGGGTTTAGCTCAGGTAAGGCACTTGGAGGTCACATGAGAATGCATGTTCAAGCAAACAGAGAACTGTTTCAGGCTCGCAAGAACAAGATTCAAAAACCCACCAAGATTCTGAAGCCCAACAATTCTGATGTTAGCAGCTCGAATGGTGGTGGGGGTTTTGGGGTTGAAGGTAATAGAAATAGCAATAGCAGCATGAAGCCTGATTGCTGTGTTTGCGGCAAGAACTTTCCGTCTATGAAGTCTCTGTTTGGGCACATGAGATCACATCCTGAGAGAGAATGGAGGGGAATTCAACCTCCTCCAACAATAGCAAAGAACAGCTCTTCTTCTACTTTATCAGATGCTGTGCCCCAGAACAACAATAAAGCTGATGATCATCAGATTGACTCTGCTGCTACTCCTGTTGGGTCCAATAATTCTGCTCCTGATCTGTCCAAGACTCTGCCTGGTTGGTCTCTCACTGCTAGGAGAGGTAGGAAAAGCATTGGCTCATCAGGCAACTCTGAATCTGTTTCGGGATTGGATTTGAGTCTCGGAGTTGAAGAGCAGATGGAGGAAGCTGTTCATGATCTTTTGATGCTAGCTCAATCCAATCCATGCTTTTATGGATTGTCAGATAAGGGAAAAGGAGCTGAGATGTGTGAGGCTACTAACAGCAATTTCTTCATCACCAACAACAGCAACCAGGCTGATTACATCAAGGACAAAAACCAGGTAATTGATTATGAGGGGACCTCAAAGAAGAGAAAAGGAACTGAGATGTGCTTTCCATCCAAGAACATGAAGAGTGAGAAAAAATGGTTTGATGAATATGATAGTGTGAAAGGGAAGGGTGTTTTGGGAATTGGGTTTGGTCCAGAAAAGTCGTCAGTGAAGAATTTCTTGAAGTTGGGACCAATGGAGGACAACAAGAACAACAACATTGAAGAGGAATTATCAGACAGTCAGAACTCTGAGAGCATTGTGCTTGCCAGCATGAAGAGGAGGAAGAGGAGAAAGATGAAATTGGTAGACTTGGAAGGAGTGGTTGGAGAGATTATTGGTGCTCAGGGTCATCATCAAAGTCTCCATCAGAAGCTCAGATACAAATGCAGTCTTTGTGGCAAGTCTTTCCCAAGTCATCAAGCATTGGGTGGCCACATGTCCAGCCATAACAAGCTCAAGAACAACAACAACAACATCATCGTGAACCATTCATCTCTGGATGATCAATCTGCCTCTGCTGATGTGTCAGCTGCTGAAGGTGGGCATAATCTTGATGAAGCACAAACAACCATGGCACTTGATCAAGATCATCATGTGGCTGTTGCTGGCTCTGGCTCAGGAGCAGGAGGACTAGGAGCTCATCAAGCTCATCACCAATGCAAAATCTGCGACAAGATTTTTCCAACAGGTCAGGCCTTAGGGGGTCACAAAAGGTGCCATTGGACTGGGCCCACTGAGCAGCTGCTACCTCAGTCCAGTCAGGCAGCTTCACCAGGTGAAGCAAGCCAAAACGCAGGTCGTAAAGTTCTCAACTTTGACCTCAATGAGCTTCCAGCTATGGAGTTTGAAGAAGGTACAGATCAGTATGGGGCAGCTGGCTATGCAACTTCTTCTCACAATTCAGTAACTTAGTCAGCTGAAGCTGAGATTTTTTTCTTCTGAGTCTCTTAGTCTCTTTGGTGACGGTTTTAGGATCACTCTTTTGCAGAGGTCAGTAGCAGCTCTGTTTTTGGTTTTCTGATAGTCGAGTTAGTTTTGTCTGGTAGTCTAGTTTTTGCAGCAGTGAAAGGCACTTGCATTAGAAACCCTATGTTGTTTCCACATTGCTCAAGGTGGGGTCATAGGCTCCTTGTCCTTTTATGCTAATTTTCTTCATGTAAAGCATGAATGATGGTGCTCAAGGGTTTTTGCTTTAGTGAAGGAGGTTTCCAAATGGTCCTAGTGTTTTTACTTTGGGATGGAGATCATGTAAAGATTCTGCAATTCTGCATATATACAGTCTTCCTTTTTGGTCACATTAATTTCTCTACTTTTTCTTTTATTAATTTTCTTGTTATAATCATATCTCAAATCTAATTTTCTTATTGAGTATGTGTGTGTGCATTTGATTATCATTTGTTTATTTGTGATGTGAGGCTAATAACATAGCACTGAGTATGTAGTGGAGGTCCATAACAGGTAGCCATTTTTTTTCTAAAAGTCAAGAGACTTCTCTTCTTCCCAATAGGAGCTTTCACCCATTAACCTTGTTTGCAAGAAGAGCCAGTCTTTTTCTCTTGCTCAATATATATATACACATAAAGTTTTCTTTGAGAGAAACCAAGAGAAGCATCTAAGTCTCCAAAAGCAACTTGTGAGAGTTTGGGAACTTGGTGTATCTTCCACATGAACTACTTGTGGGGTCAGTTTTGAAAAGGTCCTGGTGTACTGATAGAGATGTAGAATTTCTTTTTTTTTTCTTTTCCACATCATCATATAATTTAATTGCAAAACATGAGCAGCCTATTTTTTTAAACACATAATTGTTAATTCCTCTCCAGCTTGAGCTTTATAGCATCTATTCTCACTTTGTGTGAGTTCATTGTGACCAGGTCAGCAAAAGAATATGACAAAGAAACCAAAGTGTCTAGATTCATGTATATTACTTGCGTATGTGTATGAGTACATATACATGTATAAATATGTCAAAATCTAAAAGCACCTCATTGACATAAATGAAATGTTATGCTAACATGTATACTTTTCTCTCATTTGCTTACCACACTTCTCGTAGAAACGAAATCCACTTGTCTAAATATTTTGCACTTGTAAATGTGAGTAAGATTAGTTGGTCAAAACAATACGTCTGCCACATTGCACTTGAGTTTGAAACATGCGTACAAATATATGTTCATTTACATAGGCAAATCTCACATGGGTTTCACATAAGTTACATTTTATGATAGATACAATATGATCAGTAAATATGGTCAGATTAGGAAAGGGCACTCATTTATGTTGTAATGTAATGATAGTGGGGGAAGACTGGGACTGTGAGTCTATGAGGGGTAGGATGCCTTAGCATTTACATTTAGCATATAGAAGAAAAAAGGGGCTAATGGCTCAACTGTTTTCTTGACAAATTCTCGTGACCTCAAACTTTTTATACAAAATCATTTGACTTTCATATCCATTGCCACCTTTCTCACGCCATTTTCTTAACTGCCAAACAGTACCCATGTACCATAATATTTTTTTTTTGGTCGAAACCCATGTACCATAATATATATGCGGCCAACTCTAGATTGCTTTCGTGCCCTTATGTCATTGGTCCTAGGATACAAATATATATTATATTAGTTTGGATTAATTATTGATTAAAATATTTTCTAATTAATGCTAAAATTCTGTTTCTTGCACATGGTTCTTTTTATATACATTTCCTTCTTTTGGTGGGATTCTTGTACTTGTCTCACTTTATCCACAATCTGATTCTGATATTAATGTACAGAACAGAGGGTTGGTGGTGTTCTGTTTTCATATATTTAAATGGGTTTTTACAAGAAATTAATAGAAAATAATTCATTTTGGAACATTTACAATTTCAGGTTCAAAGTCAAATAGTAGTAGTTGTTTATGCAGCTCTAGCACTTGCATGTTTAACAAATTAGCACATGCAATGTTGTGCTCGATTATATATGGATGCAGAAACTTTTTCTCTTTAAGTAATGGTTTATGTACCACATTTAGTGACAATATTATGAACCACGTCTTTCATAGGATAAATTGTTCATAAAACGTATGTCTCGTAGCATGACTAGTTATTATTATAATATAAGCAACGTACCTCTCATAAAGCGTATAGTGCACGGGCTACTTATGTGAGAGATGTAATTAGTAATGTGGTTAATAACGTACATAAACGTATGCGTGTTAGATTCAGATTCACAATCTTATGTCATTTATTAGGCCTTGCATATTGTATTGGTGAATGTATAATACCTATGATCAATAAGTCGTCATACATTGTATCTGATAAAACTTTGAATCCAAATTTAAAATCTTATGCCATTTACAACATGGGCATTCATGACTTGAAATTATTTCTTCTTGGGTTCTATGAAATTAGTTAAGAGCATTTACTTATGCATTCGAGGTATTACATTCGATTCTCTCATTCCTCAATGTCGCTTGTATAAAAAAAAAATTATACATCTATTCTCTACAAACTTAACTTTTGAAGGTCCGTGATTATCCAACATAATAGTATGACTGAGTTTTGGTTGCAATAGGTGCGCTACGTTCAAAATCTCATGTTCTTTGTTAGTTTGCAAAATGAAAAATAAGACCATGTTTGGTATCCTACTCAAAAAAGTAAATTCAAAGATCTAAAAACTTGTTTGGTATTGAACTCCAAACTTTTTTTGTTTTTAATAATGGGGTGTTTCTGAGTTTTTAAAAATGGACCTACCAAACAGGTTTTGTAACTTTTGACTTAAAAATTTGCTTCTAAGCTTATAAAATTGGATTCAAGTAGGATACTAAACATGCCCTAAGTTAGCTTAATATACATTATTATTTCTTTCTTTAACAATATAACTGTTATAAATGATTTTCTAACCGTACTTACTACTCAGTATGTGGAGAAATTCTTGACCGGAGCAGTCCGATCACATGTGCAACTATTCTCACAAGAGAGGGTCTTCACGCATTAGAGACGGAAACGTGATGGGACCGAGTGGACACTAATACAAGCGGCCCCCCTTTTTTGTGAGAGCAATCGCATGGTTAACGCGATCAAACCGCTCCATTCCAAAACTCTCTTCGGAATGAGAAATGGGAAAAGGGAATGAGCAAAGGAGTTGGATGCCGTCATGCTGGAGTAAATTCTCCTACTAGGCTCCTAGGCTCCTGGGGTAAAGTACAATTGATCAATTAGGGGATTTGTGTTGTGTCCTTGGAAATTAGTAAATCTTAAAGCAAACGCAATATACGCGTCATAGTTTGTACTTTTGTACTCATCCTCGCCATTCACGCCATTCGAGGCTTCAACTCCAAATTTGCCGTCTGGTCAGCAAATCTAACAAAACCTTAGACTTTCAACTTCTGTGTCTGGTCGTGTACACTGCCTTCAAACAATAAAATACTAAAATTCGTATATTTATATTTGGAGTACCATTGTATGAGTCCAGTGTGATGGTCATGGTGACATGGTGCAGTATTGGGCCGCCTCAATTGAGGACTAAAAATTATGAACCTACTGACTAAGAATTTGATTCAAAGTCTGATAAAATAACATTTTAGACTCCGTCTGTCACGTGCTGCGGTGTATTTTAAGCCGTTGATGTGCGTGAACCCGATAGTGTATCGCATGGTGATCAATGACTTGCAATGCATCATGTTCGACTGAGAGTAGCATTGCTCGTAAGACAATAATTATTGTAAACATCCATCAAATTTTCCCTGTTGACCTTTTAAAAGTCCGGGCTATTGGGCATAGTTTAATCATCTTGAGTTTAGCATATCACATTATATGTATTCCGGCCTTTCTTTGTCTTGGCGCATAAGTTATGAGTAACACAACATGGACTGAGGACCAGAGTTTATATATTGTCCTTCCAGGCTTCCACTAGATTTAGAAAATATACCCACATGCATGAAAGTAACATACTTTTTATCACCACCACATACTTTATAAACAACAGCCTAGTCAATTCTTTTCGCAAGCAAAACCAAGGGAGAGCAACCACAGCTTTGACCAAACATTGTTGCGACTAACTACGGCGGCTTAAACGCATCATTAGCACCAATGATGACAATGACTCTAACTTAAACCATCTCCTGTCAAAAACACACGACACCTGCAAACTATGGTACCAAAGAACTTTAAATAATCTCAGTTACAAGTGATTCAGTGTTCCTTCAATTTCCAATAACACAACATCCAACAGGGTAACCAAATTGAACTCGAAAATATTCAGCTTGGGAAGGTAGAAAAAGCTACAGGCATTTATGTAAAATTTATAATTTTGGGATGCTTTTGTTCCTAGAAAAAAGACAAAAAAATTACAACATTGTTACAAAAAGAAAAACATAGAGAGAAAGGAGGGAAGAAAAAGGTTCTACATGACAAAAGATAAAATTTAACATTCAAATATATGCCTAAAGAGGTTGAGAATACACAAAAAAAGGGCATTACTAATCACAGACTCAGGTGGGTACAGCCACCCCTTGATGGGGGGTCTGCGAGGAAAAAAACCAGACGGCTAAGCCCAGCAATATCATCTGAACAAAAAGACATGAAGAAATCTTACAAAACCTCTTCTGCATAGTGAAAACCTCTTCAGTCGCTACAATATCTCCACCATATTTCCCCAACTCCTCTGCTCGTTCCTTTAGCTTTGCAGCCCTAATTTCTGCTTCTCCAAGCTTGTTCAGCATCTGTGCTTGCTCTCCAGCCACTTCTTCTTGCTCGTCAAGTAGTGCAATTTGGCCACCTGCAGCAAACTTCAACCTCTGTGTGGTTCTTTTAATTGCAATATACTCAACCTGAGCTTCAATCATTTGCCTAAACAGGCCCTCAAGTCCAGTCTCTAACTCTCGATATTTTTCCTCCTCTAAATCTATGGTACTACCTGATTCTTCTTTTGGAGACTTGCTACTGTTAATCATATCTTCTAGTTCAGCAACCCTGGACTCCTTCACCTCAAGCATAGCCCTACTCTCATCCAGCTTGCTTTCCAAAAGCTTCACACTTTGTTTCAAACCTAAGACTTGCGCTTCCAAGGACTCCGAAGAAGTTTGTCCAATCTTTTCATAACCCAAATGGTCAGATAAATTTGATTCACTGATTCCCGGATCACTTGAAGAGAGGTCAGCAGGTATACCACTACCATTCACTGAATTATCACCCGGTGATAAAGGTTCCTTCCCAATCTCCCCGAATTTCTGAACCTCTGCATGAGGACACATAACTCCGTTAATGTCATGTCCTAAAAATAGCCATAACAGCATTGCAGAAATTCCCCGAAAATAAAACAATATTCTTAGAAAGCAGTCGCAAGTAGTTTCAGCAGGAACAAAAACCCATGGCTAATAAGGAAGACAGGCAGTGGTAAGTTTCAATTTTTGTAAAGCATACAAGATGGCTCTAAATAGGAGAGGGGTAAAATCAATGAATCCACCAAAAAAAAAGGTACACTAACCAAGATGGATGGTACAAGACACAAGAAATAGAAGAATACCAGTTCCCTTGAACTGAGAGCCTTCATTAGAGAATAGGAAAGAGAAACAAGGGATGACATTACATCACCACTTCTGACTGTCTAAGAATATCAATGAATGCCAAACCGTAACTTCAATGAAGTTACTAACAAGTTAAATCAAGCTCTAGGCTCCTCAAAATGATTATGTATCAACCGTAAAGACTCACCACATATCCTATCACACACATGGGGCACTTAAAAGGTATTTCACAAACACTCTTTTGTTTGTACTACAGGAAAGAAGATCCTCTAAACTTGATGGAAATTCTACAAAATTTCTTTTTTCATGGGAAAGGGCGGGCCAATTTGTCATTACCTAATTGTAACATCTCACGAGTCCAAGTAAAGATTTATTAAATCCTTCTCGAAAACTTTTTAAGGATCTGAAAGAAAATTCTCGTCCATAAATAAGAGTACTTTCAAAGCAATGGATAAGAGTATTTCTATAATCTATAGGAAGACATTGGAGGCAATAGCAATTGGTAAAAAGTTATGAAAAGCTCAACCCATAAGGTGCAAACAGAATTCCCTCTTATTCAACCCCACCTGAAGGACAAGAAGAAAGTGTTGAGGAAAACAAGGCCATAGTTGCTGTGATACCATAGGATAACAAGGAAGCTGTACAGAATACAAGAACTATGACACTGAATCGAAGGAAAATGAAGGAACTTTCCACATGTAAAAGTGCCAAAGAAAAAGTACAAAATAATTTTTATTTATTTATAGAAGACTAGCATATTGCTGCCATGGAAACTCTCTCACCCATTGATTACATAGTCTGCAGCCTTGACCCTAGTTTCTCCTTTTCTCTGCTCTCTCTTCTATTTCTCTTTCCCTATGCTACAATGAATTCTTAAGTAAAACATATACACATAAAACCAGAGTTACATGTTATATAACCAAGTAAAAGTCTCTAAAGAAGACAGAATCTTTTTTTTTCTTCCTTTTTTTTGGCTTTGTTTTTTTCATTTAAGGATATCCCTCAAATCAGGAGGTCCTACAGTCTACTCTAAAGATGACCAAGAAAATTTGCTTGCCAAACAAAGATACTGTACAAGTCACTTGAATTCCTAAATCTATACCGACTACAGCACATGGATCCAAAGATGGCCGATGCGTAAATAACAATGGAAAGAAAAATAAACTTTGCATGTTTACGAGAAAAATTTACATGATTAGCATTTAGCAGACAACACAATTTTGCAAGGCCAGGTTTTCCAAAATAATGTTTCTATGATTTTAATATTTATTGTATTAATTCTTCTACCTTCTCCAGATCAGCACAGAAAGTAGTTAAACAAAAAAATTTGAGATAGTCAATTAACAATATGATGAATCTGATCAATCAAATTTAGGAGAACACCAACACATTTTCAGAAATATGTCTGGAAAGCAGCAAAGCAAGACAATAGCACGATTGTCATAACTTTTTTTGTTTAATTTTTATCTTTTAGAGGTTTCAGATAGACTAACCTTTAGCAAGTGCTTCTTGTACAGACTGGAGATTAAGGATAGACTCAAACAGAGGATCCTGATCTTTTAAGGACCTACGATTCTTATTTTTTTCACCCTTAACCTTCCATGGCAAGTCTGCAAGAAAGTCATCTTGAGAAAAAAATTCGGCTTCTCCTACATTCTCTTTGCTATAACCAGTTTGAACTTCTTCACTGTAGTGTTGTTCACTTGCATGAACTTCATCACTGTTTTCTCCGTCATGACTCATTGACCTTCCACTGTGCTTCCCGTTACTAGTCAGAATTGGACTCTGCATAAACACATAGTTGGAGCTTCTTGAGTCAGATTCCACGCTGGAATAAGAGTTTTCCTTCTCAACCTTGACCCTGTCTCCCCTATGCTTCTTACTGCTTTCAATTTGTACCCTTCCCTGTTGGGCCCTTTGAGCTGAACTATTCAAACTCTTTCCACCGGTACTCTTCATCCTGTTCTTCTCCCTTGCATGCCCCAATACTGCAGGCAGCTCATACTTGGCCTTTGGAACACTGGCAGCTGTAGAAGACTTGCTACTCCGATCCTCACTGTTCTCAGAATCTGCACCAGCAGCAAATGCAGAACCCACAGCAAATCTGGAATCAGAACTTGAACCATGAATTGCAAAGCCATCAACAACTCCCACATTTCTTAACATATTCACAGATCCAACAGAACCTTCACTGTTATGATTGATTTCACGGGGTGAATTCTTAGACTTAACTGGGTTTCCATTACCAGACAAACCCCGCTTCAAAACTTTACTAGAATCATCAACTGCATTGTCACTATCATCCCTAGGAAAATTTCTCTTAATCCTCTTCCACTTCTTTAAGCCATGCCCTTTGACGGTGGGAGGTGAACCCCCACCGGGAGAGTTGGCAGCCAGCAAAGTCAAATTCACTGGCTGTGCAGTGTCAACATGATTAACTCTAGTATTTGCTACATTTTCAGTCACATTAGCACATGACACATTGTTCCTGATCTCATTACTACCATCATCGTTATCCTTATCATCAGCATGGAACACTGTTTGTGGGTTTACTTCATTATCTTCCACAGATTCACTTTCCAAATCCATAATTAAGAAAAATTCAGGGTCTCTCCCTCACACCCAATTCAATGAGATCAAGAACAACAACCACCATCCCATCTCATGGCCCAAATCTAGCAAATATGTAAATGGAAATGAAACTTCGATCATAAATCACAACATACTTATATAAATGAGAGAATAAACAGATTCAGAGTAATCAATGGCTGAAAGATTAAAGTTTGGAGAATTGAATTCTGAAGAATAACATGAAACGATGAATTCAAAATATCGGATTATTGGAATTGGGAACTTACCGTTAGAATTATTAACTAAAGCTCAGAAGAAGATGCAGGTGATGATAAATTCGAAGGACATTGGAAACCCTAAATTGTGATCGGATTTGCGGTTTTATAGCAATGATATTTAATTAGGAATATTAAATTGTTATAATTATTCATTAATAACGATAAAAGAAAGGAATAAAGAGGGGGGAGATGGAACGTGGGGGAGACTGAGCAAGGCCACATGCACGATGGTGGGCCCATACCACACCCCACACACCATTGGCCACCGCTGGCCATCTGATCTGGATATGACAAGGTCGGCTGCCTCTTGTTGTTTGTTGGTCATTTTCTACGGGATTCCAGTTTTGTACAAGGGTCTGCTTATTACCCCCAAACTTTCTTAATTATTGTTTTATACATTTATTAATCAACTCAATCGTAGGTAAGTGGTTACGAGCATTTACCTTTGTACAAGGTTTTGTGTTTGAATCTCTCTTCATTTCTCTAATATTGATTGTAGGAAAAAAATTTGAACTCAACATAATTGTATACAAATTTACTTTTATATTAATCAAACTGTAATTTGAGGACAGCGGCGGATCCAGGAATTTTTCAGCGGAGGTGCAATTTTTAAAAGTTAAGAGCTCAAAATAAAAATAAAAAGACAACTAAATATCCTTATAATTTAAACAATACTAATGTTATTCATGATTAATTAAAAAAGACAACTAAGCATCTTCCTCCTCGAGTTTCCTACTGATCTTACTAATACAGAGAGAGCTAAATAAGAAGAAAAAAAATTATTCAGAAAAGAAAAAAAAGAATAAACAAAATTGGCGTTTGCTCAAGAAAAAAATAAATATACATTCGACTTACTTTGGATTGGCGTACTCAAGAAGAAAAAAAAAAACGCAGGATTCTTGTGATGTACACACACTTTGATGAAATTGGGCAATGTTAAATTGGTTTTTTATAAAGAGAATTCTTAATTCCACTTAAATAAGGAATTCCCAAAACCCAATTGAATAAAGGGAACTCTCAATTAAAACCCAATTAGTAAGGAATTATACAAGCCCTTTGAAAAGCCCACGAAATGGCCAGCAGTTTCCCTTTCTTTTTCTTTTCTTTTTTATTTTTTAAAACCCTGATCCAAAACGACGTCGTTTTGGCCAGGCTTCGTTTAAAAAAAAAAAAAAAAAAACAAGTGCGCAAGCTTTGCATCGTTCCTACTTGAAGGAAAGTGCCGCACTGTTTTTAGCCACTCAGAGATAGCCTTTTTGATCTTATTGGCTTAAGCAGACCATTCATGACCAGATAAGATCAAAGAAAGCAACCTACAGTCCCATCCATGCATACTAACTTTAAACAACTGATTTGCTTATTCAACAACTCTCTATTTAGTTTGGGCATTTCATCAAACAGGTTGTGTGCGTCCAACAGAGGTGCAACTCCAGCAGTTGTAGTGGAGTTTTCCAGCCACCGGAGGTGCAGGTGCACCTCCTTGCGCCTGCACAGGTCCGCCACTGTTTGCGGCACCTTTTTAAAAATAAAAATGCTAGGCTTACCATATTTTTCATACCATAATTGTACCATCTCTATAAAGTGTGCCCCATTGTATTGGTGGGCTCCACCTTTATTAGAGATATATAAAAAATATGGTAAGCCTAACATGACTCTTTTAAAAACAGAGACATCGATTTATTACTTTATTTTTAGTATTTTTAGTGGTTTATACTCTGGGCCATGTGTAAAACCAAAATGAAAAAAGAAAAAACTTGGCTGTATGGGTTCTAATTCTAAAGCATATTGGGCCATATTGTGATGGTTTGGCACTATGAAGAAGACCAAGGGCCTGCAACTCTCCAAGCTTGGTATTGTGTTGCACATATGAAAAACAAACTTGATTGATAAATTTCTGACCAAAAAAGCTAGATTGATATATATATATATATCCGTATGTTATTATTATGTGAATGTCATCGTAAACAAGAAGGAAAGTATGGAGTAGTAAAAATATATGGCACCCGCACAGTAATAACGTTTGGATGTCAGCATAAGAGAATTTATATGTATATATATATATAACAAAATGGCATGCACCTACCTAACTCATAGATTTCATATGTATTGTTACAGAGGGTCTATTTTCTTCTTTCCTAGACTTCAATATAATTTAATTTTACAAAAATTAGGTTTGATGGATGTCCTTGTATGTCTTTATAAATTAGACAAATTGGGTCATGAAAACTCATCAAAGAACAAAATAGCAAGTGCAAAGAGAATAAACCAACTCTAACTTCAATTTTTCTGGTGTGCCATTTGCTTTGTGGTGTAAATGTAATCATGAGACAATCAAACCAGCAAGCAAGCATGAAAGATAGGGGAGTAATTAAATATACAAATCAGGTTTTAATAAGTTGGAATGGAAGACATATAAATACATTAATTAATAAATTAATTAGAAATTCAAAAGGCAAAGAGCAAGCAAAGAGAGAGGAGAGGAGAGAGTGTATAATTTATGGAAAAGAGACCAAGCTTTTTAAAGAGTTGAGGACGGTGGCTAAAAGAATTGTGATTGAGACGTTATCTGTGTCAGTATGACTTTCCAGCTTTGCCCCAATCATGCATAGAAATGAAAATATCAGAAACTACGTATTTTATTTGTATATGCTCTTGCCTTTCATGAAGCCATAGGGTTTTATTTATTTGATTGAAGAGTAATATTGAATAAAAGGCTAATGATCATTCTCTCTGCATATGCAAATGAGTATTTAGAATGATCATTATAGGTCCAAATTAAGTAGACAAACACATCGATGGATAAATTTTTTAAAATACAAACTATAATCTCATGAATGTAATCACAATTTGTGCTTGAATGGTAGGGTTGCTTGGTGTCATATAGTATGTACGATACAATGTGTAATTTGTAATTTGAAGATAATATGGATTGAAAAACATTTAGAACCTGAAGATAAGTGCGTTGTGTTACTCGTTTAATGAGTTGTGTTGATGCTCAAAATGGTTAGGCCCAGATTGAGTCCAACTTAGTGATGAGGTGTGATGGATGATGGAAGAAGGTGAAGACCTTAAGGATGTATGCAAAGACTTGGGCAAGCGATAAATGTAAAGAAGACAAAATATACGTGGTTCACCCTTAATGAATGGGTTACGTCCACGGAGAAGTATGTTCTCATTATAATGGTGTATGATTACATTTGTACATGGGGTTGGACCCAAATATAAAGATGACAAATGAGATACCTAGACCAAGGATCTAGAAGAGAGTCCCCAGCTCAAGGGTCTAGCTCTGAGACCCGGATCCTCTTCCAAGTGGAGAGAGGAAGTCCTAGGCACTTAGGATTTAGCTTCTTTAGCACTAGAAGAAGGGTTTCCCTAGCAGGAGAGAGGTGTCTTTCTCAAGGGAGAGTAGTCTTCTTTTATAGGTAAGGGGGAGTTTTCACTTATTGTAGTTTTCCGATGTGTGACTTTGTGCAAGTCGCTATGGTGGTGACACGTGTCTGCCTTGGTGCTAGTTGTTTTGATGCTGGATATGCTCGGTTGATTATGGTGTAAACAAGTTGTTCTTGAGTTAAAGATCTCTAACTTATTTAATAAACTTGTCGTATTTAAGTTGAAGATTTTTAAACCATCCAAAACCCGATGCGATAGAAACCATTGTCATACCTATATAAACCATTCAAGAGTAAAGCCTCTTTCTTGCAATTTCTAGATTTACCTCATCCATATCCATTCCAATGAGCACACCTCAATTTTTCTGTAGTGAATCTTATCATATGCATAAGAATCTAAGATAATATAAAAAGGTGACTCCATTTGGAGTGCCCAGAGAACCCATGTAGGCAAAAGAAAATCACTCTTGAATGGTAAATTCTTCAGTCCTCTCAGTGAGTCAGTTGGACTGGTCTTTGGTCCAATTTCCCATGCAAATATTATTCAAACTCTGTCGGATGACTTAATTCACTCAGAGGAAAAAACTGCATTGCCAAATATATATATAGTTTAGGAAACAATTAATATATGGTAAATATTGTTTTTTATTTATGTCTAGTACAATTTGAGTTTGAACCCCATTTGGTTTGGCCACAAACCCACCCAAGTGTACAGACAAGTTGTGAGTTATGGTTGCTCTCCCAATGTCCTTTTCTCCTAGTGCTTGCTTTCTGACCAATCTTTGGCTTCTGTGACCAAGTGAGAGAAATCTCATGTTAGATTCAGAATTGAGAGAGATTAAGATGTACAGCACATAAAACAAAAATAAATTGGCAAACCCCAACACAAATTAATATAATACAAATGTTATGCAATTAACCTTCTGTTGCAACTTCTTTTTAAGCATTTTGGGTAATATTTTATGTTCAAAACCTCACAGATCCAACCCATACATTAGCAATTAGATTCCCACTCTCTCTCTCTCTCCATCCAGCTTGTTCAATCACAGAAACAGAAACATAAAGACGTGGGCTTCGCAGGAGTTGCAGCAAAGTAGGGCCTTCCTTTTCATCTTAGCTCCTATCCATCAAAGCTAAGGTAACAAATTGATTGATTTTGAGAATATTGCACCAAATATATATATATATATGTGGTCATTTTTAGTTGTTATATTACGATTATATAGATCAATCAAAGCAACAACTTCAATCATTGCAAGCAAAAGCTTAAATGATTAGCATTCAAATCTTCCCAAACTATAGGCTTGATGTAAATGCATGAAAAATAAAAAGAACCCAACTCATCATTCACAGTGGTGGATTTTCTGTGCTTCTGTTTCTAACCCTCTTGGTCAAATCTGCTCTCATCAGCTGCAGGATAGAAACAAAAGTCTGGCTCCCACCAAAGATTGGCCCACAATGGCCAGTGATATACATCAAGGGCAGAAGATTTCTCCTGTTTGAGTTTTACTGTTGCATTCATCTTCTGGCAGAGTCTTCCCACATCTGAGCCATTCACAGAAATATTGTATCTTTCAGTATATTTTTGAAACTTAAAAAGAAAGCACAGTAGAAAGCTGAGGGATTTTGGTTCCCTTCAGCCAAAAAATGATTCTTGTGAGGACCTGGGGATGCTCAGTATTCAAAGTACATTGTAGAGAGAGAGAGAGTAGTAACTCTTAAGTACTAATGCTTTCTGGTGAAAAGAACTGAAAGACTGGTGTAGTTTAAATATCTGAAGTGAGATCTACCAAAGCTGCAAATGGCCATGGATGAAGAGAAACAAGCATCAAAATCTGCTAAAGCTCCCCAGAAAACTCCTCTAGACACCATGGTTTCTAGTGGGCTTACCATCAAAATAGCTTCATCAACAACACCAACAACAACAAAAACTTGTAGCAGCCAAGAAACAGGTAAAGAGACCTTGCCTTCTCCAAACTTGAAGAACTCAATTGAATCCTCACCATACAACTCTCCATCTCTAGTCTCCCCACCTTCATCAGCATTTGTTTCAGCTCTTCAGTCTCCATACATTTCTCCAAGGGCCTTAACTCCAAAGCCCCAAGAAACCCAAGAGAGCTCAAACCCCACCACACAGCCTTCTCCACTGGTCTCATTATGCCGTGGTTCACAGTCAGATGACATACCAAGCAGTTCTTACACTCCACCGTCAGATCAATATGAATATTCTGATGATGTTTCTGACCCTTGAAGCTCAAGTTTGACTCTGCACCTCCACGCATTTCTTTTTCCTTCCCTGTCCCTCGGATTTCATTTGCCAAAGGCCCTGTTTCCCCTGCTTCAAATGCCAAGCTGAGGAGCTGTGATGTGTACATTGGGTTCCATGGCCAAAATCCAAGCTTGGTGCGCTTCTGCAAGTGGCTTAAATCAGAGCTTGAGCTCCAGGGTATTGCTTGTTTTGTTGCTGACAGGGCTAAGTACTCTGATACTCAGAGCCAAGAGATTGCTGACAGAGTCATCTGCTCAGTGACATATGGGGTTGTGGTTGTTACTAGTTCTAGCTTTATCAACCATTTGAGCATGGAGGAGGTTAGGTTCTTTGCCCAGAAGAAGAACCTCTTCCCAATATTCTTTGACACTGGGCCTGCTGAAATCTTGGGTCTTCTCAACTACAGCTCAATTGACAAAGAATGTAAAGAAGCCATTGATGGGCTCATGAAGACCAATGAGTTCAAGCTGGAAGCCAATGAGGGTAACTGGAGGAATATTGTATCTAAAGCTGCCGGGGTTTACGGGCAAAGCTTGGGAGGCAAAGCGTGTCTCAGACAGATATGGAGGAGTTGATGAGCTGCCTTTCCCAAGAAACAAGTTCTTTGTGGGAAGAGAGAAGGAGATTATGGAAATTGAAACTGCTTTGTTTGGTTCTTCAGGGGACTACTTAGAGCAAGAATGCTCTATGACCATCATCAAGGAGAAGCCAGTGGCCATTCTGAAGGCGTAGCAGATGACGAAAGCGAAGTGGTTACCACTAGAGGAGGGAGGTACATTAATTTAGAGATGGGCAAGTGCAAAGAGCCCAATTTAGAGGCTTGGATTGAACCGTTGTGGGAAGAAATTCATTCAAGAGGTCGAAGTACAAGAAGTCGAAAAGTGGGAATTACAAGAGCTTGGGAAGCAGTGTGATCTGCTTAAATGGGGTTCCAGGCATGGGAAAGACTGAACTTGCACTGGAATTTGCTTACAGGTATTGCCAAAGGTACAAGATGGTCTTGTGGATTGGTGGGGAAGCTAGATATTTTAGGCAGAACATATTGAATCTGTCTCAGAATTTGGGATTGGATGTGAGTGCTGATGCTGAAAAAGATAGGGGGCGAATTCGAAGCTTTGAGGAGCAGGAATTTGAAGCATTCAAGAGAGTCAAGAGGGAGCTGTTCCGGGACATGCCTTATTTGATTGTGATTGATAATCTCGAGACTGAGAGGGAGTGGTGGGAAGGGAAGGATCTACATGATTGATCCCAAGGAACACAGGAGGGTCTCATGTGATCATCACAACTAGGCTGTCCAAGGTAATGAATTTCGATGCAATGCAGCTTCCACCGTTGCCGGTTTCAGATGCAATGATTTTGATCAGAGGAAGAAAAAAGAAAGATTACTCAGCTGAGGAGTTGGAAATTCTGATGAAATTTGATGAGAAACTAGGAAGGCTGAGCTTTGGTTTGTGGCTGATTGGGTCACTGCTTTCTGAACTAGCTATTGCCCCTCTGCTCTCTTTGAAGCTATCAGCCAAATGCAACTTGACGAAGGCTCCCCTTGTCCGTTCATAAGCATCACTGAAGAGCAGTATTACAAGAACAACTCTTTCCTAATGAAAGTCATATCATTTTGCTTCGCCGTCTTACAGCAATCCAGTGGGATCATCAACCTTCTTGCCTCAAGAATGCTTCTTGTTGGTGCCTGGTTTGCCCCAACACCTATTTCCTTGACTCTTCTGACTACTGCAGCTAACAATATGCCCGCCACTAAAAGCCGGCTCAGGAAATGGACGAATTGCATTAGTGTCACATTTGGCTCCTGCTCTAGTTGCTTTGCACCACAAGCATGGAAGAGTGCTGAAGAAGACTCAGCCCATCTTCTTGTTAAACTAGGATAGCACGAACAGCGAAAAAACCATTCGGATGTTGGATCCAGTTCCATCCCATAACGCAGTATATACAAAGAGAAAAGAAGGTTTAGTAGCTGCCAAGGCAACAGTTCAGGGCATAAGGAAAATAGGCAATCCATTGGTAAACTTAGACCACCTGTGGGCTACTGCATTCCTTGTTTTCGGGTTCAAATCGGAGCCTCCTCTCGTGCAGTTAAAGGCGATCGACATGGTTTTATACATAAAAAAGACAGCCCTCCCTCTTGCAATTAGGGCCTTCACAACCTTCTCCAGATGCAACTCAGCATTGGAACTTTTAAAGGTTTGCACAAATGTACTCGAGGAAGTAGAGAAGTCCTTTGTCTCTCAAATACAAGACTGGTGCCACGGCTCTCTGTGTTGGAAGAACAAGTTGCAAAGCAACCAAAGGGTGGATGAATACGTGTGGCAAGACGTGACATTGTTGAAGGCGACACTACTGGAGACCAGGGCGAAATTGCTGCTTCGAGGCGGGCATTTCGACAGCGGCGAAGAGCTGTGCAGAACTTGTATTAGTATCAGAACAGTTATGCTGGGTCACAACCATGCTCAAACCTTGGCAGCTCAAGAAACTTTGGCAAAGTTAGTAAGAATGAGGAGCAAGATATAATGGGAAATCCTCATGTTTGAAACCAACAATCCTTTTGTTCTAAGGAACTCAGTTTTGTTAACACTTGTAATCAAGCTAGTTAGTTGTAATATCAGCAATTTAGACCATATATTTTCCTTCAGGACACTAGTGCTATTTGCTTACCAATATTGCACCAGAAGCAATCAGAGTGACTTTCTCAAGCAAATTAAGAGCAATAAAAAAAAGTATGGTAGTTTGAGAGTAGACCCTTAGTTTGTTTTGTTTCATTTCATTTGATCTCCTAAAATAAATACTCAATCAAGGCAGGGTCCCATGTTGATAGCAAAGCCATAAAAGTTTGCTTGCTGTGTGACACAATCAATATGGTTAGAGAGAGAGAGAGTGACAAAGACCCTTCTTTCTTTCTTCTATCTGTGTAAATGCAGTGCATTAAATTTTATATGCAATTTGCAAAATAACAAGTGGTCAATGAAAGCAATCTTTGAGTCTGAGCCAACAAACCCAAACAAGTAGAAAACTAATAATACAAGCATTAAATTTAGTAAAATTTCTTCATTCCATTCCATCAGAAAAATAATAGAAACCCATAAATCAATGGTTACAAGAGAAACACACTATCATTTTTCACTCTATTATTAGTTACATTCTTACACCCCTAATAAATCAGTCAAACATCAGTCAAACCCCAACACACCACAATCCACAAACACCCAAAAAAATTCAACCAAAACAAAAAGAAAACGACAATGAAATACTTGTCGTTTGTTTTCAAGCCACAGAATGCAACAAACTCATCAACCCCAAATAATAAAATAATTATTAAAATATGAAGTTAGGGTTTATCAGCCTGATGGAGAAGTGGGCCCGATCAAGCCTTGGGAAGCAGCGTCATTCTCGTTGAGAAACAAGCCTTCCGGGTTCCGGAGCAGCCCGTGGACCCCACACAACACAAGCCCAACTACAAGGCCCAATAAGACACTCCCAAGTCCACCGCTGGCCCAAACAACCAAAACAGATACCAATCCCAGACCCACCAGCACGGCCCAATCGCTGACGTGGTGGCCCCACACCTCAAGTGGGTCCTCCCTGAAAAAGTAGATCACCAGCCACAGCCCCACGACGGCCGCCGTCACCACAAGCCATCCAGGGCTTCCGATGAGCGAGAGGGCCCCACAGACGCCGATCAGGAGCAAGTAATTGACCCGGAAGTGGTTGGCGTTGGTCCGAATCCGGGTCAGGGCAGCGGAGAACGAGTCGGGCCGGTCGAGTGAGGAGGCGAACTCGGGCCAGTGGCGGCGGCGGGAGACGGCGTCGTTGAGGTTTTTGATGGATCGGGTGATGGCATCGGAGCCGGAAACGGAAATGGGTATGCTGGTGTAGGTTGGTGGTGTGACGGAGTGTGACGGTGACATTTGGTTTTCGTTTTCGATGGGGTTTTTGATTGAATGTTTGACTTGGCAACAACCCTTCAACTCTGTTTGTGTGTTTCTTCTGTGAGTTTGATTGGTTGGTAAGTGGGCCTCAGACTGTGAGAGAGAGAGTTACCCCAAAAAAAAATATATTGCACTTGAACTCAAAATGCTCAATTCAAGTAACAAATCAACTTTCAAGCCAGTTGGGGATCCAAATAAACTCATAAACATAAAGATTTTTGATACTATTGGTTGGGGAATCAAATCTAGGATCTTTAAAGGAGTTTCTAACTCAAGTAATTAAGAGTATTTACTTGTGCTTTGAAAGTCTAAGTTTGATTCTCTCATCCTCTAATATCGCTCAAGTAGTTAAGAGTATTTAACTCTGCAATCGAAGTCCTAGCTCAAGCCTCTTGCACAAACATAAAGGTTCTATGTGTATGAATTCCATGGATTGTTCGGATTGGGCTGCATGGATTTCTAATAAAATTTCTCTTCGGCCCAAACAAAAAAAAATCATCGAATTAGATTAGAGATTCGGTCACAAGTTCAAGCCAACATAAAACTTGAACCTTATTGTTTGATATACTATGTCTATTAACTAATATAATGTGATTTAGCTGGTAATTCGAATTGGGAATAAGCTTAGGATTTTGAGCAAATTTGACAGGTTTTTTCAACTCTTAAGTTAAGAATGCAGACCCAACCCTTCTAACATGTCATTTGAATTCAAATTTGGAATTGAGTTGTAGTGAGTGCATTTTACAAGTTATTGCAGTTAAATAAATTATTAGGGTTGGATTTTTGACTCTTGTGTGTTGTCCATACGTGCTCAAATTGAGCAGCTAGAATCATTTCAACATGAATCTCATGGTTTTGCTCAAAGACAAAACTATTTTCATAAACCCATAAAAGGCCAAGTCCTCTCGAAAAAATTACGAATTCCACTTCCACCAAAAACACGGGACATTATTCAAACCAAACTCAAATGCGTTTTATACAGAATGTGGGTGGGAATGTCTTTTTCATAATTAATATAATTAACGAAAATGATTAAGCTAATAGGTAGCACTATACAAATAGTGAGGAGCATTATATATATACTATGTTTGGAACTCTATAGACCGGTCAATGCTATTATAATGAGAGAGAGAGATTCGAAGGGTACGTGTAGAACACAACAAATACTTTTTTTCTCTCTCTCAAGATTGAACACCAGATACCTCTCTCTCTCTCTCTCTCTCTCTCTCTCTCTCTCTCTCTACGTTCAAAGTATGCTTTTGAGAGGCCACATTAGAATTAGAATAAAGTGACAAGAAGAAAGACAAAGAATGGCCCACAAAACACAATTGCACAAGTAGAGCCATTGTCTTTGTAAAGAGTGTGAAATGGGGGAGGGTCCAGCTTTCACCATGCAAAATTTACATCCCCACGTTCCATCCATTTGCCTATCCCCCGACCCCCAATTTTTTAAACACACAAAAACAATAGCTTTTCAATTACATATCATGTTGTCCTTATAAAAAGAAAAGAAAGGTGCTCGATATGCTATCTATTACTGATTAAATAAATTCGAGAACGGCTCTTTCAACAAACAAAAGTAACGTTAAAGAAACCATATTGTTATACCATATTGTGTATCGTATCAATTAGAGATATGAAACCTAATTAGGTGTGCGTGACTTGCTAGTTATATCTTTCAGCAAAACAGGAACTGCCAATAGTACCACGTACTGCATTATTATTGAGCAAAGCATATTACTGCGAATCCAAGGGCCATTTTATTTTGTATTTTTTCAATTTGTCGTTTTTTATGTACCTTAAATTGACCATGCACCTCTCTCATTGTCTCTCATTCATTCATTCATATGGTACCATTTTTTCGCATTGTACGTAGCATGGAAATTGAGGAGGAAGATAAAGCAAGAAACGAAGAATAAGTGACTTAAAAACTGCCAAAAGTTAAAACATTCTATGAGTTTTATTGGCAAGAGGGTCTCAGTCATCACTGTAGCCTCTGCATTTTCTCTAGTCATAAGACCCCACATCAAATAATATCTATATATATGTAAGTCTCTATAGCTAGCTATCTAAAAGATACACTGTCTCGGCAAAATCTAATGGTGGAGCCTCTCATCTCTTGGTGCCTGGAAAGAAAACACATACAATATTAATGATCAAAACCAGGAGAAGATATCATCAAATGGTTCGATGTATGATTTGCCAAATAAATATATACATCTTTGTTGCCTATCTGCGTAGGTTTCTGCATGTGGGTTTTTCATCGTGAAAGTTTTTGAAATGTTCGTCCGTAGTTATTCCTATCAAGTTAATTTGGTATTTCTCCCCTTGTGTGGTTTTATTTTTAGTATTTTATGTTCCTTTAGCTCGAGGCAAGGAAAATCATATTCAGACCAAGATTTGCACCACCATTTTATTATCAAATTTTATGCTTCAAGATTGGCAATAACGCCAGATACCATCGATGCTACTTTATAACTTAGCTTCATGTTTAATTGGTTTTACTTCAACATAATTTTCTCTATGGTTTGAAGTACTCAAATACGTATGGAAAGCGCAGATGAACCGAAACCAAATCAGAAAATAATAGATTTTCAAGACTAGAGCTGGTGTTGCTTGTAATTCACATTTAATTGAGGCAAAAACACATGAAAGTAGCTCTAACAAAATTCTATAAAATTTAAAAAAAAAATACAAAATAAAACCTTCCTTACAGCAATGCTCGACTATATATATTGACTTTGAGCCAAGCTTTTATGTCAACTATATATTATTCATGATCCCTTATACATTGTCTATTCTCCGGGTAGCATCCCTAAGCAGAAGCCTGAAAAACTGCATTGTTTTGAACCAACATTTGGTACAGTGAACATCTCTATCTTTGATCAACCGCCATTCCCTCTTCTTTTATCCCCCAAAAGTTTCCAGCGATCTATCTACGAGCATTCTAGGATCAGTACAGAGTTTGATTAAAGCAAACCTGGTTGTGCTCAAAACCAGGTGAAAATAGCCACTTCCAAACACAACTCGGTTACTATGAGAAGCTCGGAGAATTGTAAACTGTAGGTCTCAGATGACTTCTTGAAGATGATGATGCCGCAAGAATAGGAGTCCGCTGCAGCACACCAGAACCTTCTGAAGTACAACTCCACCGGGCAGGACTTGCATTGGCTCGTCGGGAGGGAATTGCATGCAAGGCGGTGTTGTACAAAACTGGTGATCCACAGAGAAGAGAAGGGTCCTGTGACTCATAACAAGAGAAAGGATTCACACGCTGTGAGTTATAACTGGGAGCTGCTGGAACTGGAATGCCAGAACACACTACTTGGCCTTCCCTCGACCCTTCTGAGTAGTTTGAAACATTACAGGCCAAATCTGGCTCACTTTCAGGATCATCAATGATGATAATCTCTTTATTTGCACTGGAAGCAGAATCTGAATTCTTGCGTCGGTGGTCAGGAGTGTTCATTACTCTCTCCATTTGAAATGCGGGTGCTCCTCCAATGGGTTTGCTTATATTCTTGTTCTGTGGGATTGGAAAATTGTAGTCACCTTTATACTCATGAGATTCCATGGATGCCACAAAACCAACATCCGTATGCTGCTGTGAAAACAAGCTTACAGGTCCTCGTGCAATCACTTGTGGTGTCTTCGGATTGCTATAGCTTCTAAAACTGTTGAAGTGGGCTGCATCAAAGCATTCCCCCACTTTGTTATGGGGATCTTGACCAAAGATAACTGAACCATGAGGAAAACTATGATGGAAGGAATGGTAAAACTGATTTTGATTGCCAGGAACAACTCCTGAGAATGTTGGAAACTGTGAAGTTAGATGGTTAATTGGGGCATGTGATTGGGCCTGCACCGGCGGAGCTGATGCATCTTCATCTCTATTGACCACCATCAAATTCTTTCCCATCAGCCGGAGTATGGAATTAGAAGCAGATGGACTAACAGAATCACAATCACTGTGACCAGATAACTTCCTTTGCTATCTGGAGAACCCTTCAAAGGAATGGGACCTGCAGATGACTTAGTGACAGGGAAAACCATCTGTTCAGATCTTGAAGTTGGGAAACCATTCGGAAAGGTGTCTGTCATGTCAGACCTCGTCTCCACATTGTTGGTTCTTGTGTTTGGATTGCAACCCACTTGCTTTCCCATGGCATGCAGTGCCATTGCTCGTCGCCTTAATAGCGGTGATTCTTGATAATTTAAAGCCACGCCCTGAAAGGTTCTCTCCTTTCTTTGACAACAGCAAGGTTGATCGTTACCTTTGAAGCTGAGAGGTCCCCTCTCAAGAGATGTCTTGTTGACTTTAAAGTTCTCTCTATCAAAAGCAAGTCTTTCTGCTGCTATAACAGTTATCTGTTGAGCTGCAGCAGCATTAATTTCTACACAAGGATCAATGATTGCATGTGATAGGCCTGACCTGATGTTGTCTTGAACTGATTGAGGTCCTATAGATGATAATGGTTCAGAATACTTCAGATCACATTTTGTCCCAGTGGAATTAGAGATGGTTGATGTTGTAGAAAGAGGTGAATCTGATGAATCCCCATCAATAAAATCAAGCTGATCTTGAGATGATTGAACTCGGCTCGTGGTTAGTGAAGAGTTCCCTTGAAAATCATCCGACCCCATATCTCTAGGACTTGGCAAAAATGATCCTGGTGGCCCTGGAATAGGTATTGGATCAACCTCAGGAAAATAGCTTCCCTGGCCAACTTCCAAGTCCATTTCGTCGGCATTACTAAGATTCTGCCCAAGTGGGGCGTCTTCCACTTCATCAGCAGAAAACATCTCTTGCTCGTCACTAATTCTTGGATCAGCTGGACTTGCCAGTGCTTCAGATTCGGAAAAAGGTCCCTTATATTTTTGACAGTCGGATTTGGCTTTGAAACGGCCACTCGGTATGTGAAGTTCAGGATCTACTGTATTGCAAAAACTAGCAACAGTCTCCCCAACACCTAGGGAAGACGTTTCAGTAACAATGTCATTACCGAGGATTTGATCCTCCTGAGCGACTCCCAAGCCATCAACTCTAACAGAAGAATCCATCTTTTCCCTCTCATCATGTCCATAACACTCGGATGCAAATTGTGAACTCTTCAAGGCCATGGTTTCTTTCCTTCCAGAGATACTTATGGAACCTCTATTTTGTCTCCTTTGCAACACAGTGTTTCTGCAAATAGATATTTCGTCAGTAATATCTCCTCTTCTAGACCGCTTTCCAGCACAATTATACATGAAATCATACCGTTGATCAGGCTCAGAATTCTGGGGAGCAACCTCTTTATCAACTTCTACCCTTTCATGCACTTGATTCTTAACAGCTGGGCTTTTAGCCACAATGGAATTGGATTCAGTCAAAGATAACCCACCGCCAACAGACAACACATTTTTCTTTGGTAAGGGGGATTTCATGGCATTTGATCTGGAGGTATCACGACTCTTAGATGGTTTTGTGCTAGCATCTGGAGGACTATCAAAATTTTCAGATAGACCTGCAGCAGAACCAACTTTACTGTTGCTCAAAGGTGCAAAGTTCCCGTCAGAGTTTGTAAGGTTCAGGTTGCAACTATCAGGAGCAAAATTTCTGTCTTTACTAAACTGATGTGAGTTTCGCTGAAGGGACCTCTCAGGATTATCACTGATATCAGCACCAGGAAAGGGACTTCCTGCTCTCTTTCTCCCAGGAGAGCAGTCACTCTTGTCACTGTCTTGAGCTTCATAATATACATTCTCTGTGCTCCCACTTTTTTCTGGAGAAGAATTTTGATCTCCAGAAAAATTCATTGGTTTTGTAGCACGGTTTCTCTCTACAAGACAGTTATCTAAACCTCTTTGATCACCCTCAACCAAAAAATTCTGAGACACATGCTTCTTGTTCAACTTCTTTACAACCCCAGTCCGTTTGGAGCAAGCCCATCGTCTTAAAGCTCCAGGATTGCAGGAATTGGCCTGCTTCTCCATTTGCTGTCCCTCGTCCTTGGAACTTTCTTTCACTCCATATCTTTCTTGACTCCCATGAATCTGTTTAAAAACAATTTTGCCATATGTTAATTTATAAACCACCATATTTGCAACGAAAAGAGGTTACTTAAACTTGTAATTCAAACGAAAAGCAGTGTTAGCAAAGAAAATCCAACGAAAAGCAGTGAGAAGCATATTGAGGGCATGTAATATAATTTTCATTCTGAAATATAGCAATGCTTTTTTCTTTATTCATTTTCCTTTCATGGCATCAAAGTGCATGTTGTCAATAAGTTGGTGAGACATAAGGTGAAATTAGTAGCCTGTCTTGAGGAACTTCTTTAGTCAAACAAATGACTTTAAGAAAAACCGTGAAGAGATGTATATAAATAAATCAGTAGAAGAGGGTAAAAGACCATGTAAATACATAAAGCAAGAGTGGCGTACCTGAGAAGAATGAGCCTTGGAAGAGAAAAAGTTTTTGCTTTGAGGAGCAAGTTTAAGGTACTTGTGATGTTTAGATGCATGGCGCTTTTGCTTTTTGGCTGAAAGGAATTTGCTTCCTTTACCCCGTTTCAAAGGTTTTCTTGGTCGAAGATGCTCTACCACTTTAGGCACTGATGGAGATGGCGCATCATCAAACTTGGATAAAATCCTAACTTTGGTGCCACTGGCGTCCACATAGACTGCACCAACATCGATATCATCAGGATGGGCCGAGGACACTCTTTGCCTTTTCTCTTCAACAGGCATCTCAGAGTGCTCATTATCCTGAGTAGGAAAGCTTGAAACACTAGTGGCCCAGCTGGAACCATTTCTTCTATCAAGATCTTCTAATGTGCAATGCTGGGCAGTAGTATATATATCCACCATCAATTTGGTCTTCCTTGGCTTAATTCTGTGCCTTGTTAGTTTATTAGAATCCACAGTCCACTTAGGAGTTGACTCCCCGGAAAGGCACTGATCAATATGAGCATTCAAGGTGGTATTAGAAGACGATGAGAAGGTTTTGCAAACAGGGCAAATTTTTGAAGTCATTGTTTCTGAAACGGCAGTACAATTTGAAGCAATATCTTCAGTTGAGCTTCTCTCGGAGTGGCTGCTGAATTTTACTACCAATCTGCACTTCTTACCCGAGGGTCGGGTCTTGCTTTCTCTCTTGTTGGCAACAACAACAGGAAGACTTACAGCTTTAACTTCAACTGAGGCAGCTTCCAATGAAGTACCAGTTCTTAACAGTGGGCTTGATTGCCTGTTGGTAGGAACTGACTCTTCTATTTCAGATTGAGAAATGCTTGTAGTTGTGGATGGAAAATCATTTTCTCCTTCAGACCTGCATGAAGTTGTTGTGTCCGTGCAAGCTTCTGCTAGCTTCTCCTTCAGTATGGTATTGTTGGACGAGTCCAATACTACATGATCATCATGTCCAGAAGATTCTGCAATATCAAGATTGCTTTTGTTTTCATTTTCAACAGTACATCTCTTAATGGATTGGTTCTTTGCTGCATCAAGACTTTGAAATGGTGGCAACAGATCCTTCACGCCATGTTTCAAACAAAGTTGCAAATTCTTCTGGGAAAAAGGCCAGCTGGTCTGGATATCCTTGCTCCGTGAAGTAAAAACATAATCTCTGCGAAACAAAACATCATATCTCATTATTAACTTAAATGGTCAATTGCAATGCATGACTCATCTAAGCCACCTTTAGACCGAGTCCAAAGAGAACTCAAACTACGTTACTGTTAGGCACCCTTTTATTGTATGTTAATTTTTAACAAAGAAAGGGAATAAATATGGACCATGGAACTAAAAAGGAAAGAACGAAAGAAAAAAAACACATACACACACACACAACAGTAGAGAAAAATCCAAGATATGCCCAAGTGAGTTGGAGATTCGATGATCTAGGAACTCAGAAGATGTCTGCAGATATGGTCTGAACAAGCCTGAGATTAATTAAAACTCATGGCAAATAAAGGTGACATGAAATCACAAGCAACAACATTGGGGGAAGAAAAGCAAGTAAAAATCCTGGAAATCTAGTTGGGTAGATTAAGAGCATGAATTAAGGAAATAAAACACATGAAGAAACGTGTGGCTTTGTGGGATTAAGAGCCGTGAAAGAGTTCATTATTAGCCAAAGCAGGCAAAATCCCCAAACACTAAAAATAGAGACAAGATGGGGGTGTGGTCATGACTTAGGCCCCATGTTGGACTGAGCCACAAGCAACAACATGCATCTCTGGATCTGACTCAACACGCTCTAAGATGGGATAAACTTTGAGATCACAAAGAGAAAAAGAGAAGCAGTTAGACCCATGATAGGAAAAACAAAACCAAGCTGAGTTATGATCATAATCAACAACTATTCATTCCCTCCTCCAATGAGAGAGAGAGAGAGCGAGAGAGAGAGATTACCTTATGGAGAACTTGGGAAGGGGTGGCTTTGATAGATCTACTACCTCTGGAAAGGATGGAGTTTGAGAGGCCTTCTCATCATCACTACTATCTTTGATCAGTGCTTGCGGATGACATGGGGGATCTGGTGGAAGGTTTTCAACGGATAACATCTGATGAAAAGCTTCTCTCTTCTTGTGCTGTCTTCCCAACAGTCACAAGCTCTACTAATACCTCTACCTCCGGGCCTTATCTTTAACTTAGATTTCAGCATATATAATGATAGGCCAGCCCTCCCTTTCTCTCTCTCTCTCTTACTCTTACTCTTTACTCTAAGCACCACCACCACCACACACTATCAGAAAGCAGCAGCTGCAGAAAAATCAAACAAGCCCACTAGAATCTTCATCCATATATCAGCAGCCTGCAATTAAGAGAAATGGAAAGGGGCATGAGATCATGGATTTTGGTAAAGACCCAGATGAACACGGCAGAGTATAGAAGATTCCAGACCCGTCAAGAACGTTATTTTATGTGACGGGAAAGAGTGAATTTAAAGCATGTGTTTGAAAAATCAAAACACCAAGGAACCCAATTGAGCAAGCAAAGAACAAAATAGGCAAACTAACAACAACCCACAGGCAAAGATATCTGCTCAAGTCTTAAAAGTTCATGGAGTGATATTTTATGTGGGGATGCCCAGGAAAATTGAGGCTTTAGACTCAACAATCCACTAGCTAGCTAGCTAGCTACCATAGCTCAGCAATCAATCAAATCTATGAAAATCCAAAACATATAGAGTTGGAAGTTTACAAAAGCAAGAGATCATGAACCCCCAGATGAAGAAATTTTTTATGAACAAGAAATCTCAAATGAAACAACAGAAAGAGTGAGGGAAAGAAGGAGATTTAAGAAGAAGAAAACAAACTTCAAAGGTTGAAAGCTAGACAGACCAAGAAGCCCAAATCTTAGGGGCATGCAAATGAACAGTAGGACTGACCTCAACACATCTCACCATAACAAAGTCTAGTGTAAATCTCATGACCAGATTCTGATAGTTTTTTCATTTGTTCAAACCGGAAGCTAATGAGCGGTCAAACCATCCAAAAGACCCAGAAATTCAAAACACAAGAAAAACGAGATTTCCGTTCAAGCTAAGGAAACAGAAGAAGAGCAAAGAAAAAGAAGAAGAGAAAAAAACCAAAAAGAAGCAGTCTTTGGGCAAGAGAAAACAAACCACAGATCAAGGAAATCGCTGAGCAGATGATGGTATTGGTTTTGAAGCTCTTTTTTTTCTGGGTTGGTTTGGACTGGAAATGAGAAAAAAAAATGAAGTCTTTGTAGAGACTAACAAGCAACAAAAGAGAAAGAGAAGAAGAGAGAGAGAGAGAGTAGTGAGAAAACAGCACCACCCACTCACACATCAAAAGGGCATCAGGTTCTCTTTCTCTCCAAAAAGCAGGTTTGTACCATTAAACACCACGATTCACCTCCCATCTGTGAATATGCGTTAAGAGAGTTTTGAAGAGAGAGAGAGAGAGAGAGAGTGTGTGAGAGATAGATGGAGATAGAGATGGAGAGATGGAGAGAGAGAAAGTAAGAGAGAGGAAGAGTGTGGTGTTTTCCTCTATAAAAATAAAAAATAAAAACAAAGAAATACATAGAAAGCTGTCCTATCCTATACCTACTCTACAGCCCCTCATATGTCATACAAATTTCTTTCATTTTTTAATTCTTGATTTTTATCATGCCCATTGCCATTGCCCCTCTCTCAATTGTCTGTTTTGCTCACTTTCTTTCTCCTAAATTCCAATCTCAGACGCCCATCTTGTCCCACTACACGACAAACTCTCCCTGTTGACAATTATCACCACCGTGGAAATATCACTTTTAACCCCCCTTCCCTCCCTCCCTCCCTCCCTCTTCTTTTATCTATTTCAAAATAAAAAACAATGGAGGTTTTTTTTAACTGTTAACATGTTATGTTGTTAAACGGACTAATATGTTAACTTAGTTGAGTAATTCAAATTCTCGAACAGTTTGATATGGTCAGTCTGGCCTCGATATGTTACGTTGTTATCCAATTTAAGTTGTTAATAAGTTCAATGTATTTACATCATCTATTAGTCATATATGCTATGGTATATTATCAGACAACTTGATATGTTATGTATTCTAGTAACTTAACATGTTATCTTATCAGATAATTTAACATGTTAATTAGTTCAATGTATTTACATCATTTATTAGTTGTGTATTAAGTTATAACATGTTAATTTGTTCAATGTATTTACATCATTTATTAGTATGTATGGAATAAAATTTTATACTATAAATGAATATCAAGCCATCATATTTGAATGTAACCCTACCCTAACTGATGTTCCAATAATATAACATGGCAAATTAATATATATATATATAATATTAGAGTCTTAGGTCTTGTTTGGTTCACGTAACGAATTTGAGGGGAAATTATTTCTCATGTCATTTTTCAAGGGATAGAAAATGGAAGATTCATTTCCCATGTTTGGTAATGCTAGGAAAGTAACTGGGAGATATCACTTTATTTCATTTCCCATGTTTGTTTTGAGTAAGAATGGAAAACAAAGTTTGTATAAATTTTCAATTATACCCATATTAAATCAAATAAAAAAAGAACGCATTTAATGATATATTGTAATGCTAAATTATTAATAGGGACGAAATGGTCATGAAAAATGTTTATTTAAAATTGGCTCATTTTCCCAAATTTTTCCATGATGAGGGAAAACAAAATCCAAGTTGGAAGGATGGCTTCACTTTCCTCCCTACTTTTTCATTGGCCAGACAACGATTTCCCATGCCTAACTTACCAAACATGAGAAAGCAAAAATATAACATGTAACTATTTTTTAAAATTTGGTTGGATATTATTGTTGTTATTAGAAAAACATAGATAAAACTTAAAAGGCAATCTACCATCAGGATACTGTTTTGTAATATTAGCCTGCAGGGCCCTGCTCCTCTGTTACGGTGTGCCCTACCCATTAAATACAAAGAGACTCGTAGTCTTATTTATTTATTTATTTATGTATTAAATTTGGAGTTGGAGGCCTCAAAACACTGCAGTTTTCGCTTTCTGAGCGACTTTAATGGTGAACCTTGGTACCTATCATAATGTCCCCTCCTCTTTAACTATTATCGTATCTGTTACGTTCACCCATTTTTTCCAACATCATTATTAATTGTCGTTGTTATTTATATATATATGCACAATTATTGTCCTTATTTAACCACACATATGCTCTTCTTTTGGTAACCAAAAAGATAATAATAAGAATTAATTAGATCAACATTATGCATTATATGGAAATTTAGACCCAACTACTGATGTTTAATCAAATTGACGGGATAAGCTACCAACTAACTAACCTTTGATCTAATAGTATTTATTTCAACTTAGTTGAAGGATATCTTGTATTCGACTCACATAAATGACCATGACCATAAAAATATTCTAGCATTGTGATCCGTTGTAACTTT
Organism: Prunus salicina; assembly: GCA_020226455.1. Lineage (NCBI taxonomy): Eukaryota > Viridiplantae > Streptophyta > Magnoliopsida > Rosales > Rosaceae > Prunus > Prunus salicina. The sequence goes on from CM035342.1 coordinate 35,488,770, forward strand.
GTTATATTTTATACATATTCTATCGCTTGTCTAAAAAGATTTAAATCTTATGCTAGTTACATTTTTAGATATATATGAGCTTTATACTTTATTGAACTAGATTAGAATGAATAAGTGATTAGCATTTAATATCTTTAACCACTTTAAATTATCAATTTCTTTATCGCTTTGACTTTTACCTCTTCTATAGAGCTACTTTCATCACACATGGTGGGATTATTAAGATTAAGTTTAAACTTAGCAGCTAAGAGAGAGAAAAAAAAAAAAAAAAAAAAAGAGGAGAGAAAGCTTCATATCCAGGGGTTTTCTTTTGGATTTCATTGGATCTTTGGTGTTCTCTGACTTTTGGTGGACCTATGTCAATCTACTCTTCTTTTGACATTGCTCATTGGTGCATTGAGGCCTTGGAGTAATTAGGTGGCGTTTTGTATGTCATGTCCCGAAGGAAGATTAGCGGTTGGTTTTCCTTTTGTTGACGTAGTTTTAACTTTTTAATTTTGGTTTAATTTGTTCAAAAAGGTCCATAACCTCTACGAGTTTTTCTGTGTTTTTTCTCTCATAATTTCATAAATGAGTTTACTAAATGTTCTTAGTCTCTTTAGGAGAGTCATGTCGGTTAACGGCTAGTTTTTCTCATTAATGTTATCGGACTAGATTCGGAGGAACTATTACGATTGAAATAAGTTATAGAAAAGTTATTTTAGGAATAATATTCTCCTGATCATTTTAGCCTTTCGAGAGGGTCACGTTGAAATAACTGTTACCAATTGAAAAACCAAAAGAAAAAGAAAAAAGGTTACCCATTTATTGTTCAAAAGCTGTAAAAGTAATTTTCTTTTAATTAGTTACAAATATTAAGAAATGAATATCTAAACTTTGTTCCAAGTAAGAAATGGCTGCCGACCAAAATTCTCTTCTTTTTTATCAAACTGATGAAAACAAAAAAGTATTGTGTAACAATGATGAATATGCTATGCTTTATGACCCAAATAATAAGAACAAAAATAATAAAATCCTTTGTATGTATCTGAATATTACACATGAGACATGCCAGAGGGTAATATTTGTTACTCGTATTAATCCAACTGTCCACCTCTCCACCAGAAAAAAGGAACAAAGTCGTACGTCTCTCCGAGTATTAAGCTATATATATAATTTGTTTTTTGTTGGGAAGTATTAAGCTATATTTGATTGAAATTTTTATTTATGGTATATTTTGGTGGACAATAATTAATAAAACGAATATACTTTTTATTTGACAAGTAATAAACTATTTACCAAAATACTTCTACAAAGGACTAAGCATAAGGCTAAGCAACTATAATTAGTGATATATAGCAACCGCGGTTCAAGGTCGGGTATGGCAATACCATTCTCATTTCCGCTCCCTATCCCTCCGTATCCGATAAAACAATTTCAGGGTATTCCCATCCCCGTCGGGGTACCTCCCAAACCCACCATGAATCCCTAGTTTTTTATTAAACAAATATTTATCATATATTATATCACTTAAATTTCATCTTAATTTATCATTCAACTCAATTACATTCAATTTATCATAAAATTCAACTCAATAACTCAAAATAATCTTAATTCAATTTGACAAAACTAAATAAATATTAGGTTATGTTGTAATCATACATGGCTATATTATATTATATATTAATTAAAAATAAATATATTACTTATCGGGTCGGGTATGGGTATGGGGATGGGGATAACAGTACCAAATTCGAAGATCTCAGTACCTGCCCCCAATTTTCCCTCGAAATCTCCCCCCATTAGGGTCGGGGACTCAATAGAAATCTGGCCCAGCTGGAATTTATGTCATCTCTAACTATAATAGACTAATCACAACTAGGCATTGAATCTAAAATTTCTTCTAACCAGATAAAAATCACTATTTCCGGACCAAAAATTAAGGGTGGTGATTTCCCCACTCCTTTTTTATCCACTTACACTCCTTTTTTAGTTATAAAAAAGGAGTGTAAGTGGATAAAATGAGAGAAAAAGGAGTGTAAGTGGATAAAATGAGATAAAAAGGAGTAGGGAAATCACCTCTCAAAATTAATTGGTTAATAAAATTACGATTCATTAAAACTAGAATTGTGCACTGAAGGGTAAAATAAGTTGTTTAATATCCAAGTATGCAATGTCTTGTCTAACAACTCAATTCTCATGTGAAAATAAGAATTTCGGTTTCCTTATATATCCGATATAGTCCATAAATTTTTGTTTGTTTATTAATAAAAAAAAATGTATCAAAGCCTGTTTCTGGGGCACAGCAACGAGCTGTTTTCTGGAAACATTCATGCACCATTCCAAAGGGCGCATGAAAACAAAAAAACATGGGACATTTTCTAACAGGTGATGTGCTCCCAATTCATGTACTCTAATTATTGGGAATTAAATATTTGAATTTTTGGGAAGGAAAAAAAAATTAAACTGCTAAAAATTTGTAAATAATGTGTTTTTGAAACTCTCACAATCTATCTTATCGATGTAATAAAGACATAAATCCCACAAATCCAATGTTTGAAAAAGCACTAAATTATTTAAAAAAATTAAAAGTTAGAGAGGGGGGGACAAAGTGGAAAAAAAAAAAAACCTCCTAAAGCTAATAACTTTTGCCAATATTATCAATCACTGTTCTACCTATGTGTGGGTAGAGTGCTGTATGAGTCTATGTCATATTAGTAGCTAGCACATGTAACATGTTTCTTCTTCCTTTACCTTTTTTCCTTTTGGTTTCTAAAAATTAGTGGCTAAACATTTATAACGTGGACAACAATTATCTACGTCAGGGCTAGTTTGGTTGGCGGATTGAACTTGTTGAAATGAATTTTCTATGTCTAATTTCATGAGATGAGAATGAAGTATACTCATTCCCATGTTTGGAAACATTAGGAAATAATGATCTAGAAACGTCATTTTATCTCATTCCCATGTTTGGAAATGTTAGGAAATAATGATCTAGAAACGTCATTTTATCCCATTCTCATGTTTGACTTGAGTAGTATTAAAAATGAAAATTTGTTCAAATTTCCAACAATACCAAACCCCACCCCCCCCCCCCCCCCCCCCCCCCCCCCCCCCCTTTTTTTTTTAAATTTATATAAATATATATTTAAAATTACAAAGAAAGAAATACAATGTGTTTTTCTAAGGTTAAAACATGGTATTTTAAAAATGGAATAGGGTTAAATTAGTCATAAAAATTTACATGAAATGTTTTCCCAAGTGAGGGGAAAAATTTTCTCAAGCTTAGTCAAGGCTATGAAATTCCTCCTACATGGGAAGTCCATACCCATGAGTCCATAATTGCATTCTCAAGAGTGTACTTACTAAACATGGCTTGAGAATGCAATTTCAAACCCATTCCCAAGCTCCTAAACCTTGAACCAAAGAGGCCCTAGATGTGTTTTTATTTATAGAAAAAGAAAACAACTACAACCGGAAACCACGAGGGCACCCATGCTCAAACAAATCAAAATAAAAAGGAATCAAACAATTTAGAGGCAATCCATGCTCCCACAAACGCAATGGAGAAAGGCCATGGCCTAAACTAGCTAAAGCATCAGTAGTGAAATTGGCTTCCCTAAAAACATGTTTAAAAGAAACTTCTTCACAAGATGAAGTCAATAGCTAAATATCTTGAAATCAAAGCATAATACCCCAAGGAATAAAAACTGCCTTGTTTTTGCGGTCAATAAGGACTTTAGATTCCACTAAGGCCCCGTTTGGTTCACGGAATGAATTTGAGGGGAAATCATTTCCCATATCATTTCCCAAGGAATGGGAAATGGAATATTCCTTTCCCACGTTTGGTAATTCTGGGAAAGTAACTGGGAGATATCACTTTATTTCATTTTCCATGTTTGTTTTGAGTAGGAAAGGAAAACAAAGTTGGTACAAATTTCACTTATACCTATATTAAATTAAATAAAAAAAGAATGCATTTAATAATATATTGTAATTCTACATTGTTAATGGGGACAAAATAGTCATGAAAATGTTGGTTCATTTCCCCAAACTTTCCCGTGATGAGGGAAAACAAAGCCCAAGTTGGGAGGATGACTTCACTTTCCCCCCTACTTTCTCATGGGCCAGGCAACGATTTCCCATTCCTGGACTTACCAAACATGGGAAAGTAATTGATTTCCCATTCCCAAGTCTCCTTTCCCATGAACCAAACAGGACCTAAGAGTGTTGCCATTTTCATATACATATCCTAGTTTTTCGCCCATGATTTAATGAAAGTGTATAAATGGTAAATCTATCTATCATGTGTGGATTTTGACCCAAAAAAAAAAAATCTATCATGTGTGGATGGTTGACTGACTTTTTCTTACGAGTTACTGGGGTGGAGTGAGTCAATTTTTAATGAATGAGATGAGATAATTTCCACTAAATGGGGTGGACTCCCTAAGATATATATATATATGTGTAGACGAAACATTTTCTGACTTTATTGGTAGGTTTAGTGAGATTGCTAATGCATCGTTTACCCTAGGTGAAAGTATTCCTTAGTCAAAGTTGGTTAATTGCAATTCAAGAAGTTAAATATTTGAATGCTTTGAAACTTCAAGAGCTAATAGGATTTCTGAAAACCTATGAAATAGATAAAAGACCAAGCGTGTAGTTTGTAAAATTGTAAAATATGGTGAAGTTGCGCATGACAACAACCCATCAATGAAGATGAGTTATTTTTCTTTGTTAAACAGTTTTAGACGAAAGCTTAGGTCTAAAAGGAACTTCGGAGGTCAGAACTTTGAAAACAGATGAAATACCAGAAATCTTGAAGTTTCAAGGAAGTTGTGAAGTGTTATGAATGTCGAGGATATGGTCACATTGCTTTTAATTTCGTGCCGTTATTGGGAAGACAAGACGATTGACGAAAGTGACATGGTTAGAGATGGATTTGGCGAGAAAGCGTGGTCGTTTCCTTCCAGTAAGAGAGGGGATGGAACCTGGCATGGCTTCCTTAGAGTCAAGAACCATTTTCAGATTCATATGAACACAGGAAAATGGACCATTTGCATCAAGTTAGGTGGAAGATTGCCAAGATTGCAACTAGGACCAAAATTAAAGACCAATTCATTTAATTATTACGTTATTTTCAATACTCGGTGATTGATTTCACCCAGACTTTGTGAAAATAGAGTAATCTTGCTGGCTTGAAAACAGATAATTAGACCATCCATACAGCTATGGCTAGCTAGCTAGCTCCTGCTACCCAATTGCTGGAAGGCTTTTTCTCAATAGGGAAAGCAATTGGTAGAAAAGGACAATTATATTAGACAATAATCCATAGTGATCTTTGTAAGGGGTAAGGGGTTAGGGGCAAGCTTTTCTGAGTAGATCCATTCGGTGAGTTGTTCATAAAGTCTAGCTATGTGGTTTTTAAGGTTGGGCCAAATATTAGGTCAGATGGTGAAAGCATTTTCTTTGTAAGGGGTTTGCTTTTTTCTTCTAATTTTAATTCAAAAGGAAAAAAAGGTTCTATTAAACTTTTTCTACACACTAAAATTCCTTTCTTTTGACAAATAATATATAAAGTCTTACGTCAGAAACTTGTCAAATACAACATATAATTAGTGGTTACCTATTTTTGACAGATATGATACTTAATTTCACAACTAATAGAATCGAGACATTACACATACCCGATTATATTGGCGTTAGTATTAAAACAATATTAGTAGTGGGTCATTCATGTGTCTCTTTGACATCTTAATAACTTTCATAATCCTTGAACATATCAAGATCAAAAGTCTCCCTTTCTCACTCTCGAAAATTCACCGGTTGGGCAAAAATTTCAATTCATCTTTGATTGGCTCTTGGCTTGAACTTACCCTGTTCAAGATTGGACAAAACCTTAAAACCCATGTTCAATTCTCAAATCTAGGCTTTGACCCAAAAAAAAAAAAATCTCAAATCTAGGTTGACTGTGAATGAAAAAAGTTGTAATAGGCCTTTAAATTTTTTCACACTAAGTTACTGTAGATTTGTTGTCGTATATAATTGAAGGCACTATCATATTTTTGTACCTAAAAACTTGGTACATTTGTTACATTTATATAGTATATGTTTGAGCTAAGCTAGGTTGGCATTTGTTGTCGGCAATAACCAAATTTGGTTTATATTTTCTCTGCCAATGTATCACAGCTAGGTTAGGCGGCCCCATAATCCCATTTTGGGTTGATGTCGGCAAAGGTGCTCCATTGTATATAAGCCTGTAGCTTATAACAAGAAAAACATAACACACCTATTTCAAATAATAGGCCTGCCTAGAACACATCCATTTTTTTTTTTTTTTTTTGGCATCATATTCATTTGTTGAGTAATATGTTGTGTAAGGAGTAGTATAGGTGTTTAAATATGATGATCTTTTTAACTTGTTAGTTTTTTATGTACAATCTAATAATATAGCATGTTAGACGATTAGACGAGATAAATAGTTACAAATAGCGAGTGAGCGTTACTAATATAATGATTGTTAGAGAATATACGCTCTTAAAAATAGATGGTTAGGTGAGTGGAACTATATACAAAGTAGAATTGTTCATTTCAATTGTTGTTTATCAATGGAGAAAAATTTTCCTATCACTATTTTTAATTGGTGATGAGCATAACCACCGGGTGAATTGTTATGGAATAAGTTTAACTTTTAAATTCGTACAAAAAGTAGATTCAATCATATTCATCCAACAAGAATTAACATCACTACAAATGATGAGCTGCGAGCGAAAAAAGAAGAAGAAGCTTTCTTACAATTTGGTGGGTATGAAGATTAACAATTCTAGTTACCCATTGGAGAGAGTTTTACATATTTACTGTTTCACGGGAGTAAATTGAAATTGATTAGAAGAGAAAAGGTGATTAGGCAGTAAAATCAAGAAAATTAGAATGAAAATGGAAAGCGATGGAACGGTTTAGATGTCCGGTGTTAATTCCAATCAAGTGGGTCCCGCATCACATAAGGGTATGATTATATTTTTTGACGTTATGAAATAGGCCACGTGTACTTTGTTTAACGTTGTCTGGCTGTCGGACGACTCGGACCCCCTTCTCGCTTCCGATCCATCTCCCACATGACATGGGCGAGCAAGTACAAACGGCGTCGTATAAGGTAGCTTCTATTTCTCTGCTTTTGAAATGAAAGTGAAATGGTCCATGTGGAAAAAGCTTAAAATAACAAAAATCAAAGTCAGCAAACTAATAATTAATAAATCAAAATAATTAATCAAAAGGAGAGATAATTAATTATTTATTTATTTCTCCCTTTGAAGTAGTGGAGGAAATTGTGGGAAACACAAACACAATGAAGAATATTAAGTCATTATCAAAAGTGGTCTTTTAACGTAATGATGCAAGATTTTTTTTCCCCCTCCATGACAAGAAATAGTTCAAGCCACGCCTGCCATTGGAAACTTGACAAGGACCTGCAATTATGCCCTCTTCTATCTTATCCTTCTCCAAATTTACAACTTAATTTACTACAAAATGTTACACAAAGCCAAGTTGCTCTAACCCTAATGCAGAGGTCCCTTGATGCCGGTCAATCTGCCGGACCAAAGAATTTCGACCACACCACCCCGGTTCGGAGGAGAAAACTTGCCCATACTTGTGTTTCACATATGACCCGTGTAACACAGTTTTCATAAAGACCGATGTCGACAAGTTTTTTCTCAATTTGGAGAGATATATGGATGGTTGTTTAGTGGCTGCCTTTATTCAAATTGGAGATCTAAATTTATTAGTACTGTGCACACGCTTTGACAGTTATATAATAATCTTTTACGTCATCATGCATGAATGAAGCCATAGCTTTACTACCATACCATACCATACCATCTCATCTGATCATAACAGTGAATTGCGGAAGCAAGTACTGTGTACCATACATCCGTACAAAATTTTGACTCTCAAACAGAATTTCATGTCCTTCAACATGATGGCTGTCCACACCATAATTTACTTTGTCTTATTATTTAATGAATTTTCAGTTTTTTTGTTTGTTTGCATGGCTATTAGAAATGAAAATATCTACAATTCTAGAAAGGAAAGAACAAATATCAGTTCAAGAAAGGAAACTTGTGTTAGATAATCAAGTTAATTGTATAGGAAATCGCAGTTAGACATATGTGCAAAAATAATTTATCAAAAGTACAACCATTGACAGAAATGTAAGAGTCCCTGCTTACACGGGGAGAGAGGGAATTATTTTCCTTTATTTTATATCTTATAAGTCCAATGCCATGGAATGTCCAAGTTTCAATTTGGTTTTTCATTTCTGGGTTAAATAATATGGAATTATTGGCCAAACCGCATGCACCAACAAAAATAATGAGAGATATTTTGCACGTTTTTCCAACTCTGCTTTTATCTAATGAAAACTGCGATGCAAATGCCAATGCCATGCGTGTTGCTGGTTTGGGAAGAAGGAAACCAATCTCCTTCTCCAAGGATCAAACACCAACTACAAGGATATGGAAGCTGAGAAAAGAGTGCCATGAAAAGTTATTATGTATGCCAAATGATTGATCTTTCTAATTATTTTTTGTCCAAGCCGACTAACCAAAATAATATTGAATAGAATTTTTCAGATTGGACCAAATTTTTGAGCTCCAACAGCAACCTTATATGTGAATTTCATAAACTCTCTTTCTAGGGACTTTCAGGCAAGTGAACTTGAGGAAGCAGAATCAGTTATTCATCATAGCAGTTCTCATCCATTCTCAAGCAACTCACACCTCTAGATTTTATTATATCCAAAGGCCAATTCTTTATTGAAAAAGCAAAATTTTCAAATTGAAAACCAAAAGAAATGTAAGAAATAAGATAAAGGCATGATGTAGTCTCTATCTCTCTATGTGCTCCATATCAAGATGACACAATGAGAAATTTCTCCAAAGAAGTAGTGGAATCTGTCCACCCAAGGACAGCATGTTCAGTTGAGCAGGCTTGTAGCTTCTCTAGAAAACACAAAGAAATTTGGGTTCTTGAAAGAACTAGAGGAAATGAAAGTTCAAGGAACACTTTTTCTTATAGGGTTATCAAACACCAATGCAACAATAGAGACTCCCATCACAACTCAAAACAAGTCGTGCAGATCTTTCACAAATTATCTTGACAACGAATCCATTCGAACAAAGGAAAAATATGAAGATTTGAAGATTTGCAAACAAACTAGTTTATCTGGGCTAAAACCCTAATATGCGGGGAGTTGAAACGGTTAAGATCCCAGTAGTCATATAACGGACTTCCAATCACCACAATGTCATGGATTATCTGTCTTCAATATTTACTATGTAATATTACTCTGTGTGTGTAACACCTAACCTTAGCATCATTTGTATATGTTAAGTCAGCGAGGAAAGAAGGTACCAAATGAGTTCAACCATTTCTGCCAATCAATATGAACAAAGTGTAAGATCTATGTGTTAAGTCACTTAGGAACCGAAACAGACAAGTAACAGATGGCAACCACTACTGCCAATCAACATGATTAACATGTTTCAGGTAAGAACAAGGTGTAACAGAGAATTAAAATCATTCAACATCCTTAAACATCCTACAAGAGGAAGAGATTTACTTGCACCCTTAATAAGTGAAAAAAAGAAAAAAAGATCAATCAAAGCAAGGTTGCCACTTAATAGAGCTAGTGATAGGACAAAAGAACCCACAATGACCAACACCAAGCGTACCGAATTATACATCTGAGAAATTTTATGATTGGCTGGATCAAAAGGGCTTCTCATACTCCTGCGGGGTTGGCTGCTCCCAGGGCCTCAAAAAGGCTGCATAAGTAATTTAAGAAGTATTGTTAGACAAGCAACATAAAGGATTGGAAAAATAGTATAAAGTTGAAGAGCCAAAAATACCATTAAAGGTAAATGCATCACACAACAAATTGCAATAATTACGCTTCCTAATTTTTTAAGATAGTGAAAACCCATAAATCAGTACTTCTTCATATCCTTGTTGCAAAATTTACTGCAACCCAGGACTTTTCTCCTACAAAAAAGGTCGTATTCACACTAATCAATAACCCCTACCTTTCAGTCATTTTGTGTAATAGCTTCCTCATTTCGAACTCTACTACATGGTTGCTATACTATAATGATAAAAACCTAGTAGCCATTTTCCTTTAAATTACTACTAGCAACCTAACATTTAAATATCTATATGTGTTGTATGTAACTAACTCATGGGTAATATTTTTGAGTTTCTTCAACGAATTTTAAATGGAACTGAAACAACTTTACCAAGGTTTAATTGTTACACCTGCACCCCTATCAGATTTGAGAAAATCTACAGATAAATAATGGTAGACAAAATTGTTTTCCTATGAAAAGAAGTTTCGTGCTTTAATCAATCGGATTCTGTGTTCGTCCAGAAGGTTGCAAAACTGAAGAGTATAAAAGCAAACATAATTACAGACTATTAGTTACCTCAAGCAACTCATTCTAGTTTTTCTCATTTTAATTTAGGTTCTTTTGGAGCAAAACTTGTTCAAGTTACATCTAGTATCACTAATTTACAATTCCCATCTCATATTCATGTCCAGTGCAACATATTCAAACACATATAACGAGTTGAAAGGAACAGCTTAGGTTACTTATTGAGCATTTCCTTTGCTTCCACCCATTCTAGGATGACCAAAAGCTGTCAAAATTGATTAAATATATGGAAATTTGTGCACTAACTTGCTGGTAGTTGGTACAAGGCATGTAATAGCTAAAAGCACACTACCATATAAATGTTCTAACACACACACCCACACCCACACCCACACCAATAATCCAAACATCACTCAGACAGAACTTGACATTTGAGATTCATTAGAAAACAAACCAGTGTATTAAAAATGTGGCATACTTAATGGTATTTCTCCAAGAGCCATATATATTGCATCATCGTCGGCAAGAGTCTCCTGAAACAATCGGCCAAATAAAGGGAGAAACATCAGTTGTTTAACGTGTGAGACATATGCTTATAGCAATGCATTTCCATCACAAGACATAAGCCAAATGGGAACAATTATGATGCGTATAGATGTATAAATTCAAGTAATCCATTTATATGCATTTCAGATCAAATAACCACCAGGCATTATGCATTGAATTAATGACAGTACCTCTCCATTATGAAGGCCAATTTCGTTATGCATTGAATTAAGATCCTCTGGTACTGAAGAACAATTTGGGAAATCATTTCCCAGCAATTCCGAGATCATAAGTCCATAACCATCTTGAACATCAGGGATATCACTAGTATTCTGTGCATGGTTAGGAAAGCCCTCCAGAGGAGTAAATTCAGTCTGTGGCCTGTATATTGAAACAAAATTAGATCAAAAAGAAAAATACATGTCAAAGAAACTAGGAAAAAAAAACAGACTAACAAATAAAAAACTATCAGCTGCAGTTCACAAAGCACTTAAATCTAAATGGAGAGAGCCAAACTGACTATTCTACAACGTTTTTTCTTTTATGGGAAGCAAGGTTTTACTATATTATTATCCAAATAGAAAATCATATCAATTTCATGAAGTTGAATGCTAATAGGATAAACTTACTTTCTTTCTGCATCATTGAAGGCTTTGTTTTCTTGGATAGAGTCATTTTCTAAATCAATGACTTCAATCTCTTTAACATCGACAGTGTGTCTACTGTTCTCACCAGGCACATTGGAGTTATTCATTGATAAGCCAACATCAACAGGAGCTACTTTTTTCTTCATTCCAGAATTAGCCCGATAATCTATTATAGGATCAGTATCACGATTCTCGTGTACATCACAAACCTGCATGAGATTAAGGTCGCAGATCTTGAATGAATTCTGAAAAGGCTTCTTTTCTGGCACAAACTCGATGCAGGCTTCACCTCCATCTTTTTGGGATTGGGATTCATTCATCACCGAGCTCTTCTGATCAACAGCTATAATCAATTTCTCACCAGAACCGTTTTCTTCCAGTGAATTTACTTTCTTTTCACTCAAGTTTGAAAGCTCGAAACAATCATCTGCCTCTGTACCCATGTAAGGAAGCCATTGTCTTGGTTTTTTGGCTTCCTCCAGCTGATCATGTTCTTCCAAAACCCTTTTCTCACCCCTTTCCTTAACTACAAAGCTGGAACTCCTAAGCCCTACAGGTCCCTGAGTTGATTCTTGCACATTTACAAAAGCTCTACCTGGCAAAGACTGGGACCTTGCATATCTGTTCTGCTCAATACTACCATATTCAGGACCTGATTCCACCAAATTTTCAGCAGAATGACTGGACTGAGCTTTAGAAGTTTCAGGGTTGAGACAATTATCATAATGAGTTTTATCTAATAGTGTGGTACCTAAAGAAACATCAACGGAACCGTTTTTAACTAAAGCTTGACATTCTTTGTGTTCGACGCCAGCGTCAGAGGTGGTCCCCTCTTGGGTATTTGGAAGTGGATCATCAACCTTTGGACCCCTATGCGTCAATGATGAGCGGATTCTAGTGGGCACCTTGGCAAATTTGCAGAGTGTTAGCAAGTCAGTCCCATTCTTGCCTGAGGAATCACCCTCACCCTCAGCTTCTGCAGCACCAAGCTGCATCAGTAAGTTCTCCGAAACACTTTGTTTCTCAGTTTCCTCATTGTTGGCACAATCTTGATCCTTCATCTCTTTATCCGATACCTTGGCAGGTTCCTCACCAACTTCATCAGTTTCATTTGGACCATCTTTCCAAGCTCCAGAAGAACTTGGTTTTGAACTCATATCATCATCTGGGTATCGGCCCTTGTTCAATTTAGATTCCGAATCCACTGCATCCTCACTCTTGGGCCTCAACTCGCTTGGACTGGAGTTTTGTTGCAATGCATTATTACCAGCATCTTTACTGAGCTTCTGCTCCTCATGGTGTCCAGAAACAGAACCTTCATCACCCTCCCTATCAGAGGAAGCCCTACTATGTCTATCCGAGAATGAACCACTCCTGCCATAGTCTCGTCCCCAATCCGAGCCATAACCACCCCGATAAGATCCAGCCCCATTTCTCCTCTTTCCCTTGAAATGATTCCTTGTGTTGCTGCTAAATTCATCAACACCAAACCTTCCCCTTCTTGACCCTCCATCCGAAACCGAATTCCCCAACCGAGCAAGAGCCGAAGTCCGGCCTTCTGATGCAATTTGCAAATGGTCAGCCTCCTGAAACTCCCCCACTTGCTTCTTTAAACTAGTGTTCTGCCATTTGGCGGGGAGCGCATTCGGAGGCAGCAGCCCCTGAGATACCAAATACTCAGCGGCAAGGCGCCCCGCTTCCATAAAGATGTCGCCTTTGCGGGGCGGAGCTGGAGGCGGAGGCGGCGGAGCCGGAGGTGGCTGGAAAGATTTGGGGCGGCCAAAACCGCGATTGAAGTTTCGGTGTTCGGAGCTGTAAAAGCTATGGCCCCTCAGAGAAGTCTCTGGGGAGATCCGAGAATTGGGAGCCATGCCCATCCCCATGCCCATGGAATTGGACCTGTACCCATTTCCAGGATTGCGATGCCGGGCATGCATATTTTATTTGTGGATTATAATACAAATGAAAGATGAATTCTTAGTAAATTAAGCTACAAATTCAGTGCATCGCCGAAAAGAGTGTTCTTGTGGGTTTCAGGCACCTTGCAATTCAGAATTGAGCTCAAATGAGGTTACCCACCTACCAACAGCTGTTCATCCAAAGCGTAACACCTAAAAATTGCCTCTCTTTGTTCCGATCTTTCCAAATTTTCCTACCAAAGATTCGAAATTCAAAATTTACAATAACAGATTTGTCTCTCGGGAGGAACAGCTGAAATTCTGACCTTACTTTCTAGATTTTGGAAAATCGAATTTGATTCGATCCAACCAGCTCCCAAATTCGTATCACGGAGTTTTCAATTGCAGATCCACCTCAAATTCCCAATCTCAATCTGAGAATCCTAGCTCTCTCCATTTTCCCCCTTTTGCAATGAAATGGAGGCCGCGCTTGTTTATCAGTCAATTTTTTGGTGATCAGCAGAGCAGGTTTGATTTTTGGTTATTTACTTTCAGGAAGAAAGTGAATAAAGGATGAAAATTAAATTATATAATCCGTAATTGCCTCTACGTCACCTCCGCACTATCGTCATTTTAACCATTTTCTTTAAATACGGCGCTGCAGATATTAATCTCAGACAACTTTATTTTTAACATTTTACCAGAAAACAAATTTGAATTTTCAACGGCCCAAAACCAGCCCATACCATATCCCCAGTTTTTGAAAAGGAATAAAACCCAAAAGAAAAGCCCACCCACTTGCCAAGCCTGCTAATTAAAAATAGTAAGAAAAAATTATTTAATATCTACTATTTATTAGACTATCGTTTGTACTTAAAAAAAACTATTTAAGTATGTTTTTATCTACATGTACTAGCATTTTAAGAGGTAAGGTTCGTTATGTCTCTAGTGTTTTTTGTTGTTGTCATTAATAAAATTCACCCGTCGAGTTTTCAATAAGTTGTAAGTACCTAAGAAAAATTTAGCTCATGCCACTTTTAAATGTTGGGTCCACATAGATAAACACACAAATTTCACTAGAAATCAAAGCCCTAGTGATAGGACTTTGATTTAGAAAGTTGTATCCTAGTAGAGCAAACTCCCTATTTAATTTCATTATTCTATTTGTTGTTTAAAATATAATTACTAAATAAAGTAATTAAAAAAGACTAACATATTACTTAATTACATATATTAAATTAAAGAAGTAGGCCAAAAAACAAAAGTAAAGAAACTAATTTTATACTTAAATTTTTTTTTTTTTCAAAGAAAAAGTTGTCCCGACGATGTTCGTCAGCAAAGGACAAGGGCCTAGGTGCCATGTGTTAGAACAGTTATACTATTTTTTTTTTTTAAAAAAAGGAAAACTCATATAGCCGCACGGCTATACTATTTCTTAAAAAAAAAACGTAGTATAGCCGATCGGCTGTACTATTTTAAAAAAAAATTACAAACCCGAGTATAGCCGCCCGGCTATACTATTTATAAATTTAAAAAAAGCACCGGTCTCGAGTAAAACCGCCCGGCTATACTGATTTTTCTAAATTTAAAGAAAAACATAGTATAGCGCGCGGATAGACTTGTTTTTTTCCCCCAAAAACCATAGTATAGCCGGCCGGCTGTACGGTTTTTTTTTAAACATTAAAAAACCGAGTATCGTTTTGCAGCATCAGCATCCTCTTTCCTATTTATTGGTCGGACAAAAGGGTCACGATGAGCAAGGGCAGCTGCAATTGTTAACGCAAGATTCAGGCATTGAAAGATAGAACCCATTAGAAGCATCTTCCCAATGTTTGGATCCAATGGTAGCGTGCAAAGATGGCGATCTGTCATGTAAGATTTTTCAGTCAACTACGTACCATAGTTGATATTCAGTAGAGACTTGCATAACTTACATGCCAAGCGGAGTAAGCTCCTCTATGTTATCTAAAGTTCCAGTGGTTTTGAGAAGTTCGATTGCATTTTGAACAGCAAGAGGATCTGGTGGCTGAAGTACCTTAGCCAAAAACACCCACAGCTCCAAGCTGCAAACTTGCAAAGGTGTTCGGAGAATTTCAGGTAACTGATATTGGAGCAGTGCATCATGGATAATTTTTGGATATAGTCTGTAACAAACTCCAGGCTGCACAAGGCCAGCACGCCCTCGCCTCTGGAATCATCACCAAAGCAATAAAATTTAATAAAATGTTTATTTTGACAAACCATAAATGGATCCAGCTTGGTTGAGTCTCAACAAGTTTGACATACAGGTAAAACCTTGAATTCGGTTACTTCTGGTAGTAAATTATAACTGATGTGCTGAAGCCTTTGAAATCCATGATGGTAATAGACAAGCCAACTTGTTTAAAGCATCATAACATACACAACATCATCTATGGTGATACTACTCTCTGCTATGTTTGTAGCCAGTACAATTTTTCTTAGAAATAGATTGAGGAAATTTAGTATTTGAAAAAACAGGTGAAATAAAATAGGGGGAATCAGAGGTTAATAAATTATAACACCATGGATCATGCAGGTGTCGGAAACATATCAGAAAAATTGTATTACCAACTGTCTAAGTAATACTCCAGTGGTGCAAAATTCATGTTTTTTCGAGCAGAACGTTTTGATTCCAGGCGGATCTAATAACCAACAGTTTCACCAAGATTCTCTTCCCTTTTAGAGGATATACGAGCGGCAACAGACACAACAGAAATACGACGAGGTTGTGTGCGTATTATGTTGCAGTCAACACCATGTAGACGTGAAATCTCATGGTGCTGACTGCAAACATGTTTAAGTTCCCACATTGGAACAATAAAGTTCCTTGGAAGTCTTTATAAGACTTAGAGCATCCACAATGATGCTCTCTATTTCTTAGCTAAAATTTGGCTAAGAATATAAAAAAGCTATTTTAGGAGCTCTCTAAAAAATTTCAACTACAATCATACTCCCTAATTTGGAGAGTCATAAATGCTATAACTCTTTTTTGATTGGTCCATCACTATTAAAAAATAAAATAAAAAATGGTTAACATTAAATATAGGTTCGAAATACTCATTAAATAAAACAGCATTAAATTATAGGGAGCTACTAGGAGTCCTTTCTCTCTCCTCAGATTTAGGAGCTCCTAGAGGACTCCCTATTTTAGGAGGTAGATAGGGAGCGTGGTTGAGCATCTACAATGGGCTCCCTAAATCACCTCCTTAGACAAATTTTAGGGAGGAATGGTAAAAATGCAACTCCAACCACGCTCCCTATCTACCTCCTAAAATAGGGAGTCCTCTAGGAGCTCCTAAATCTGAGGAGAGAGAAAGGACTCCTAGTGGCTCCCTATAATTTAATGCTGCTTTAATTAATGAGTATTTCAAACCTTTATTTAATGTTAACCATTTTTTTAATTATTTTTTAATAGAGATGGACCAATCCAAAAAAGAGTTATAGCATTTATGACTCTCCAAATTATGGAGTATGGTTGTAGTAGAAATTTTTTAGAGAGCTCCTAAAATAGCTTCATTGTGGATGCTCTTACTATTGGAAATAGAATAGTTTGTATTGGCTATGCAAGCGGCCCAATTGAGTGGCTTGTGGGTATGGCTTAAGGTTAAATGCTTAGTTAGTTGGGTCAATGGTTAATTAATACATTTAATTAATCAAAAGATAGGTCTTGGGGCTCTTGGGCTCTGTGATTCAAATTAAAACTAATTAGTTAATTATTTAAATAAAAAAATTTCACGTACTTTTTACAAAATTTTCAGTAACACACACAAATTCACGTATTATACAAATAATTCTCACATATTATTGAATAAGAATAACATATAGTATAAAAATTATATTAAAACATCAAATAGAGGAAGATTAATATCTACTTTGGATATGTTGCAAATTAATATCCATAAGGTACAAATGAATGCAACTAGGTTTATTGTTAATTTTTTAATTAAATCGTATAGCCGTGCGGCTATACTAGAATTTTTATTAAAAAAATCGTATAGCCGGGCGGCTATACCTATTTTTGACACGTGGCTTTAAACGAAAGAGGTTCTTTATTTTTTTTAACAGGAGAACAGCCGACCGGCTATACTCAGTTTTTAAATTTTTTTACAAAAGACATGTGTTGACACGTGGCGCCTAATGGCTGGAGCCTTTTTAATATTAAAAAATAGTATAGCCGCACGGCTATACGCAGTTTTGAAATTTTTTTAAAAAAAGACATGTGTTGACAGGTGGAGAATAATGGTTGGGGGTCTTTTTTTATATTAAAAAAATAGTATAGCCGACCGGCTATACTTAGTTTTGAATTTTTTTAAAGAAAGACAAGTTTTGACATGTGGCGCCAAATGGTTGGGTTCCTTTTTTATATTAAAAATTTGTATAGCCGGTCGGCTATACTCAGTTTTGAAATTTTTTTTTAAAAGACATGTGTTGACACGTGGCTCCAAATGGGTGGGGGACCTTTTTTTATATTTAAAAAATAGTATAGCCGCCCGGTTATACTTATTTTTTTAAATAAAAAAATATAGTATAGGCGATAGGCGGTTTTTTTTATATTTATTTAATATATAAAAAATTTAATAAATAGTATACATGAGCGGCTATAGTCTTTTACATATGTATTCACATATATATATATATATACATATATACACATATGTAGGTGCGTATTTTTCAAGAATACATTCGTGTTCTATAAATGTCTCACTTTTTCTTTAAAAAGCAAGCATACAATAGTCGTATTGTACATGTACGTACGTATTTCTAATGTTTTATACACGTAATTTTTTTTTTAAAATTTCAGTAACACACACAAATTCAAATTAAAACCAATTAGTTAATTATTTAAATGAAAAATTCCACGTACTTTTTACAAAATTTTCAGTAACACACACAAATTCACGTATTATACAAATAATTCTCACATATTACTGAATAAGAATAACATATGGTATAAAAATTATATTAAAATATCAAATATAGGAAGATTAGTATCTACTTTGGATATGTTGCAAATTAATATCCATAAGGTACAAACGAATGCAACTAGATTTATTATTAATTTTTTAATTAAATAGTATAGCTGTGCAG
The DNA here is from genome assembly GCA_020226455.1 of Prunus salicina. Lineage (NCBI taxonomy): Eukaryota > Viridiplantae > Streptophyta > Magnoliopsida > Rosales > Rosaceae > Prunus > Prunus salicina. The sequence goes on from CM035342.1 coordinate 35,507,376, forward strand.
CTATACCTGTTTTTGACACGTGACTTTAAACGAAAGAGGTCCGTCTTTATTTTTCTTTTTAAAAACAGGCGTACAGCCGAGCGGCTATACTCAGTTTTGAATTTTTTTTAAAAGACGTGTTAACACGTGGCGCCTAATGGCTGGAGTCTTTTTAATATTAAAAAATAGTATAGCCGCACGGCTATACGCAGTTGTGAATTTTTTTTTTAAAAAGACATGTGTTGACACGTGGGGCATAATGGCTGGGGGTATTTTTTATATATTAAAAATAGTATAGCCGACCGGCTATATTCAGTTTTGAAATTTTTTTTAAGAAAGACATGTTTTGACACGTGGCGCCAAATGGTTGGGGTCCTTTTTTATATTAAAAATTAGTATAGCCGCGCGGCTATACTCAGACTAAACTTGAAAGCGTGATGTTCGTTCGTATACTTGACAAACTAATTTCCAGTCCCAACAAATTCCAAATTTTAGAGGAGGCAACATAATCCCATATGTGAGAATTGTAAGCACTTCAATCTTTGAGACAAATTTCTTGTTTTGGGTTTACAAATTCAAGTGAAGTAAGCATTCAATCTTCAATCTAATTGAGTGTGCTTAATTACAGAGCATGGAAAAGACCAATTGACCGTGCTCAAGTGATGTAATGAGGCTAAAGAAAACGATTTTCATTAAAAATAGAAAAAGGAAAAGGCAAAAGAAGCAGAGGTGGGTGACCTGGTGAGCAGGAGAAAGTTGATGAATGGCTGTGCAACAGATATCACCAGCTTTCTTTCCAGGACAGACGGCATCAACGGACACTCCATATTCCTGTAGTGCTTAAAATGGAACCATCGCCTCGTAGTCTTCCACGTAGTCCCCCAATACCAACACCACCCTGCGTTCGCCTTTCGCCATTTTCTTGGTATTTGAGAGAGAGAGAGAATTTGGTTGTTGGACTAAACACTTAGATGGACAAAGGAATAGAATATGTTAAAAGTATGGCCGCCTGGCTATACTATATAAATAGAATATCTAATAGTATAGCCGCACGGCAGTACTTCATAAGTAACAGTATAGCCGCGCGGCGGAACTCTATAAATGGAATGTGTTAAAGAGTATATAAACAGAATATTCTAAATGTATAGCCGGCCGGCTATACTCTATAAATAGAATATGTTAAAAGTATAGCCGTTCGGCCATACTATTTAAATAGAATATTTTAAACTGTACCATGCTCCCAGCCACCACCATCTTCTTCGTCATTGTCATCATCGTCGTAAAATTCCGAAGAATTATTGTCTGATCCCAAAACTGGATGAAATTCTGAAGAGTTGTGGGAGAAATTCAAAGCAGGGTTTGTTGTTGTTGTCTTGCTGATGGTAACACTCGTCAAGTCTCCAAATTGGCGGTGGCGTGCTACAAAGCCCTCATATTTTCCCTACCAATACACCTAGCGGCCGCCTAGTGACCGCCTAGCACCCGCCTAGCCCGCCTAGCTCGCCTAGCGCCCGCCTAGCCAGCCTAGCCCGCCTAGCGCCCGCCTAGACCGCCTAGCAACCGCCTAGACCTCTTAGTGCCCGCCTAGCGACCGCCTAGACTGCCTAGCGCCCGCCTAGCAACCCCCTAGGCTGCATAGCCCGCCTCGCCTGCCTAGCCCGCCTCGCCCGCCTAGACCGCCTAGCAACCGCCTAGCAACCGCCTAGACCGCTTAGTGCCCGCCTAGACTTCCTAGACCGCCTAGCGCCGGCCTAGCCCCGCCTAGACTGCCTAGCCCGCCTAGCCCCAGCCTAGCCCGATTAGCGGCCGCCTAAGCCATTTATTCCGTAATATTAACAATATGAGTGAGTGTGTTCAAGGATTTAACCTGTAAAGAAGATTACCGAACAACAACAGATAACCCAGAGCAGTTTCATGGAGTTATCACAATGGTGGCTCTTGGCCAAGTAAGTCTCATGGAGATGGTGTTATCACAATGTGCTATTTGCATTAGCTCTTTATCTTTTCTGTTCTTTTTGTTCATGTCTTGTTTTGATTTGTCTCTGTTACGTGCTATGTTTATTCACTTTAGCACCTCTCGTTGTCATTTTCACCATTAAAGTATTAAGGTTTTTGCTTAAATATCGGTGGCTCAAGGCTGGTTTTGTTAGTTTCCGTTGATTTGTAAATCTTTCGGATAATGTCCCCTGTGTCTATTTGCTTGATATTACAATTTGCAGTTCTATTTTTCTACTTGAAGCCTAGTGCTAGTTCTATTTGACTGAGACCTTTCAATTACATTTCATGAACATTAGTACCCACTTTATGTGAGTAGGCTGGTTATTGTTTTTATTTAGTAACTAGGCTACAAGCACTACTTACCTGACATAGTATCTTTTATTTTAAACATCTTTATTTGCTGATTGTAACCACTTTTCCAATCGAAATCTTTGGGTGTATAAATGTTGTGGGATACATTTCTGAATGTAATTTGGGAAAGCGTGCCAAATGGTCGTGCTATTCATGATATTTTGATGCTTGTTCACAGAATTCTGACTTATGTGTTTGTTCTAAAACAATTGGTTAATGTTGTTGCATCTGTCTTGTAGCACTGCTGTGGTTGCTTACTGCAGCATGTATCAAGACGGGGAGGCCTCAGGCTGCTAAGAGAGCAATTGAACAGGTGGAACAGTGGCTCTCAAAAGACGGGTGGCCAGAATACTATGACGGCAAGGCAAGGCAGGGAGATATGTCAGGAAGCAAGCGAGGAAGTACCAGACCTGGAGCGTCTCAGGATATCTGGTAGCTAAACTGATGATCGAGAACCCAGCCAATCTTTCACTAATCCCTCTTGAAGAGGACAAGAAGATAGCCAAGCCAAGGCTCTTCCTTTTGAGTCAAACCAGTGGCAGCGGCATACATGATGCATTACAGGTATATGAGATTTCTCTTTACCCATGAATGCCGGAGGGAAACTAGCTGATGAAGCTGATTGAGTTGCAGTTTTGTGATTCATTAACATGATTTGCTAGTATGCTACTGAGATATACAGCCCCTGCATTTTCCTTTTCAGTTTCTTAATATCTGGTTTTGAATAGTAAATGGTCTATAGGCATTTTGGAAAGTAATGCAACATGGCCGTTGTTCTGCTTACCAATTATTTGGCTAAGTATTTCAAGCTTTTATGATGGGAATTTGCCTCCTATTTTCCTGCCAAATTCAGTTTGATAGGTGTGCAAATATTTTTCTTTGTGTTGTTGATAAAATTATTTTTACAAATGTGCCAAATTGTGATTTGGGGAAATAAGTAATGTGAGAAACAATATATATTCAAAAGGCTTGTAGCTCAAGTGGTTAAGACAAGTTCAGATTTGTTTTCCTGTCAATATATAGACAGGGGCAAAAATAACAATATATGATGACTCTTAAAAGACCTCGACCCTCAAGTTCATATTTGAACAAGTGTCAAAGTCTGTACTTTTACTCTTTGGCAGCTGATTATGGCTTTGAGCCCAATGCTCTCGACCCTGTATGTTCTTTGTTCTTCAGGTGATTTCTTTCTGTAAAATTACTACTGGATCTTGTTAAGAAATGGTAGGGAGAAAATGAAAATTAGTCTTGGGGTTACAATTTTCTCTTCTTGTTTGCACTTTCAGTTCAAAATTTTGGGGTCTTTAGATTTTGGGCTTGAACTTGAGTTGCTAGTTGTGGATCAAATTTGGGTTATGTGATTTGAACTGATTTTGTTATACGACGTCTCTCCTGTTGCCATATCTCATTATCAAAATGATAATGTGAACCAGTTTGTGTAGTAGACTGCTTGTAGGAGTGTTCATGAAACTAGAACTATATGATGCTCAATGGAACAGTGACAAATTTTCCGAGTTAGAATTTAGAAATAGGTGCAGACATGAAAGGAGTTCGTTATTGCAAAGTACCTTGCCTGCTAGAGGTGCTGTTGATTGTCTTTTTTAAATATTTGTTGTTTCTGTCTGTAAGGATATCATCTTGGCCTTGCTGCTGAGATAAAACCAAATTCAGTATGGATATGATTCTTGGGCATTTGAGCAGTGTTTTCTAATTTTGGAATCCTTTGCATTATTTGGAAATGGTCACATAACGATAGAAATTCTTATTAGATCGGTTAACAGATAGTCCTATTCGAAAAATTAACGACACATATGAATGTTGTCATAGATATGCAAATACAATTACTATTTTTTCTCATGTCGAACAAGATTATACATATACAAACAGAAAATAGATGGTTTCAACTAGGAATATCTTTTAAAGAAATATTCTTTTTATCTACTACTGAGGGGAGTGAAGGTGAAGACATACATCTCCAATGTCCTCTCCTTGACCTCCTCTGTTTGTACTCAGACTTCATAAACAAATTCACTTGAACACAAAACCAAGCAGAGAAAATGGATGTGTTCTTGTGATGAATAGGCCCTCTTGCTTCTATTTTTCCCTTCACTGCTATATTTTTTATTTATGAAATAAATTGTTAATTCACAGAAATGAAAATCTAATATCATGTGAAAAATACACTCTAGATGCAGCAACAAACGAAAAGGACACTTCGGTGGGTGATAAATCAAATTTCAATATAAAGCACAGGTAATAGGCATATGAATATATTATCCCAATAGTCACAATATTCATCGCCTCTGCTGATAAATTAAAATTTCAATATAAAAGCACAAGTAATAGGCATATGAATATGTTATCCCAATAAGTCACGATATTCATTCCTTATGTTGGGAATAGCATACAATCTGACATCAGGATTGGGATTCGCAGGCAAGACAGAACTTACTTGCATGGAACATGGCATATACGGATCAAAAACAGACTATTACTTGGTCCCTCATTGATACAAGAGGCAGCATATCATCCTTGTCTTAATCTTTCATGAATTAAGTATATCACATGCAAGCGGCTGACCAAGTAAACAGCAACTAGAATGATACTTGAACATCAAGCAATGCCATCAGTTGCGGAATGAACTCCGGCTGGCCTGGCCACGCTGCTCCAGTAACCAAATTTCCATCAGTGAAGCAACGATCTATTGGATCAGGTTCCAGCCATGTTGCTCCCGACAAAACCACATTAAGCTTCACTGCTGGCTATGCAGTGCATTTCTTTCCCTATAAATGTAGGCAGTGAATAACAACTAGGGCATGCTAAAAACTTCATAAGGTGCAAATAAGTAAATTCACCACAATCAGAAGAATCAGAAACAAACAGTGCAGAACTTCAAGGTGGTTGCTTTTGGACTTTCCAGTAGAATCTTCACTCTGATACCACTTTATGTACATAGAAGATAAGTAATGTTCCACTTACAAGTCTGACGATACACCACACTCCACCTAACACATTATAAGACACAGAAACTGCCTAGCTTATACCCTAACCTTGCTAGGTGATTCCTATCTTAGCCTAGTCTTGGTGGTAACAGACGGAAAATCAGTAAAATTCGTAACCAAATCATTATTGTGGTTGTCAAAAGCACAGAATTGAATTAGTAAAATTTATAATTCGACTTGATTGATAAACTTAAAGGATAAGGACTTTGCATCATGTTTCAGGAAACAAATGTGTAGTCTGGAGGAAAAAGAAAAGTACCAAGTGGGGAACTGCTCTTAAATGATTATGTCGATAACCTTACCTGCAGAACACCAGCAGCAGCTAAAATCTGCTGCCCATGGCAGATGGATGCAACTGGTTTCCCAGCTTCCACGATTTGCTTCACTATTTCAATAACTTTCTCATCATATTCTGGAGCTCGACCTCCAGGGATTACAAGAGCATCGTAACTTGAGACGTCAATAGTATCAAAATCAGCTGTTAAAGTGAAATTGTGGCCTGGCTTCTCACTGTAGGTTTGATCACCTTCAAAATCATGGACAGCAGTTGTGCAGATATCACCAGCTTTTTTCTTGGGGCAAACTCCATCAACATGGCATCCTAGAGCTTGAAGGGATTGAAAAGGCACAGTTATCTCATAATCTTCCATGAAATCCTACAAACATTGAGGGAGAAAAATTGAATGATGCTCAGTAGTAACTGTATAAGAATTAGTTCCTTAACAAACGACAAACCCCTTTAAGGGGTTACTTAAATCACACTAAACAAGCAGCCAATCTTGATTTATTAACAATCTTATCACTGTTGTTGAACAAGTACAAGTTTGATCCAGAATAACAAGTAAAAAGAATATTTTGATGTAGGACAGCTTAAATAATCAGCCTACAACTGCATATATGGTGGGCTTTAAGGTTCGTCAACTTGTATTTTTAACTTTTGGCATTGTAGAGTTTCAGTAGGGATTCAAAGGATTAGATTTTGAAGGGAAAAGGGCTGGTTCAAGAAAATAGGTTGCATGAAATCTGAAAGCAACTAAGTTATGGATTTGGGGCTGCGTTTGGACTTCGGAGAGCTAATAAATGGTAATATGGGCAATCTTTAGGGTTTTAGGGATTTAGTTGGGGGAAGGAAGAGAAGGATTGAACTGTAAAGAAATAAGCAAGCATTTTTAGTCCTTCATTCAATTTCAACATAAAACTTGAGATTTGAGATTCTTGAGTAGTCTACAACCCTTGGAATCATGATACTAAATGTAAAGAAATTCATAAGGGAGTTAGTTACTTGTCTATGTATCGTTCCAAATCCAGAATTCACACGACCTGAAAATAGGCAGTATGCATGTTTGGATTTACCTTCACATTTCACACAAAAGACCTGAAAAACAAGTATTCCAATGTAAAACACAACCCAAATAAGCAAACCTATGAAGCATACCGCCAAACACATTGCATACATACATAGGAATGAATAATAAAACCACATCACAATTTGTGGCAAATCTGGTAAAGGACGCGCCCGGGCCTAGGTGCCTCGTATCAAACTATTAGAGCCGTGCGGCTATACCATTTTTAAAAAAATTAGAAAAAAAGAGTATTGCCGCGCGGCTATACTATTTCTTAAAAAATTTCAAAAACAATCTCGTGTACTATATATGAATATATCCCAGCGCCTAAGGAGTAGAGCCGCGCGGCTATACTATTTTTAGGAAAAAAAGTAGAAAAAAGCATATATCGAGCAATTCAGAAAAACTGAGTATAGCCGTGCGGGTATACATTTTTTTTTTCTTTTCAGTATATCTATAATGATTGCCGGCATTGGAGGGGTAAACTTTTCAGCTCCTGTGCTTTCTCTTCATTTTTCTTCGTCATGTACATCACTTAGCGCTCGAGCCCTCTTGTATATTTCTTGACATTAGATTGCGATTGTAACTGGCCTGTTCACTATCCAAAACAATGCTGTGGTAATTGCACCTTTATAATTACCTAGTTTTTGTTTTTCTCCTTTACTTGTTTTAATGCGTGATAAGATTGTTGCGCCCCTCCCTTAACCTCAGTTCGATCATCCTTCCTATACATTAGAGTAGTTTAAAATATTGCATTGTTAAAAACAAAACAAAAAAGTCATTCTTCAACTGAAGAATTTGTCTTGATTGACCATGATTAAACAACAGGACAACAACAAAGAGGTGCTGCCAATGGCCTTGCCATGACTGCAATGTCTCTGTTCAAGGCAGTTGGTCCAGCTAGTGCCGGTGTCCTGTAAGTTCACCAAAACACTAAAAGTTGGCTTGTTGCCTTGCCTTACCTTATACTTCAGCTATATCATGTCTAATAACAGATTTCCTTTTGCTAGTCATATTTCATCTCTCGACAGGTTTTCTTGGGCAGAGAAACGCCAGAATGCTATCATCCTCCCAGGTATCAATCATACCCAACCAACTTTTCATCATGGATTTTTGTTAGCTAAAAAGTTGTGCTTTTTTTTTTTAAAATTGTCCACATACTCGCAATATGAATTTGGTCCAAGCGATTTACAGAGTGCATGATTAATTAATTTGTCACATGCATTGTTGAATCTAATCATGTGCATTGAATTTAGCTTAGGCATATATATATTTGTGATGAATTCGATAAAATTTATGTAACCATATTGTTTTAGCTAAATTTACCACTTGGTATATATTGGATTAATGTAGGTGTGCAGGTGGTTTTCTTCATCCTAAATGTGGTTGAGGCAATCGCAGTTCTGATGACATTTAAACCGTTTCTTACTCAACGTAGAGATGATTGTAAATGGAAGTTTTTGCCAAGTCCTGCTACAGAAATACTTTGTAAATATCCTATCCTTTGCCCCACTCCTATTTTATCCACTTACACTCCTTTTTTACTAAAAAAGGAGTGTAAGTGGATAAAATAGGAGAAAAATGAGTGGGGAATTCACCACTCTTATTTAAATAACAAAAAAAAAACAAAAAATCCAAAATTTAGGCTTGTAGCTCTAATAATAGAACAAATGAGAAGGCCTGCATATAACCCCATTACCGACAAGACCAAGCTTTGCACCCTCCAAATGTTGAAAATTCATTCTCTACATAAGTTTCTTGAAGATTTGCATCCTTAAATTTAGTATAAGTTGTTGTCTTCATATTCTTCAAGTCTGCACGTTCTCGACTAGCCCCCTCTAAATTTGCATTTGCCAGATCAACATCAAGCAATTGTGTAGAGACCAAGCAAGCCCCCTCTAAACTTGCATTTCTAAGATCAATATCATGAAGCTCTGTAGCAACCAAGCTTGCTCCCCAAAAGCTACAATTTTTCTTTGCAGAGCCAAGATTGGCACCAACAAATATACGGAGATTTGCCCCTACAAATTCTGAACTTTCCAAACTAGCATTGCTAAAGTTGGCTCCCTTAGCATCTACATAATTAAGTTTTGCGCCGTGAAGATCACAATTTGAGAAACACACATTTCTCAGACATGCATAACTGAAATCTATCTTAGTCAAGTCCAATTTCGAAAGATCAAGGCCAGAGAGTTTAACACCTCTAAACCTAATTCTCTCATTTGATTGTATACATTTGATGTATCTATGCACTTTAATTCTGCATCCAACTTTGCAACAATTTGATAAGTACGCATTTCCTCTTTTAGACCAGGCAGCTGAAAATATTCTGCCTCTCTTAGGAGTTGTGAATAAAATCACAAGATGTGTAATCAAGTCACATAAATACACATGCTCTACCAACATGCACTTGAATTGGATCATGTACATGTTGCCGATTCAACCTCGAAATAACGTATTCCAGTATTTATACATAGCATATCAATTCATTAGTGGCATGCACATAAGTTGATTAAAGAAGCGTATAAGAAGCTTGTACCTCAAGTGATTAAACTAGTTACCCAAGCACTTGAGGTCCTAAGGACCTGTCTTTTGATTTATTAAGGGATGCTTAATTGTTTTAATGTATTTAATTAAATAATAACTTGCTTTGTTTTGTTCACAACTTTGTTCTCACACACTTCACTATTGGCCAATATATATATTATTCAACAGCAACTGCAAAGTTAACACAAAGTTTATGGTGTAAATAGGATTCCTTTGTGGAGAAGAATACGATCAGAAAATTCTACCCATATTATTGTTCTCGAACATTCTCACTTGAAGTTACATGTAGATTTATTTTATATGCGACAACAAAATTTGCCAAACTAAATTTCATTGAGGGGAAAGAGAGAGATTACGAAAATTAGATCTATTACATGAGAAAAAACATGAGAGAAGCTCAACGAAGTTAGAAATATTGCAAACAACTTTTTCATACCCAAAAAGTAGGGCAATATGTCTGGCCAGTATCATATGCACAAATATTATCAACGAATTAATGCCAGCAAAAATTGATATCTCAACGAATATAGTCTGGTTTCTTACAAATAAACCCATTACCCAAGGCAGTAACAACCCCAAGCTTTGCACCCACCAAATGTTGCAAATTCACATCTTGTACGTAAGAACCTATAAGATTTGCATCCCTAAAATTACCAGTATTCGTGGCCTTGAGATTTATCAAGCCTGCACATTCCAGACTAGCCGCCTCAAAATTTGCATTTGTAATATCAGCGTGATAAAGCTTTGCTTCATCTAAGATTGCTCTCAAAAAGCTACAATTTACCAAGCATGCACTTTCTACCCTTGCCAAGCCAAGCTTGGCATCAACAAACGAAGCGTCACGGAGATTTGCTCCTACAAATTCAGAACTTTTCAAAGTAGCATTGTTAAAGATGGCACCCTCGGCATCCACATAATTAAATTTTACGCGTGTAAGATCACAACCTGAGAAACACACATTTCTCAGACATGCGTAACTGAAATCTATATTCGTCAAGTCTAGTTTTGAAAGATCAAGGCCAGAGAGATTGAAACCTCTAAACTTCATTGTAGCATTAGATAGTATAAAGTTGATGATATCCCTGCGCGTTAAATCTGCATCCCACTTTGCAATTTGATCGTCCTCCTCCTTGTTTAGAAAAGCATGTATTTCCTCTGTTAGACCAACTAGTTGAAAATATTCTGCCTCTCTCAAAAGCTCTGAATATTTACAACGCTCTTCTAACAAAGGAACAGTCGCATCCCTTAACCAATTAAGGATGTGCCGAAAATGTGTGCCATCCCTGTCAATAAAAACATACCCCTTTTCAGAGTCTTCTTCACACGCAATATTATGGCGTCCACTAAACATTGCAGCAAGCATTGAGTTAGGCTCACGATGAGTTAGAGTATCAACACTTGTGCAAAATTTGTTTCCTCCGACATTGAGGCGAATTACAGAAGATTTCTTCAGCTCCTTCATCGCCATTGCGTCGAAACGAAAGATTTTGGTATTTAGGATTTTCAGAGATAATTTTATTCTTCTCTTAAGGGAGGTATATATAACAACTTACATGTGCAAGGAGCAAGTAACCTAGTACAATAAATACAAAATTCGCAATCAAAACAGGATACAAATATAATAATTAAAATTCGTAATTTACTTACCCTTTCCTAATCCTAATTTGAGTTCCAACTTACCCTTTCTCTCATATTCCCGACTTTCCAGATTTATAGCTTCCACCCTTTCAAATAATAAAAATATGTCACTAATAAATTATGACATGTCATTTTAAACCCCATATCTCAAATCTCGATATTCATTTTAATCACAGAATTGAATGTGGTTCTTTGATAAATAAATTAAAAAAACAATTGAATATTGTTCCAATTATTTTTATTTTTAGAAAAAAATACAAAAAGCTAAACTAACAATTGTTGGTTGATTGACCTTAGACAATGAACAAGAAAAGCAAATAATTAGAAAAGAGAAGTCGTTTTAGTTGAATTTTATCATACTTGTTATAATTTTTGTTTCTTATACAGGAAGATAAGTGGATTGAGGAAAAATTTACGTGGCATTGGGGCTTTAGGAAGAAATCTTTTCGTGTATTGAAATTGCGGAAACATGTAAAATCATCGCTCGCTCTTCTCGTGAATTGAAAGCGAATAATATCCGTAGTATAAAATTTCCACAATCAACACTCCCACTTTGGGCTTTCACATGCCTAATTAAGGCTTGGACATGTATAGCCATTAACCGAAGCACCAACAAGCTTTGCACCCTCCAAATGCTGAGAACTCACATTTTCTACATAAGCTCGTTCAAGATTTGCATCCATAAAATTAGTAGTAGTAGTCGTCTTGAGATTCTTCAAGTTCGCTCCTCTCAGACAAGCATCTTGTAAGTTTGCATTTGTAAGATCAACATCATGGAGCTCTGCGTAATCCAAGCTTGCTCTGCAAAAGCTACAATTTATTAAACATGCACCTTGTACCTTTGCAGAACCAAGATTGGCATCAACAAATAAAGCATCAGGTAGATAACCCCTATTAATTCAGAATATTGCAAACTAGCATTGCAAAAGATGGCAATCTTAGCATCCACATGATTAAATTTTGAGCCATCAAGATCACAACTTGAGAAACACACATTTCTTAGACAAGCGTAACTGAAATCGATATTTCTCAGGTCTAGTTTCGAAAGATCAAGGCCAGACAGATTAACACCTCTAAACCTAATTCTCGCATTAGATTGTATACACCTGATGATATCCCTGCGCGTTAAATCGGCATCCAACTTTGCTATGCTTTTTTTATCATCTTCCTTCTTCTTGTTTAGAAAATCATGTATTCCCTCTCTTAGACCAAGTAGTTGAAAATATTCTGCTTCTCTCAGAAGTTCTGAATGTTTAGAGCAATCTTCCAATGAGGGAACAATTCCATCCCTTAACCAATAAAGGATGTGCCGAAAATGTGTACCATCCCTATCAATAAAAACATATCCCTTTGCAGGGTCTTGATGACGTCTGCTAAACATTGCAGCAAGCATTGAGTTAGGGTCACGCTGAGTTAGAGTATCAACACTTGTGCAGAATTCATTTCCTCCAATATTCAGCCGAATTACATAAGATTTCTTCAGCTCGTTCATCATCATTGCTTCGAAACCTGCCGATCATATAACTTTAGAATTACTCTCTGATGCACTTCAGTTTTTCTGTAAATGTCTTACTAATCCACTCTCTTATATAAATGTAAATGTACATGCTTATCAAGATACACACTTGAATTCATGTACCTGTTGCTGATTCAAACCTCAAAATTTTCAAGTTCATTTAAACCAATGAGGTTGATTGCATCAAATGCTATTCGTACGAGTTGTTTTGTATTCTGACATAAATGAATATTATCATGGCTCCAATTTTTGCTATCTGTTGAGTCTATTAATCACGCAGCGTGACAATAAGAAAGGCAATCAACCGATAGCCTTAAAAACACATAAGCCTGAAATGATTTAAAAGAAAAGAAAAGAAAACTCTCGAAGTATTTCTTGCAATACCGATCGAGTGAAACTAATGTTTGGCCGGAAAATTTATTGTGTGTGATGGCACTTGACATACTGTGATGTCACAAATATCCATATATACAAATTACAATATACATATATGGGAGATAAACTTCCCCACTTTACCAATGTTCAATTTTAGAGAGCCGACTCGTAGCCCACTACTAGCAACATCGATAGTGTCCTCAACTTAACCACCATTGCTAGTAGTGGATTGCGTATGTCTCTCTGAATGTACCCGTGACAGGAAGTTATTTCACACATGATTCACCATTCAGGACTTGCATTAAAAGATTAGAAAGTTTTTTATGATGAAGTCTTGCTAGGTCATTTTGACCAGAAAAACTTTATTGTAATGGGGATAGTACTGTTTCACTATTCCTAGCCAATAATGAAATGACATGTGAAAAAATCAAGGATATTGACCAAAGACGTATTTGCTGGATCCTTTTCCGCTTCATGGCTCTTTAATGAATTTCTCACTTCTGAGACCCAAAAAAAAGCAATCAAGAATAATGCGCGGTGTAAAATACAGGACTTGAAGTGTTTAATTTTACACCAGAAAATTGGGTAGATTTCAATCATTGAATTGTAGTGTTTGTTAAAATCTGACCCCAAAAAAAAGCGTTTCTTAAAACAAAAAATTTGAGATTTAATTCAGGCACCGTGACTTCTTCTTTTTTCCCGTTTAAGGATTGATATTGGTCATCATCTTATTTGGGTATTGCTTACTCCCTATGTTTAATGTTTTTTTTACCCTTAAAAATATTGTGTTAATTTTTTAGTGTATTTTAAATGAAGTGGCGTGCTTATAATAAAAATCAAGCATATCCTAACAGAGGATTCGAATATACAAGGTTTATCTCGATGCAGTTGAATTCATATACATGTTGCTCATTCAAACATCAAAATTTTCAAACCAATGAGGCTAATTGCATCAAATTCTGTTCCTAGAGTTGTTTTGTATTCTAAGTGTTGAACGGGAAATTTTCACAAAAGCAATCAGCCAGGAATTTGACTTGGGATATAATTGAAATTCTTGTCCCTGCAGTCTTATCAAGAAAAAAAATTAAATTAAAAATGAAATAAAAAAAAGATGTATTTGGCTAGATGTGAAACACCAAGAGATAAGCATCTCAGTTGAGAAGTGGTCATGAGTTTGAAATCAAACTCATCATAATATAGCCTCTATAAGAGGAATGACGCCTAGAAGAAAAAGGGGGAGGAGCAAGCGGCACAGGGATCAGAAAAAAAAGACTCTGCAAGGCCACAAAGGCAGCCGTGAGGCTGGAGGAAAAGAAGAACAGCAGCAGGAACAAAGAAAAGTCACAACTCCAAATCTGACTTGGCTGCAAGCAAAAAAGAAAAGCAAGAAGGGACAATGATGTGATGATTCCATCACGGAGCCCAGAACAAAGCCTTCCTTGTGAATCAACAGATTCTTGGCTATGATGATTACGATCATCATAAACAAGAATCTCTCCAAGGCTCGGCTCCGCTCAAATGATTCCAGCAATGTTTTCAGTCCACCACCAACAGATTCTTGGCTATGATGATTACGATCATCATAAACAAGAATCTCTCCAAGGCTCCGCTCCGTTCAGACGCTTCTAGGATGTGCTCAACATCCAATTCACAAGCACTCCATAAGGATGGCTTATCATGATGGGCTAACCATCACAAAACCAGAATTGGTTGCGGTGCCATCAACATACGTAGAGAAGCTCCCAGAATTTTTTGGACTTCTCTTACGGCAGTGGCAAGCCTCTGTGTGAAACCCAACAAATCAAAGAGACCCCCACGGCAATTGAATTGCCTTCCACATGAAACACTTGCTGCCAGCAAGTCAACAAAAAGGAACTTGCAAGGCCACAAAGGCGGAGAAGAGAACAGCCGCTGGGAAGGGGAGAGCATACAAGAGCAAATGAATTTGCTGACGGATTTCTACCAAGAGCAGAAAAGCACGAGATAAAGAAATTCTATATGAATATAGAATTTCTTTGTTATTCGTTCCTAAGGGCATCAAGACAATGAGATTTCTCTCACAGATGCCTTGAGCATCCAAACCCACAGACAAACAGCCAAGGTCGTGCATCGTCAACAAAGGTCCTCCCCGGAAGTCTCTTAGCTTGGGTATGACACCCACAAAACAGATCTTGGATACAAAATCCATCATGGGTGTGTAACCCTCAATCAAACACTCTGTGACCGATCCAATCTGGGTACAAAACCCACAAACAAAACCATGGAGGGTCTAATCTCACAGCAAACAAAAATCAGCCGTGTGCACAAAAGAAAAGAAACAAAGCTTGAAAAGGGAGGCCATCTGATGCAGCCCATTCCTTGAATTTCTCATCTGGGGATTGTTTGCAAACAATCAAAACAGAGGATGGAGGTCTTTAAAAAAGGGAAAAAGGGTAGCCACGTTTCTGTCCTTGTTGTGCAACAAACCAAAAACAAAGAAAGGAAGGAAAGATGGACTACAGCCACGTCTTTGTGTGGCAGCCAAACAAAAGAAATGGCGTCAGCCACTTTGCTTGAAGTGAAGTAAAGTCAAAACACTTCAAATAAAAAAAGGGGTGGCTGTACGCCACCTACTTGGTTTGCTGGGATCAAAGTAAGGAAGCAGAAATTGGGAAGGGCCACGTTGGGGCAGCCCATGCATTGAGTTCCTCATCTGCTGGTTGTTGGTTTCTTAGCAAAATAAAGGGCCCATTCTTTGTAAGTGTCCACTAAGCTCAGGAATATGCTTTACAATATAAAACAAGCATTGAGCTTCACATTGATGGAAGACAAGGTGAAGGTTTGAAACCAAAGGCTTCTTCAAGTCCCTCACGTCACTTTTTGTGACTGCAACAAATGAAAACAAAGTGCCCAGGCATTTGTGCTCCTTTGTATTCCAAAGGACAAAGACGTGAGTTCACTACTTGCAGTACCAAGCTCTGCAAGCAAAAGCACAAAAGTGTCAGCAAGGGTTCATGAGAACTAAATCAATTGACGGTCAAGAAGGCTCAATAAAATGCTTATGGCATTCGGGTCTATCTGCTTCAATTCCCATATGCAAGATGGCTACCAAACATGCCCACAAAATCCCCATACAAAATTACAAGATTTGATGGCCCAAGACATAATGGTCTCATACCCATGGGGCTCGTCTCACATCTCAAGATCAGTCAGTCTCAAGCCAACATTCCAAGCCTTGACGGTCTCAAATATAACGGGCTTGGTCATCAAAAATTCCAATTGATGAATAATTGGTACAAAGTCTCAAATTCACAAATTATGGATTAATGGGCTCAAACAAAAAAAAGAGTTCCATTAATTCCCAAATCACCAAGTGAAGACCCAACTGGTACAAAACCACACCAAGTCCCAAGTGCAATTGTCAATTACAGGAAAAATTAATGGGATGATTGAAATCACTCATTATTTTTCTTGAACATTGACAAAAAGAAAAAAATGGTACAAAACCATCCAATTTTCCCCATGGGTCATCTACCCATGCAAATCTCATTGAGATTAAATTCAAATCCCCTAAACAGAAATTCTCAATTAATGGGCCACACTCACCCGTTAATTTTCGATTTTTCTCATGGGTCATCTACCCATGAAAATTTAATTGAGATTAAATTCAAGCCTCTCAAACAGAATTCTCAATTAATGGGCCACACTCACCCATTAATTTCCAATTTTTCTCATGGGTCATCTACTCATGAAAATTCCAATGAGATTAAATTCAAATATCTCAAACACAAATTCTCAATTAGTGGGCCACACTTACCCATTAATTTCCAATTTTTCCCATAGGACATCTACCTATGAAAATCCCCAAATTGTCCCCAAAGACACAAATTCTCAATTAGTGGGTCACACTTACCCATTAATCTCCAAATTTCCGAACTACGCTGGTTTGATCCCATCAAGGGTACGTAGGCAGTCTAGCATCCAAATAGACACAACCGCAACCAAATTCCCATCAACCAAACCTCCACCCAAATCATTTCCGAACTACGCTGGTTTGATCCCATCAAGGGTACGTAGGCAGTCTATCATCCCACTAGACGCAACCACAACCAAATTTGAATCCCTGGTTTATTCTAACCACATTCGCCCAAACATTTTCCCAAATGCATATGTCAATTGTAGAGAATTAGTGGGTTAACCAAAATGGCTCATTAATTTTCTTGGACATTGACAAAGAGAAATATGGTACAAAACCATCCAATTTTCCCATGGGTCACCTACCCATACAAATTTCATTGAGATTAATTTCAAATCTCTCAAACACAAATTCTCAATTAGTGGGCCACACTTACCCATTAATTTCCAATTTTTCTCATAGGTCATCTACCTATGAAAATCTCTAAATTGTCCAAAAGACATAAATGATCAATTAGTGGGCCACACTTACCCATTAATTTCCAAATTTCGGAACTACGCCGGTTTGATCCCATCAAGGGTACGTAGGCAGTCTAGCATCCCAATAGACGCAACCGCAACCAAATTCTCATTAATCAAATCTCCACACGAATCATTTCCGAACTACGTTGGTTTGATCCCTTTGAAAAGGGTACGTAGGCAATCTAGAGATTCAATCTAGATGCAACCACCCCAAACACAATTCCATATCGAATCGCTGGTTTATTCAGCCAAATTCATCCAAACGCTTCTCAATCAAATCCATTCAAATTGCTCCTTTTGCGATGAGTCATTTATTCATTGCGAATCTTTGAACTACGAGTGGCTTGATTCCCGTGAGGGATACGTAAGCATCCTGAGGTTGGACTTGGGAGCAGCTGCAAAACCACACACACACATGTTGTTTCTTTATGATGGAATCAAAGGGTTTTTCCTTTGTAAACAAGGGATTGTAATTAAGAGACTTGCGTCTCGAATGGGTCGAACCTAAAATAATAAAACCCCATTAATTAATTAGTGGTGGTGAAATTATGTTGGGAGGTTCACATTTTCCTTCAACATAATTTTTGGCACGCCCGGTGGGACCCATTTACCTTTTCATCTCCAATCATAAAGTGACTAATCATATTTACTTTGTGTTTGTCTCAGGTTATTAAAAACCAAACAAGGGCACCACAAGATATGCTCTACTTCCAAGAGCCCCTTCAGAGTCATGGTTAGCAAGGCGACTGCAAAGGTCATTAATGCCCAAGCCACAAGAACTCCATCTAAGAAGGCAACCCCAAAATGCAAGAAAAGGGTTGTTAGAGCTCCAAGGAAGAAAGTTAACTGTGAAGTTGTCCAAATCAAAGATTTTGAAGTTGTTGCAATAAATGCCAATAAGGCTAACTTCTTCAAAGACATTAAGGTTCCAAGCTTCAACATCGATGGTTGCTAATGCCACAAAGGACCAACCATTGTCAACTTGAGCATCACAAAACCTATGATGGTGATTTCTGCTGAAGAACACTCACTATCCACGTACGCTCACCAAGTGGTTAAATCATCAAGGTTGAACAAGGCCAGCAATTCATAAATAAAAATAGAGCAAAGTAAAGCTCTGCCAGTCAAGTGACGAGAAGGTGAGCACCACAGGGGGCAGTTCCCCCCACTTTCCAGTCAAATCAAGTCAAGATATGAAGCTGACATGTCACATGGGATAATCCCCTCAGCTCAAAGTCAAATCGAGACGTGAAACTGGTATAACACAGGGGGCAGTCCTCAAGTTACAACTCCAGTCAAGACATGGAAGTCAAGTCAAGACATGAAACTGATGTCACAAGGAGTAATCCTATCAGTTCAAAGTCAATTCATGACACGAAACTGATGTCGCAAGGAGTAGTCCTGTCAGTTCAAAGTCAATTCAGGACATGAAACTGATGTCACAAGGAGTAATCCTATCAGTTCAAAGTCAAGCTAATGCATGAAGCTAATATCACACAGGGGGCAGCCCTCAAGTTGCAACTCAAGTGAACACATGGAGGTGAAATCAAGACATTAAGCTGACATATGTCACAGGGGCAATCCCCTCAGCTCAAAGTCAAGTCAAGACATGAAGCTTATATATGACAGGGGGCAATCCCCTCAGATCAAAGTCAAGTCAAGACATGAAACTGATGTCACAAGGAGTAATCCTATCAGTTCAAAGTCAAGCCAACACATGAAGCTGATATGTCACATAGGGCAATCCCCTAAGCTCAAAGTCAAGTCAAGACATAAAGTTTATAGCTGACAAAGGGCAATCCCCACAGTTGATATATGACAAGGGGCAATCCCCTCAGCTCAAAGTCAAGTCAAGACGTGAAACTGATGTCCCAAGGAGTAATCCTCTCAGTTCAAAGTCAATCCAAAACATGGAACGCACATGTCACATGAGGCATTTTCAAATTCCCAAGGGGAAGCCAAGACATTCAATGGGTCGTACTATTACTCCAAAGCAATGGGTGACGCAACATCATTCATGAAGGACGCTTTTAGCCCCAAATGTGATGAGGTAATGAATTTTTCAAAACCAACAATCCAAGTTCGAGGCTAGAAGATAAAAGAAAACACAAAGCCTGCAGCCATGCTAGTCTTGTTTACTATTGCGGATGAAAATAGCCGAACAAAATGCTCAAATAGCTTGACTAATGGTTTAGTCCACTCCAAGAATAGTCCAGACAAGCGTGAAAAGAAAGAAGGAACAAGGAGGCAACAAAGAAAGTTCTCATCCTACAAAAAGGATGCACATGAACAGCTTGCAAGCTCTCTTGCTGCTCTCGCTCAATTGTTTTCAACACTGTTCTTCACAAGACAATATGAGACTAAAGAACAGGTCTTACAGTGCACCATAGCCCGTGGAAAAAACCACAATGTTGATACTGAAGTGGACGAGGTCACTTTACGTTCCGGTCAAGCATATCATATATGTTAAAAGAAATTGAGCTTTCTTAAAATTTGAGCGTGGGAAAGTCATCCAAATATCCTTTTTGAAATGATGTGACAATGAAAGTTCCAACTACTGCCGTAAGACAAGTGAACCCAAGTGGCACTCTACCTTGTCACTGGCGAGGTTGGCACAAAGGTTAACCAAATCTTGCTGGATTGCAGTTTCGCAGTGAATGTGATCCCAAAAAAAAGATGCTACATGTCATTAAGATCTGTGAACGACAAATGCTCTCTCCAGTGTTGACCATACCATACATGGTTTCAGTAAACTCAGGCAAAAAAAGCCACGTGCTCCCTATCACGCTGCAAATGGAAATGTGAAATTCTCTACGAGCGCTTTCGTCTATGCGACAATGTCCTGTTAAGTCCTTAATGACTGGACGCATATCACGCCATCTATCCTACGCTCCACCAATAGTTCAAATATTTGTGGAGTAAATGAGGGTTTTAGCCAACTCTGGCCTGCTTATAAGGAAGTGATAAATCACTCAAATGCAAAGTTTTATGGACTGCCTGGCCTTACCTTAGCTCAACCTTCAAAAGCTGAAAAGATAGGTTGGAGAAAGAAGGTGAACAAAAAAAAAAAAACAAAAAAAAAAAAAAAAAAAAACCCAAAAGGCAAAGGCACTTGAGTCCGACAAAACCATTTGAGTAAACTATGCACCTTTTAGGTCATCCTCAAGAGGTGAATGAGTTGTGAAGACCAAGCTAAAGAAAATTTTCAAGTTCTCGATAAGGGATCAAGGAGAGTCCAGTTTGTTGAAACATACAATGGAGTCATACACTTGGGCTCTTCGAAAGATCAATTAGCCCAATTCAGGGGGTAGTATGGTTATAAAAAAAAAAAAATAAAATAAAATAAAAATAAAATAAAATAAAATAAAATAAAATCAAAAGAGCAAAAGGGGAAGAAAAGCAATGCCAACCTCACAATTCAACAAGTGAATGGCATACTCAAAGCAACTCTTCCAAAGCCAAACTCAAACGTTTCTGAACATGAACTTCTCACTAATCTCGAACACTCAATGTTTAGAGGAGATGAAGTGAGTAAAGAGGCGCTTCGCGTCTTGGTATTCAAAAGCCCAGGAGGCAAAAAGCCACCATGCACCTTAGTCTTTCAATGTTCGGAGGATCTTTCCAATCATCAACAAGGGAAGGCTCACATAAACAAAACAAAAATGGAAGATCAAGGTTCAATGAAAGGCAAATTTTCAAAAAAAGGCTCAAAAGGGTTAAAAGGGAACAACGACGTAGCTCAAGTCAATTACACCTTCGCCAAGGAGAAGATAGAGCAAGATGTCAACCATCCTTTTGCAGAGGGATTCCATTGACGTTATTCAACCAGCAGGGACTCACGTCTTCACTGAGGTCTTTGCTAATGGGCTCACAAGTTCTCGAAATCTAAAGAGAAACACGTTTCGCCTTGTGTCAATGCGAAGTTCGTTAAAAAAATTATGTCTAACGGTCCGCTGCATTGGAAACCCGAAAGAGCAGGATGAAAAAATGTTTCTTGGGCCAAAAACCCAAAAAGGTTGCTTACGGTTGACTTGATCCCTCAAAAAGGGTACGTAGGCAATTTAGTCCTAAAAGCTAAATGCAGTCGCAAATCTCAAATGTCTCTTTCTTTACCTCAAATAAAAGAGACGTAGGCAAGCAAGCCCAAAGGCTAGCTCTAGCCACGAATTTCCCACCAATGGTTTTAGCACATGGTTAAACTGCTATATACTACACAAGAACTCCAATATAACATGAGTATAAACTGTGGAGGAAAAAAAAAAAAAAAAACCCATTGGACTGAAAACCCGAAAGGGCGGTTCAAGAAAAAGTTAGGGTAAATAAAATGCTCATTAGGCCGAAAACTTGAAAGGGCGGTCTAAGAAAAAATTAGAGCTAAAAAAAAAAAAGGGGCTCGTTGGGCTGAAAACCTGAAAGGGCGGTCCAAGCAAAAGTTAGAGCTAAAAAGAAAAAAAAAAAAAACGCTCGTTGGACTAAAACCCCAAAAGGGCAGTTCAAGCAAAAGTTAGAGCTTTAAAAAAAAAAAAAAAAAAAAAAAAAAAATGCTATGTGGGCTAAAAACCGAAAGGGAAGCCTAAGCAAAAGAACTACGATTGACTTGATCCCTTAAAAAGAGTACGTAGGCAGTCTAGTTCTTAAAAAAGCTAGATTCAGTCACAAGTTCAAAAATCCCCCTTCATCACCTCAGTTCAAGGAGGGTGAACTACGTTCGGCTTGATCCTTTTACAAGGTACGTAGGCAATCTAGCCTAAAAGCTGGATGCAGCCGTAAAATATCAAAATCCATTTTTTATCCACCAAATGATGAGCACGTGGTTAAACTGCTACACAAGAACTCCTGACCCACACGAGTATAAACTGTGAATGGTTGAAGAAGGAAGCCAAACAAAACCAAACTCTTCTCGAGAAGGGAAAGCTTTCAAGCCTTGCACGTGAAAAGTTGTTTCACGCACAATGCTTGAGGGGGCATCTGTTGAACGGGAAATTTTCACAAAAGCAATCAGCCAGGAATTTGACTTGGGATATAATTGAAATTCTTGTCCCTGCAGTCTTATCAAGAAAAAAAATTAAATTAAAAATGAAATAAAAAAAAGATGTATTTGGCTAGATGTGAAACACCAAGAGATAAGCATCTCAGTTGAGAAGTGGTCATGAGTTTGAAATCAAACTCATCATAATATAGCCTCTATAAGAGGAATGACGCCTAGAAGAAAAAGGGGGAGGAGCAAGCGGCACAGGGATCAGAAAAAAAAGACTCTGCAAGGCCACAAAGGCAGCCGTGAGGCTGGAGGAAAAGAAGAACAGCAGCAGGAACAAAGAAAAGTCACAACTCCAAATCTGACTTGGCTGCAAGCAAAAAAGAAAAGCAAGAAGGGACAATGATGTGATGATTCCATCACGGAGCCCAGAACAAAGCCTTCCTTGTGAATCAACAGATTCTTGGCTATGATGATTACGATCATCATAAACAAGAATCTCTCCAAGGCTCGGCTCCGCTCAAATGATTCCAGCAATGTTTTCAGTCCACCACCAACAGATTCTTGGCTATGATGATTACGATCATCATAAACAAGAATCTCTCCAAGGCTCCGCTCCGTTCAGACGCTTCTAGGATGTGCTCAACATCCAATTCACAAGCACTCCATAAGGATGGCTTATCATGATGGGCTAACCATCACAAAACCAGAATTGGTTGCGGTGCCATCAACATACGTAGAGAAGCTCCCAGAATTTTTTGGACTTCTCTTACGGCAGTGGCAAGCCTCTGTGTGAAACCCAACAAATCAAAGAGACCCCCACGGCAATTGAATTGCCTTCCACATGAAACACTTGCTGCCAGCAAGTCAACAAAAAGGAACTTGCAAGGCCACAAAGGCGGAGAAGAGAACAGCCGCTGGGAAGGGGAGAGCATACAAGAGCAAATGAATTTGCTGACGGATTTCTACCAAGAGCAGAAAAGCACGAGATAAAGAAATTCTATATGAATATAGAATTTCTTTGTTATTCGTTCCTAAGGGCATCAAGACAATGAGATTTCTCTCACAGATGCCTTGAGCATCCAAACCCACAGACAAACAGCCAAGGTCGTGCATCGTCAACAAAGGTCCTCCCCGGAAGTCTCTTAGCTTGGGTATGACACCCACAAAACAGATCTTGGATACAAAATCCATCATGGGTGTGTAACCCTCAATCAAACACTCTGTGACCGATCCAATCTGGGTACAAAACCCACAAACAAAACCATGGAGGGTCTAATCTCACAGCAAACAAAAATCAGCCGTGTGCACAAAAGAAAAGAAACAAAGCTTGAAAAGGGAGGCCATCTGATGCAGCCCATTCCTTGAATTTCTCATCTGGGGATTGTTTGCAAACAATCAAAACAGAGGATGGAGGTCTTTAAAAAAGGGAAAAAGGGTAGCCACGTTTCTGTCCTTGTTGTGCAACAAACCAAAAACAAAGAAAGGAAGGAAAGATGGACTACAGCCACGTCTTTGTGTGGCAGCCAAACAAAAGAAATGGCGTCAGCCACTTTGCTTGAAGTGAAGTAAAGTCAAAACACTTCAAATAAAAAAAGGGGTGGCTGTACGCCACCTACTTGGTTTGCTGGGATCAAAGTAAGGAAGCAGAAATTGGGAAGGGCCACGTTGGGGCAGCCCATGCATTGAGTTCCTCATCTGCTGGTTGTTGGTTTCTTAGCAAAATAAAGGGCCCATTCTTTGTAAGTGTCCACTAAGCTCAGGAATATGCTTTACAATATAAAACAAGCATTGAGCTTCACATTGATGGAAGACAAGGTGAAGGTTTGAAACCAAAGGCTTCTTCAAGTCCCTCACGTCACTTTTTGTGACTGCAACAAATGAAAACAAAGTGCCCAGGCATTTGTGCTCCTTTGTATTCCAAAGGACAAAGACGTGAGTTCACTACTTGCAGTACCAAGCTCTGCAAGCAAAAGCACAAAAGTGTCAGCAAGGGTTCATGAGAACTAAATCAATTGACGGTCAAGAAGGCTCAATAAAATGCTTATGGCATTCGGGTCTATCTGCTTCAATTCCCATATGCAAGATGGCTACCAAACATGCCCACAAAATCCCCATACAAAATTACAAGATTTGATGGCCCAAGACATAATGGTCTCATACCCATGGGGCTCGTCTCACATCTCAAGATCAGTCAGTCTCAAGCCAACATTCCAAGCCTTGACGGTCTCAAATATAACGGGCTTGGTCATCAAAAATTCCAATTGATGAATAATTGGTACAAAGTCTCAAATTCACAAATTATGGATTAATGGGCTCAAACAAAAAAAAGAGTTCCATTAATTCCCAAATCACCAAGTGAAGACCCAACTGGTACAAAACCACACCAAGTCCCAAGTGCAATTGTCAATTACAGGAAAAATTAATGGGATGATTGAAATCACTCATTATTTTTCTTGAACATTGACAAAAAGAAAAAAATGGTACAAAACCATCCAATTTTCCCCATGGGTCATCTACCCATGCAAATCTCATTGAGATTAAATTCAAATCCCCTAAACAGAAATTCTCAATTAATGGGCCACACTCACCCGTTAATTTTCGATTTTTCTCATGGGTCATCTACCCATGAAAATTTAATTGAGATTAAATTCAAGCCTCTCAAACAGAATTCTCAATTAATGGGCCACACTCACCCATTAATTTCCAATTTTTCTCATGGGTCATCTACTCATGAAAATTCCAATGAGATTAAATTCAAATATCTCAAACACAAATTCTCAATTAGTGGGCCACACTTACCCATTAATTTCCAATTTTTCCCATAGGACATCTACCTATGAAAATCCCCAAATTGTCCCCAAAGACACAAATTCTCAATTAGTGGGTCACACTTACCCATTAATCTCCAAATTTCCGAACTACGCTGGTTTGATCCCATCAAGGGTACGTAGGCAGTCTAGCATCCAAATAGACACAACCGCAACCAAATTCCCATCAACCAAACCTCCACCCAAATCATTTCCGAACTACGCTGGTTTGATCCCATCAAGGGTACGTAGGCAGTCTATCATCCCACTAGACGCAACCACAACCAAATTTGAATCCCTGGTTTATTCTAACCACATTCGCCCAAACATTTTCCCAAATGCATATGTCAATTGTAGAGAATTAGTGGGTTAACCAAAATGGCTCATTAATTTTCTTGGACATTGACAAAGAGAAATATGGTACAAAACCATCCAATTTTCCCATGGGTCACCTACCCATACAAATTTCATTGAGATTAATTTCAAATCTCTCAAACACAAATTCTCAATTAGTGGGCCACACTTACCATTAATTTCCAATTTTTCTCATAGGTCATCTACCTATGAAAATCTCTAAATTGTCCAAAAGACATAAATGATCAATTAGTGGGCCACACTTACCCATTAATTTCCAAATTTCGGAACTACGCCGGTTTGATCCCATCAAGGGTACGTAGGCAGTCTAGCATCCCAATAGACGCAACCGCAACCAAATTCTCATTAATCAAATCTCCACACGAATCATTTCCGAACTACGTTGGTTTGATCCCTTTGAAAAGGGTACGTAGGCAATCTAGAGATTCAATCTAGATGCAACCACCCCAAACACAATTCCATATCGAATCGCTGGTTTATTCAGCCAAATTCATCCAAACGCTTCTCAATCAAATCCATTCAAATTGCTCCTTTTGCGATGAGTCATTTATTCATTGCGAATCTTTGAACTACGAGTGGCTTGATTCCCGTGAGGGATACGTAAGCATCCTGAGGTTGGACTTGGGAGCAGCTGCAAAACCACACACACACATGTTGTTTCTTTATGATGGAATCAAAGGGTTTTTCCTTTGTAAACAAGGGATTGTAATTAAGAGACTTGCGTCTCGAATGGGTCGAACCTAAAATAATAAAACCCCATTAATTAATTAGTGGTGGTGAAATTATGTTGGGAGGTTCACATTTTCCTTCAACACTAAGATTAATGAATATTATGTTCAGTCAATTAAGTACAAGTTATATATAGTTTGCAAATTTATGGAGTTCTGTTTTCCCACTTCACTAGTGGATATGTTTGGCAGCGATCTCCTAAAAAAACTTCCCGAAAGCCAACTGGGTCTAATTAATCTAGTGAAAAAAAAGGGCATTGATTTATAGATAAGAGGTCTCAAATTCAAACCGTTATGGCATCATTTGTGTGTGTGAGAGAGAAATCCTCTCCCCTCTAATTTAGACTATTCCTTATACCAAAAAAAAAAACTTACCTCCACAGAAAATTAGTTTGCGCATTTAAGAGCAATTCCAGGGATAAGGCTGGGGGGGGGTGGGTGGTGGTTTGGGCCAAAAAAGTGATTCCAGCAACAGAGGTAGGTGGACCCCAGCAGACTGGGTTGGCCCTCGGGGGAGGCTGGCCCGACTTGGAGCCCGAGTTTTGGATGATGTCAGCGCGCTACAGTGCCGCCCATAGCCAACATCCACGTGGCGTCGTCTGGGCTATCAGATCAGATTTTTTCCTCCAATCTAATGGCAGTGAATTTTTGTGCAATAAAAAATAATGAAAAAAATAAGAAATTTAAAAAAAAAAAATACCCAAAAATTAATGATTTTTTTTTCTTTCTATAATTACCAACCAATACTCTTTACTTTTAACACCAAATCCTCATACATTTTCGTCTCTTTCAACTATTATTCACTTTCTATTTAATATTTTTTTCACTTTCAAGTTTTATTTTTTCAAAATCTTATCCGAATTTTTTTTCCGATTATGAGATATGAATTTTATAATAAAGATTGACACGTAGGAACCCAAAAATCTAATCCGAAAATATTATCCAAATTAATTGTTAAGGTAAAAAAATTTGTGAAAAAAATAATAAAATGAATAGTAATTGCCCTTAGCCATGGCAACAGATGGAAACACAAAATACTATTTGCAAGGGCAACCACTATTCACGTGAATAGTGGCTGCCCTAGCTCCCCCCTTGCCATGGCTAAGGGCAAATGGATGGAGTTGCTCTAAGACTACAATGATTATATATCTATAATGGGGCGTAAAAAGGGTGTTGCAGTGTCCTCCATATTGGCAGTCGACCTTGAGAGTTGTACCCATCAACAAACCTTCAAGATCACCTTATATACCTATAACTCTAAAACTAAACCCATCGCCTAATTGAATCCTAATCCTAATCCTAGTTTGAGTTCCAAGCAAACCAAACTCTAGTTGGATAATAAGTAATCGCATGCCACTAAATCAACAAGTTCATTTTGAACCTCATATCTGAAATCTCAATATTCATTTTTAATAAAAGGAATTTTATCAACATTTTAATTAAAGAATTCGAATGTGTTTCTTTGATAAATAACAAAAACAATTGTTCCAATTATTTCTATATAAAAAATGCTGAAGTAATGTGGTGCCAATGTTCCTATCACGAGTGCAATGTGTTCGTGACAAGGAACACATTTTGCATTTGTAAGATCAACATCATCCAATCTTAAGATCAACTTTGCGTGTTTCAAATTGTGCAATGTGTTCGTGACAAGGAACACATTTTGCATTTGTAAGATCAACATCATCCAATCTTAAGATCAACTTTGCGTGTTTCAAATTATCCAGTGGTTATCTGTCAATCCCCAAAGTTCAAATCACCAGCAAAAAAGGCCATGATAATGACCTTGTAATGGTGAAATTGTTTGATAATGCAATTGCCTTGTAATTGTGAACTTGTTTGTTTGTTTTGGCAAGACTTCTGTTGTGAACTTGTTTGTTTTGGTAAGTCTTTTGTAATGCTATGCACTTGTGGTTTTTAACCAATTCTTTGTAATGCTCTTGTTTGTTTTGGCAAGACTTTTGTAATTGTGAACTTGTTTGTTTTGGTAAGTCTTTTGTAATGCTATACACTTGTGGTTTTTAACCAGTTCTTTGTAATGCTCTGCACTTGTGGTATTTAACAAGTCTTTTGTAATTGTGCTATGGTTAAGCACCAATGATATGATATGCACTTTTGTACTTCAAAGTGTTAAATACAAACTCATTACTTCTGTTCAAATAAAGGTTTGGTTTCTTTAAAACCTATTTATACTTTGTCTTTTCAATTGCACCAATATGGTGAAGTTTTGCATTAAAAGTGTGATATCCAAATAGTCAGATATGTTCATGCCCAATTGCTATGAGTACATCAAATTGTTACGAGTTGCACCACTTCATTCAGAGCTAGCCAAATATATATATATATATATATATGTGTGTGTGTTTTTTTTTTATACAGGAAATGGCGTCAAAAAACATATACAAAAACCCAACAACACCACTAGCACGTATTACCCAAAACCACAAAATACATGCCATCAAACCCTTTCATCACATTAATTCCAATTTCAGCTGTTTCCCATCCCTGAATTTGGTTTCAATAACAAAAAAAGGCCCAAAATTATCATCACAATGAACCAAAACCTAATCTTCTTTACTTTAGCTCTCTGCAACTGAAGTTCCTCCTCCATAGTTCTAATACGCCTTAACAGCCGGGGAATGATCTGATTCGAACAATCACACATTTCTGGGTCTACCCACTTCCACAAATTACATCATCGACCTCTCTGCATCACTCATGGAAAGATAAAAAGAAAAATCAAATAACGAAAAGCATCATAAAACTCACCCCTTGTGTGCCACAAACATAGAACCTTCTTCCAGGGTTTAAATCTGTCCACAATATCCTTATTAACGCCTCTTTTAGAGATTTACAGTATCTCCCCAACACAGCTCCTCCACGTTCACTTGAGGTCAATGTCTCGCGTCTCATTTCAGCACCGCCACTAGTCTGGGTAACAAAATTGGGGCATTAGGGCTAATTGGGGGGGATTTAGTCGAAATGAAGAGTGAAGTGGCGATTTTGCTCTTCGTAAAGGGGTCGCGTGCACATCACGTTGGAAAAGTAACAGAGAAATAGATGAAATCAGTCAAAATAGGGACCGAAAAAATAATTGAGGGTGCAAATTGATAATTATGTTATAGTTCGGGGGCAAAACCGCATTTAAGCCAAAAGAAATTGATGATAGGAGAAGGTAAAAACGACATTGGAAGGTTTTGAAGCAAACAGAACAGAGAATGCGTATGATCTTACAGTGAATAAAGAACAGAAGAAGAAGAAGATGATGATGAAGAAGAAACAACTGTTGATTTTATATGGTTAAATAGAGACAGAGACAGAGACAGAGAGAATTGGGGTTTTGGGTTTGCGCGCTAAGATGTCAGGAGAGGACGAGGCTCTTCTCCTGAGATCCTCAAACGACATTAACAAAGACGAAAATGGTGGCGCTTCTGCAGAGAAAGACAGTGACTTGGAAGCTCAAGATGGAATGAGCAGCAGAAAGAACAGTATCAGTCCGACCAGTAGAAGAGGAGGCGTCGGAGGCTTCAAAGATCTGCTGATCAAGCATTTGGACGGCGCAGGAGGGCTCTCCGGTCGCCGGCTCAGTTTCAAGCGCGGTCGAGAAAACCACAATCACAGAGAGATTAGAGAGCCGCGTTCCCCTGTAGATCCCCACCATCAACATCATAATCATCAGCAGCATCATGAGCCCTTGGCCGGCATGGATGGGAATGATGAGCTTGCCGATAGTGCCCCTCCCGAGTGGGCTTTGCTTCTCATTGGTTGCCTTCTCGGCCTCGCCACCGGTCTCTTTGTCGCGGCTTTTAACAAAGGGGTAAGCTTTCGTCTTCCAAAAGCCTCCAATGCATAATCCCATTCATGTTTTGGAGATCCAGTTGTTGCCCATCATGGGAAAACTTATAATTTTTGTAAAGTGCTGAAAAATATGTGAACTTGGTGCTTAGTTTTACATCACTTTCTTTGTGTTTGACACTTGTTATGCTTCTTCCAATGCTGCCTCTACACCATTGCAACCGCTATTTTTCTGTTAGATTGCAATATAATTGATCAAAGATGGTTTGCATTTGGAAATGGTGTCAATTGTTTTGATGGGATTGGTTATTATGGTTGGAAATAAGAGGTAGAAATGGTGGTGCTTCTTGGTATGTATGTTTGGGTTCTAGAGTTTGTAACAGTATGCGTGTCATTTCTGGTGTATTTTATTTCTGGTGCTTCTTATTGCTTGTTTCTGTGCCAGTGTCTGTATGACACTCGGTGTGATCCAAGATGGTCTACATTTGGAAATGGTGCCAATAACAGATTAAAAATCGTGCTTCTTGGTTTGATTGTTTAGCTTGTAGAGTCTATAACATTATGTCTTGTTTAGTTTGTTCTATTGACATTCATTGACACCTTAGTGCTCATCTAGGTACATGTTATACATGAATGGGCCTGGGCTGGTACTCCAAATGATGGTGCTGCATGGCTCCGTCTGCAGAGACTGGGTGATACTTGGCATCGAATTCTTTTAATACCGGTCACGGGTGGGGTTATTGTTGGCATGATGCATGGTTTACTTGAAATATTGGACCAGATAAGGCAGTCCAGTTCCTCTCAAAGACAGGGTTTTGATTTACTTGCTGGAGTTTTTCCCACAATAAAGGCTGTCCAGGCGGCTGTCACTTTAGGTACTGGTTGTTCTTTGGGTCCTGAAGGCCCTAGTGTAGATATTGGAAAATCTTGTGCCAACGGATTCTCATTAATGATGGAAAACAACAGAGAAAGGAAGATTGCCCTTGTTGCAGCAGGTGCAGCGGCTGGAATTTCTTCAGGTACAACCCAGAATATCTTGTCTACAAGTTGTTTGCATTTATTTTATGAGTTAGCTTCATTTATTGTTTCCTTTGTCTACTAATTTGTTACAATCGTTTATCAAAAGCAGCTTAATGTAGTATTGCCTTAAAAATCAACTTAAATTTTACTCTTAAAAGAAATAGAATAAATTTCTTTATGACTGAACTGTGGGAGATTGATACTGCATTAATGAATGTAATTATTTGGTCTGTTGTTCATTCACTTATCTAATTTGCAACATCCAGTTGTCTTTGAGATCAGAAAATACAAGTTTTCTATCTCAAGTTTTGTTTCCAGGTTAGAGTAGAGCTGGGCATATGGGACCGAAAACCGGCCAAACCGGCCGAACCAAACCGATTGGTCCGGTTTGGTTTGGTTTTTTTCTTCTCTTTTTGGTCAACGGTTTATGAACCAAACCGAACCGGTGGTCATGGTTCGGCGCTCGGTTCCTAATTTTAAAAACCATCGGTTAACCGAACCAAACCGGATACGTTAAATTATATGTAATTAAATAATTATAATACATGTGATGGTGAATGATGCATATAGTTTACTTTGAAACTTTGGATGGATGTGTGAATGATGAATGATGCATATGTTTTAGTTTGAAAGGATTGATTGAATGAATGAATTTGAATATGTTGTGATGTGAATGGTGAATGAATTTCAAGTAGGTTTTGAATGAATGTTTGAGTTTGAATTGAAAGGATTGATTGAATGAATGAATTTGAATATGTTGTGATGTGAATGGTGAATGAATTTCAAGTAGGTTTTGAATGAGTGTTTGAGTTTGAATGAATTTTAGAGTCTACATGTTTTCAAGTGGGTTTTGCACCAAACCAAACCAAACCAAACCAAACCGAGGTAACCGGTTAACCGAGATGATCGGTTTCCCACCTCATTGGTTCGGCGCACGGTTTGGATTTTCTCCAAACTGAGGTTCACGGTTCGGCGCACGGTTTGACCTCATAACCGAACCAAACCAAACCGAGCCCACCCCTAGGTTAGAGTAACATGTCAAAGGAACTTTTCCTTCAATATGAGATGCACTCCTCTTCTCTTCATTCTTATCATTGTTATTGTCATTTGTGTGCCTTAATCAAGGACATGAACAAATAATTAGTTTGGCATTAGAATAGTGAGATAGTTTCGTAGCACTGTTCATTCTAATAAAAAATGTTTATTTAAGACAACTTTATACAGTTCTGTTTCTCCATTTTATAATCTTTTAGGATTTTTTCTCTCCAGGGTTTAATGCAGCAGTTGCTGGTTGCTTCTTTGCTATTGAAACCGTGTTAAGGCCTCTTCGAGCAGAAAATTCACCTCCATTTACAACTGCAATGATTATATTGGCTTCTGTTATATCATCCACCGTATCTAATGTTTTACTTGGGACTCAATCAGCCTTTACTGTGCCTGCATACGATTTGAAATCTGCAGCTGGTACTTAATATTTCCCTCTCTTTCTTTCTTTCTTTTTTTAAAAAGTTTTTGTTTTTTTTTCATTTTCTTCAGTAAATTTATTGTTGAACATTCATTTAGTTTATATGCATATGCACTATACTTATTAAAAAAAAAATTTATTTAGATATATATATGTATATGAAGAATCTGATTTTGTGTGTACGTGCATGACATGCATGTGTTTATTTTTCTCAAACAACTATACCTAAGTGGTCCGTTTGAGTGTATATCCACATCACTGTTGGATTTTGCTCTGTTACTGAGTTGATGGTGGGAAAGTCACTTTGCATATTATTTGTACCTCCATTTCATTTCAATGTTTCCTTTTTTCTATTACATAGAATTGTTCAAAGTGGAACTTTGGTATGTAAGTTTGACATCTATGCTGGTGAATTGCTGTCTTGCAAGGGATTTTGAAATTTTGTGGATAAATGATTTTGATGCATCTGTTTTGAGATTTTTTAAAATACTTTTTGGTGTTGCCTTGCAGAACTACCTCTGTACCTGATATTGGGCATGCTATGTGGTGCTGTGAGTGTAGCCTTCACTCGCTTGGTTGCTTGGTTCACAAAGTTCTTTGACTTTATCAAGGAAAAATTTGGCCTTCCTGCTGTTGCCTGCCCTGCATTAGGTGGTTTAGGAGCTGGTATAATCGCTCTTAAGTATCCTGGAATTCTGTACTGGGGTTTCACAAATGTTGAAGAAATCCTGCATACTGGGAGGATTGCTTCGGCTCCTGGAATCTGGCTGTTAACTCAATTGGCAGCAGCCAAAGTTGTGGCAACAGCTTTATGCAAGGGTTCTGGGCTTGTAGGTGGCCTATATGCACCAAGCTTGATGATCGGTGCTGCTGTTGGTGCTGTGTTTGGGGGTTCAGCTGCAGAACTGATAAATTCAGCCATTCCAGGAAATGCTGCTGTTGCCCAGCCACAGGCTTATGCACTGGTACAGTTCTTTGTTACCGGCCTATCTTGGTCAAGTGTAAAAATATGTTTAGCCCATTAAATATGACTGAAATAGTTTTAAACTTGGGCAGGTTGGAATGGCTGCTACACTAGCTTCAGTTTGTTCGGTGCCATTGACATCAGTCCTACTTCTGTTTGAGCTGACAAAAGATTACCGGATATTGCTTCCTCTCATGGTATTCTTCTGCTGAGATAATTTCTTAACTCTTTCTTCTCTGGGGATGGGGTTGGACATTGTCATTAAGTGCACAGGTTGTTAGTGCTTACTGTTTATTTTTGTTTTGTGCAAGTAGGGAGCTGTTGGATTGGCAATTTGGGTTCCCTCTGTGGTAAACCAGCCAATGGAGACTGAACCATCTGATACACGGAATTCAGCAAGAGTATATTCTGTTGTTTCGGCCGATGAAGAGAAAGATGAAGTTATGCGGAGACAACTTGATAGTGGACATGATTTGGAACTCTCTGTAATAGGAAACACTTCTGACTCTGAAACAGTTAGTGAAGAATTGCTTCTGGAAGATCTAAAGGTTTCACATTTCTTCCTTTTGTTTTGAGCTGTTTATCAAGAGCTCTCCTCACTCGCTCACACACACACACGCGCACAAACACTCATTTTTAATTGTTGATAAATTTTACATTTTCTTTTGCAACTGCAGCATCTCTTTTCACTTTTTGACTGTCGATGTACCTGACTTGCTCTATTGTTCATCCCTTCTTATGTTAGGTTTCACGGGCCATGTCAAATAACTATGTGAAAGTTCCTGTGAGTGTAACTATGAAAGAGGCAATAAAATGCATGCGTGACAATCATCAGAGTTGTGTGTTGGTGGTTGATGATGAAGATCTTCTTGAGGGAATATTAACATTTGGTGATGTTAGACGGTTTCAATCAAAGAAGTCTAGTGATACATCCAAGAGCGATTGTAGATTTTTGGATGTATGTTTTATCTTCCATAAGTTCTGTTTTTAGTTAATGCATAGTTAATCCCAAATTATAGTTCCCATTAATTACTTCTCAATCAACAATAATTATATTCTCCTCTCTCTCTCTCTCTCATGCACACACACACACACACACGCATAGATAGGGTTGGACCCCCTCTAGCATGTATTATTTTATTATTATTATAATTTGTCTGATGTACATGTTACAATAAGTTTCTTTATGCGTAATTTGTTTGCTGTGATTTCTCCTATAACAGTTTCATAATGTCCTAATTATATGCGAAATTGAAATCTTTGCAGGCAAATACATGCCTTGTTTCCTCTGTTTGTACTCGAGGAATTAGCTATTGTGGGCGAGCACGTGGTATATTTACCTGTTATCCGGACACAGATTTAGCAATGGCCAAGGAACTAATGGAGGCGAAAGATATCAGGCAGTTGCCTGTGGTTAAGCGTGTCAGAGAACCATCGAAAGAAATAAAGCGAAGAATAGTAGCTGTTCTTCATTATTCTTCAATCTTGAACTGTCTCAGGTTTTCAATACATTCTTCATTATTCTTTCAATATAATATAATACCTTGTTTCACCTCCTATATTTGATGCCTGATACACCAATGCTAGTAACCTTCCTCTTCATTTATTCTAAAGATGTTTCAGAAACAGTAATCTATCAAAATAAACAGTCTTAGCCACTTCCTAGAACGGTCTTGTTAAACTGTCTTTCTTCCCTAGAAAGTAAAGAGGTGATTGATTGAATCAAAGTTTCTTCGTATCCATATTCATCTGGTTGCTCTCAGTCATTTTCTACTTTATTGGCCAAACAATAAAATATGGACCTTACTGGATGTAATCTGAATCCCCCTTCCCCTCTTTAGTTACAAATCTTGCTGCTATATACGATTGTGGAGTTGACTGTATATAATAGTCTATCATTTTCCTTTCATGGTAACTTATGTTAATAAATTTCAATGCCATAATTTGTCTCATATGAATATGCGCAGAGAGGAGATTAAATCACAGGAAATCAGTCCATCAACATAGAAAAGAGAATCTCGATGAGGTTACCAATGTCCTTTAATTTCTGCCACAGTGCCGTTGTCAAACCATAACGCGGGACTGCCACCGAAAAGGAGAAGATCAAAGCTCCAAGCAAAGCTGAGGAAAAGAAAGTTAATCAGTCGGACTGGTTTTTCCTATGCATTCTGGAATTTGACCTCCAAATGAGGTTGATGATGAAGTATACATATACATACATATATATAGATTTCCTGGCCCTTCATTTGAGGGTTCAAATTTCGCAAGGGTGTTTTTTGGATACCACATATTCTTTTATGTAACCTACCAATTTGTTCATTGTACATGGAAAGTACAATTCATATGATGTAAGTTGCAGCACGTAACCTTAGAACTGAAGTTCATAACGGAAGCAGTGGTTGGAAGACATGAACGAAATACAAATCATGAGTTGAATGAAAAGAGCTGTTAAAATCCAAAGGGGATTTCTTTCTTTCTTTCTTTCTTTCTTTTAAAATCCTATTAAATATTTATGAAGAGAATTGTTATTGGAGCCGGAAAAAGTCATCATACACTGTTCTTTACGAAGGAATTTGAGTGGTGTATAATGACTTTTTACGAGTGCCGATAATAGCTCTTTTGTTAATTACCAATTGATCGTGTGGGCTGGTCCTCTTTTATTGTTCTATGCATGACATACGATACAAGTCCTTTTTTTTGGGTCTCCTACACGACATTGGAGAGAGAGAAGTCTTTTTCTATTTTTTTTTTTTTTTTTTTTTTTTTGCCATCCTACATGACATCGGATAAAGTCCTGTTATTTTCTTCTTTTTTGTTCTTTTTCTCCCACATGCTTGAAAGTTTGTATTGTAATCTATACTTTTCTTGTCATTAACTCGTTATCCCAGTCAAAATAAGAAGAGGAGTCAATTACTTATTCATTTAGGGTTTATGTTTTAATTATGTTTCTCTTTGTTGGAAAATAGGAAGTCATTTAATTGTGATTTAGTTTCCTCTTATGTATTGATTGTAATTGATTTAGAGTAATCACCAAGTAACCCATCATGATGTTAAAAGAACCGGTTTTGATAATGATTTATCTTCAAAACTTCCAATGTCTCAAGTTTAGATCTTCATGGTACCTTGGTAACATGCGTGTAAGAAACCATCATTCTTTATAGAGTTTTGACTATCTCTTGTACTAAAAAAAAAAACCTCCATCACATTGAGGTTTTTATTTTTATTTTTATTTTTATCGAACATCACATTTAGGTTTGCTTATGCCTCGTTCTGTTGTTGGAACACTTATGCCTAAACCTCCATATTAAAATGGGTCATTCATCAATAAGGACAAATGTCATGCACTAGACTAAACCCAAAAAAATTCAATAGCTCAACCCGGTCCACTTTTACATTTCTAAGATTTATTAGACACAAAGACCAATCGAACTCTACAACACATGCCACCGCCAGCCCAAGGTCCAAAAAGCCTATCGTATCCGTCAAGTATAAAGAAGAGGACCTATATAGAGTTTACTTAGAGCATCTCCAGCGCCAGATCCAAACTGGGGGAAAGTCCCCCCTGGTGAGCCCAAGAGACCTCCAGCGTAGGAAATCTTGCCCGGGCAAGGCGTGGGACCCACCAGCCCGGGCAAGTCCACAGGCAGAAATTAATTGGGCTGCTGACATCAGCAGCTGATTTTCAATTTTTTTTTTTTACTTTTGGACCCACCAGCCCACATTGCCCAATGGTTACAAGCCATGTGGCTTCTCCTGTAGCCTCCGATCAAAAAATGTTGCACAATCCAACGGTTGTCCAATTTTTGGCTAAAAAAAAATTGAAAAAATATCAAAAAAATATCAAAAAATTCTGGAAATTTTTTCTATACATACCTACCAATATTATTCACTTTCCACACCAATTTAATTTCAAAATTTTATCCAAAAATGTTATCTTGATTTTTAAGTGAGGATTTTACGATAAATATTAACACTTGGGAATTGAAAATCTTATTCGAAAAGCTTATCAAAATCAGTGTTTTAAGTATAAAAAATAAAAAAATAAATTTAAGTGAATAGTAATTGCCTTAGACTTGCCCTAGACTTAGCCCTCATGGGTAGAACCACAAATGGCAAGGCTGACACTATTGACGTGAATAGTGGCAGCCCTTGGTTGCCCTTGCCCTAGGCTTAGCCCTTGTGGGTGGAGATGCTCTTAAGGGAATTGTTAATTTGAGATGGTGTGTTTATTAATCAGGAATTGGAATTCGAATCAGGAATTAAATTCCAATTATGAGAATTCATGTGTTCACTTCGCATCAAGGAATTAAAAAGTGAGGCCCACACAAAATTAGGAATTTAATTCTTAATTTTGGAGGAATTCAATTCCTTGGTGGGATTGGTGATATTCTAATTCATGGAGAATTAACCTATTAGGAATTCATCTTTTGTACCCATTATATCCTCACACAATTTTATAATTTCCAAATTTGTTATATACTTTAACTCAACAACAAAGACATTTTAGTACGTAGCACCACTCCTATCTCAATTCCATAGGGTTTAGTAAACAACTTCAATAGGAATCCGGAATCTAATTCTGCTGAATCCATATGGTTTAGTAAACAACTTTAATAGGAATCCACAATCTAATTCTCCTCAATTCAATTCCTCATACTAATTCAATTACGGATGAATAAACATATCATTAGTATAAAGAAGAGGACTTAAACAGCCTTGCATATTCACGGATGTGTAAGCTTCTGCTATAAATAGGCTTCCTCCTACTTTGTAACTTCACACCATCACAGAAGGAAAGAAAAAGAAGGGAAGAAATAGAGAGAAAGAGTGATATGATAGAATTGAGAAATAAAGCTATTCATGTAGTTATATTATTTTACATAGTGGAAAGAGTTATTACTGCCTCCCTGGGGACTCAGGCATACTTGCCTAACCTCGTTAAATATTGTATCTCATTTATTTTATGTGTAGCTTTAAACTTGCATCATTACATTAAAAGACCACTTTTAATAGTGACTTATTATTCTTGTTATGAAATCACTAATAAATGTGGCTATCTATTTGGAGATATTCCTTGTTTAAGGGATCTTTCGGACCATCTATGTAACCCTAAGATGTAACCCAAACTCTATAAATAGAGGTGCTAATGAGAAGAAAGAGACACAACTATTTCTCTACAATCTCTCTTTTCTTACTTTCATAGCATGCTATCATCAGCACGACGTCGCTTTTGATATAATCTATTTCTCTAATTTTATCTCACTTGAGCTAGAGTCATTATGTAGTTTAGAGTTTTGTTTTACTCATCCACACGACTTCATGATTCTCTCAACTTTTGTTCTTTCTCTATGATTATATTGTTTGAAATTCCCTTTGATTGCACGTTGCTCCATCTTTGCATCTTTATGTGATTTAATACATGAATGAATCATAGCCATTTGATATTCAATTTGACATGCTGCATATGAATTTTCGTTTTGCATGTACTTTAATCAAACACGGCATGATGGTATAGTATTTTTGCCTTACGATTGTTTAATACTTGCATCTTGTTCATCATTTTTTTGTAATTACTTTATTGGCTTATTATATAAAAAATCATATCATCATGACATGTATGTAACGTTTCTCTATGCCATATACATACAAACAATTCCGACTTAATGCTTTAATTTATTTTTGTTGGTTTATATACTTTGTGGATCTATTTTCAAATACTCATAGCCTCATAATTGGTCAAGAACCAAAGACACTTGAGTCCTCAACCTATCAAATCTTGAGTTTCGTAGTGCATGCTTGAAAAATGTTCCGTTCTTTGGCTCACTGGTGAAGGAAGTTACCTTTAAGGATGTTGATGCCGACTTCGGCAATGCCAAATTGGTTTCATCCAAATTCAGAAATGCTTGTTTGAAGAGGGTTTCGTTCTCAGACTCACCTACAAAATGTTAAATTTACAGCTGCAGATGATGTGGGAGCGGTGTTTTGTTATGCTGATCTTTCTTGTGCGAATTGATGTCGTGCATTCTTAAGAGGATGCAACTTAGGAGCACACTTGATGTGTTTGGAATTAACGAATTTACAAGAAATGAAAGTAGATGATGCGAACTTTGCTGGTGCTGACCTTCGAAGAGCTGATGTGCACGATGTTGATTGCAAGTTAGAGATTATCTCGGCTAACCCACTAATAACAACCTAACAAAATTACCAACACAACCGATGAGTTTGCAATACTAATTAAAACAATAAAATTTTAATTATTTACTAATTAAGTTATATTAATTCACTAAATATTCAAATGATATTTCTTGAAGGCTGAGATTTAAAAAAAAAACAATAAAGGGAACTTCAAGATATTGGCGGAGAATACACTTCATTAGTGATACATTCAAATCCTAGGTGAGTCCCACAAAGAGGAAGATGAGAGAGAGAGAGAGAGAGAGAGAGAGAGAGAGAGAGAATAAAAAGAAAAAGAAAAAGAAAAGAAGAAGAGAGAAAGATTCATCTAAATGATGAAGTACTAGCCTTTGTTAGTTAATATAAAATTATTATATGTATTTATTTTAATAATTAATTAAATTATATTGCAGTTTGCGGTATACTGCATTATTTGAATATAAGGAATCCGCAACCGCATATTGGGGTCAGTTCTATAAATTGCATGTTGCGGTCGGCTTTTGTGATAAGTCGGTTTAGTTGTAGTAAAACCTCGGTCGGTATTTGCAGTTTTGAGATCTAAAATGCCAGCCCTAACATTTACTATATGGGATTGTAATCAAAATTGTAATATTTCTGTGAAAATTGTCCCCGTATAGTATGTGAAGCTTATGTAGGGTTTATGGAGTCTTGTACTACTGCACCTTCACACACAACACAACAATCACGCAAATAAACTTCTCAAAGGCAACAAGGTGCACTATGCGTGCAGTTATGCAGTTATTGCTCCAATCAAATTTTAAAAAGTAAGCCACAATATATTGAATAAGAAATTTTTTAAAGATTATGCATTTTGCTCATGCGCAACCGTTAAATTTGAAATGAGAGCCGAGGGATTTCCTCATTGGAAGTCGTTCAAATCCTCCCTCTCCCATTTTGATCTTTGATCTACGTTTGGCTTTGATGCAAGTTTTTGTGACTCAGTTCAGTATTGGGTACTACTTTGACTTTGCATCACTTCTATTTCTCTATTGTATGTTGTGTTGCTCTTTTCTATGGTTGGGTCGTAATTCTGACTTGTTTACAATTGGATGTTAAAGATTATACCATGTGATTGCTTTTTTTACTCTCTTTCGTCAAGTTTTCAATTTCTATAACGACAAAATCTCATGTCAAATTAAATTGAAAACCTGACAAAAGAGAAAGAAAAAAAAAATTTTAAAAAAAGAAGAGGCAAAGGCAATCAAAAGGTATAACCTTTAACAGGCAATTGCAATCACAGGCTACATCCCAACCTTAAAAAAGGGCCACACATACCCATTATTGAACTAGGCAGATAAACTTGGGGGTTTGAAGCTTTTTAGTGTCCATTATTTTTGAATTTTACTTTTCAATATTGTAGTATTGCAACTGATCCATGATCGATTATCCCACACTCGCCTTTAATATTAGCTTTAATTTTCTTTTTTGCTTTGTTTTTTGCTTTTAATTATGGTCCATAGCTTTGATTTGATTGTGCACTAAGTAACTTTCAACTTGATGGAACTCACTCACTTTAGGTGTTCCAAAGACTTCATAATGGAAATTCTGTGGCCTCAAATCTTGTTGCGTTAAAATGAAATAATCAAAACATTATTGCATCTACCAGTTCAGGAGCAGCCTTTCACATCAGCGTGTACAGAAAGCTCATAAAAATAAACAATAAATAATGAAAACTAGACTAAAATAGCATGCACAGGTTCATGACAATTACTACACATCTAAACTAACTTCTTTCTTAGGAGTTGGTCGGAGAAGACAATACAACCAGAAAATACGTGTCAACTTCCCATAATGATTGGAAGACAGGGTCACTTATCCCCACAACTGACAGAAAAAATTAAACAAACAAATAAATGAAAGAATC
This sequence comes from Prunus salicina, assembly GCA_020226455.1. Taxonomy (NCBI): domain Eukaryota; kingdom Viridiplantae; phylum Streptophyta; class Magnoliopsida; order Rosales; family Rosaceae; genus Prunus; species Prunus salicina. Next base: position 35,548,732 of record CM035342.1, read on the forward strand.
AAGAGCTAACTGGATGATAACCAACATCACCATATATATATATAAATATATGTAGAAACTTAAATATTTCTTTCCTCAAAAGATCATAAAAACAAAAGGGGAAATTCTACATCTGTGGTCCAAGAGGAAGCCTACTCATTAGCTGTTGGTATACTGATGAACCGTTGGACATGTTTAGACCAGATTCTGACATAGGCTCCACTTTTGGTTCTCCTTTTGGTAACATGAAGCCCATTTCATTGACCTGGCGCTGTTGTGCAAAGTATGGATGATGAACAGGCATAACAGGGAGTTTGGGTTGGCCTGGACCCAACCCAGCCATTGCCAGATTGGCCAGGCCGGGTTGGTTCATTCCGAAAGAGAAGCCATGGGATGGCCCCAGCTGCTGCCTTCCAGGTAGGCTGAATGAACCCAGTGATGAAGGCCTTTCAAATCTTGCCATGCTGTTGTGAACTTGTGATGGCTCCGGTCTATGCGGATGGGTTTGAATGCCAGCAGAGGAAGCTTGGCCAGACATGGTGTTGGACGGGCCAGAGTTGACATGGCTGCTATTTCGAGCAGCGGGAACATCATGATTGTGCTTTCCCTCATATGTGGTGATCACTGACTTAAGGTCATGGGATGCTCTTTCCACATGCTTCCTCACTGTGCAGCCCGCATTGGTGCACTTGTAGTAACTCCTGCAGAAAAAAAAGAATTTTGTTTCATCCTCATACAAATTAAGAAAGAACAAATCAAGAAAGAAAAAAAATTAATCGTCATAACGAGTAATAACCTTGGATTTGGATTGCCTTTCACAACCTTCTGCCCATACTTGCGCCAACGATATCCATCATCAAGGATATCTACTTCACTGGTTGTCTGGACCACGACTCTAGGCTCACGAATGGCTCTGGTAGCTCCACTCATTTCTGTTGCATAGGCTTCAATTTTCCTGAAACATCATAAGTGTAAAGACACTTTTATGGTGACCCCAATGTCTAATACTTGAGATTGTTCACCAAAAGATAGAAAGAGGTGAGCAGTAACCTTCTTTTCGACTCTGATTCATCTCCTTCACCATCATAAGCCAATGAAACACTGCCATGTGTCCCTCGATCATCTTCATCTTCATCATTAGAAAAGGTAGATGACGCGTCCACCACATCACCTGATTCAAGGTGCGTACCATTCTGAGCCTGCATAGAAGAGGATTGGTTGCAGTAGTCAGGGCCCACAGATGCTGATGAAGTCACCTCAAGGTTTTCATGCTTCCAATCAGGAGCTCCAACATTTGCCTTTTGTGTACTTGCCCAAACTAAATCACCATCAGCACCACTCTGTGGTCCACCTTGTTCAGGGATGTCTGGTCGCATGTCATTAAGTGGGTTAGATGATCCAATGGCGGCTGATCGACGATTGGGAGGAGGTTTAGGGTGGTTATGGGCCCCTTTGTAGATGATCTCTGTTATATGACCCTCATGAGATCGTTCAACCTTTTTCTTAACCTGACAATTTGGATGCGTGCACTTGTAATAACTTCGTGGATACTCACTACCTTTTACTTGTTTCTGTCCATATTTTCTCCAATTATATACATCTTCGGATGGTGTACCACCAGCAGCAGCAGCCATGGAATCTCCACTACCTCTTTGATCTCCTTCTTCATCTGGTTGCTCATCAAGGGGTGGAGAATGCTCAGTACTGCCACCAACAGTATCAAAAGCCCCTGGATCTGCTGAGTTAGCTCCATTATCTTTTTCAGTAGATGTGTGAGAGAAGTCTGCCTGGAGCTGAAGATTGTTTGTATTCTGGTTTTGAACTTTGATTGGTTCTATACTTTGAGAAGAATTTTCTGACTGGACTGACACCTCGATGCTGGGAAAAGATTGCTGTGGAAAACTAGTTGAACCCATCTGTATACAGGAGAAAAAATTACTTATGAACTCATGAGAGATATTATGACATAATGCATTTTTGTTTGCAGCGGGAGTATACTAGGACTCTCCTCTTAAGTACTGACCAGTGGTTATAACTAGCATGTGCGAATACTTGTGTGTTCTAAAATGAGGAAAAATCGAGCGTGAAATTACTTTGCTAGTTGGACCAAGAAAGAAGGAGCCTGATTCCGCAATAGGCTTGAAAGCGAATGAAGTATTTATGTCCTCAAAGAAATTAGTTTTATCAAGGCCCTCTGTCATTAATGTGGAACTCCTGCTATGACCATTTGAGACAAATGGAAATTTTCCAGTTGTTGGAGATGGCTGTGCCTGCAAGACATCCAGAAGAAAAGTTTTAACATATGGCAGGACAAATGTCAGCGAGACTAAACTTACTTTTAAATTTCATCACAAGTGGAAGCAAATTTTAACTTAAAGCAGGGATACTAAACAAACTATCTCTATAATAATTTACATCTACATGCCCTATTTCAAAGGAAAGCAATCCCAAGTCAAATAACTTCATATGATGTATTACAAGAATATGAATTTCAATTTCCTGAAGGTACTCAAATCATACCAAGGTGAAAGGAATGTATAGAACCAGTTAACAGCTCATCCCTGTACACAAGATACAGATATCTGCAATTTTGCATTCAGGTTAATCATAAACTATTTTAAAGTTCAAAACTCTGCCAAAATATGCAAAAACTGATTATCTTGGTTTTACAACATTTTGCCCATGTTCCTACCATTGCAAGAACAAAAAATATTTCACCAACCCCATATGCACGCCTTGAACTTGATGAGATCAATTTTCCGTTTTAGTCCATTAGAGGTAAATAACCCTATACCAACATACAAACCCTCAGCCCCAGTAAAGGCAAGATCTGATCCCAGGACTTTACCTAAACTAGCTAGCACCTTCCATGGAATCAAATTTTTACTATATACTAACAACACAATAAAAGTAAAAATTAACAAAGAAGCAAAAATATAAGGAAAAGAAATTATATTTAAGCACTACAGATATTTTCAAAGTTGCAATCTTACCAATGAATTTGAAAGGAAAACAGGAGAGTCTAGCAGTATGGTTGGACTGAGACCAGGAGGTATTGTCAGATAAGGGGACCGAATGTCAGAATTAAGTGAAAGGTCAGAAGATCTAATGCTTTCTGTATTCAGCCTCGGAGCATTAAACCCAGCTCTGGCTGCAATCCTTTCCACAAGCCCTCCACGTGAGTTTGACTTGTACTCCGAAAATGAACCCACTTCATTTAGTTCCTCACCAGAAGCATTGCCTTGTGACAAATTTTTTCCATTGGTATCTCCTTCTTGAGACCCCAAAAAGAACTCCGCAGTTTTATTACTGCCGGGAGGTTCCAACATTGATCTTGAGCCCATGTCGTCAACTAACATTGAAGAGAAGAAGGCTCTTGGGCTTGTACTTGGAGGCACCCAATCTCCAATTATAGCAACGTTATCATCGATGCCAGCCATGAAACTTATACCAGTTTACTGCTATCAGCACAAATTATGGATCACTTGCAATGAAGGCGTTGCTCCAAGATCCAACTCCTGAAAGCTTTGCAATGAATGAAAAACAACGGAAATCCATTTCAGAGCCACATAATATTTAAATACCAGAAAAACAAGTTTGTAACTAAAAAAAATCAATATGCCAGAAAATCACATTGTGACTTAAGTTGTATTAGCTTCCAGAGAAACATCACAGGAAAAAGGAAAAAGAAAAAACCTTTCGGATTTTAGCTTTTCAGTTATATAACCATCCGGTTTGGTTAAAATAAAGCATCATTTTTTTGGGGTGGCGGATAGGGACCGTGGAAGAAATCTAACAACCTGAAAACACAAAATCAAAACAGCAGAGCAAACACAAAACCATTTTTGGGTTGTCATTCTGAGGATCAAAATCAGGAAACGATGTATGAAGTTACCCTCACGGTCTTCATATGAATTAAGATGCCATCACAATTTTCATAGGAATAGTAATGATTGGGAAACATTAACACAACATTTTTTCTCTCTCATGGATGATTTTTCAAAAAAAGAAAGAAATTTAAGCCAATACCTTAAATCACATCCATAATTGGTAAATATATGAGATTAATAAGGCAAGGCCACTCATAAACTTCCAATCCAGAGTGCAGGTTCACCTTGTAACGGGACAAACGTTACAAACATACATTTCAATTTGAAGAATTATAACCTTGTAAATGATTTGACATGATAGACCCAATTTGCTAGATCCTGACATCCATGAAGATCTAAGCATGAGAAAACTGAAAACTAAACAGCTTCCCCCAACCCAGAGAAAAAGGAAAAAGGTTATGAATTTTTGCAATATTCAATGAAGGAAAACAAACCCATGTTACAGAATTCAGAGAAGGGTGTGTATGGGGTCACAATTATTATCATTACTCTTGTTGAAAGAGAATATAAAAAGTGAGGCACCTTGAGTTTGCAGAGAAGGCATTGATGTCAGAGATACATAAGAGTTTCTCAAAATTGAGAGACAAAACACAGAAAGAGTAATAAAAAGCAAATTGAATGTGGAAAGAGAGAGAGAGAGAGATGAATTGAAATAGAGGGTAAGGATTAGAAGAGACAGAATAAAAATGATTAAAGATGATTACCTGAGTGATTAAGAGTCAAGGCCCAGATGATGTTGAAGGAGACCAAAGACCAAAAACTCCTCCTTTGACCACCACCACTACCCACTACCTCCCAACCACCCCTACCCCTCCAAACCCAAATTCACTATTCTGTCAAATTTCCTTTCTCTCTGTTCAATTCAGATGAAACCCAGAAAGGGAGGCAATTGGAAGGCAAAAAAAAAAAACAACTCCTTCCTTATCAAATTCCTCAAAGTTTCTCTCTTTATCTCCCCTTGGTAGAGCCCAAAATTGATATTGATATTGATATGATGATGTTCTTTGACAAAATTACAAAAAGCAAATCAATACTTTATTGTTGTTATTTTTTACATTATAAAAATAAGGGGAAAAGGAAAAAAGAAGGAGAAAGGAGAGGGGTGAAGTTGCAATGGTGGTGGACCGGAAATGGATGGAATCTTTGAAGAAAGAGAAAGAAAACAACAACAACAAAAAAGTAACACCACAATCAACAGACAGAAAGAAAAAGAGCTCAAAATCAAAGCTTACATTACATTTCACCCATTCTCATATTTCTCCATTTAGTATTACTTGTCTGTTAGAGACCGAATTAGACTGCTCATTATTCTCATTTTTGTACAGGGCTTCTGAAGGACCTATTTCTCTCTCCTTCCCTCAGCCAATCATGGCTTGCCATCTGGTCCTTGTCCATGACATGCAAGGGCATTGTAGTCCATATCAAAATTCATGATTAGTTCATGATGGAACAGTAGGGTGAGAGTTGGTGGTAGGTGATTGCACCCTGGTTGTAATAATTGGTTTTTTATTCTTTTTTTTATTATTTATTTTTTGAAAATGAAATGAATATAGAAAATATGTGTAACGCTGGGGTGGCCAGAGTGTTTAGCTGCCTAACACCTGTTTCTGTATCCTTCAAATGTGAAGGATGTTGTAACTGCCTTGTTGCTGCAATTGGCACATCCATTGCAGATTTACACTTCAACTTTTTTCGTGTTAATTTTTGCTTTTATTACTATTTTGAATAAATTATCATTACCTACCAATTTTAGCTTCAATCATAAAACAAAAGGCAAAAAATACAACTATTGTTACATCTCGAAAATATGGGTATTTTCACTTTTTATTCAGTCACTCGAATAACATAAAATTATCATACTGTGAATTTAAATATACATTCATACATAAACAGGATCAAAAGAGATTGAGATATTCTGTTCAATCTAAACAGAACACTTAGGTTGATTGGACTCAATATGCTTAAGACAAATGAGATTGAAATATTCATACATAAATGGAATCAAATGAGATTGAGATATTCTCATGTTTATTAAACATAAGCAATATGGTTGTGAACTTCTTAGGAAGAGGACAATTGGTTAAGACACTATTTGCATAGGGATGGTCGGAGCTATCAAGGATGAAAAAATTGTAATAACATTTGACCCAACCTGATCGAAGTGCCATCTAGTAAGATTTTAGACACATAATCAACAACCTATGAATGAAACAAAGACCTATAAGTTAACTTATTACATAGAATGTTCAGGCCAAAAGGATAAAATTAGATTATAAGCTTTTTTATTAATGATTTTAAATATACTATTTCCCCCCTCTCTTCTCGTACGAAAAAAACTTTCTTATAACGGGAATAACACTGTTTTGCTATCCCCAATCTATAACACAATGACACGTGAAAATACTATCTTACGTGTTATTATGTTATTAGTCGGGGATAGCAAAAAGTGTATACTCGTTGCATGAGAGTTTCTCTCCCCCTATACACATGCTTACGCAATACATCCATTACAAAATTTTAAAAACCATATTTTTTTAATCTATATACTTTTACAATCCCAACAATAACTTTGTTGTGAACCATGGAGAAACAATAAAAAATAGTTGGCCTTAGAATTAAGAATAATCTGGCAATAAAATTTTCATTAATTGATGAATTTGAGGGGAAAGAAAAAGAATGTGTAAGCATGAGAGATAGTGGAGAAAAGGTTAGGGGCTATGATAGATTATGAGTTTGATTCTATCCAAAGGACTAACAACAAAAAATAATGATTGGTTGATAACTAGCTATAGTTGCTAAATTGATTCTGTTGCTTGTTGTGCTAATATATAATAATATTATATTAGGAGGAGGATCCAATTCTCTAATCTAATCTGAGTCAGACCATGCAATGTGTTTTACAACTTAGATTAAGGTCTGGTTTTGAATTGTCCACTTTGCTCAAAGTTATTCCAATCACCATGTAGTTTAATTATGCCTCTAACACTGTGTACCTTCTTCAAGGAATTGAAATGGCAGCACAACAGTAGTCCCTAAAGACTAAAGTAGCTATATTTGTCGGAATTTTTTTTTTTTAAATACAGGGAATAGTCTAAATTACAAGGAGGATGTGATTTTTCACGCATAAACTCATTATCAAAGTGCTATGAAAATTTGAATTTAAAACCACTAGTCTTTTTCTATGTTGTTGGTGTTTTTTTACTCTATGAATTAATGTTAGTGGATCATAAACAAAACAATAGCATCAACTGTGGAACGTAGTGATAGAAGATAATAATGACTAATGAGTGGTTTAAAAGACTAATGGGGAATTACAAATAGAAAATGACCAAAAGTCTAATAAAAAAACAAAAGTAACAAATAGATACCCTTCAATTCATAAAAGCACATCCATCTTAAGACGACTAAGTAAATTCATCATCTAATAAAAAATAAGAATTTCTAAATTCGTGAAATAATTCGTGATTCGTTGTAAAATCTATGTTAATCAACAATTAACAGAGATTTACACAAATGACAAGTGAGAGAATTTTGAAGCATCTAGATTTTGGATTAGGGTAACATATTATATTAAGAAGAAAAAGAAAAAGATTAGTGATAAGTCAGTATGAGAAAACCAGAAAGGGGATTGAGCCAAAAACTGGCACCAGAGGTCCATGAAGAGAGAAGGATAGTTTTGTTTGATGTGGTGAGCAAATGCCAAATGGAAGGATGCGAATTGACACCAAAATTTAACCTCCAACAAGGCAGCACTGCTAACACAACACGGAAACCATGTAACAAGTCCATATCCATCAAACCGTACCAAAAAAATTATATCAATTTTTATTCACAGCTAACAGACAGCACCTTGTCTTCCTTCATGTGACACATTGAATAAAAACAATATAAAACTTAAAAGGACGTGTCCTTATTTTTCCAATTCCGACTCAGTCAAAAAGATGCTTTGACCGAGTCTTTTTCCATTGCATCTCTCTCTCTCTCCCTCGTCACACTGCGGTTACCAATGTTTTTTTTGTTCTTCTTTTTTTTTTTTCAATCAAAACCAAATTCTCCAGTCCTCCCATGTGGGTTCACTTCAACCTTCAATCAATCAATCTTCAACTGTTTGCATACAAATAGGCTGTGAATTATGCTATGGGTCCCACAACTCACAATCTCACCGTCATTTGTGCGTTCGTAAACGACTGAATCTAGTATTTCTCATAGCATATACATAATTTAAATTTCATAATATTTAATTACAAGTATCTCATTACATCTCAATTTTCAAATAAAAAATATGCCACACAAAAAATTTCACTTTTGGAAAAAACCAAAATTTTTCCGAAAAATTCAGAAAAATCCCTCAACTTTCAAATCAAAAACATGTAAATGTAAAGGATTCTTTAGAAAATCCAAAAAATCAATAAGGGCATTTTTGTCCATTTTGACATTTGGCCTTTTCCAAAATATCCCTTAGTTATATGAGGTAGGGTGAATGGTGAATGCACAAATTTATGAATGCAATAGGTTGCAAGTTAATCAACTGAGAGGCGTGTTTAGAAAAATCCTATTTAATAATTAGATTGATGTTAAAGTTTGGAATTCCCTAAAGTGGTTACATGAGTCTCATGGGGTGGCTTGGCTTGCTCGCTTCGGAGTGGAAAAAATTGCAAGAAGACAAGAGTCACAAAGAAAGAGTTGCATTACAAAACAAATGGGGTAAAATCTTAGATAACAAACTTGAGTAAGAAGCTCAGTAGGGCAGAGCTTGTTATTGAGAGAAAACCTTTCTTTATGTCAGTCTCTGTGCCCACCAGTCAATCAAAGGAGGGGACCTCTATATGGATTTTTGACTTCATGACATGAGTTCCTCCTACCTATAGCTCTGGGCTGCTACATCATAATCTCTTGCAACTTGCAATGTCCAGCTTTGTTTTCTCAGACAACTATAAGCTGGGCCTGAGGCTTATGGCCCCAACTTCTTGGTTTGGATTTTGCCACTGGCATGGCTTGGCTCTCTTTCACTTTCTTTGGAGAAGGCCCGTCGGAAGCCGAAGGGATAGAGAGAGGTTCAAATGCCCGTCCTAGACATGAGATAAGTGCTCTCAACCACTGGAGATATAAGCTCTCGTATAGCGGTGATTTAGGACTATAAAGCTCTTGAAGATGAAGGATGAAGTATATACAATAAGGACTAGCATATACAATGGGGTTGATATAAGTCAAGAGTCAAATGAGAGCATGAGGCAGTAACCAGAATTTGCAAAAATTTGACTAGAGAGACCTATAAGCACATGATTAGAATAATCACCATTTATATATTTGTTAAGTAGAAACCAAAACAAAACAAAAGAAGTTGAAATAAATTACGACATTTATTTATGAGCAGTACCGACAAGAAAATCTGCACATAATCCTCATAGAAAATCCATCATGCCGAAAGAAAATGCAGATATTGTGGAGGGATAATGGTTAGGGGCTGGCTTAGAGCTAATTAGATTCCCATAAGTAAAGCTCCATAAAGTAATCTAAACAGAGCCCTAAGATGTGAGATTTTGACTAATAAATGATATGTATTCATTCATAATCCCAACAGAGAAAACAAATCCACATGTTTTGTCATCATCACCAAAGACAAATTTACTGCTAAAACTTCAAAACCCTGAGCTTTAGGTGCCCACTGATTCCTGCTGACTATATTTGACCTACATCAATAATGGTCAGCTTTAAACTATTTAGTTCAAACCAATTTCAAATCCAAACATCTCAGTCTGATAATCTCATCCTCTTGCGTTTAAGATTGGAGCAAATTTTGGAGCAGCAATGCAAAGAATGTTAGATGGAATTGATGAGAAAATTCAACTCTTTCTCTCTCTCCTTGTGTTGGATGTAAATTACTAGCAACAGAAATGAAGTCTATGGTAGACCTTAGAATCTCATCTTCAACTGTTTAGCTCTCATATGAAACATAGCACCTAACTTTTCGGGGCTGATCACCTATTAAACTTCCACACAATAATACAGCCTTCATATTTCATGCCTTAATTCAGTCTGCCCACTTGCTCAACTAACATTTTTCTGCTGCGACCACCATGCAGTAGCCAGGGAAGTCTTCTCATACGAAAACGCAACAAGGTGTAATGCGTGATTGGCTTAGGATATTGTCATCTAGCATTCAGGTGCATGGAAGTTTCTGAGTCCTTGCACCTCAACAGCTAACTGTAACGTATGGCACCAACAAGGATATGGTATTAACAAGCATGTCAAACCAATTGATTTTTTAAACGGACAAGTACTCTTCTTTCTTTCTTTTTTCTTTTAAAAAAAAAATCAAATGGAACCTTCGTTAGATAAATTTCAACAGTACAATCAAAGATATCAATAAGACATCTAAAATCCCAAGAGGGCAACAAACTAACATGCTAAAAGCAAAACTAACGTGGACAAAAGTCACACTAAAACTACTAACTCATATCACCACAATTAGGGCCTGTTTGGGAGTGCTTTTGGAAGGGTGAAAAGCACTTTCTGATAACTAAAAGCGCTTCTGATAGCGTTTGGCAGAAAAGTTTAGAAGCGCTTCTGGGTCATAGAAGCGCTTTCTGGAGAAGCACCTGCTATGTGCTTCTTCAGGAAGCACTCCCAAGTGCTTTCCACGAAGCACTTTAATTTTTTATGAAAATTCAAGATTTTTATAATAAAAGCGCTTTTGTTAGAAGCGCTTATGAGCAAAAGTACTTCCTAAAGAAGCAGTCCCAAACAAGCCCTTAATCATAAACTCAAACAAAGCCCACAAACCCAACATAACCAAAACCCTAAAACAATCCATGAGCCTAGATGAACATTATCACCACCACCTGAAGAAGCGTCGTCGCGGCCACACTCACCACCGCATCCGTAACAGATATGGGGAAAATATGATTTCCAGCGATCTACCTACGCATAAGAGCTAACAAATAAACGAAAACAACTTTGCCAAAGAACAATTGGATGATTTGCAACAACCTTCGTCAAAGACAACGTAGAATCAAATTTAGAGAACATGAGCGGCATTAAGGAGCGGGTTTTGGGAGCAGAATTTGATTGAGAACATAGACTAAAAGGGGTGATGGGGAACTTCAATCTAACCATGGCTCAGAAGAAACCACCACAAGGGGTTTTTATTCAAAATGTCCAAGTGGACTTATTCACTAACCCAAAAGGAAAAAGATGAGAAGAGAAGAGGGGGAGGAGGGGCAGTGACACTACTTCCTCCTCCTCCCTCTATGAAATTTTCCTTTAGGACTCAACGAGGGAGAGAGCAGCTAGGGTTTCTTGAGAATGTTGGTTAACCACAAACGGACAAGCACTCTTGGTAACTGGAATATGGTATTTTTTTGGAGTTGGGTTAAACAATACCACAAAGGCAAAAGATGACAGATTTACAAGTAGAAATACAGCTGTCTTACCCTGAAACTCCTTTAAAATGCTCGTTCACACACATTCACTGCTTGTTATATACCGGCCAGAATCACGCAGAAGTCGTTAGCTTGCCGCATTAGCTTGTTTCATGTACGTATTTTAGCTTAATACGTGAGATCGTTCTAAAGACCCCATGAGAAATAGGTTCAAGCTGATGGGGGAAGTTCAGCAATTAGAGGGTGGAGCTTGCAAAGGTGACACTTAGATAATGTATGAATTTATGGCTCAAATCCTTCAAACAATCACAGAAAGCTATTTAGCAAATTGCAAATGATTTCAATTACTCGAGACTGCTATTGCTACAACTTTACAAAACGCTGTTCCCACATATCAGTTTTCTATGAACAGAAACCAACTGTGATGGATGGACAATGGTAAAACAGTAGTTAGCAAAACTGTGAGAGGAACATAACCCAAATAGAAAGAAACAAAGTTTTTTTGAAGCCTTGGTTATAGACATCATTTTCCGAATGAACGAATACAAACTTTACCAGATTTGAGCTACCAAAAGACTCCACTTACTCTGTTCTCCCTATGCATTTCTTCTACCCCTCTCTTTGATTCACGGTTCTATTATATACAGCCCGCATAATGTGAAGGATCGATCGAATCCCTGTTTTCGATCTCAGAAACTTCGTTAATTGAAACCACAACCAGATAGCCGTAGCTTTCTAGTTTAATTGGTCTTTTATGGTTCCTCAACAACAGTCTCTTTCAGCGAAAAGCCATCGAGGACATCGTTCTCTGAATCAACCTGAAGCTCTTTAAACATAGCCATAACCTGAATCATGGTTGGCCTGCGGTATGGCCTGTCATCTAGGCACTCAAAGGCAATCCTCAGATACTGGTATAGTTCAGCCTCACCGGATACCTCTGGCAACAACCCAGTGTCCAGTATCTCATTACATCTCTTATCCCTCTGAAGCTGCTTTGCCCATCCAACCAGGTTGTTGTCATCACCAAACGCTGACGGGTCGATAGGCCTTTTCCCAGAGAGAAGCTCTAGCAGTATAACACCATAACTGTAGACATCCCCTTTTGCGGTGCATCTAAAACTCTGGTAGTACTCAGGGGGAACATAACCTGGAGTACCTGCAAGGGTGCTCACACTAAGATGAGTATCGAGGGCATTCACCAATCTTGCCATGCCGAAATCAGATACTCTGGCCTCAAAATTTTCATCTAGAAGAACATTGCTAGACTTCATGTCCCGGTGGATGATATGAGGTATGCAACTATGGTGAAGGAATGCTAGACCTCTAGCAGAGCCTATGGCAATCTTCTTTCGTGCTGCCCAATCCAGCCTAGAGGCCCCTCCCTTAGACTTATCATGAAGAACAGCCTCCAGACTTCCCCATTTCATGTACTCATACACAAGAAGTCTCTCCTCCCCAATCTTGCAGTACCCCAACAACGGAACCAGGTTTCGGTGCTTGATTTTCCCAATAGTTTCCATTTCTGCCATAAACTCCCTGTCTCCTTGACCTGTGACATGAATAAGCTTCTTAATTGCAACAACACATCCATCTCCCAGTTGTGCCTTGTAAACCTCACCAAACCCTCCAGTACCTATCAGGCTGTCTGCACTGAAACCATTTGTTGCTTCAAGTAGATGGGCAAAGGTCAGCTTCCGCAAAGGTTTCTCGAATGTGGCTATGTTGATGCTGAGCGGCTCAGGAACACTGGAAAGTTTCCAGCTGCTGCTGCCTGAAGTTGGAAGGCTTTCAATATACTTCTCTCTCTTTTCCTCCTTCTGCTGGTACTTCTTCACTCGATATAGAGCTAATGCAAGTATAAGAATGCAGAAGAAAAAGAATGTGAAGCCAATTACCATTCCTGAAGTCAAAGATTGCTTTTTTCTTCCAACTCTGGAATCTGCTGAGTGCCTTTGAGAGCTACATGCTCCCAAGGGTACCCCACAAAGGCCAGAGTTGTTCTCATATCTGGATGCTGGGAAAGTGGTCAGCTGACCTCCGGAAGGGATGAGACCACTGAGGTTGTTGTTAGACACATCAAGATCACTCAGAAAAGAGAGAGTCCCCAAGGATCCTGGGACAGCGCCCTGAAGATTATTGTGAGAGAGATCAAGGACTCCAATTGCTTTTAATCCTCCAAAGCTATCAGGAATATTTCCAGTTAGCATGTTGTGCCCAAGGTTGAAGACTTGCAGATAGGACAGTGTACCTAAGTCGTCGGGAATGCTTCCAGACAAGGAATTGTAGGATAGATCAAGGTAGATAATGCTGCCATTACTGGTGAATGTGTAAACTGTCAAGCCAGAGTAAATTCTAGTTGATGGGCAAGAGTGCACCATAGGAAACTTTTCTAGTCTCTCCGCTCGGATTCCCTCAAACTCAACTAGTCCTCCTGCACCCCTGCAGGATGTCCCACCCTCATTTCTCACAAATGCAAACTGCTTCCCGGAAACAGTTCCAGGAGAGACTAGACCAGCTTGGTTGGCTAGCTTTGATGGGATAGAACCGCTTAGGTCATTGCTGTTTAAATCAAGCCAAATAAGGCTCTGACACTTGCCAAGCTCAGCTGGAATCTGTCCAGAGAGTGAATTGTTACCCAACTGAAGTATAGCAAGCTTAATGAGATTTCCAATACCAGAAGGGATATCTCCCGTAAGGCGGTTGCTAGCTAGTGACACCCAAATCATATTGGTGCATTTGGCTATGGACCGGGGAATGGTTCCAGTGATGAGATTATTGTTGAGAATCAGAGTTTCCAGGTTTCCTCCATTGATGCAAATACCTTCTGGGATTTCACCAGTGAGGTTATTTGCCCACATAACCAAGTCAGAGAGATTCGGCAAGCTCCAAATTTCTGAAGGAATTGGACCAATCAGATTGTTGAAACTAAGATCAATAGCCTTCAGGTTCTTGCAGTTTCCAAGTTCCGTGGGCACAGTCCCGGAGAGAAAATTGTTGGCTAGAAGTATCTTTTCCAAAGTTGAGGGAACATTGGAGGAGCAAAACCCTGAAGGGACGTTCCCCGTGAAGGCATTAGAACTGAGATCGAGCACTTGAAGCCGAGTACCATTGGTAAGAGACAGTGGCACAGGACCAGTTATGTTGTTGAATGGCACATAGAGATATCTCAAACTAGGAAGACTACTTACAATGGAACTAAGGAAATCTCCTGAGAGCTGATTGTGACCAAGGTTGAGACTAACCAAAGAAGAGCAGGATGTAAAACTTGAAGGCAACCCTCCAGAAAGATTGTTAACCGAGATATCAAGCTCCTGAAGAGTCCCACAAGCCTTTCCTAGTTCAGTTGGAATTTCACCAGAAAAATGATTATGACCCAAAAACAGTTGCCTCAATTTCTTGAGATTGCCCAACAAAACACCAGGAATTTTGTTCTCAAGCTTATTATTGGAGAGGTCCAGTGTCTCCAGAACCTGACAGTTACCAAGGCTTACAGGAAATTGATCCCCAGAGAGTGCGTTGTGTGCTAGCTTCAGCAAAGTGATGCTTCTGCACTGCCCAAAATCAAGGCTGGAGAATTTTCCAGTGAAATTGTTGCTTGAGAGATCCAAATACTTGAGAGATGCTGAGGCCTTTGCCAGGAAGCTGCTTGGTATTTCCCCAGAAAAAGTATTGTTTGAAAGGTCAAGGGTTGATAGATTCTTGCAAGAAAAGAGAGAATCACTCAGTTTTCCAGTGAGCTTATTAGTGGAAACATTGAGCAGATTCAGATTTTGACATGTCAACAAGGCTGTATCAGAAATCTGATTGTGAGAGAGGTCAAGCTGCAGCAGAGAAGAACCAAAGCTGAGACTGCCCCCAGGGATTGAATTGTGAGAGAGCTTAACAGAAGCAAGATGGTCACAACCCAAAAGAAAAGATCGACTTGGAAAAGGTTCAGAGATGTTGTTGGAGGACAAGTCCACAGTCTCTAGAGTACATGAGGTTATGTTGGAGACAGAGAGATCAGCAGCAGAGAATGAATTGCCTTGCAGATAGAGATTTTGGAGACTCGGCAAGGCCGTGAGAGTTGGAAAGTGTAGGCTGCCAATGAGACCAGCGTTGGAGAGGTTGATGGTGATGACGTGGCCATCAGAAGAGCAGGTGAGGCCCCTCCATGAGCAGAGAGTGGTGGCAGAATCAGCTTTCCAATCAGACAAGAAACCATGGGGATCAGATTGAACAGAGGATTGTTTGAAAGCCAACAGCAGCCCCACCTCATCATCATCACTCTGGCTTTGTTCTTGTTGTAGTTGTTGAGATGAAGACAAATTTCTGGCGCCTGAGGCCAAACTTAGGAGCAGGTAGAAGTGAAAAAGAAACAGCAAAAGAAAGCAAAAGAATCCCATCATGTACTAACAGCTACCCCCTCCTTGTTCTGATCTAATCTCTCTTCATCATCATCATCCTTTCAGAAACTCATGAAAATAAGAATATTTTTTTTGCAGATGGCTGATGAAAACGGCACCAACTATACAAAATTCATTCACCTAAACTCAACCAGTTTCCTTCATTTCAGATCTGAGCTGAACCTTGCAAAATTCCCACACATTTTCTCACGTGGGCTCTGCTTGGAAGCTGCAATCAAAAGACCAAAAAGAATTAAATAAACAAGAGGGTTGGTGGGATTGGTGGTGGAAATCACTATCAAGTATCAAACATGTATGAAAGCATCAAACTTTGAAAGAAACACATCAAGAACACAAACATTTATGAACTAACAAATACCATGAACATGAACGAAAGAGAAAATGACAAATATGGAAAAAAGAAAAAGTAAGAGTGATGGGGGCTTAAAGGAAGAGAAGCTCGTGCTGAGCTATAATGGGCAATCAGAGATTGTTAGGGAAAGAAAGGAGAGGAAGATACCTCGGAGTGACAGAACCTCTGGGTACGATGTTCAGAAATGTCGGGCTTTGATACTCAAACCAGCAAGTACAGTACTAGCATTTCATTTCAGTCGTTTAATGTTTTCTTCTTTCTTTTCTCTTTGACTGCCAATTTTGGAACCCAGAAGGCAAAACACCCCCAAAACTGTTCATGTGAATGTGACACTCTTGCTTTCTGCAGATTCACACAAGTCTGCAGCTTGCAGGATCAGAAGGGTGAAATGATGAACAAAAGATAAATGGCTTAGTTTAGAAGGAGAAGAAAAAGAAAAGAAAAAAAGAAGGAAAAAAAATGGCTTGGAGAAAGAGGAGGGAGTTTCTGATGCTTTAGAGGAAGTAAAGTGAGACAGAAACAAGAATATAGAATACAAAGGCAAGTTGGTGGGCTTTGGGGGAGAGAGAGAGAGTAAGAGAGAGTAAATTGTGGGAGTGATGGCCCCCATCTTTTTCTCTATTTTCGGGGTCCAGTCAAACTTGGGATATGATTCCTTCTCTCTCTCTCTCTCTTTCTTCTGTCAATTTCTGACAATTTCGGGGCTCTTCTTGGGCAGTTGGACGGATTACCCCGCACGTACGTCTCTAAAATTGATTGTGATATCCTTCCTTCTTTATTATCATTGTTATTATTTTGTTACCATTTTTGAAGTAAACTCTGGATTACCTTATTTACTTGATAATAATTGGACTTCCTTATTTCAAATTGGTTGATTTTTGTTTTAAAAATTAACGGTAAAAGATGATCAAGAAAATGAACAGTTGGATTTCCAGTTCACATTGTCAAAGGAGAATGGTAACTAATATTCCTTCTTATCTAGTGTTACATCTATCACATTTATTAAGTATAGTTCTTTTTACTATATTTAGAGGACTCATTTTCTATAAGTCTCATTCACTTTTAAGAGAAATGTGATGTACAATTAATATAATTATTGTAGCCCAAAATTTTTTTTATTTCTTTTTCTTTTTCCTTTTTTTTATTTTTATTCTTACATCTAAGGTCCTGAACTTAGCTTCCCGTTTCCTCATTTTTATTTTTATAAAATTACAATAAAAAGTACCAAGTACAAAGTGGGATATATTCCTTGGTGGTTTTCGGAGACACAGTCTTCAAATCCCAACACAAACAGATTTTTAAAAAAATATTTGAGATCGACTCTCAATACATCAACAAGGTTCAACATTTACCAAATAAAAAGGAAATTGAGATATATTATAGTAAATGTTGCATAAAAGAGGATTTGTCTGTTGTACCTCTCTTTATATTGTTATAACTTATTACAAGTTTTTTCCATCTTGTCTTCAACATGTATGCGAATCTAGCGTATTAAATCTTATCAATTAAAAAAATTGCTCTTCTCCAGCAAATAAAATATATCATGAAAGATTTTATTATTCATCCGATTACGTGATAGTCGAGGTCTCTTTACAAAGGGTAATACTTATCTTCTTAACTGTAAGGAGATACTTCTCATTCATGCGAATCACAATTTGACACATACGCAAAAATAATTCATCAAAAACACAAAAAGAAAAACTTATGTACATATGTTACACTGCTATTAGAAGAAATGTAGAAGTTCTTACTTACATGATAGTCTTTTAGATGTAAATTCAACACCCGAAATTATAAATATATAACAAATCCTTAACTTAAATACTTATTAAAGAATCTTCCATCAAATTATTTGCATCAATAATTCTCTACTAGTTTACATAGAAAAAGAGGATAAATATAAAAGTATGCACTCGAATCTTACGTCATAACATTGAATAAATGGTACTAAAAAAACATATTCTGAAGACCTAAAAAGTTAGTATGAAATAGCAAGCAATGACTTTTTAAGTTGGACGTCCATTGCATGAGAGAGAAAGGGGGAGAAGTAAGAAGCTTATTGGATAGGCACGTTGAGACCTAATAACATTGTTAATATATTTTTTTCGTTAAGTGTACTATTGGTCCCCCAAAAACTGCTCCCCTCCCCACATCCATAATTTATGTTTAAAAACTAATTGAGATTTTTTTTTCTTCAACTTCTTCTGTAAGGCTTCATTTTTAGTGGTTTTTACGAAAGGAGTAAAATTGTCATTAAAGTTTGAGGGTGGCGAATAGCTTTTTCGGGTGCCAACCAACCAAGATAATAAGGCAAATTGTAAAGCAAAAACATAGAATTTCTATCCCCACACAGAAAACTTCGCACTATACTCAACAATATCTGCACTTCAACTAACTCAACTCTTTCGTTCATTTTATTTCAAATGGAAATCATACATCCGAATTTGAGACATAGTCGAACACTAAAAAGAAAAAAAAGTAACACTTGATGAAGAGTTAATTAATATTTATTTTATTTTGTTCACTCAGTCTCATGTGTCGATATATATTCTAAGTCATTCACGTAAGGCAATATTAAAAAGTTAAAACGCAAAATACTGTGTGATTAATTTAAAATACCACCACGTTTTCGATATAAGTAAGTTTTTCTCGTAATTACATTAAGATTATAATAAGAAGAAGGTGGTGTTGGTGGATGGTATAAATATAGAAAACCTGGAAAAGCTGAGAGAAGGCGCGGGGCGCGGGGCATAGGGTTGTGGGGGGATCTCTCTCGGAGCGTCTCACTAAACTCAACTCTCCAAAACCCAAAACCCAAGTCGAGTCTGCCAAAATTTGTGTAGTTGTTGTTGGTAAGCTTGTAGCTGGGTGGGGGTGCATTTTGTCAGTACGCTTTTCACACGAGTGCATCGATTTCTAAACACACCCAACACCCCGCTAGATTCGCACTTTGCACTCCAATCCAACAATATATACAATAATAAATGTTAATATTATTATTATTAAATAAAGTCAGAAAATTATAAAGAAAGAAAAAGCAAAGAAAGGCACACACAAATTTTTTAGTCATTTTCTTTGTTCATTTATACAATTATTAGCAGCATTGTCATACACGTATGATTGAAAAAATAAATTAAATTAAATTATAGACTATATGTTATTGGTTTTGCTAATAAACAGCGGAATCCTCGCAAAGAAAGCAGGATGATTTATGGACCGTCGCTTTTGTTTTATTTATTGATTTATATAAGTTGGTAATGAATAAAGTGCGAAATCAACACTGCCCCAAGGCTCCCCACCATGCCAAAAAGCCATAAGCCATATATACATGAGATGAGAGACCAGCTTATATTGTATATAATTATATAATACCCTCTTCACGGGTTCTTCAACCTTACTCCTCTATATATATGTGTATACTTTGTTAATTAGGTTGGTATTCATTATTTCGTCTGAACATAATGGCAAATGCCCTTTCCTTTCTCCCCATCTCTCTTGGTATGGAAATGATAGAAATTCTTGGACTATATTTAATGGCTATGTTGTTGATCAAATCAATTTACTTGCATCATACTTGTTAGCTTTTCTGTTGATCACATCTCCTGCAAAAGTACGACATGCATAACTCTTACTTATACAGGTAGTTTTGACTTTCGTGAAAAATGTGGTTGGTAAATAAGGCACACATATATAACATTAATTGATCAATAAATGGCAATGTAAAGTATTTTGTCTATTGGTGACTTTTTTCTGCTAGGATCTTTGTTTGTTTTTTCACGTTGTTCTTCTTAGCGGGTGATTGATTTATTGTATTTTGTCGTGTTATCTTGCCTCCCTATATAGTCTCCATATTTGTTGGTCACAACTTACCCAAATTTGTTTGATAGTCACTTTCGTTAGCACCTTTGTTTTCTTTTACTCATACCTTTAAGAGCACTTTCACTCATTTGTCATGGCAAAGGGTGAGGGCAAGGTAAGGACTGTTACTATTCATGTAAATAGTACAGCCATTGCAAAAGGTTATGGTGTTTCCACACCATTGCCATAAAAACCATTATTCACATGAGATATGAGGAGATGAATTTGTATAGAGTTTTGGCGTGGAAAGTGAAGAATATGACTAAGTATTTAATTTTTTTTTAATTATGAAATTTTTAGTTTTTTTAAAAATATTTTTTTTGTTGCCGACGTCAGCAAACCCAGGTTAGAGGTCAGGCTGGTTTGGCCTGCGAGCTGGCCCGGTTGCGTGGGTCCCACAGCTTGCCCTCGCAAGTGTGGCCTGCTAGAAGCGCTTCCCTAGGCTTAGGCCCTGTCCTGCCCTAGCTGAAGGCAACGGATGGAAGGGCTCTAAGAGGGAAACTAGTCTGTTGTATTTTGTAGTATTATAGTATTGCTTTAGTTGTTGTGTCGTAACTTACTCATTTTGTTTGACTGCAGTTTATGCTAGCCTTTTTGTCGTTCTTTGGTGGTAGTTATTGTTATAATCTTTGTTCATTTTTTGTTCGTTCTCCTAATTGGGTGACCAATCTGTTGTATTTTTCCATTTCCTTATTTGTTGTGTTGTAACTTGCTTATATTCATTTTGCGACAATTTATGTTAGATTGTGTATTTTGTTCACTCCCTAAAAGGGTGATGAATTTTTTGAATTTTTTCGTATCTATTATTTCCTTATTTGTTCTTCCGTAACTTGCTCATGATTATTTGGTGCAAGGTTTTGGTTAGTATATTTCTTTATTGTTTGCTCGTTCCCTATGTGGGTGATCAATCCAGTGGCTTGTGTGTCGTGTTATCTTGTTTTCTTATTTATTATGTTGTAATTTGCTCTTGTTTGTTTGAGTGAAATTTATGTTAGATTTGTTAATTTTTCATGTTCGTTCCCCTAAAATAGGTAACCGATCTCTTATATTTTGTTGTATTCTCTTTTATTTCCTTATTGTTTCGTTAAAACATTATCATGATTGTTCAATGGTAGGTTTTTTTTATAGCCTTTTTTCTTTCTCATTCCCCTAAGTAGTGATAAACTTATTGCGGTTTGTCACATTCTCTTTTTTCCTGATTTGTTATGTTGTAACTTGCTTATGTTTGGCAAAAATTCATGTTATCTCCTTTGTTTCTCTTGTGACACAATGAGAAACATAAAATAAAGGGTTCACAAGCTTTACACCCTAAAACATAATCTGGACGAGTACAATGCTTAAAATTGTTTAAATAGAAAAAGAAAAACCCTAAGACCCAATATTCTAGAATATTCCTAAATAATTATTACAAATAAAACTATATCAGAATTGAAGAAAAAAGAATATTAAAACACAAGAAAAATTCTACACACACTAATGGACGATAAAGTTGGACTTTTACTTTGCTGGATCGTCGATTAAACTTTGAACGTCCTATTTTGGGTAATCTAGCACTAAAGAACTTGCTTGAGTGCGAATTCTGAATCTTTACACCTTCTTCTTTAACTTGCGCCTCTTCCATCTCTATTTGGTGCATCATTTTTCCTAGTTAGTAATAAAATTTAATTTACCAAAATATAAAAATTTGTTTCCTCTTTTTCATTTTCTCGTCTCTTGATAAGAAAACAAGGAAACTATTTGTACTATATTGTTCATTTTCTTGGCTATCCTAGCGTGGTCCAGAGCTTCATCTAAAAGATGTGTTCAAACAGGTTGAGAATCATATACATCATACGTGTAAAGATTAATTTTCCAATCAAATGAACAGAAAGCTTGGAGTGTAGCAAAAGGTAAGGCAAAAAACAAACCCGAATAGAGTAGGGCTCCCAAGGAAAGGGAGTCTGGTCTCCGGTGGAGCCTCCGAAATATTTGACTTTAGTAGGAATTGGTACATTGCGTTTTCCATGGGATATTGTTGATTCTAAATTATAAAATGTTTCTTTGAGACCCTACAGTTAGTTGAAATTGGTTAGCTTGTAAATAGACGTCTCAATTGCTTCTTCCGCACCACCACCACGGCAGCATTGTCTTGTCTTGATCTTGGATTTTTAGTTTGTGAGAAATTAACTTGATAGAAACCCTAAAAGCAAATAGGCAAATGTCACAGAAATGCTACATATAATCATTACTTGGTGATAATGTTCACAGGAGGGGAAAAAGTTGATGGCCCAAATACTTCTTTTGGCTTTCTTTTCAAAGGACTAGGAAAGATTTGATATTATGAGATTTTTGTCTCTAATACTAGGGAAAAGAAAGCTTTCCTGCGTCTGCTACCTTTAACTTTGTGCATAGGGGTCAAGTGATCAAACAATAACAGTAGTGAGAATTATATATTCATAATTCCTATCTATACTTTTGATTTCACTAAAAAACTATTCAAGATCAATAGCTTTACCACTTGCGTTTGATAGTTGTACATGGAGTCTTGTCAATTCCTCTACATTGATAATCGTTAATGATTGATGTAATCCCTTGGAGGGTTTATATTTGAAATCAACAGCTTTACCATTTGTATGGTTGAGAGTCGTACATGGAGCTTTATCAATTCGTCTACATTTCGTTGATGATTGATATAATCCCTAATAGGATTTACATTATTCAATAGTTATCAATCATACATGTATAGACAAACTTAACGCTAGATTTTTAAATATTTAAAATTCACTATTAATATCCTTTTAAGTATGATTAATTATATGTTTCGATTCAACCAAATAAGGATTTTGAGTGCTGCATAAGATATATATAACTTTTGAGCCATGTGAAAGCCTAAAAGGCTTTGAGTAACTAATTTCACCATTTTGGCATCATTGGCTAGACAAACAAAATAGCTCATATCTAGCTAAAGACTTTTGAATCATGTAGCAGATTGAAGGTTGGTCCAATGTTTCTTACCTGTAATCATGATATATAATTATGGGTAGGGAAGGTAATTTCATTCAAAAGTTATAAGTCGTGGGTGCCACGTTTCTTTCCTAGGCTTCTCCCTCAAATCTTGAAACTTTTTCTTCTTCATACCTACCAATATGGGAGAGTTCAAATTTTGTTTTCTTCCCTGACCCTTTTTGCTTTGACATTTTGAGCCGACCAAATGATAGAGTGAAAGCAATGGCCATGAACCTTAAATATCATTTCATTGATTTGAATTCATTATAACGATACAACCAAGTTCATGCATGCCACCTAATTTTGGCCAGACCTAATTTGGGCCTGGTTGGGACTGGACTTGGTGGAGCTGAATTTGAAGTTTAATATATTGGGTCAAAGTTGTGGGTTGGGCTGGATCGACCTAAATTATACTTCAAAAACTACTCGTTCGTTAGGGGGTCCTTAATAGCCATCTAATGAATTACAAAACTATTGTTGAATGGCTACATTGAAACCCTCGACATAGCTCCCTCATTATGAAAACTCTCTTTTCTTTGTCAAACTACGTGTAGGGTTTGAGCAACATTCTCTCATTTGGCCTGGGCTTAACACAACCTGACCCGTGAGACTAGTCAACAACCCATGAAATTAAACTTCAGGGCAGCCCAACGCTTAAAACTAAGCCCAAAAATTAGACCTTGCCTAGGCCTAGAAGTTAATTCCTTTTGACTTGATTGGGCCAAGCCCATGCAGGCCATGCATAAGGGAGGGTAAAATAGTTTGGAATTACAGTCTTTTACTTATTTATTTTTGGGTCAATGGGAATTGAAATCGTTCTCAGTAAAAAAGAAAACATAGGACCAACTACCTTTGGCGCCTGGTGCAATTTTACAGAGGCACAAAAACCAAGAGGATAATCTACCAAGAAATTGGTAACTAGTACTGGGAGGCTGATATCAGCTTCTGACTCTTTTTGTACTTCACAATATATTAAAGAACGAAGACTTGACTGAGCAAAGATAGAAGAAGAGAAAACGCTGACCACCACCACCATCACAATTCAAAGTGACCCTCTTTCACATTTGATGGGTGAAGATTAAACCCCAAAGCTCTCCACCTTCATACAGCCATTTCATTCTTTGTTGGGTAAGCTTCAATTTCTTGTTTTCAGCTTTTCTTGTCTCAAAGTCTTGTCAAGAATCTCAAGATCAACTTTTTTTGTATTTTGGTTTTATTTTATTTATTTATTTGTTTCAATTCAATGCTAAATGCTAATATCATATTCGTGGTTTCTGGAAGTTAGCATCTTGTCAGTTGTTACCGATTAGTTCATTATATAATTAGAGCAGCAGTAATTATTGAAGTTTAAATGAAAAATTTATTCCTATTACCCTCAGGTTTCATTGAAGTTTTCTTTGTTAAGTTTTATCTCTAAATAAAATTTTGTCAATTTGTGCCTCTATCTACTCACTTGATCAAAAGTATTCATCCCATCCCAGTATGTGATCTTCAATGGATCTTTTTGTCCTTCTGTTAACTAAAACATTCTTTAATCTTCTGCTGCTCATTCCACTTTTGGGGCATCTAGGAAGATTTGAGCTTGGCCTGATTAGCTTGCTCTAGATTTCATCTGAAGATGGGGCTTTGACTTTCAATTGGTTTTAACTCATGCTTCTATGATTCTGTTCTTGATGCATGCATTGGGAAAGAAAACATTGAAGGCAGAGCTGTTGGGTGATTGTCACTCTTGTCTCTCTCAAAATCCAAATTTGATGTATGGGTTGAGATTAGGTGATTGTACTGAAGCTGCTGATGGGGAGAACAGAGATGCCAATCCTGAATTCTTTCATAATTTATAGTTCTGAATGTCCGCAATCCCGAATGTTGTTGAAGTGCAATTGCAAACACATTTGTGCATAAAGAAGTTGGTCTTTGTCTCTCCTCATGTCAATAAACGTTGTGGATATATTTATTGTTGGTGTTCATGCAACATAAGCTCTGATAGCAGGAGCCATAGATAAATTAGTTTCTCCTTTGTGAAGTGTGATGATCTGAAACAGAAAGACACACACATATATCAAATCTAGCTCTCTCTCCCTCAGCTAAGTTGTACAATGTAGCAAATCCCTTGCCTTCATAGTTTTGAAGTGTGTAGAACTGAGGTGAAGATGATAATGAAGATAGGTGGAAGATGAGCGGTGGAAAGTTCAAAAAGCTATGTTCTTTTCCTTATTTGGTTATATGGAATGTAAATATGGTCAATAAATTTACTAAGCTAGTGATACGTAGGACAATTCTATGCATGACGCCAGTGCTATATTTGCGTGTACATAACATATGGTTCTTTTAGGCCCTCTGTTTTCTCTTAAGTATTCCGGCAATATTGTAAAGGAGATAAAAATCTCGAAACTATTACAAAGGCTTGTTGAACTTGTGCTAAAGTAGTTTTATTTTCTGTACCGCATTTTAATGATATGTTGACTGTATCTGCAGGAGAAATATGGCTGCCTTAGCAACTGCTGAAGCTTGTGATACGAATACAGCCCTTTTAGGAAGTGGAGATTTGCGTGTTCTGCCACCAATATTCCAGATATACGGACAATGCCGAGCATTCTCAGGCCCCATTGTCACACTTAAGGTATTCGAGGACAATGTTTTAGTAAGACAGCTTCTGGAAACCAGAGGTGAGGGAAGAGTTTTAGTTATTGATGGTGGAGGAAGCATGAGATGTGCTTTGGTTGGGGGGAATTTGGGACAGTTGGCTCAAAACATGGGATGGGCTGGTATTGTGGTAAATGGCTGCATCAGAGATGTAGATGAGATAAACGGATGTGATATTGGGGTGAGAGCTTTGGCATCTCATCCGGTGAAATCAAGCAAAAAAGGCATTGGCGAAAAGCATATTCCGATCAACATTGCAGGAACCTTGATTCGTGAAGGCGAATGGTTGTATGCAGATAGTGATGGCATCCTCATCTCCACATCTGAATTGTCTCTTTGAATCCGCATTGTTGCTTCACATGTAAACTGTCAAACCAATAAGAGCACCGAGTTCTGAAAGTCAATTGTATTTGGAACTTGTTATTTCACTTTTGTTAGCATCTGTGTACGCATTAAATTTTCTTTATGAACAAAAGAATGTGTTAGTTTTTATCAGCTGGTATGGCCGAGTATTTTCAATTATTATTCAATTATGACACCATATTGCCAATATTAGGAAAAAGTCGGGATAACACTATTTTGCAATACCTGACCAATAATGCTATGACATGTGTGATAACACTTTTATGTGGCATAGTATTATTTATCGGGCATGGCAAAACGTTACTATCCCGTTGCAACTTTTCTCCAATAGTAGCAACACATTAGGTTTCTTCAAGATTCAACTATCATATAAAATTACATGAATGGACTGGTGACTTCATGGGCTTTGCCTTTTTGTTAAATTGCTTTGTATCGGCGATGGGTTATTGGGTTAGCCCGTAAAGAAAGAGCCTTGTAAACCCAATGGTGACAAGTCCCAAAACTAGTTCTTCTTCATACGGATAGGTCGAAACCGAGCAGTTGTTGATGCCAAATTAGAGAAGATGGAGCAGAAGAAGCAAAAAGAAGAAAGGAGGATGGGTTTGGAGAGACTGCCCAGCAGCTTATTGATAGAGGAAGTTCTGCTCAAGTTGGAAATAGAGGCTCTGTGCTCAGTTTCATGCGTTAACAAAGCCATGAGCTTCTCAGTCTCTCAGGCCCTGCCTTTACTCTCGTCTATCAATCTCTCTGTAAAGTCTTTTTCTTTCTGAATTCTACTTGGGTTTCTTTTATTTGCCTTTTGTTTTGTGAACTGAAAATTATAAAAAGAATGGCAATTGCAATTGTATATGCAGGCATTTTCTCCTGATGCCCAGATTCTAAATAGTATTGTTGGTGGCTGCAGGGGCCTCCACAGCCTCACCCTAAATTGTCTCCACCTTGACAATTTGTCACTCGGAGTTATTCTAGGCACACATCTTCAAGAACTGAATTTGTTAAGCTGCTCCCTGCTATCCTATCAAGTCTTCACTTCCATCGGGGAGGCCTGCCCCAATCTCAGGTAATCCATTTTGATATTTTGTCTAGTTTTGCCCAACCCAAGATTGCATCTTGATCTTTTCTGTAACGAGAAGGTTTTTGTTAGGGTGCTTGTGCTAGAATTGGTAGACCAGTGCTCAACTGAAGCATTTAAGACCAACTTGGACCAAATGCTTAATGGATGCTTGTGCTTGGAGGTAATATTTTGTGTCTGAATGCTGCTCTTTGATATATAACGTAAAACTTCATATGAGAAAGCATGTTTCATCAGAAAAGGAATGTATAAAAGCTAAAGTTTGTTTCTTTGGTAATCAAACAGTCTTTTTCTCTTAAGATTCGAGGAAGAGAGGTAGGAGCAAATGCTTTTCAGTCCATTGATTTCTTCCTGCCTAGTGCTCTCAAAAGTATGAAGTTGCAGTCAGTGCTTGAGCAAGATGTAATTCGTCTCATGGATAAGATTAGAGTTGGTGCTGATAGGAACAGTGTGCAAACAGCTCATGTCAGCATCCCCGTCTCTCCATTATCATCTGTATTCACATTGCAGCGCTTGTCCCTTGTCTTAGATGCTATATCCGATGAGCTAATCATGGCCATTTCCAGAAATCTCCCCACTTTGGTAGAGCTAGATCTTGAAGACAGACCAGTTAAGCAACCATTACCAAATCATGACTTAACCAACACCGGGCTTCAATATTTGGCCTCTTTCCATCATTTGATGGGATTGTCTCTTATACGAAGTAGACATAACCAGCAAGTCTCATTCAAAAGGGTAAACGATATGGGCATGTTTCTTCTATCTGAGGTCTGCAAAGGTCTAGAGTCAGTGAGACTCTGTGGGTTTTCCAAAGTCAGTGATGCAGGTTATGCATCGATCTTACACTCGTGTCTGAAGTTGAAGAGGTTTGAAGCTCGGAATGCCTTTTTTTTGTCAGACTTGGCCTTTCTTGATGTTACTGAGTTCCAATGTTCCCTTGTTGAGGTGAAGTTGCTGTCCTGCAGTCTTATAACTAGTGAAACCGTGAAGCAGCTGACCCGTTCTAGGGTCCTGGAGGTGCTTGACCTGTGTGGGTGTAGGAGCATAGCAGATTCCTGCCTCGGTTCCATTTCATCCCTTCGTAGCTTAAGTATGCTGAATCTCGCAGGAGCTGATATTACCGATTATGGCTTATCGGTTCTTGCCCAGGGGATTCCATCCATAACACATTTGTGTCTCAGACACTGTGAGAGGGTGACTGATGAGGGAATTTCTTTTTTGTTCCATGGTGGAGGCACAATTCGCAAAACATTGTCAGCCCTGGATTTAGGACACATGCCTAGAATATCAGATAAAGCCATTTTTACAATTGCCATGGCTGGTACTGAGATTATCGAGTTGTGTCTCCGGCATTGCTCTGTGACTGATGTTTCTCTAGATTGTTTGGCTATGAGGAAAACGTTTCGGGACGAATGTAAACTACTCCGGAGGCTTGACCTTCTGAATTGCACTGGTTTGTCTGTTAATTCACTGAGGTTTCTTAAGAGGCCTTCCTTCCCTGGACTACACTGGCTTGGTATTGGGGGCACACCTCTTGTTAGCAAAGGATATCCAACTCTTAGCAAAATTCATAACCAGAGGCCATGGCTGACAATATGTTTGGAGGGCTGTGAAATGGGATGTTATGATGGATGGCAATTCCATAGAGCTGGTTATCCTCAATGAAAGCCCCCCTTATACGAAGAGTTGTTTCTCTATCTTATTTGATGAACCCATTTTATTGTAAGAATTCATCCATATATATGAGGCTGTAACACCAACATCCAAAAGTTATCAATGCATTCATATAGCTAAATTTTAATTGTTTTTTGTTTGTTTCTGTTTTGAGTGCTTCTATAGACATCCAGAAGTTATTATTGCATTGCATACATCCAAAACCAAAACTATTTTTGGATATCGAGTTGGTCTTTTCTTGATTTTAAACAACATTGAGAAAGGAGGGCCTGTAATAGATAAAATTGTAGCACAACATCATCAATGTGAGGGGTCGTCTTTGATAGAAAACTAGTCGAATGGATATTCTCAACATGCCAAGCAAGAAGCTTAAACAACAGCCTAGTTATTTCAAAATGACCAAGCCTGAACAAAAGGCAAGTTTAATGGGCATATAACATATGCAAACTCACACACCAGCCATGGATATGACTTTAGATATGATAGGGAATTCACAAAATCAGGAAAACCCTAGGTGCACAACTAATCTAGGCTATATTTTTGTTTACAATAAACTGGAAGAAAACACTCATTACTGGAACTTTGAATATGAAGCCTTGATTAAGAGCGCTTTTTTTTTTTTGGTACAAGCAATTGGGGAGGGTGGTTTACACAAATATTTATCGGGTAACTGGGATTTTTGAATCTCTTCCCATGTGAGTGGAGGTGGAAGAGAGACCAACTGATCTATGCACTATTGCACCTTTCATCAATACAATATACTTTACACCTCGGCAGAAAAGGAAAAATATTTTGAACCCCGCATGTGTCATGTGGCTTGTATTCTATTTCAAGTTGGTCTCGTTTTCAATGCATGAGAAACTTTTTGTGAGAAAAGAAAACAAATGTGGCTTATTTATATAATCTCTCCAATATTATTACAAATATTAAATTTTATCTAATCTTTTGAGCGGTCTTACCCAGATCCGATCTTCCAGCAGCTGCAACCAATTAAAAGCCTCAAGTAGGGCATTACAAGTTCTCTATCAAGAGAAATTTTCCTTTCTTATTTTCTAGCCAAACAAACACTCTTTATAGCTAATCAATTAAACACATTGAAACTACAATGATCGAATCTGTTCCTACTAGCCGTGGAATTCAAGGATATTCATATACCTCTGTCACCCTAAAGAAAATAGCTACAGTGATACCTGCAAAGCTGCAGCGCCAGAATTAGCCCTGGGCACGGTTCGGGTCGGGTCCAATTTTGGGCGACCCGAGAGCCTGAACCGAAGGAGAGGTCGGGTCGCGGTTCGGATCGGGTCCAAGAAGAAACCCGAAAATGGGTCGGGTCTCGGTTCTTAGTCGGGTCTCGGGTCGGTTCAGGTTTTTTTCGGTTTGGGCCTGAGCCCATTTTTACATTTTAAAAAGCCCAAATAGTATTTTTTTTCCAGCAAAAAAAAAAGCCAAAATCAAATTTTTTTAGCAAAATAAAGCCCAAATCAGATTCATTTTCAACCCCAAAACCCTTTTTTTGTTGTCAAATTGGCAAAACCTATTCAATTCTTATGAATAAGCCCAAAACACTTTTTACTTAACTTTCAAAACTTGAAATTATGTAAATTCAACCTATAAAAATTCATCATTCCAATCTAAGTTTCTAAACTAAATAAATCTCACATACACACATTCAACCAAGTAACCAAGGAAAAGAAATAAAATATAATCTCTTACAAACCATTACAAAAAATAATACACAAACCAAATTAAACTTATGAAATTAAATATTACAACCCATCACAAAAATACAAATGAAGATAACATCCTTGCCAAAAACCTTCTACATCCATTCTTCCCAAAGCCTTAACAAAGTAACCTACACAACACTTAAAAGAATTAACACAAAGTCTCACCATCAACAAATCATAATTAACATAAGATGCAAGAAAAATACCTTCCAACATATCTTAATCGCACTAAGAAGGGAGAGTCTTATTCAAATTTGTCGTGGATGTTTTACTCCCCATTTCTACAAAATATAATAAAATAAATCAAACCAATTTGAGTTAGAACACATAAAAATAAGAAAATAATTGGATTCAAATATACTTATAGAAATGAAAATATTACCCATTTCAATTGATTCATAGAACTCCATCTCCTCAATGGTTGGCACATATTGCAATGAAGATATATCTTCGGACCTTATCCAATTTTGAGAGCAAATCAAAGCCTCAACCATCCTAGGAGACAATGAGCTTCGAAACGAGTCAATCACTCTCCCACTTGTGCTAAAACAAGACTCCGAAGCTATTGTGGAAGTAGGGATTGCAAGCACATCCTTTGCAATTGATGCCAAACTAGGATACTTGAGCCCATTTATTCTCCACCACCCTAATATATCAAACTCCTCATCAATGGATTCAAGTGGATCCAACAAGTACCTATCCACTTCATGTGTTATAACCACATTCTCACTCTCATGTTGAATTTTTTTCCACTTTTCCATCATGGTTTTTCGCTTACGACCTCCAAAAACCAAAGAAGAGTCGGTTTCATTGTTAGTACTACCACCACTTTCATTGGTAGTACTAGTAGCACCCATATTGCTACTACTAGGCTTATACACTTCATACATATTCATAAGAAGTTGTTTCACCTCATTTGTCTTTTGAGCCACCAATCTTTCACAAGTAGGATCATTTTCAAATATTTCTTCAAAGATGTGCTTCAAATTACGAAGCTTGAATCGGGGGTCATTAGAAACAGGTTCCTATTCATAAACAAAGTAAAACCATATTTAAACACAGCCAAACAAAGTTTAACTACCCATAAAACATTTAAACTGTCAAAACATATATCCTATCCAACAATCAGACTACAAAAACAGCTTACAAATTACATAATACAAAAACAGACTACAAAAAAGGACTACAAAAACAGATTATAAAAACAGATTATAAAAACAGCTTACAAAAACAGCTTACAAAAACAGGTTACAAAAACAGAAACAAAATTAAACAGATTAGAAAAACAGATTTAAACAGATTAGGAAAACAGATTTCAACATATTATATCCTATCCAACAATCAGACTACAAAAACAGATTTAAACAAATCACAAAAACATATTAAAACAGAGTACCAAAACAGATTTGAACAGAGTACAAAAACAGGTTAAAACAGAGTAGCAGCAGCAGTGAATATTTACCTCCATTTAAGCAAAATTTTCCAAAATTCCAAAGCTCAGCAACAGCAGCAAGCAACGCTAAACAACTGTGAATGAAATAAAATAAAAAAGGAGATAAACAAATAAAAGAATTAATGCATTTAATCAATAAGCAGATTCATGCAAAAAAAACATGTTCCTATGCCAAAATTACAGATTCAAGACAACTCAAAGTAAAGTATAACCTTACTGTTCGTGAGCCAACTTTACCAGTAGCACTAGCAACAAATGCTTTAATACGATATCATATCATATTTTAGTGCAAACAGATCATAACTATTAGTACCTGTATGCACCCTCAAGATTTTTGTGTCTCACACGTCCAATTGCTTCCACCTCCACCTTAAACTCCTTCTCAGCTTGACCCCTGATAAGCAAATGCATTACTCACGCGTATAAAAGATAATGAGATACCCAAAATCCAAGGCAGAAAGTACCATCCGTCAATCGGTGTCTGATGCCTACTACATCATGAATTCAAGCTTGACTACAAGCACAAGGAACTTGAAAAAAAGATGGGTTCCTCTTTTTAGTTTTGAGCTTTCCTGTTTTAGTAAGGTTCTGCAATTTGAACACCCAAAAATGAAAAGGCCAAAAACTCTCAAATTTTTCATTTTTGCTTATTCATCAACCGAAACAGAGATTTACAAACTAGGAATTCCAATCCATGGCCAATTAAAAAACTAAAATCGAAATGAAACTGAAGAGAGAAGTCTGAGAGAGCGAAAGACAATAGGAGAGAAGCTGACCATCTTCTGTGGAGGGATGGAGGCGGCACGGTGGCTGATCGACTGAGAGTGAGAGGATCCAAGTCCAACTAGAGGCGGCCGAGAGAGAGAGAGAGGCAAGCAAGTCGTTAGGTCAAAATCGACATGAAGAGGGAAGTATGAGAGAGCGAAAGAGAAGAGGAGAGAAGCTGACCTGCGTGGAGGGATGGAGGCGGCACGGTGGCTGATCGACTGAGAGTGAGAGGATCCACGTCCAACTAGAGGCGGCCGGGAGAGAGAGAGAGGCAAGCAAGTCGTTCGTTAGGTCAAAATCGACATGAGGGAAGTATGAGAGAGCGAAAGGAAAGACAAGAGGGAGAGAGTCACGTGTGTGACTCACACGGGAAAAACAAAAAAACCGTGAGGGATCTGCTGCAAGCAGTCTCACGGTAGTCTTTCTCTTGGCCTATCATACGACGCCATGTGTAATTATTATATATATTTAAATAGCTCGGTTCGGTTCAGGTTTTTCGGTTCTAAAAAAATTAGACCCGAAGGCCGAACCGTTGGATTCGGTTCGGTTCGGTTCTGGCGTTGACTTTTTCGGTTCAGTCAAAAAACACCCGTTTTCGGTTCGGTTCGGTTCGGGTTAGTCGGTTTGATCGGTTTATCGGTTTTTATGCCCACCCCTAGCCAGAATTACTTTTTCTGGAAGCTACTTTTTGAGCAAATCTTTAGTCGTTACAAGCTCATGGGAATTATTAATGGCAGCGAACCTTGTCCAGCTCAGTTCTTGACGGACAAGGAAGGAAATGATCTCACTGATCAAATTAATCCAGCCTTTGAGATTTGGCACGACAAGGATCAGGCCATGTTAACCTGGATGAGGTCAACATGTTCTGAACACGTCCTCCCATTCACAGCCGGACTCGCTTCGTCGCGTGAGCTTTGGCTAAACCTCGAGAAGAGATTTCAGGTTGTTGGCGTGTCCTCGGAGTACAGGAGAAACCTGGCGGCCGCTGCTTTAGCAACAACCGACATTTGCGATGCACATCCTGACCTTCTGGCCAGTGGAGACCTGCGTCTTGTGCCGCAAGTGTTCCAGAAATATGGAAAATGGCAGGCATTCGCAGGCCCTGTCGTGACGCTGAAGGTGTTTGAGGACAATACTTTGGTTATAGAGCTTCTCTCCACAAAAGGCGAGGGTAGGGTTTTAGTGGTTGATGGAGGAGGAAGCATGCGACGTGCTGTCACCGGAGGGATGCTGGCTCGGTCGGCTGAGATTATGGGATGGGCTGGGATTGTGATAAATGGTTGCGTGAGAGATGTGGATGAGATCAATGAATGTGAGATTGGGTTGAGAGCTTTGGCAACTTGTCCAGTGAGACCTATCAAAAACGACTCTGGGTCTGGCCAAAAGCATGTTCCTGTAAGTATTGGAGGGGTCTTGATTCAAGAGGGAGAATGGTTGTATGCGGATGGAGATGGCATCCTTGTCTCCTCATCCGAACTGTCTATTTGAACCCTAATTAGTCAGTGCATTGTTAATGTAGGTTGCTTGTGATGGTCACAGCTTAAATTGCTGAGCCAATATACGGCATTTGGAATTTGATGCAAAGTAAAGTGTTTTCCTGCTTTGCTGTTGCTGGCCGGATTGCGGCGGTTCTTCAAGTGGTGATGTGCAGTTCGTTTAGAGTTTGGTTGGTTTATGTGCAACTTTTTTTTGGGCTTTGGTTTTTTTTTTCAGTGTATTTTAATTTGATGAAGGAAGATGCCAAATCCGTCTCAAAGATACCGGTCAACGAGACTTCGTGGGTTTTCTAAAGTCAGAGATGCCCCTACACTCATGTCCTTTTTTTCCTTTTTTCCTTTTTCAATCCGTACACTGATGTCTGAATAAGGATCTATTTTAATGATATTTTTTCATTGGTATAATATGAGAGAGAGAGAGAGAGAGAGAGAGAGAGAGAGAGAGCTATGAGATTTATATTTCTTTCTGAATTGTCTAGGTCTTGGCAATAATTTCTAAGCTTCTATGTGCTATGCAGAGTCAAAAAACAAAATAGCAGCACCCAAAAAGTTCTCAAAGAAACTAAAGACTGCCAGATTGGCAAAGATGCTTTCAGAAAAAAGTGGTCCGTCCACCCCTTCGAGTATGCCTGTCATATGCAGTGTTGAACTTGTCGACTAGCTCGTTCATTGTACTGAGAAAACAAAAATAAAATCTCGTTATGATATCACAATAAGCTATGAAATGACAATTACAATTTCATGTTCAACTAATGCATTGCTTATGGTAACAATGAAAAGGTGATAAAAAGTCATTCAACTACTGCAGTATAATAATCCCTCAATGCGAATATCGACACAATATACACCTGCTCTGAGTGCAAACTTGGTAAGTGCATTAGTATGATTGCGATCGTAGATTCGAACCTTATTTGTATGCTAAACCCTATGACAACTCCCATTGAATAAACAATATTCCAGGTGTAAGAACACAATTTCATACCTAGCATCAAAATGGTTTGAAATAGAATAGTTTACGTTGACACTATACTGTTTATCTCCTATTTTGTTAAAATAGCTCTTACAGGATTCTATTGTAATAGAATGATCGAGATTGAAAAGTTCAGTTCAGTTCATACCTTGAGCAGTTGGTAAGCACAGCTAAAGATGTAATCAATAATGTGTCATTGTATTCCTACAAAAAGAAAAAATGAATAAACAAAGGAGTGAGCAACAGAGCAAGTAATGAGATAAAGATGTCAGCTTATCTGCAGCCAGTATCTGCAATCAGACATCACATGTAAATACTGAAAATAAATCATCTTGAAACAAGCAACACTCACCATCAAGAAATCATCTTGAAATTTCCCCGATTCAATGGCAGGCAACCTCCTCAGAAGACTTGATACTTGCCTTAGCAGAGAATTCTCACAAGGTATATCACCTGCATACAAGGAAACAAGAGCAATTATTACAAATTCTTGTTTTTATTAGTTCTGAGGTATAAGACTCATTTAGGCATCTGACTCAGTTTAAAGAGGGGTTAAATTATGTTTTTGGGGCTTTTTTTTTTTTTTTCAAAGTTCTGGGGGTTGATTGTATCCTTCGCCTTTGCTTCTTTATGAAAACTAATGTACTCACATAGTGATATCTATGTTAATAATGAATCCATCATCTTCTACTAAAAGCATGTACACACCTTTCTGCATAGCTAGAAGATAGTGATGAAGTACTCTAATTCTGCTATTTAGCATCTTGATGGCACTGTGAATTCCTGTAAGATGAGCAGCCACTGCACAAAATCCACAGACCAGGTTCTAATCAGAAATAGATGAAACACATACCTCCACACAATTACACAGAGAGAGATAGAGAGAGAGAGAGAGAGAGAGAGAGAGAGAGAGAGCTCACATTGAGTTGCTGCTGAACCTCCATCAGATGGTTTAAGATGAGCGACATGATCCACTGAGATACGTTCAGCTTCTACCGTCTTTGAAACACAAAAAAATAAAAAATAAAATGTATTAGTAACCCTGCTTGATAATAGTTAATAACATTTAAGGTAGATAAGAATGAATAAGTCTAACCTCAATCGTGTAACTTGAACTGACAAAAATCAGCTGTGGAATCCCATCGATGACATGCAGCTCTAGAATTGTAATGTTAACACCACAAAACCAAAAAAAAGTTAAGACAGTGAACATATAAACAGAAACTATATGAAGCATGCATCACATAAGTTCTCATAAGAATGAACTCTAGAATATTTGGGGGAAGAAAAGAAAAAGAACTTCCAAGACCCTTCATTTACAAAAGGGGAGAGACCCTAGCGAATTATACTAGTAAAAAAAATCACAAAATTCAGCACATAGATTTCACTTGGGACCATGACTTCAACAGAACTAATGAGAATTAAAGGAACTATTAATTATACAAACGAAGAAAAAAAAAATCCTATATAACATTGAGAAAGGAGAGCCCAAAATTGATAAAATTGTAGCAGCACATCATCAATGTGAGGGTTTTTTTTAATATGGAAATTCTAAACATGCCAAGACGCAAAGAACAGCCTACTTAATACAAAATGACCAAGCCTGAACAACAACGAAGTTTAATGGGCAACCTTATCTTAAAGAGTATCTAGAAAGAAATGGCACTGGCACTATTAGTTTGCCATAGTTTCTCAAGCATTGCTGCTTAGGCAGCACAAAAAATGGATGATTCCAATACAGTACCTCAAACAAACAACAACCAACCAGTGTAGACAGAAATAAGTGATCCATGCTAGTATATAGGAACAAGAATGAACTGCACGTATATTGCAGGAAGATAACACGTGCAAACTCACACATCAGCTATGGATAATGACACGGTGACACTAGATATCATAGGTAATTCAAAAAATGGGGAAAATCCTAGGTGTACAACTAATTGGCAATGCTCACAAAAGCTCATATACATAGTAAGATAACAACGCAGCTGACATACCACTTTCGTAAATAGTGATTGGGAGATCCTTTTGGGCAGGGTTGATCAAAGGGTTGAGGAGAACATAAACAGGGCTTTCATTGATATCCATCAACTGTGATAAAGTAAACACGCAGCATTATTATCAATGCGGAAATAAAATGCATCTTAATCATCATAACTAAAAAGAAACATGCATCCAGACAGCATTGGTCACTCGCACAAAGCTCTAGTGTGCAATTAATTGAAACTTTGGCAATAGAATTTCAAATTCAAGAAAGAACCCTTGATGGGTTCATAGTTGACGTGATTAGGTCTTTGAAAGTGTCACATAATATAGTGTTTAGGGATTCCAAAAGGTAAAAGTTGCACATAAGCATATGCAATGAGAAAGGTGATGAAAATTACAGCTTTGTGGATGTTCATATCAGATTCCTGAGCATCAGTACCCGTAGAGTACCATCCCAGTATGTAAAAGTGCGGGAACACCTTCTTATCTGACAAAAGAAAGAAAAATATTATTGGGTTAGCGCAACCATTCATTGAAACCCTAAAACCATCGCACAAAAATAAATGAAAACTCATTAAGGAACGAGAACGTAACAGAGCTCTTGCTTCTTCTCGAGGAAGGCGCGGTCGAGGGAGTGAGTTGCAGGATCATAAAGGAGCTCGAAGCTGTTAAAGATCTCAACTGTGCGGCCCCTCTGAACCCCAATAACGCAGCCGAAGACCCTCGGAGACGAGGCCAAGGCAGAGGAAGAAGAAGAAGAAGGCGCTGTTTCTACTGCTCCTTCGGCGCCATTGTTGGGTGGTGGCGTTGTTGTTGCTGTCGCTGTGTTGGTGATGGGCGGGTGCATCTGAGACTTAACCCTAGAATAGTGATCCGATATGTTCACGATCACCAGAGGGTGAAGCTTGAACGTCAGCCCGCTGCTCGACGACTCTGCCATTCTCCCGATTTCCGATTTGGGGATTTTTGGCTCTTCGTTTTGCTTCTTCTGCTCTTCTGCTTCGTTTTTCTTTAGTTTTTTTACTGTTTTATTCTTCCAATTTCCGAGTTGCTGACTCGGACTCGCTCAGTTCGTTTCAGGGGTTGGGCCTCAGCCTGTGTTTTGGAACGATTCAATGATATCTGGCCCAGCCCAAAAATAGGCGGCCACAAATTCTTCTAGGCCCACAACATAATAAACTCCTATATTCCCTTCCTTACATGAAAATAAAAATAAAAATAAAAATAAATGATAGAAACCACTCTTTTGATATCCCTTCCTTATTAAAAGAAAAAAAAAAGCCCACTATGCACTCAACTATATGTAACTTAAGGGTAACACAAGATTTATGTGCCTAAATTTTATTCATCGTGATTACATACATAAAAAATCATTCATGCGTATGTAAGACTGACCATAACACAACTCATAAAAAATACAAATCACTCTTTCAACCTTACTCCCACAATACAAATTTATGGTATAAATAATCGATCTTTTTAAGTTCTACTTCAAATAATTGTTCACAATTTTTCAAGATTGAGTGTTCATAGTGGCCTTGATAAATCAAGTTGAATGATTTAAAGTTTAAAGCAAAAATGTAACTTCAATAGTTACGAGCAGTTACTTATAGACACGAGGTTCAAATTCTCACTCTCCCAATTTGCAAGTAGAAAAATTGAAATTTACTAGAGTTTTATTGTTAAAAAAAAAATTCTACCCAACTATAGATAGAGAGATCATGGACAAAGGCAAGTTGTGTATTTTCGCCCACGTCAGCAGCGTCACGACCCAACGAGGAAGATGAACCAAAATAATAATAAGACTAATAAAGAAAAAAGGAAAATTGAAATTCATTGATAACTTTGGCAGGCGAAGACAACCGAGAGGAACTGGAAGCCATCAAAAGCTGTTATCCCCAAAAGACTAACCTCTACATATTCTCAATTCCCAACCCAACCAACCGACTTAAATTTATTCATTTTTATTTTATTTTACATATTTAATAACACAGAAAAAAAAAACAGTGGTGGTGGTGGTGGTTGTATAATTCGGTTGTGGATTGAAGAGGAAGAAGAAGAAGAAGAAGACCACCATCGACCATGGCGATGCGCGAGCTTGTGACTGGCGGTGCAGCTTGTGCGGTTCCAGGATCATCTTCTTCCGCCAATCCTTTCGGTGCTCTCGCCAACGCTCTTATCGGCTCTTCTTCCAAGACACAGGTTTCGTCGTCTCCCTCTTCGCTCTTTTCAATTTCAGTTTCTCTTCTTCGTTTTGAATTTTCGATCCTCAATTTCATCATCAGTGGCTTATACGGCGTCGTTTTCTCATGCTTCTGTACAATTCACGCGCAGGAAAGGTTGAAGGAGATACCTCAATCCACGCCCACAGCTTCTGAGCCGCAGTTTTATCCGGACGCCCATGGCCACCTGCAGCAACTCCCTGGCTCGGAGTTTGAGCAGCCGTTTATGCAACCTGGCACTCAGGTACTGGCAATCGAAGCTCTAATCTTTTTTCACTGCCTTCACGTCTAGTCTTGTACTTAATTTGCGTTGTCGTTTTGTTCAGAGCTCGGACTTTCTTCGAAACTTCAACTCTGTTGACGGCAATAGACTACTTGAAAATGCGTGGGATGAGATACAGAGTTCTCAACCTCCGCCTATGCATGTTCCTCAACTTGACCGCATTTATGATCTTGGAGCTGCTCCTCAGCTTCAACCGACTTTGGATGGTAAATCTCTCAAATTTTTTGTTTTTATACTATTTGTTTCCTACATGTTATTAATTGCTTGCCAACGCTAGAGCTTAGTAACATTAGAGAATGTATAAATCACAAGATGCTTGTTCAAGAAAGGAGAATTGGGTTCTGTTTACCAACATTAAAGATTAGTAGAGTTGCTTGAGGAAGAGTGTTTGGCAGAAGATCAAGAGACAAAAGCTGGCATTTAGAAATGAAAAGAAAACACAGTATGGGATACTTTTGAAGGTTTGGATGTCAGAGCTACTTTATGATATTTCTTGAAGGGCTTAACTTTGAAGTAAGGAAGAAGCTTGAAAAGTTTAGTTAAACTTTCTTAATTGCCAGTTAATGTGTAAAACAGTTCTTTGGCCCAAGTGAGTCCAGGAAGCGATCATTATACATTTAAGAATCTTAGCGATGCATTACTGAGATTTTATAGTTCATGGTGGAAAGAGAAATGATCTTTTGTTATTTCTATTATCAGATGAGTTATAAGTTGTGTATCCACTTCCAGCTTCACGGTAGTATTTTATAATAAGGCAAAAGGTCTGCTTGAAGCTTCTTGCTTTGTGCACTAGTGCCTCAATCTTGTTGGCCATATGCACCTTTTGAGCCTATCCTCCTAGGCGTTTAGGTTGAATACTACACTATGATGCCAAACCACCTCAAATTTTCCATGTTAATAGGGACTACCTAAGCGCTCCAGGTCACCCAAAGAAGAGTTCACTTGTTCGTGTGTATGTCCACTCAAAAGTAGGGTTATGGATGAGAGAGGGAGTCTTGAGCACAACATTCTAAGATCAAGTAGAATTTCTGGACATAGAAAGCAGCTTGTTTATCTTTATTCTGGTGTTTATGGACTTAATGGAGCAATAGGACATTTTGAAAGTGGTAAATGAACTTTATATACGGGATGACCAATCATCATTTGGCCTAATGTGGCATATGGACCACACAAAAAACAACTATTTGCCCCCAAAAAGCTAACAGGTAGATTGAAAAAAAAAGAAAAAAGAAAAGAAAAAGGAATTTAACATGTAGAAATTTCTTTCTTTTATATTCAATTGCACGAGGGTCTCTTTCTGATCAAATAACTAGGAGCAGTATCTATCTTCAGCTTAAAGGATTGAAGATTGCTTTTGAGATTTATCTCCCTTCTAATTGTGTGTTTCAGGGCCACCACAAAGGGTGTTGTCAAGCTTTTTGCACTCATTTGTTGAAAGTAGCCGTGGTGGAATGCCTTTCCGTCCGGCTCCACTTCCAGTGTTAGGATTGTCCGCCGGTGACAAACGGTGCATACGTGATCGCACCAGCATCATGGCCCGACATTTTTTTGCAGATAAAAGTGAAGATTTTATTAATGGGCAGGTTTGGAACTTTATTTCTCTTACCTCAATTGTATCGTATCCTTCAAAAGTTCTTCGGTTGCTTTTATTTGCTCCAATTCTGAATATTCCTTCATGGAGTAAGCTAAGTAGGGATGAACACCATTGTCAACAGTTCAGGCGTTCACAAGTTGAGATTTGACTGAACATTTTATCATTATCCCTCTAATTTTCTCTTATTTTCTTTACTGCGATTTGCATACATATTTAGAATTTCTCAGTTAGAAATTTAAATTTATTTATTTTCTAGTAAAATATGTCATTTTGGTTTGCTCTATGAGCACCCTAGAGTAAATTTTTTTCCGGATCATTGTCATTTCTTGCATGTCTTTGGATCTGTATCAGCAATTTGTTTGTTGAGTTGTTCATGTTAAAGATGCCTTGTCCTGTTCTCTGCAAGACATTTTCTCGACAGTTTCGGTTGATTTAGTACTTTTTACTTTTCCAGGTAAATGCACTTCTATCTTCTTTAGATATCGAGAGTGATGTCAACAGTAAAGGACCTCTGCCTGCAAGGTTTCGGGAACTGGAGGATTATTGGAATGAATCCCAAGCTATAATGAAACCTGGTGCTCACGCTACAGAAGGATGGGTGACTGAATTTAACCAACACAGAGTAGATCATGGTGATCCTAATGCGTGGGCTCACTCATTTGAGCGACAACATGGTGCCAATGGTTGGGCCTCTGAATTTGAGCAGGTAAAGGAGTATTGTAGTTGGTATTTCAATCACATCCATCAATTCTAGACTTATGTGCTATTGGTCAACCATTGACCTTTGTACTGTATTGCAGAACAACAGTTGCAAGTAGTTCTTGCAATCATAGTTTTGTTTTAGTTGAACTAAAGACATCTGTAAATGTGTGGATGAGGTTAAATTGGTGGTAGAAAAGTAATAGGCTTTTTTAGGGTAAGTTGCAATTTTCTTCAGCTATAGATGTCGCTTGGATTTGGGGATTGTAGGCAGTGAATATTTATAGTTTTGGGAATCCTGGAAGCAGGGGCTTGTTGGTGGTGAAGACAAAAGAGCCTTACAGATGTTTTTTGAGGTTTGGAACAAGTGATAAATGGTGGAGTATGCTTGAAATATAAATTTAAAAAAATGAAAAAGAAGAAGAGATATCCAAGGTTTGACACCTTAATTAAGCAAGGCTTGTCACCTTAGTTTAGGTTCCATCACATTATTGTTCATGTGCTCACCTTGAACTGAGAGAGTAAGACAATGTGTATATGTTGCTTGATACTCCTAGTTGTAATAGGATTTGGACTCCGAAGTTAGAATCAAGTTAAATGGATATAGCTAAAATGATAGATTTTTACCTCTTTCTCCTGGTTACAGGAACAGTCCCAGTTGATGTCTGCAGATCATATGAGAGGTGCAAATGTGGCAAACTTAGCTGCAATGGAGCAGACTCGTATGCTTGCAAATACACTAGCTCAGAATGATGACCCAAAGTTTCAGGTTTATACAAATTCTCCATGTGTGTGCATGCACCTCCTTAGTTTCCAAATAAATTTTGAACTTTTTTAGTGTTATGAATAATGCATAACAAATGAACCTTGGAATCAATGATACTCTTTCCAACAATGCTAATGCACACCTTGTAATTGACTTATCTTTTTTCAGCTGAACCAATTGAACCACAATAGTCGCATAATCTGTTATGGAAGCACTTCATATTCTAAAGGGTCAATTGGTTTCAGAAATTAGCAGGTTACTGATCTCCAAATTATGCTTTACGGAAGAGCAAATGACAAGTATTGTTTGAAATTCGTCATTTTTTAGACTAATTTTGGAATCCCCAAAAAATGATTCATCGCTTAAAGTCTCATA
The DNA here is from genome assembly GCA_020226455.1 of Prunus salicina. Taxonomy (NCBI): domain Eukaryota; kingdom Viridiplantae; phylum Streptophyta; class Magnoliopsida; order Rosales; family Rosaceae; genus Prunus; species Prunus salicina. The sequence continues at coordinate 35,591,675 of CM035342.1, forward strand.
AAAATCTCAAGAAATGTTCCAACCGACTGTTTTTTTTTTCTTTTTCATTTCATACATGTCCTTGAGAAGTCCATCTCTCAGTTTTTGCTAGCAGACGTATGAATTAATCCCTGATGTCTGGCCAACAAATAGCTTGGGGGTGGTTAATTAACATGACATTTAGTCAGGACGTTGGTCATAAACAAATGCTGGGCCCACTCACATGTCATTTGTCATAGGGAATCTGTATTGCATTAATAATTGCTTCACATCGCATACTTGTCTTTTTAGAATCATCATCATCATCATCATCATTGTTCATGTGTTTACCTTTTGGGGCATGCAGAAGTCAAGGTTTCTCCAGTTTGTGTCAAAGATGAGTCGTGGTGAACTCATTATCGATGATAATCAAGTCAAGCCTGCCACATCATCTGCATCTGGGGATTGGGCAGGGGAATATCAACAACAGTATAATGCGGGTCCTAATTGGGCTGACGAATATGCCCGTGGTGAGGTAGGAATCTGGTCTGAACATGAAATATTATTTCACTTGTTTTATATTTCCCTTCAGTTTCTGAATTATACCCACCCATATTCTAAGAACATTTCCTATGTATTTAAGCGTTTCTATCAAAATACTTGTTCTCCTGAGAGTTGCAGGGTGTGGGGTGTGGGGGTGAGCTGTTCATGGTTCTGATTTATGAAGGGAATGAAGGGCTGAGTTTGTTTCTGGCATGACTTATGGTATTGGCTGACACATGAAAGAAACTTGAACATACAAAAACTAGTTTAATTGAATTGGTAATAATATTTCAAATGCTGTTAACTTTTTTCACAGAGCCCTTATAAATGAAGATGCTTTATAACTTGGAGTGATCAACTAATCATTTGTTTTGAAACATAAAAATACGTAAAGATTTACAAAAGAAATAAAACGAAATATCTTATTTTAATGCAACAAGGCTAGCAATTCATACTTGAAGGCAAATACCTTTTGGCAGCAAAGCTGCAATCTGTGGCATGGGATGTCTACACAGATATGAACTCTCTGTTGAGATGGGCTTTGTGTCCATGTGTTACCTTTTTTTTTTTTTTTTTCCAGTACTATATTTTTTTTGGGCAATTTGTTGTAAAAAATTGAGACTAATATTGATTTACAAGAACCTCCTGTTCAAACGTACCAAACTCATATATAAGTGCATATTTTTAATACCTTGAACTGTTATGCAATGAGGTTACATCCAGTTCCAATTTATGCTGCCTAATTTTAATGGGTTTCCAGCTATCTCATGGACCCAATCAATGGGCAAATGAGTTTGCTTCTGAACAAGAGCAGCATGGGTCAGTTGATGATCAGTGGGTCAATCAGTTCTCTAAGTTGCACGTTGATGACTGGGCAGAGGAATTTGGAAATCAGGTTGGTGAAGGAATCTTGGGGGATACTTCAGCTGATACCTGGGCTAATGCATATGATGAGTAAGTCAAATCAATCTTCTTTGAGAGAATTGTTGTGCTACTTTGTTTACTCTATACTCTACTTTGAAGAGGTTAGTATGGCATATTCAAGGTGTTTGTTTATTGATGTCTAATCCAATGGTTAATGAATTTGTGGCATAGATTTGTAAGGTTAAAGCCACTGTAACTTCTTAAGTTTTCAGTTATATCAATTAAGTGAGTCATGCATTTCTGTTGGTGATTTTGGCCTTTAGATTGACGCCTAGGGCTTATACGCATAGAGCTGATGGCTCACATTATGAGGAATCAAGTGATAAATTGTTCTTAAATTGGTACACATTATAATCTTTTTAATTTCTGCATACCAGGCAGGTGCTTGCTCCTTAGCTGGAGAGAATTTCACTGTTCATTATGCACATGTCACTCAACATTCTTTGTTAATATGCTTTTGTTGAAAAAGGGGAAAGTTGAGTGATGAAGAGTGGACTGTGCAGTTCATGAGCATGGGTTGTGTGAGAATTTTTGTTTAGTTTTAAAATGTTATATAGTTTTGCCATGTGGGTTTGCGGTTATCATGTGCTTTCCCCTTATGATATTTATTATTTTCTTGCTTCAAGAAACTGAATTGCCATAATCGTCAAGCAGGTACCTAAATGAGCAAGTAGCTTCTAAACAACATTCTGATGCTTCAAGGGGGGTCTATGTGTTTTCTGATATGAATCCTTATGTCGGTCACCCAAACCCACTAAAAGAAGGCCAGGACATGTTCCACAAGGGTCTTTTGAGTGAAGCAGTGCTTGCTTTAGAAGCTGAAGTTCTCAAGAACCCTGAAAATGCTGAAGGTTGGAGGCTACTTGGAATAGCACATGCAGAAAATGATGATGATCAACAGGTAATCCTATTTTCTTGATATTTAGTGTTTACAAATTGTATATTTTCAGCATACTTCCTATAACACGACTATATATACTACTATATTAACTCCTTATAATATGTCCTTTAGTTTTGCAAATTTCATACGGTGCTTCAGCTCAAAGCGTCTCTTTCTTTCACCCTGTGTCATGCATATGAGTTTACTTCATAGAATGACAACTGTTCTGAACTATAATCTTTGCAGGCCATTGCAGCTATGATGCGTGCACAGGAGGCTGATCCAACAAATCTCGAAGTGCTTCTTGCTCTTGGAGTGAGTCATACAAATGGTAAGTTGTTCCTTCTCCATGTATATAAGTAAAGTAAAAGAACTTCGTTTGAGTAATCATTAGTTGAAAGTTCTTTAAGGAATTAATCATTGTATTGAGTCAATGACGCCCCTGCAGCACATAGTTTGTGTGAATAAATGTGGTTTTTTCCTTTAGAAACAAAAACTCTGGGAAGCAGAGAAATATGCTTCTCTAGAGTTCTTAGAAACTAATAAGACTCTTCAAATATGCAGAATTGGAGCAGGCTGCTGCTTTAAAGTATCTATATGGATGGCTACGCCATCACCAAAAGTATGGGGTGCTTGCCCAACCAGAGCTGTCGGATTCTTTGTACTATGCTGATGTAAGTGTTCGGATTTAGAATTTTCATGTTTTTAGGTTCCCTAGGCTGAAATTCATTCTCTTTTGACTTTTGAATATCTTATGTATATGGTAACTTCAGTGGATCTGGTCATTTTTTAATCTCTAAGCAAGTAGTGACGAGAAATGGAACCATGTGCATTGAGAGTGTACTCTCCTCTCTGTATACTAAGATTCTGGCGTCAGCATTCATTCGTACACCTACAAAATTATCTAATAGACTATTCTGGTAGAAACCTGGCCAACTTAACAAATTATTCAGTTTTAGTATGTAACACAAGTATAGAAGGACGGACTAGTGAGTGGGTAGGGACCCATAATGTTCAATAATGACAAAGGGCACAGACAAATTTGGCATACATGCAAAAGATGAGTTCCATTTGGACCTTCACGGTGCCCAAAATTCCCAAGAATGTTGGGGCTGCACTCTCCATTCCAAATTTTGGATATGGTCTGTTGCACTATAAAGTGGGGCTTGAAGACATTGCTGTTCAAATCATTAGTTAAGTCTCGGTGACCATTATACTACATATGGTTTAAGAACATCATTTTCTGGAACTTTTGTTCCCAAAATTGGTTTTTTGACCGTATTAGATTTCTGTTACTCAGTCCACTTGCTTGCTACTCGATAAGATGGGTATGAATAAACTTTATTTGTAATCTGCAGGTTGCTAGATTATTCAATGAAGCTGCTCAAATGTCACCTGAAGATGCTGATGTGCATATAGTACTTGGTGTCCTTTACAACTTGTCAAGAGAATATGACAAAGCCATTGAGTCCTTCCGATTAGCTTTGAAATTAAAGCCGCAAGATTACTCTCTTTGGAACAAGCTTGGAGCAACACAGGCAAACAGTGTTCAGAGTGCTGATGCGATATTGGCTTATCAACAGGTAATTTGTGTAATCAACCCTCATATACTTGTACAGCTAATCTTTAGGGAGAAAATAATCATTGCATTCTGAATGTAGAACGGAATAGTCACCTTAGTCACTATAGCATATAAAAAACTGTCTGCAATTTATAATATTTGAAATAAACTTTTGTTAGCAAGTGTTAAGGGAAAATGGTCATTCAGATGCTGCTTGAACAAGTTGGCTTTCACAACCAACATTGTGCGAAGATGTAGCGTACAATTTCCCTGCAGCCCTTCTTATGTTTGACTGATAAGCATTTGTAAACAAGACTTAGTATTTTGTAAAATTATAAGCATTCTGGATTGGAGTAGTTTGTTTGACGGCTTGTAGAGAATTCACTAATAACATAGCAGAAACCTGCTAATTTTTAACCCACATGCTTGATCTGTCTTATTGTCATGCCTCGAACAAGAAAGTAACTGTACTTTTTCTTTCTTAATTTACAAAATAAACAATTCCATGATTTAAGATTTTTTATTTATAATTATTATTTGTGTCTTTTTAGTGCATCAGTTGGGAATCATGTGTGGGTTGTAATTGAAAGATGGATCTTAGAGCTTGGGTTTACCACTGGGTTTCAGTGCCTTTCAATAGATTGTTCTTTATAGATTACACTGTATTCTTTAATTGAATTAACAATTCTAATTAATATACTCTGTGTATCTGTAATTGGCCTTCTTGAAAACTTTATATTATCAACTTAGAACTAACTTTTGGTTTTATCTCCCGGAGTGCAGGCACTAGATTTGAAGCCTAATTATGTTCGTGCGTGGGCAAATATGGGTATCAGTTATGCCAACCAGGTTAGTTCTTATGGTTGACTCTTTATCACTTTGAACTTGTATAACTGGCTGTGAAAATTCTTGTAGAAATGGATTCTTTCTCATTTGTACTTTAGACTACAGGAGCCCAACAAACCTTGAGCTATGTTAGTACGGAGAGATCCATTTAGAATGACTTGTGTACAATGTTTGGTTTGAAACTTTGATGTTTACTACAATGGAAAAGGAAGTGAGATTCTGAGAATAAGTAAAAAGCAAGTGGTTATGCTATATAGATGCACAACCAAAGGAATATATAGGAGAGAGAAAAAGAAGAATGAGAAGGAAGGGGAGAGACAAGGTGAGAATGTATGTCTACTCCCAATCAATATGGCGAAACTGAAAAACCAATTACACTATTAACTATTTATGTAGCAGTCGAGAAATAATAAAATTACACAATTACCTAACAATAGCGACTAATTAGATCCTTGGGATTCTAATAATAAAATATCATTAAAACATATCCAAACTCCAAGTCTGTCCCTAAAATATGTGTAGGTCCCTTTCCTCTATCCTACTTGAAACCTGTACAACTAGTTTCCCAACAAACTCAAAAGCCTGAAATCTTTTTTTCAAGGTAATTGCATTTATTAGAGCTACAAGTGCATAATTCTTATTGTTCATGTGGGTATTAATTTCAACTATTTATGGCTTGTTATTTAATTTCTGCTATAAGTGATCAAAGTTTCCCAAATATCTTGGGATTTACAGCATTTGTCTAACCAATTAACTTTCTTCCCTATTGTGAATGCATCTAGGGTATGTATGAGGATTCCATTCGTTACTATGTCCGAGCACTTACCATGAATCCGAAGGCAGATAACGGTTGGCAATATTTGAGAATTTCTTTGAGGTATGTTAATATAAAAGTTCAAAAAAAAGAAAAAAAATATTGAAGTCGCTTTTTGCAATGTTCCTTTTAAATATCTTGTTTTCTTGCCTTTGTTGCAGCTGTGCTTCTAGGAATGACATGTTGGAAGCCTGCGATTCTCGGAATCTAGATGTTCTGCAGAAGGAGTTTCCTTTATAATGTTTATAGTTCTTTTGAATTGCTGGATGGGAATAACTGGGTCCATCACTGAATTGAGAACCGAAATATGCAGAGGCTCCTAATGAGGAACACGGGTTCACGCCTATGGTTCATCCTGTGCCGGTTTTGGTAAAATTATCTGAGTGTCGGAAGAGTAAGTGGGGCAATAAGAACTCATCCAAATGAAATAAGTTCAAGTACTTCAAAAAATAATACGTCAATGTGTAACGTTTCTTATGTATAACACAGCAAAGCATAGTTATAGTTTACAATGAGAAAGGGCATAATGGGGGTAGGCCTTGTTTATAGCTGCTGTAGTTATTTTGGCTATAATGTTATAGCTGATGAACTTAAAACAGATGATTTGTCAATTCTTAGAAGAAATTTCAGGTATAAAAGTTGAGATTACCCCGTACTTTAAAAGAACATAAAAAAATAGGTGATGACACTGTTCGTGGAAGTTCTTCCTAAATTTGTTTTAACTTTCGCTCATGGCAGTGCGTGATTAGCTTGAAATACTGCTACCGTGGCATCCCATTGTATGAAAGTTCTTCCTAAATGAATGACAGAGCAATTAAGGATTGAAAGGGTTATTTTGTCCACAAGTTCCCAAAGATTCCTTTAGCATCATAATAAGATGTGGGAACTAATGATTGTAGAAAATTTGTAAATCCCAAAATGCTAAGGTAACTTTTTCGATCTTGTAATCATAAAATAATACATCCCATAATGGTATACTTTGTGATGACTCGTGACGGAGGGAGGGCTAGACAATGCTTGTAATTATTCTTCACCTACAAGGCTATGCATATAGATAGACTGAACCTGCACACCCATGTCCTAAATGAGAGATTTGATATTCACACCCATCCATCCATCCATCCATCCATGATCCAATCCCTTGCGTGTGTGCTGAAACCAAAGCTAAGGCCAGAGTGGTCTCTCTCACTCTAAATCAATCATTTTGTGCTGGATAATGCAGTACCAAAATATATACAAATAAATATATATATATGTGTGTATATAACATAATAAATAAAGAAAGAGAAGGAGAAAACCAACCACACACACAGAGAAACATGCACTCAAAGCAAAGCTCAAAGCAGGGTCTCTGCTGCTGCTGCTCTCTTCTCTTTGCTTTAACTTGTTGTGCACGGCCACAAAATCCCAACCCTACACTTTGGCATATCCTCTATAGAATTAACCCCACCTACGCCATCCCCATCCCCATCCCCCACCATTAATTATATGCACTCTACCTCTCTACCCTTTAAAATAATTTAATAGTTCTGGTTGGTTGCAGTAATATTATTATATCTACTTATATATTTCTCACGATTCTGTCGAATCTGTCTGTCCCTCTCCAGCTGATCCTCTCTCTCTCTCTCTCTCTCTCTCTCTCTGTGGGAGAAGAATCAAACACCATTCTTCTCTCTATATATTAGTTTTTTATGACTTACATGAATATCTTACACAGCCGAGCTTCAGAAGTTTTCATTTTTATTTATATTTATTTTGGAATGGAAGAAAGAGAAAGGTTTTAGCGTCACAATCAAAATCAGACCATATACTGAACAAGTAGGTAAATTTCGTATATTTCTAATGCCTGCAAACAGAGATTACTCATCATATACTGTGATAAAAGAAGGCCTGACATATTTTGTTGGTCTTATTACTAATCCCTACTTGATGACCTATAGCTATAGCCACTACATCAATATCGATCCATCACTATTATCATTTATCTTCTCATTAAAATACAAGAAAATACAAAATATTAGTTCCCTCCGTAGAATCCCCATTCCCTACCCAATATAAAAGAAGAAGAAAACAAAAACCAATTGATTAAAAAAAACATAGGGTTGTGCAAACTTGTTTTGGCCCACAGATAAGGATAAGGTAAAAAAATCTCAGGAGTTTACATATTCTGTGAGATATAAGTAAAAGTTTTAGTGTCTCAGAGGCTCAGATAGTAACCCATAGCCATACCCTGGAAGCAACTATATATTCAGTGGACAGTGAGGTTGGGGACGATTTGACTTTTTTTTTCTTCATCAAGTTAATGTGAGATAAAGTAGGTCAATATTATTCCTCGGAAATTGAAAAGCAAAAAAAAAAAAAAAAAGTGATGGAATATGAAAAAGACGAGTAAGAACCGAGGTCAATTTTATCCTCATTTCCGGTAGCTCATCTTTCTCTCTCCGAATCACTTAACGGACACATGCATAGAATTGCTAATAAAACATATGCATAGAATGACAAGTTTATATACAACAACTTCGAGGCAAATACTAGTTACGACATTTTCTTGCACCAAAAAGATAATATTATTTTTCTAGTGCGGTTGTTTAAATAATTATATATATATATATAGTATTTTAGCTATAAATTAAACATGAAAACTGGTCGTACTTAATTTTCTCTGTTAATTAACAAACAAAATTAAGTGGCAATTTCACTAAAATCCCAGCCAAAAAAAGAGATAAATTATGTTTTATTATTATATGGTATTTTGATGGTCCAAAGGAGTTAATTAGTGGATCATCTGCCATTGTCATTATTAATCGGCATGTGGAGAGAGAGAGAGAGAGAGAGAGAGAGAGAGAGAGAGAGAGAGGCATCAATTCAATTCAGTGCCAAATATATCAAAAGAAGAGGAGAAATGACCAAAAAAAGGTTGGGTTTCGTCCGAACAAACACAACACTACATTGGCCAAAAGGTTACGTCTGAATCAGATGGAAACGAAATGATGGATGGATGTCTATATATCTATCTGTCAATGCCATGTTGCACCAACCCTAGCTAGCCCTGCCCTGATCCCTCACTCATATATGACTCTCAACACGCAAGCCCAACCTAAGGTAAGTAAGCCTTTGCCTTATTGCCATGCCTTGTAACCATCTTATCACTCATGTCAGCAAGCAACCAAACACCAACTAGACTTAGAACCTAGCTACCCACATATACATATAGAGCTTATACATTGACAAACAATAATTTTGGTACCATATTAATTTTATTAAGTGGAAGGTCCATTACATTTAATTTCCCATTGTTTATAACATATGGGAAGAAGTTATATATACAATTCTTCTCCTATGCAGATAACTTGACATTATTACCGTGTGGACGTCATTGTAAACATGGAGGAAAGCAAGGTGTGATATAAAATACATGGCATTCGCACGATTATAACGTCTGAACGTCCGCATAAGAGAAAATCTAGGTATACATATCTGTACATACATGTGTATATATGTATAAAACAAGGCTAGGGCTATGGCTAGGGCTAGCTAGCTAGCTAGAGGAGATCATATATTGTTATTAAGAGATTAATTAAGTGGTCCTAATTATTAATTAAAGACGAGAGAGAGGACAGGAGAGATCCCTAGCTAGCAGGTGAGTTTAGGGATGTATGGTGGTAGAGGAGGCAAGGGGAGAGCATGAAATGGTCTATTTTGAGAACTTTGATGGTGTTGTTGAGGGGACAGACGGCATAAATTAGGGCAATAAATGGTGCAAAATCAAAAGACAGCCACAGGTATATACGGCTACTTAGTGCTAAAAACAAGAATATATGCTCATTCACCTGCATGCCCCCTTTAATCTCTTGGAAAAGCATTCATTGGAGGAAGGGATACAAAGGAATTTTGGGGAACAAGGGAGTGGTTCATTTGCAAACAGCATCCATTATTTTTACTAATTTAAACATTTCCCTTTCTCAGTTTATTAGTTAATTAGAAGAGGAAGTTAAGGTGGCAAGGTGGGAGTGCATGATGAATAAAGTATTTGTCATTTCAACCAAAAGTGAAGCATCTTAATTAATTAATTACCATTAGAAAGAAGGTATCTGATTAATTAGAATATATATATATACAAGGAAGGAGACAAACAGCCCTCTAGAAGAAAATGATGCTTAAAGTACTTCAAATATTGAAATTAATAAATATTTAATCAATAAGATATGCTCCACTTCGCCACTGTCTTTGCTTCCAAAAGGCCGAAGTTTGGTCATACAATTAAATAAAGCGAAGAAAAAACACTAAATAAATCCCAATTGTAAGATGGATTTATATAACACATTAATTCATGAATCAATGATCAATCTCAGTCGATAACAAAAAGAACAAACTGTGATGGTTCAGAAGCTCTCGCTATAGGCTATAGCTTGCTGTGTCTTCATTTCACATGCAAGTTGCAACGTCCAAAGAGAGAGATTCACATAAATGGTACTTCTACTCTTTGCATGTTTATATGCATATACTGATCATTCATCAGCTTAGTTAGGAGAGAGAGAGAGAGAGAGAGAGAGAGAGAGAGTCTTCTCTTTGATTGGAATTTCAGTGGGTTTCTTATCTGGACACCCACTATAATGGCAACTCATATCTTGCTTCTTAAATGCATCCTTTTTTTCATATATGCCTATATATAAATATATATAAGAAGATGAAACAAGAAAGAGAGAATAGCTTTAGCTAGCTAGCTAGATATATATATAGCTTGCAAATTAATTGATCAATTAATTAATTAATCATAATTAGTGCCAAGAAGAAACAGAAAAAAGGGGACGATTCTGCCAACCTAAGAAAAAAGAGTCATTGATTATCCTCAGCTGGTAACCCTCGGAAGGATAATGAAGCCTCAGAAGCAGCTTCGCTTGTGAGAGAGCAAAAGGGCTCAAAGCCACGTTCTCAAACCCTGCCCTCCTCAACATCACCTCCCAATACGTCTCGTACTTTTCGTGCCGTTGCCTTCTCCTCCCCTCCTCCGCCCCCACCACGTCCCTAATCTCCCTCCCCATCCACACATCCTCCACTGCCTGCCTCTCCCTGCTGTTCGGCGGCAGCGTCGCTTCCAACGAGTCGAAAACGGCGCCGTAGTGCTCCAGAGCTTCCACGAACCGGTTGAAGAAGAGAGGGTGGTTGTGGTTGGCCTCTTTGTTGGCGATCGTCAACACCTTTGGGTTTAATGACTTGATCTTCCTGAGGAAGAGAGAGAGCTCACGTGAGTCGTCCGTGACGAGGGTGTGGAGGTAGAGCACGCAGTTGACGGCGAGGGCTTCGTTCGGGAGGAGGCCGAGGGTTGAAGGGCTGATTATGTCCGACGGTCGGACGGCGTCGTTAAGGACGAGTGGGTGGAAATGGAAGGCGAGGCCGAGGGAGTTGGCGAATTTTAAGAGGCGGTCACCGGTTTTGAGGAGGAGGGCCAGGCTGTGGCCCGTGGCGGTGATTCGAAGCATGGGAGGCGGATGTTGGACGGTTCTGTCGCTGTTGTATGAGCGTTCGGCCAGGGCTTGCATCAGTGGGGGCCACTGGACGCCGTGCATGATGTCAAAGTCGAGGATGTGGATGGAATGATGGGATGAGTCTATGGCTTCGAGGATGGCTTGGTTGGCTGTCAAGTGGCTGAATCTTATGAATGGGGTTATCTGGTTTAGGGTTAGGTAGCACGAGTGGAGTGCCTCCTCGTTGTTGTCGTCCTCCTCTTCCAACAATAAGTAGTTGGAGGAGGAGGATGCAACCGCAGTGGCGGCAGTTGTGAGTGCCGCACTAGAGCTAGGGTTAGGATTATTGAGGCGGAGGGAGAGGGCTTTGACAAACTGGTGGGTCAATCTCTCGGTGGAGTCTCCGAAGGGGGAGGATTTGGAAGACAAGAGGGAAATGAGACGGCGAGCGGAGGAGAAGTCAAGCTGGGAAATGAGCTCGGCGCAGGTAATGAGCAATTGGCGCATGTGGGTTGGTGAGGTGGTCATCAAGCCCCTTGGCATTACAAAGGGCTGGTGAGAAATCTGGTGTGCATGAAGATGGTGGTGGTTGTGGTGGTATAGTTGCAGATCTGAGATGTTGCTGATGTTGGGTAATTGGTAATTATGATGTTGATGATCTTCTTGTTGATCTTCAAGAGGCACTTGTTCTTCTTGTTGTTGCAGATGGGAAGAATTGAATGAGCCCATGAGCATTTACTTCTTGATCTTTCAGCTGGCTTAGCTCTAGCAAGCTGCTTCCTTCAAGAACTTGGCATCTGCTAGCTGCTGAGTGTATAGAATGTAAAGGCGCAGTCATATATAGATGCAGCAGTGGCAATAAGTAGTAGCAGCAACTTTGATACCAGGTATATTTGGGGGAACTGGTCTCTCTCCTACACACATATTATTGTATATAAATGGGATATATAACAAATTAATTGCAGAACAAGGGTTTGGAAGAGCGAGAAAGAGAGAGAGAGAGGGTATATATATCAATTGTACGATCTGATCAGTTCTTTAATTTGTTGAAAATGAAAATGAGGAAGGAAGATATATATATCATGAGCAGATTCAGATCTACTCTCTCTATGAGTAAGAGGGGGTTTTTTTTTGTTTTGTTTTTTTGTTTTTTTGGCATTTAAAGTATAATTAATAAGATAGATATACATATATATATATATATATATGATGATCTCTGATGCTGTGGAGCAGCTTTCCATGAGGAAGCATTATCTACCAGAAACAGGCAGCAACTGAAATGCTTGCAGCAGTCAGTAACAGTGCCTCTGCACAAACATTACCCTCTCATCTCACGAATTATTATTTTCTCTTATTTTATTTTATTTTAAATATAGATTTTTTTCTAATTACATTTTGGTTCTTGCATATTGCTAGCAAACCAGTGTTCTTTGTTTTTCAGATATCCATATCGATCCCATATTGCAGCCCACTTATAGATTAACAATATATATAATAGTGCTATATATATTTTTATGTAATTAATCTGTTTTTTTCTATGACACAACGATGTGTAAGATGTCTTTTTCAACAGTATTAATCACATTAACATTGTTGATCACATTGAGCACTCCATCCAACAATGGTGGGCATCCACAATATCTCCCAAATGAAATACATATACATATATATATATATGGCAATGTTAATAAGATAATATTCAATTGAATCGATAATTTAAAAGGTTTAATAACGCAATATAATATGTTATTGTGTCTGATAAGAGAACATCTTTGTATATCTATACGGTATAATCAAATTAAATTAGGATGTGGATATAACGGAACATTCAATTTGAGATGAAAAAAAATGGTTGGTCTTTTCAGATTGAATTATATTCGAGGCTCCTGTTGTTTCAAAGTTTGATCGAATCATCTGCCTCGATAGATTTTTGTCAATGAGAATCAATGGTTGACCTGGGAAGTCAACTTAGTCCCTTGGATTATTAAGCAAACAAATCATGGTCTAAAGTACTGGCTAGCTATAGCTAAATTGTTTATGGGATGAATTGGCCACACACGTCTAAACTTGTACACGTTGAAAGTTACCTAACAGTAACAGACTAACCACACAGAGTTACCATATTGTTATTTACTTTTGTACTTGAATATGTAATTTCTAATCTCAAATTTTATGACCTACGTTCACCTTCGCCATGATGACCTTGAATCTTTCAAATTCACACATGCAGGAGTTTGTGTTTCGAATCGAACGTGCATTTATGAAAGCTGGAGTGAACAAAATTTGTTGATGACTTTCTTTTTATAATATGAACAATTTCTAGAAAAGAAAGTCGTGTTCTTGCTTTGGGGGTTCCTCATGATATTCTTATTAGAAATGGCCGTAATTAATTAATTACAACCTTTTTGTAGCCACATATATAGGTTTGTGATCGTACTACCATAGTATTCTATAATTTCTCGAGTTTGTGAAACTGGAGGTGTAATTAAATTGCTTCCTCCTTAAAAAGGAAAGAAGAAAGAAATTGGAATACCAAAATGGAAAAGTAATTAAGTCCCAACGTGAAGTTTCGAAATTAACCATATTCATGGTTAAAAATTAAATTTCTGGTCAGTTTCTGTGCAGAGAAAGAATCTTTCTGTGACTTCTTGGTACATAAATATATAGGACTTGTCAACAGGGACGGATCCACAGAGGAGCAAGGGTGGTCAATTGACCCCTGCAACTCCAGAATACGCCACTAGAGGAAGAAAAATTGACCCCTGCAATGGCTGGATGGCTGGGCAATTCATGCCCGCCATCTGTTCGAGGAAATGCGTCAAAGGGTTAAAGCAACTTCAACTTTAGCGCAGCAAGAAGAAGTGCAGGCAGAGCGCTCCCTTGGCAGCCATGGAAGTGACCCGATGGAGAAGAAGAAGAAGCTTCGGTGGTGGCAGCTGTAGCAAGAAGAAAGAGAGAGGAAAAAGAATAAAGAAAGAGGAAGACGGGAGGAGAGAGAGAGAGAGAGAGAGAGAGAGAGTGATTAAAAAGAGAGATAGGGGAAAATATTATAAAAAAGAGGGAGGGGAAATATAATAAATATCTTTTCTTTTTTTCCTTTTTTCTTTGTTTCCTTTCAATCCCTTTCAAATATTTCAACAATATTATCAATAATTTCATCATTTTCTCTATTTCAATGTTGTATATTAACAAAAAGTTCTAAATATGATGAAGAAAATATACTAAAACAAGAATACAAATTTATAAAAAAAAAACCCCAAAATGGGTGTTGAAATTATAAAAAAACCCAAGCACTATTTAAACTTAGAAACACACCCAAAATCAACCCCAAAGTCAACTTTTTGGGTGTGTTTATAAATGGGTTTTGAGTGTGTGTAATAATGAGTTTTGGGTGTATTTCTAAGTTTAAATAGTCTTTGAGTTTTTTTATAATTTCAACACCCATTTTGGGTTTTTTTTTTATAAAAACCCCAAAAAAGAATATTTATATAAAATAAAAATATAACAACAAGGGCTTATAATTTATCCCAAAAAAAAATTAGTCATTCATGTGAGTTACATCTAGTTTTTAGTTCATACAATCTATTGTTCAAGTCTAAAAATCTACAAAAACCAATCAAAATCCACAAAAACTCACCAAATTTTCTTAATACATTTGTACTTAAAGTAAATTTTCTTATTATTTTTCTCCAAGGAGGTTTAATTTTGGTTAGTTACCTTTAGTTTGAATAAAGGATTTCTTAATAATAAAAACATTTATGAGTATATTTTGTACATTTTTTTTTTAATCTTTTAAAAGTTGACCCCCGGAGGGAAAATTCCTGAATCCGTCCCTGCTTGTCAATATAGGAGCATGGCTTTCATGCATCCAGGTCTTTGAATCTTGATGAGGTGAACATAATATTCCCCAGCTTCTTGTAGCTAGGTTTGTCATACATGCATAAGAAAACTATATTAGTTATAAAATCAAAAAGATACAAAAAGTATTTGATGTCCCATTTTGATATACCAATCGCCTAGCTAGCTAGAGCTAGCTATAATAATATTTACTAGTTATTACGTGCATGCAGCTCCAGTAGTTTAATGGAATGTCTGCAACAGTACACTTGGCTACCCAGCTAGAATATTTCAATATTGTTTATATTTATGTTATGTATGATTACCAATTCGAAAACATAAAAAAACCCTTTGCAAAAAGAAAAAAAGGAACTGAAAAATAGTGTTTTTTTTTTTAAATTTTTAAATTTTAACAAAAGAGAGCAATAGAGTTTTATTAGATAAGAGGAGAACCACATACAAAAACCGGATAATCTCCTAAGGAATTATGTGAGTGTCTCTAAACATGCGGGCTCGATCATCAGACTAACTGAGTAGCCTTACCCTCACTAGCAGAACTACAACCAAGGCTATGGTGGGTTACTAGGTAAGCTTTGAAGAAAATAAATAAATAAACCTATATCTATATAGCCCTTCAAGTCTACTGCCTTTTGCTTTGAGCGAATCCTCTCCTCCTAATCGCTTAGCAGCCTTGTTTGTTGGTTTGTTTTTTTATTATTATTTTTTTGTAAAGTGTGCTGTTTTTTATTTTTTTTGTTTTTGTTTTAATTGGCAAAGGCTATCCTTTTTTCACCAAATAAAAAATAAAAAAGAAAGCTCTTTAATATTAGACTCAATAAAATTCCTCGCAAGTCCTTTAACCCACAATTATAGACGCAGTAAGTAGCGGAAAGAGGCTTTCAAAAATGGAATAGTATGTTAACCTAATTATATTCTTCTTATGTTTACAACTAATATATATGTGCCATATTCAAAAAAAAAAAAAAAAAAACTCCTAATATATATGTGAAACTTAATTATTTATTTTCAATAACTAAAAATTCAATTCTCTCAATGATCATATGACACAATTTGAATAGATACACTTTGAATTATATTTGTTGACCATACATTCATTTTGATAGTATGTATATTTTGATTATATTTAATATGTATTTGTCTTATAAGAAAGTTGAATGAAAATTAGTCAATGAAAAAAAATTATTAGAGTTTAAGCTAAAAAATTTAACTAGCCCACCCATCAAAAAATTCCTAATTCCGTCATTGCTTACCCTCTCAATCGTACCGACAGAAGGAACCTTAATTACCTCAGATAGAGTGCCCTCAATCCCCTTAAATTGATTCCATTTTGTTCATTTCACCTGGGGTGGAGCCCTGGATATGTGATCAATATATAGCACGGATTGGCATCTTATGAAAAAGGAACAAATATATATATAACGGCAGAGATATAGAAGAAGGCTATTCTGTTTAGGCAATGAAGATTCAAGGGACACACAACGAGCCAAGCCTTCTCTTCTCTTCTCAAAAAAAAAAAAAGTCTTATCTCCTTGTGTTGCTCTTATTTTATTGGTTGCAATCAAGTGTGTTTTCGATATTAGATCTATGCATATTTCCCAAAGTGTTAAGTTGTTGACAGAAAAACACCCTGCAAGAGGCTTCTTCACCGTCCTGTCAAAATAGAAAATACCACCTCATTCATATCATACCTTCTTCTTTTTTCTTTTTCTTTTTTTCAGAACAAAACTCCTAAGGTACCTAGTTGAGCCCCACGCCCCACAACCCACAACCCACCACAAGAAATGTCAGTATGTTATGTACGAAATAGCTTCAAATTTATCTTACCCTCCTTTTTACTAATATCTTCTATATTATTGCTATGGCCAGAAAAATAGAAAGATATATATAATTAGGTCATCTGGGTATTTATATGAAAAATTAGGAGTTATCACGTATCTTGTGATCATTATTTGACTATGTTATCTTTCCGTAAATAAGATTATTTGAGAAAAACCATATGAAATATATTTGCGTGTTTTCTGAACATCTTAGAACTCTAGAAACTCAATAAAACTGCCGTTAATTAAAGAAAACATGTTTTCTGAAAATTATTCTTTGATTAATTATGATATGATTTAAGAAGTTCCAATGTAGACAAGACAAGTACAAAGGAAGACACTGTTGATATCCTGCAAAGTAAATAAAAAAATTATTTCAGTGAGATGTGAAATCAACAGTGCAAGTAAATAATAAATGTGTACCGGTTCTGCAGGCGGTTGTGCACACATGCAAGTATGAAATGAAAGACCTAGAATATTAATAATATATACATATAAATATTCAGCAAAGAAAACACACCAAAAAAAAATTTAGAAAAAAGAAAAGGAGAGAAGCATCTGCAATGTATGAAGCAGTAAATAAGAGAGGTGGAATTTTAGGGCAAACAATTGGAGCAGTTCGTTTTTGTTACTTCTTATTCTTTTCCTTTTCCTTTTCTATCCTTCCTTCCTTACAAAGTTAAACAAACAAAGTGAACACGCAAAGCCTTAAATGTGGAATATATTGCTTTTACAAGCAGCTGTGCTTCGGCTTCTGCTTCTGCTTCTGCATCTGATGCTGCTGCTGGTGGACATGGTAGCTAGCTAGCTAGCTTAACCCTGATCTTCGCTCAACGCTGACACCTGTGTGTTTCCTTGTTTGTCTCTCTTTGTTGGATTCGATGGGTCTTCAGCATCATCATGCCCCATGTGGATGGGGCTGCATGCCTTCCTTTTCATTTCATTATTATTCACTATGCCAATACTATAATTTGTAATATAATAATGCGAAAAGAGATACTAAACAAGTAATTAACAAAATGAAATAGCATCGATCCTAGTTTTGAAGTTTGAGTTAAACATTTTAAGGTTTGAAGTTTAGTTGGTAGTGTTTTCTTATCGGGTTTATGTACATTGTCAAATAGTGCTTATATAATGAGGTAAAAATCAACATGATCAATGGTTTGAATCAAAGTCTAATAACATATTATCTTAACTTTAAAAATGACTTGCCTATCACACTACTAAAAGGGAGGGGGTTATCTGAGATCACTCATCTGCAAGTTAATGCTCTTTTTTACTGGACTAGACCCCATTAACTTAAATTCTAAACCCTATTTTCAAATATTATATAGACGCACTGTGAATCTAAATCATGTACACATTTATGTGAAAAAATAAAACATGATTTGATGATCCAAATTCTATAACATAATCTTATTATCTTGTGAAACTGTGAGATTACACTTCTCTAAGTTCAGAAAAATAATTGAAGAGAGAAGTATCTGAAGTCAGATAAAGGGAAAACACAAAGTTTGTAGAAGCAAAAAGAGTAAAAGCCCCACATAGCAAAAAAGCTCTGTTCAATTCTTCCCTATAGGTGATGCAATCAATTGCTCAAATTCCTTGCTGGAGCCTGGAAGCCCATATATATATATATATATATATATATATATATATTTGGTGTCAGCAGTACTTCAATGGGTACTACTGGGCTCACAGAATCAGAAATGATCAATGATTTACACAAGCAATCCTTTCAACTCTTTCTGTCCCAACTATGTGGCCCCTACATCCCCCCTCGCACGTGCGGAAATATAGTTTTATTTGGTTTTTGCTGATGATTAATTAAGCAGCTGCTAGCATAAGATGAACGTCATTAGATTCGATGGAGCATCAGAATCTGCGCATGCAACAGTTCTCTTCTGTTCAATTGTGTTAAAAATTATAACTCAGAAATGACAAGCTACCAAAAGTCCATAGTAAAAGGATCTTACAAAACACTTTTATAACTTAGTCCGTTGATAGATACATACTTTTGTTTTACCAGATAATCTGACAACATAACTATGCGCTTATTCTAACTTATCGTCCGAATTTATTAATAGAGATTGTTATCTTACTCAATCTTACATGTGATGTTATTAGATTATTAATTTAAAGTTCCGAATCAAGATTTAATATACTTAAATAATGGTTCACATACAAGAGAAAGAGAAAGTTTCTATTGCTTCACATTATTCACTTTGCGTCATGCATGCATACATTTCAGCATGATATGCCAGCTGAGGTGAAAAGGCATCTAGGTTAGAAACAAATCACTAGCAAACAATAGTATTTATAACATGCAGGCCAAAGATAGAAACACTTGCTCGCTATCCCTGTATGCACTCTCTAGCTCTATGTGGAAATCAATTAGGGGTTCTGATGAAGATCCTTTGTCTGCTCGCACAAGACAAGAGATATTTCATAATTGCTGCTTTTTTTTTTCTTTTCCTCTCCAATTTTCATTCCCAGATATATGTAGAAACCATCGCAATACAAAACTTTATCCACACTTCTCTTTTTTTTTTCTTTTTCTTTTTTGGTTGAGGAAATATCCACCCGCAATTCTCTTGCCTTTCCACTGTCTTCTGATAGTCACTAACAATAATGTATAATATATATTAAATTTAAAAGGCATCTTAATACAAGTACAATTTTCTTTTAATTTTATGCCTTTCCCAGGATGATTAATGAGTATATAGCATAAAATCATGCTCCAACCTGCAGAGGAATCTTCCGTCTTAGCACTTTTGTGCAGAGTCGCAAACAGTCATAAACAAAGTTGTGACAGCAACAAAAAAGAACATCAAGGGTTCAAAATTGCAAAGAAGAAAGAAAAAAAGAAAGAAAGGAAAAGGCACATAACAGCAGAAACAAACTATGGAATGGATCATCAACTATATACACAGAGGCCTCCTCTCTCTCTCTCTCTCTCTCTCTCTCTTCTTTTTGTTTTTCTTGATGAACAATCATCATTGATATTCTTCTGGCTAGTTTTCAAATGCCAAAGGCTTTTGTCCAATCTATATATAATTTTACAAGTAGCGTTCCATTCTCCTGTATATGACCCAATATTGCAAATGACTGAATTATTTCAGTTCAGAATATAAGAAATGGACCCTGGAATAAACACCCAATTGGGCCTAACCCAGAGTACAGCCCTCGGGCTTCCAGTTCTTACAAAAGCCGAACCTCTCTTTTTTCTTCTTCTTTTTCTTTCTTTTTTCAATACAAGCGCTATTGTGAGAGAGGAGAATCGAACTTAGGACCTCAATATAAGGGTAAATGCTCTTAATCACTTGAGCTATAAAAGCCCCTTTGAAAGCCGATCTCTCTTTATAGCATCTTGCTTCATTTTGAGATGCCTACCCCCGAAAAAGAGGGTAGTGCCTGACTGAAATGTCCAGTATGTCTTTTGATTATCAATGGTTTGCCTCAACTGTAACTGAAGCAAACCCATAACTTCAGTGAATTCAGGCTCCAATGTACTTTGACCTACCAATGGCATTTTCAGCCAAATTAGTGAAATTACCAGAAAAGAACAATCCACAATTAGTTTCACTCCAGTTGCTCTATCCTCAACTCACAAACTATTTTATGAGAACTTGTCAAAGTCTTACTAAAAACATGTCAAATGCCAAGCCGCCTGCTAGCTAGGCTTTGCTTCTGTGGGGATTTAAAAAAAAAAACACTAGGCTGAAGAGGATTGCACCAAGAAAGGGTGTGCATGGCGTTGACAATCCTCCCCCGCCAAATAAATCAAATTTGTAGTGCGCACTGTAAGCAAAAATGTCTACAGAGAAAATGACAAAGTAACACAAAACGACAGCTGATTTGCACCAGACTACAATATAGTTGTCCATCCATATTCCAAAGGGCAATATCACCACCAACATCTGCGCGGCCACCACTATGGTCAACAAAATAGAAGCTTCTTAACATATAGTGGCTAACTCATTTATCTAGGAATTGTTCGATACCTGTGGATATTGTATCTGGCAACCTGAAGCCTCCAGATTCTCTTACTGGATGTGAATTTGAACAATCCGCTTTTTAGAAAGAGGCCGTGACACAGGTATCGTTATGATCTTTTTTGCTGAGATTGAAATGGATTGACAGCCTTTAGATGCTTCATAGCCACTTTTTTCTCCAACTGGCAGCTCTTTTGTCACCAGATAAGAGTCTGGGAAGGCTTAACAGACTATT
The DNA here is from genome assembly GCA_020226455.1 of Prunus salicina. Lineage (NCBI taxonomy): Eukaryota > Viridiplantae > Streptophyta > Magnoliopsida > Rosales > Rosaceae > Prunus > Prunus salicina. The sequence goes on from CM035342.1 coordinate 35,612,571, forward strand.
AACCCTGGTAACACCTTCCAAGGCTGACCAGTCCTCATCCTCTGTAGTTGAAATACATTCTGCTAAGCTTCTTTTAGACTGGCCCTCGAACTTCGTAGGAAGCTTTTGTTCTGTTGACTCAAATATGGGCACAATTTCATCAGAGCTTCGTACAGTACCTGAATGCTCAAGAAGAATGGCATGAGAATCACTGATTTCTAAATCTTCAGTCTTCTCATCTGTTATTGCCATCCTCTCCATTGCCTCTCCATTAATCTTTGACACATCATTTTCTGTCACAGCCTCAGCAGCAACAGACAACTGTTCTAGAAAGAGGCACACAACAGCACAATCATCATTCTTGGAAGTAGGGTATTTGAGCCTCCAGGCTCTAACGGCACAGTCTACAAGAGCCCTGGCTGCTGTGGTGTGACCTGGGGCAGAAGCTACAATTTCAATAGCCTCCTTATTTGAAAGGACATCCCAGACCTGCACGATGTGCAATTTATTTATCTCCTTTATTTAGGGGCAAGAAATCACAAAATATAGAAAGGAAAGAAGAAAATACCCCATCAGTGGCCAGAATAATGAACTCATCTCTTTCTGTAAGTTGGCGATAGTAAACATCAGGGACAGAAATCAAACCAAAATCCTTTAGACAGAAATCCCCAAAGGCTCTAGCCATTGCCAAACCAGGAGAATCATTGTTAGGCAACCATACACGAGCAACTTCTGGCTCATCCTGCAAAGCAAATACCCTTCCCTTGCATTGATGGATCCTAGCAGATTCCGCTAATTACAGAAGATTCAATAAATTTTGATCAATGGACTTTTATTTAAGACTTCTGTGTGACTCTGCTGTGAGAGAGAGAGAGAGAGAGAGAGAGAGAGAGAGAAATACCAGGAAGATCAGGCTTCAAGTCTACTGTCAATTGTACAGCAATCAAAGAGTTGTCTTTGTCTCTTGTTGCCAGCACAGCTCTCGAATCCCCAACATTTCCAAGTACAAGATTCTGACCCTGAAAAACCATACACCTACAAGTTAGTTTTTTCAAAACTCCCATGAAATTTCATCGTCTTCGGCAAGTCTAGTTTAGCCTTCAACTTAGACCACTTCTAATTACTCCAACAAATGCCATTATGATAAAGAATGTCCATCTTAAAAATAATAATTACGAAGAAAAGAAGAATAGAACAGGGATGACTTACTTTAAACTTCTCGGTGTCATAGACTCATAATAATGATTTAAAAAAACTAAAATCACTTACCCAATGATCAGATTTCTTATTATCATATTAGATAAAATTTGATTAGGAAGAAAGAAAAATAAGAAATTTTGTATAGAACTCTATAACCCCAAAGTTTGCAGAATCCTTTGACTACAGAGTGAGTACTTATATGAAAGATATAAAATGCAAAACATCTTCAAACTAAGTTCCAACATATCTTACCATTTTATTTGACCGTATTTTTCCATTCTATTTGAGGTTACACTTGATGACAAAAAGCATCAGCATTTAATCTTCTCGAAACTTAATTTTTCACATATTTATTTCCTTTCAGGAGGGGGTGTCTTTAAGTTATACACAGCATATACTTATAAGAATTACGTTCTCCATTGCATCAACAGTATTTTCACAAATTCTAAGTTTCTTTACTATCATATATACATGTATATATGTATGCATGTAAGCACACAAAGAGAAAGACACATACATAACACACACATGTGTAGAGGTATATGACAGGAAACCATTGAGGATGTTTCACGAATGTTTACCTGTTTTACCATTGTAACAGCAGTCGTGCCACTGCAGAAGCAATCAATTGTTGGATGCAATTTTAATTCCTTATCCATTAACCTGAAAGCCTTTAAGAATGACCTTTTTAGTGGCAGATACATGTCCGGTAGTTTTTCATTTTCCTGAACCTCCAATGGCTCACACCATTCATCATCGATGCTTGGAGATGCAGTTTCTTCAATATTAGAGTTTCCATTTGCATTTTCAGTTGTACCGAGATTGCTCAGCTCACTGTTTGAATTAGCTTTCCACTGAGTACATAGTATAAGAGGAAGAGAATCTCGAACTTTCTTGGCAACCATATGACCAAATGGACCGTGGCCATCAAATACCCCACAAAATATTGTATCATTTCTTGTACTGAAATTCTGTAGCACAAACATAGTAACCAAATCAGTACGAACTTATTCAAACTAATGACAAGAGAATAGAAAATATGTCATATGAAGGAACAACCTTTCAAAATTCTTGCAATTTGACTATACTAATTCATTGACGTAGGGAATTCAATGTTATGGAGACAAACATCATCATTCTGTAAACATAACAAATTCCAAGGCTTGAATAAAATTAAAATTAGTAGTACTATATCGATTCAGGTATAGTACTTGGCCTGAATATGTTCTGCAAGTGCCCCCTTTTATTCTTTTGATTCAAGTCTCCCAACCCTTGAAATGTCAGTTACCCATACCCTAACCAAAACACACAGGGATGGCAGGATGAAGAAGGGGCCTTGCAGCACAAAAAGTAATACCAGACTAACTAAAAAAATGTAAATCTGCAACAAAATTCAGTGTGCCAACATGCAGGGCATTTGTACCGTGATTCCTCACAAGGATCATTCTAAAATCATACTAAGGTACTGAATTAGCCATCTATGATCTGAAGTGTGAACATGGGTAGATAGATGACTAAAATAAAAAAAATCTAAAAGTAGACTTATGTAGCTCACAATTCAAGTCAACCTGGATAAAATTGCACCAATGAAAGGAAACCTAGCAACAGAGCAATTGAAGCAACAACATGATCCGTATTTATCTATCCCCATTTCCATTAAAACCCTCTACTATACAAATCATCCTGTCCAAAACCAAATACATTTGCCAAATGGTTTTTTCCAAGTAAGCTGCAAAAACATGCATTTTGTCCCCACAAATGTAATAAGACAATTCATAAGTACAGAAACAGTAAGGATTGCTGAAATGGGGTTTTGATAAGCAATCAAAGTTAGAAACTTTCAGTATGAGTAGGTGAAGACAAACCTCCCAGACAAGCATGGCGTCTTGATTGGTCCCTTTCTTGCCTTGCTGAGTATACAAGCAGGCAACTTTGCTACCTCCATTGGCGATCAATCTACCCGGAATATCGATCTCATGACCCAAATCTTTACAACCAACTTGGTCACCTCCTGTCTTCTTTTTCTTCCACCTTTTGGAGCTATTCTTGGTCTTTGGAGAAGCATCATCAGCCGAGTCTACTATGCTCAGCTCCACCGTATCAATCCTCTTTCCCATGCCTTTGGACGTAGAACAACAAGAACCCATTTGATATTCGATACTATTTCGATACTTTACCAAAATCCCAACTTGCCAAATCGGATCCACAGATTCTTATGATGTGGGTTTTGTTTGTCTCACAGATTCAATTCAAACAAGTATAAGACCACTGTAGGGAGATGAGTATTTAAGTAGGTACAAAACTTTGGCACAGAGTCACAGACCCAGACTATTCAAAAACCCACACAAATAAAAATAAAAATAATTTTAATAATTAAAATTAAAATGAAAAAAGCTTCATGACATTGTACACAGTGACCTATTTTGCAAGAATTTGTTGACCTTCTTCAACCTTCATTCACCTTCTTTCTCTTCTTATTCAAAATGGGTTCTTTTTCAATTCTTTAATTTCCACCTTTGGAAAGATCAAAGTTAAGTAAATAAATAAATACCATAAAATAAAGTTGTGCATAAATATTCATCTACTACCACCTCTGGTCCATTGCAACATTTAATAATCGGTTGCATCATGTGACAAGCACGAGAAAGACACTATTAATTGCTATTACCCCACTGCCTCAAATTTTAAATTTTAAATTTTAAAATTAGAAGAAAAAATCAGATTTTTTTAAAATTTATAAAGTGAATAATTTAGGGTTTTAGTTTTGGATCCAACATTGACATCGTCAAGTCCGTCCACAGCCGAAAGAGTTAACTCTCTTCTTTCATGGACTGTCTAATCTGTTGGGGCAGTGAGGGAAATATGACACACTTATTGTTTCCTTAATATGGTTTTGTTTCGTGCTTTCCTTGGTGTTATTTGCTAAGAACAAGTAAATGGTTTTGATTTGAATATGAAAGCTTTCGTGCCTTTGTTTCTCCGAGCTGGCATATTCTATATAAATCTTGGGTTGAAGCTCTATCAAACAAGCACCAGGCACACCACATAGAATGCCATATGATACTCCAATTACAGTTGGATAGATAATTTTTCATGTTTTCTCTCAGTTCTAACGATGTTTCAAAGATGAGGTACAAACCAATTACAACTTTTGAATATGTCTCCTCCTTCCCCAAGAACACTTGTAGCCTTAAAATAGTGGATTTGGTTGCATCTAAATCTAATATAAGGTGGTGTTTGATTGTTGGAATGGAATGAGAATGTAATCAATTCCATTTGGTTGGTTGAAATTGATAATTAGTTGAAGAATCAATGCTTAATTCCATTTCCATCATGATAGAATCAAATATCCAAGAATTCGGATTCTAGGATGTGGGTGTTGGATGTGTAAGTTGGCGATTGAGTCTTAAGTCTCAGTCATGAGTCTGGAATTCTTGATCTATAAGATTCGAGGTCCTTAATTGAGATCTTGGATTTCTCGTCCAAGGTCCTAAGTATTTGATTTAGAGTTCTTGATATGATTTTTTAAATTTAGAGTTCAATGCCTTAAATTTGGAGTGTATGATTTGGGGCTTTAAGGTCTCAACTCTTAAGGGGTGTATTCAATTAGGATTTTATACGATTTTGAAATATTTTTTTTAAGTGACAGATTTCCTGGAATTGTATAACTCCTATAGGTTTTACCCGGATTTTTAATGAACTTGTATAGGCTTTTATTATAGTCTAAAATAAAATATTTCAACTTGTAGGGTTTAGGTTTGGAGAACTTTTGTTATAGATTCAGATATATTTGCATAGACTTCCCAATACTATTTTCTTTTATCACTCTTTCTTCCCAACACTATTTTCTTTAAACTATGTTGACCTAGCCACTAGTTGACCATCCCTTTTTTTTCCCCCCAAATTCTTCCTTTACTTGCGTGCACAACAATGAATTTCCATTTGAAATTTCCACGAGTTGGAAACTTTCATACCTAAACAATGAATTTCTCTTTGAAATTTCCACGAGTTGGAAATTTCCCTTTGATTTTGTTCACGAACAACAAACTCTTTGTCCAAAAATTCAAAAAAAAAAAAATTTAAAAAAAAAACCCTTTGTCCAAAAAGCAAGGGCCCTATCATCTGGTAGTGTTATGAGTGATGGAAATATATCTCAACCTTCCGCCGCCTTGAGTTGGCTTCACACCTAGATGATCTCCAGGGGAAGTTATCAGAGATCGAGAAATCTCTAGCTGAGCTTTCCGCCCAGCAACTCCAACTGGTTGATTTGAAGAAATCACTAATGGAGGAGCTTTGCTTAATACAGGACGCTTGTAACCTCCTAAGGTCAGTACATGGTTTAGTGCATTGTTTGCCAAAGGATGGAAAATTTTCTAACGCAAAGACGAAAAAAAAAACACATCATATGAAATCTTTGGGATGGAGGTTGGACTTATGTTGGCATTTATTATTTATACCTAAACCCTACAAATTCTCCAAACTCCAACACTTAATTAAATCCTTCCAAATCTATCTCCTTTTGAATACAAGAAAATTTATTTGGACTTTTTCCAAGTCCTAATTGAATACACCCACATTTAGATGGACATTTTAAAAGTTCAAACAAGTCTAGATTGAATACACTCAAACTGCTATAGACTTTTTAAAAGTTTGTAAAAATCCAAATTGAATACACCCGAATTTTTTAAATCTTTTTAAACGCTCTAGAATCCTAATTGAATACACCCCCCCTAAGTTTTAGGTCTCATGTTTGGCATCCTAAATCTAAAGTAATGGGATCTCAAGTTTAATGCCAAACTCTAGAAGTCACAAATGTAGAGTCCAAGGTCCAAGTCAAGACATACCTTAAATTCAAGGGACAACCCCTTAAAATAGTTACAAGGGCAAGTAGTTTCATCATTTTAGAGAAATAGTGGGACATAAATCACTAACCATCATTGAACTAATATGATCAATTCTTTGATAATAAATAAAAAAAACTAATAAGATCAATTAACGAAAATAGAGTATTGATCCTATTTTGTCCCTTTACACTAGTTTCATTATACTATGATTTACTTTTTGCTTACTCAATTATCAAAATTACAAACATGAAGAGGAAGAATTGCAAGTAGATAAAATGGGAGTGTGGGAAGCGTCATTAACTAAAAAATCTAATTCAGAAGAAAAATAAATAATACAGAAAATGATAAAAAAAAAAATTCATCATACAAGATAAAATGTTAAAATGGTTCAGTCCCTCTAAAATTAGACAAACTGGTCTAGTCACTGTATGTTAGTGACATGAAATAACTCTTATATCATTATTGGATAGTGACCTGAGAGTTGTTCAATGTCACTCTCTGTGAGTGACATAAGAATTATTTCATATCACTAACAGTGACTAGACCAGTTTGTCTAATTTTTGAGGGGCCGGACTATTTTATCTTGATTCCCTCCTATTTGTCTTTATATGATAAAACCCCTAAATAATACTGGGTTAAAAATCCAAAAAAACAAAAAGAAGAGAATAACCGTTATTTTTGGTGGAAAAGAAGGACCGTTAGATAACTTTAGATTCGCGCCTTTTCCGACGCGTGTCAAAGGAAAAGTGGATAAACGTTACCTAACGGTTTATTTTATCCATAACAAACGCCGTTTAAGACTCACTCCCTGAGCTCAGTGGTGGCATAAGAAGTCAAAACTAGGTCTTAATCCTTAAGACAGGTCCATCTCTATCCGAGAGCCGAAATTGCAGCTGCCCTGCCCCCTCAGGTAATTGTCCTTCTCTCTCACACAACCTCCTCCTCCTTCTTCAACCTTTTGCTAGCCTACCAAGTCTTATCTGAAACTTATATGGTTGAAATAAATCAATGATTTCTAAAGTTTTTTCTTTTCTTTTTTCATTTATCAAAGATTGATCTTTGGTGCTTGTGCTTGATTTTCAATTTTTTCTTCTTTTTTTTTTTTGGATTTAGGGTTCTAAAGTTAGTGATTCATATATGACTTTATCTGATCGAATCAAGTGTTATTTGGTTGCTGTGATCCCATATCGGCTAAGTATGTTAGTAACTTAGCAGTGATTATGTGAGCTGCTGGACACTCTTTCTTTGCAAGCTGATTTTACAAGGGAAAGTTCCATCTGTGGATTTATATAATCAATACTAATTTAATGGAAGAGAGGAATTTTAGGACTTGTTTTTATCAGTGTGTCAAAAATTGTTTCTGAATATTTTGACTTTTTCCAGTTTTGTATTCACTTTTTATTAAAAGTCTTGATGCATTGGATGACTTTGGTTGATCACATGGATTTAGAAGTCAAGCTTACTTAACTCGAGATTGGCTTGCTACACACTTGGAACTTTAAAGTCCTTAATGACTAGTAGATTTGGGAATTGCTTATTTTGGTTTGGTATATGCTTGGTAGATCCAATTCCATGAGACTTTTTTTTGTAGGGTAATTGGCTTCCAAGAAATTACCTTATGCTGATTTATTTTCCTTCTTTATTTTACCAATTTTGTAGCTTTATCGTAGCGCAATGTGTTTATGTAGGGATCCAAAACCCAGAGACTAAGACCAATTGATCAACAAAACCAACCCAAATTGGAAAGCTATACTGATTGAGACTAAATAGAAGGAATACAAATTAAATGGAGTCAATGGCATAATATCACCCCTAGCATATGCATGAAAGGCTTATTACTAAATCCATTGTGAAGGAAAATATAACCGATCTCTTCAGACAGGTAAAATGCAAGGAGCATTTAAAGCTTTTTCATCACATGGAAACATTGTGAAGAATGGAGTTTTGCGACACATCCGTCTTGTGAATCCCCTAATTCAGCCTGTTGCGTTTTCACGCTTTGAGTCTGCTACGCCTGCTCGCATAGAAGAGCATGGTTTTGAAAGCACCAGAATTGCAGACATCTTGAAGGGGAAAGGTAAAGGTGCTGACGGTTCCTGGCTCTGGTGCACTACAGATGAGACTGTTTATGATGCTGTTAAGTCGGTAAGCATATTTGAGCTTGATGAAAATTCGTTTAATTGCAATGATTTGATAAGCTTTGGCATGGAGGATTTATGTTATGACTCGTAACTAATCAATCATTTCCTTTTCAGATGACCCAGCACAACGTTGGAGCCTTGGTGGTTGTGAAACCTGGAGAGCAAAAATCTATCGCAGGAATCATAACAGAGAGAGGTACTTTTATATTAAGGCTTCTGTGGCTCATCTACTGGATACATAAGACATTTCTATGCCTGTTTTGACTCTATAATTGTTTCCTGGGAATATTTTAGGCAATAATGATTGTAGATCACTTTGAATGAGAAAAACACCAATGGAAAGTTGGAAGCTCATTGTTCAACTCTTATGTGAGTTGAATTTGAGCCTTAGTCTTGACCATAGAAACAAATTCATAAGTTAATAAGGGTGAAGAAAAGCATTGAGTAGGATGTATGAACTCATATATGCACTTCTTGCAGAAAAATAAGCTAAAATAGAGTAGTAATTTAGTGAGCACCTATAGGAAACCACATCGGAAGAAAATAACAGTTGGGCAACCACGGGGTAAAGTTTGAAGAACAATCACTTTGTATGGTTTTCATGGACCTTGATTAGAAGATGATTTTCATTTTAAATTCAATTTAATAGCTGACCTGATATAATTAGAATAATTGCTGCTCAAAAGCAACTTTAAGAAAAAAAAAAAAAAGTTTGCTAGGAGTAAAGGGGTTTGTATGATCAAAAGAATCTTTCTTGAATGATAGGTCATAACTCATTGCCAAATTAGAAATGTTTTTGAATTCTCGGTCACAATTGAGTTCCTCACAATTAACTGTGTTTTCTGCTTTGGTGGATAATTTGTAGATTATCTCAGGAAGATCATAGTGCAGGGAAGATCATCCAAGTCAACAAAGGTCGGGGATATTATGACTGAGGAGGTATGACTTGTTAATGTTACATCCTCTCTTCACAGGAGACTTTGTGCTCACTACGATTTACATTTGTTAAAGTTATATCACATTTCTCTTCATGAATGCTTAACAACTTCTGATGGAGAATGCCAAAACGTGGTGACTGCAGAACAAGCTTATCACTGTCACCCCTGACACCAAAGTTCTACGGGCAATGCAACTGATGACAGGTATATCTTCTCCTTCATGTTATTGGATTTTCTAACTTGCCGCTCTTTCTCTATTATATTTTTTAGAGCAAGGAAGTTAATGTAAGCTTGACATTCATGTGTTTCATGGGTAGATAACCGAATCAGGCACATTCCAGTAATAGATGACAGGGGAATGATTGGAATGGTGTCCATTGGCGATGTGGTTCGTGCTGTGGTGAGTGAGCACCGGGAGGAGCTAGACCGCCTGAATGCTTATATTCAAGGAGGTTACTAGATGATGATGACGAAGACAATGAGATGCTGTTTAGTTGACATCCCGGAATGACCAACAGTAATAAGCTTGAATGCTTGTATATATCGTGTGTTGTTTGTGCATCTCCGGTTGTTTGGTTCTGTATTTCCCAATGTCTAATTACAAACTTGTGGACTATCAAGTGCTTAATAAATAGCAATGTTGTGTTTGCTAAAATCTTCTATGGTGAATTTTCACACACATGCATACCAATGACCCTTTTATTATGTTATACATGCGTCGAAACCATAATATCAAATGGCTTAGGACCATTGTTAGGTAGAAGGGTCATTTTATCTTTATTATTATTTTCAATAAATAGTATAGCCCTGCGGCTATATTACAATTAAATATAATACACTTCACCTGTATAGCCGCGCGGCTCTACTACTTTTTTTATTATAAAAAAATCGTATAGCCGATCGGCTGTACTATTTTTGACACCTGCGAAACAGTATAGCCGGGCGGCTATACGCGTGGTTTTTTTAATAAAAAGAGTCACCGTGCGGATATACAACGGTTTTTATTATTAAAAAATCGTATAGCCGCGCGGCGATACGGTTTTGACACATGGCCACGTGGGCGGAACGCGCCAGGGGGTTTTGAAAAAAATAAATAGTACAGCCGCACGGCTAAACCCGGATTTTTTTATATAATAAAAAAGGTATAGCCGCTCGGCTGAACGAAGGATTTTATTATTAAAAATGACATAGCCGCCCGGCTATACAATTTACACATGGCGGCGCTAGGCCCGCCCCTTTTTAAAAAAATAATGAATAGTATAGCCGCACGGCTAGACACGGGCTTTATTAGTATAGCCGCTCGGCTATACGCAGGATAATTTTTTTAAAAAAGAGTAGCCCAGCGGCTGTACTGCGGTATTTTTTTTAATATTTAAAAATAGTATAGCCAAAAATAGTATAGCCGGTTGGCTATACTCTTTACATAAGACATTGTGTTCTTTTTTTTATAAAAAAAAAAAAGGGTTTTTCCTTTATTTTTGTTTATCGAGAAGGGTAGTTTAGAGCCTTATGCATTACTATTAGGCCATTAACCGAGTCTCTATTGTTACCTTTTGAATTTTTACTTTTCCAAAGCTATTACCCATATAAAGAATTTTGCATTTTCACGTTTAATACTCGTATATACACTTGCATACGTATTTTTCATGTTTAATACACTTATTTTTTACAAAAAAAATTCAATTATACACACAAAATACAAGTATTATACACATTATTTTAGCATATTATTGAATAAAAATAATATATGTTAAATCAATTAAATAAATTATATTAAAATATTATATTCAGGCCGAACTTATCAATTATAATTTGCCAAAATATTTCCAAATAAAACACGTACGTATTTTATTCATATTTTTCTCGTTTCGTATTTTACTAACTAAAAGAATGTGAGAGGCTAAGATTATTTCTTACTTATTGTAACAAAAATGCAAGATGGTGATTTTGCAAACTCTTTGCCAACTAGAATAACAATTTCAAACAAAGATTTATGGGTATAGTAGTAAGCAAAGTGGTAGTATTCTTCATGTAAAGTGTTGTTTGAAATGTAACACAATTACCAAGAACCCTTCAACTCAGCATGCAATTCTCTACAACAAATAATGTGTGTAGTAACAGAATTTAGTAGCACTTGAGAGAACGAGGTAGACCAAAGGCAAACATTCCCACACAAAAATAGAAAAAAGAAAAAATTGAACTCTCATATTGATTTACTGTGAAATTTCTCTCTCTTCAATATATGCTTTAGAGATGTCGAAACTAGCAAATTAATATCTATAAAGTATAAATTAATGCAAGAGTAATTCTATAGTGAGGGTCTTATCTATGACCCTTAGGTGTGGTCCTATCTCTTAACCGTTGGATCATACTAACTAATTTGATCCAATGACTAACCAATGTGATCTAACGATTAAGAGATATAACATCACATAAGGGCCATATATAAGACCCTCACTATAGAATTCTTGTTGTAATGTAAGCTTCCTTTGCTTTTGGGCCTTGGCCTATTTTTCACAAAAAGGAGATACGAAATAAGTAGAATCCAATCATGGTTTGCCTTAAGTATAATTTTCATTAGAACTTGAAAGATGCCACTTTTCTTTTCCAATGTTGAAAGATGTTCAAATTTGAATTTCCCTCATTGTTCATGAACAAATGGAAGAAACGCATTGAAGAGTTTTTCTTTGGTGATTAGTATTGTCATGTAAAAAAAAGAAGTTGAAGGTGGATGGATGGAATTAAAATAAATAAGACGTTAAATAACTTTTATTTTGGGTAAATAACATGAACTTTCTCCTCAATGCTCATTGGTCAAGAGACAATGTATTTCTTCCTTTTGTTTTGATGAAATAGGTCAAAGACAGTAATGTCAATAAATGTAATAATAAAGCTCGCCTACAACGACGTTGAACTTTTAAAACGCGTCATCTGGCTTCTCAACTGTCCTTATTATGCACAGACCCACATCGGACGGACGTAGACAACCAAAGGGGAAAGCCCATTGCTTTCCAATTTCTTATACTTTTTTTAAACTTTTTATTTAACTAATTAATTCATTTTTATATGCTTCAAGAATCAAAACCCACCACAGGCCACGAAACCGTACAAAGTAGAAACACTGAACAAAATTTTACCTTACAGAGAAATTACAGACGCACAATCAAACCAACCCAATATCCGCAGAGCTCACAGCTCTTCACAGCACTTGAAGACTTCAGCTTTTATCTGGTACCCTTCAATTCTTAGTCAAAGAATAATATATAGCTCTTTCTTTTTGCATATATTTTTCTTTTTATTATTATTATTATTATTTTGGCCTTTGTTTGACTGGTTGGCCTTCCTCTTGATTTCTATCTGTAAGAAGCAGAAGAAGACGACTTTGCTGCTGCTAATTGCTAACTGAGCATCTCTAGCCTTTGGGTTGAAATTAATGTAAGCTGTTTTTTAAAGGGTTATTATTTTATTATTTTAGTTTTTAATTCTTTAAAAGTTGAAAGCTTTAGAGTTGTTAACAAGAACTAGGAGTCCACCCGCATTTTTGTTGTGTATGTGAAAGTGGTTTTGATCTCAACCCAACTCAACTTCATGTTTGGCAGAGTGTAAGTGGATAATCCAACAAGGCAGTATGGTGGGATTTCCTTTTCCCCTTGGTTTAATATCCTCCATCACTGGCTATGCCAACCTTAGCGAAGAATTTCACTGGCTGGCATCTGCCTCTATTGGCATCATTCTCTGCAATATTGTAAGTACCAATCTCTGAGTTAGTGTTTACTGCTGGCATGAAACTTTTCTTTCTTCAAACCCTTTGGTTAACAGTCGCTGGAACATGCCCCCAAATTCAAAAGTGAACTGATATCTGGCTTTAATTTGTCTATGATGACCCTTCAAATCCATTTGCATTTAGTTTTCTGACCATATTCCTAGATTTGGCTTATGTTAAAATATAGCAAAAGCTTCAATGAGCATTTCAGGGAGAATTTCGTAGTGTCATGATTCAAGAAGAAATCATGATTCAAGAGCATGCATTTAGATACATGTAATGTAGTACACCCGGCTGCCCACTATGGTTTCAATATGTGGAATGGGAAATAAAAATAAAAATAAGTTTTCGATGATTCTTTGGGATAAGTTTTAATGTGAGTGTTGTATGAGAGGATAGATTAGATCTGGTTGTTATGTTTTGATTGCTCCAACCACTAGGTTCTTTTCCTAAGATTTTTTTATTAAGTAGATGTAGTTATTTTGATCTTATATGTGCAATGTATTCTTCTTCTTCTCTTTTCTCCGGATTTGGATTTTGTTTATCTTGAACAAAAATAAGAATGCATCTTATGACTTTTGACATTTTAATATCATTTTTTTATTTTCACTAAAATCAAACTTCAATTTCAAAAATAATTATCCAAATAATATTTCCTTTTTTTTCCTTCTTAATTTTCCATTTGATGAAATTTCTCTCTTGAAGGTTTACAGATTAACACGTCTTATCAGCCTTCTTAGCTTCGAGGGATATCACAAACTGAGCAAAGCACAAAGAGTTGAATGGAACAACCGGTGAATATCTTTTGCATGTCACATATTTATATCTGCCTAGATTTCACCACATTGAACTTTTATTTTCTTCAAAAACACAAGTATTGATGCCTTTTCTTTCGTTTTTCCTCCATGTACAGGGGGTTCTCAACTGTTCATGCGATTGCTGTAGCATTTTCATCTTTTTACCTCTTACTGTTGTCTGATACTTTTCATGAGGATCATCGTGATGAGCTAATCATTAGTAGAAGATCTACTTTGTCAGATACAACATTAGGGGTAAGCAGATGCAGAAAGAAACATTCGTTCATGACTTAATTTCTATAATTTGTTCATGTGCATCCAAATTTTAGGTGTCTTTGCTTATGAATCTTTAATAGATTGGATGTGCTGCAACCGTCTACCCATTTCAACCTTGTGTTGGTTTTCTTTGCATCCTTTTTAAACCCAATTTGATTTTTTTTCCTTTTTTTATTTATTTGTTGTGACTGAAAACCGAATTTGATTACTTTGATTTGTTTTCTTTGAGCTGAATTAACTTCTAATTAGTTTTTTCACTAATGCAGAAAAATTACATTTTACTTTGTCTACGCATGTTTGTGCACATGGGTTATGTCGATTATATCTGCTTGGTTTGTTGACCAAAATTAAACCTAAATACAATCAGGCCAACAATGAACCTGTTACTGGAAGATTGGTTTGAGTTGAGTTTTCAGGTGGTGCCAAAACTTGCAGTCCCTATTCTTCATGTTGAATCTTCATTGCTATATACATGACGACAGTTTCCTCAAACCATAAGTGACTCATATGTATCCCTGTGAAGAGGACTAATCATATTATGGAAGTAATAAGAGGCTCTTGTTTCTTCATTTTCTTTTCCTTGTTTATTTTGAGATTAGATCCAAAATTAAGGTAATTTACAATTTTGTTTAATGCGAGATAGTGTAACACACTATGTGATATTCTCGTATTGTTGTAACTGAATTATTTTCTTCTTCTATATTTGGGTACTTTTTGCAGATCTCCATTGGATATTTTCTGGCAGACTTGGGAATGATATTTTGGCATTTTCCTGCTTTAGGTGGACTGGAGTATGTAAGTACATAGGCGGAAGGATAATGCCTGCTTGATATACATAATAACAATCTCTGCGCCATTATCTCTTATAGGGCATTTCCCTCAAACCTTGAACAATATTTCTTGCCCCAAACTTCATATGGTGAAGTTGGGAGAAAATTGCATTTTGATGCATCAGTTGAATAAGTATCATGATTTGAACCTATCAAATTTTAATATGCAAGGCGAAGTCCATATAAACTGGTACCATTACGTTCATCTGATTCATCTTGTTTAGGTTTTGCACCATGCACTATCTATGTTCTCAATCTTTCTCTCCCTTGTAAGTGGAAAAGGGCAGATTTACATACTAATGGTTCTGTTCTCTGAGAGCACAACTCCTTTCGTGAACTTGAGATGGTAAGTTTAACACTGAGATATCCCTAAATTCTCTTGTTCTTGGTTGTCAATATTGGATAATCTATGTAATTGCATACTTCAGGTACTTAGATGTTGCTGGTAAGAAGAACTCTAATCTGTACGTCATCAATGGTGTAGCATTGTTCCTGGGGTGGCTGGTAATGTCTAACTTAAAATATCGGTTCCTTTTAGCTGTCATGCATTGTGATGAATACATATATTCATAATTTACTTCATTGCTTCAACTAAACATAATTTATTATGTCTAACACAATCGACTTTCTTCGATGCATGCCATTCAGGTTGCAAGGATTCTTTTGTTCATTTACTTTTTCATCCACATGTTTATCCATTTTGATCAAGTGAGTTATTGCTGTATAGTCCTATAAAAAGAAAGAGCTAGATATGGAAAACAAAAGCTCTGTACTTATTATCTCTGAATTGTTTCAGGTCAAGACAATTTTCCCTTTGGGCTTTTACAGCTTGCTCCTGGTGCCTCCTGTGTTAGCAGTAATGAATCTCGTTTGGTTTTGGAAGATTGTTAAAGGTTTAATTAAAACTGTTTCGAAGGCCACTCACAGTCAGTGATCCTACTCTCTCTTGAAGACGGGAACTTGACTTACCCAAATGTACATTATAGTCCCTAGTGTCTTTTTCTCATTATGTTTCTTGATTGAATTTGATAGATGAATAGAAAAACAAATACATGTGGATAAATATGATTATCTTTTCAGGGGTTTCATTTGTGTGATATTTGATTTTGTACATAAACTTCTATCACAACATTCATTGGATTTGCAAGATTGGTTTTCACATTTTCAATGGAACATGACCCTGATATGATGTCAAAGAACAAAAGGGGATGCATGGATATGGATGTTTAAGAGAATTGATAAAGTCACGATGTGGAATGTATGATCAGCCAACTTTCATGACATTGAAGGCTTTCATCCTGCCAGGGCTTGAAATGTGGTTTCCCCTGAAATACTCATTCAAATACCAGAAGTAGGGAGTGCCAAGATTGGTAGCCCTTGTTTTATGAAAACTATCCTCCACTCATTTCTAAAGTAAAGTCAATGGTGCTCAAACATCTTTCCCCTAGTGCATAAAAACACAACTATTTGATTATATTTGTAAATAAAGGTAACACTTTTGGATGTTCCATTATAATTTATATGCACGTGGGGCTGATCAAATCTTTTATAAAAGAAGGGCAAGATTTAAGTAGAATTTATGAGTTTTTATCAAATATAGTCAAAATTTAGTCCCTAAATTCATAAATGTCAATTTTTTTAAAAACTTTCAAATATAGCCAAAAAATCACTTAAATTGACCCAAATGCCCTTTAATTTAAATCTCAATTACACCTAAAACCCAAAATAGCATAAGCGCTAAAACAAAATTGGCTTCGTCAACTCAGTCATATGCCTATAAATCCTATCATAAATTTATAATTTAAAAAAAAAACTTAAAAAGGCAGTTTCTAGACATAATAATTTTTAATTGAAAAAAATTAGAGTGGAATTTTCTTGCAAAATTTGTATCATAAATGATTTGTTTGCTCCGCATCTGATGTGGGAATTAAACTTTCTTGCAAACCAGCATATGTGCTTCTGCCTTCCCTCAGCATAAGAATTCCAGAAAAATTGCAAGGCAAACTATCTTCCCACAACACAAACTTGCCTATATTAACTTTGCTTTCCCTTTACCTTATTCAAACAAAAATAATAATAAAATGAAATGAAAAAAAAGAGAGTAAAAAAAGAAAAATACATCTAGTGTGGGTGGGTGCATGTAAAACATGATATTGTCGATAATTGTTTTCCATGAAATGTATGTATCCAAACCCTTAAAAACTACTGCAAAGAAAATCCATTAAAGGCGATTGATGAGAGGCAGTGTCCTTGTGTTTGAGGGTAAGGTGGGGGAGAGTGAGGCTTAGCCCACTTAAGGGCAGTGCCCTTGTGCTCAGTACTTTGCTAGCGGCTGGAAGAGCATGACAATTAGCTATTTTTGTTAGGTTTTAATTTAGAGGGCATTTGGGACAATTTAAGTGAGTTTTTAGTTATATTTGAAAGTTTTTTTAAAAACTGGCATTTATGAATTTGGGGACTAAATTTTGGCTATATTTGATAAAAACTCAGAATTTATAAGCAAGGGGATCTCTATCTCAATTATTATTAACTATTACTTTCCCTTATTTTTTAAATAAGCGATTGTTTAAGTTATTATAAATTAAGAAGGCAGGTTTACTATTCTCACCAACTGACTTAACCCGCATCTACATTTTCCTTTTTTATGTCATTGAGAAAATAATGAAACTGAAAGAATTAATCTTAACTAACTGACTTAACTCACGTTTGCACTTTCCTTTTCCTTAGATGATAAAATAATGAAATTGAAAGAGTTAGTATTATTATTAATATTATTAAGAAATTCTGACTGAGAAAGAAAAAGAAAGTGTTAACCTATGTAATAAATAATTATACGATCGAAAAAGGAAGTCATGTCATGTAAGAAAGGGAATGTCGGTTGCAAGCGCCGCGTAATAAGAAGAGAAGGAAGGGGTGATAAAAACAGAGCCCACCACACACAAAACCGAAAACCCAAACCCAGGACAAAAAAAATAAAAAAAAAGGGAGAAACTTCTGGTCGGTGCACATAAGATAAAGCTTCCAACTTTCCATCTATCCAAATCCGAATCCAATACATCTTCCTATACGATTTGGGTCAGTTAAAGTCAAAGTTTCAGTGTGTTTTGTGTGTAATTTGTGCGTGAGAGGCCGAGGCTGTTAGTTGGAACGTTGAACCAGAGAGAGAGACAGTGAGAGACATAGACAGAGAGTCCATATTAGATGCTATATTTATCGACGAATAATACTAGTCTTACCACATTTTTTATACCACAATTTTATACCACATGATGTGGCATATGATGTGTACATACCACATCATATAAAATATTAGTTTCTGTTTTTCTAATTTTATTTATTAAAATACACTTCATTCATTTAATTGATGTGGCATATGATATGGACATGCCACATCATGTGGTATAGAAATGTGGGATAATAATGTGGTAAGTGTAGCATTACTCTTTATCGACACACCAACCAAAACAAAAATCATAAAAGCAAGACCCAATTTTTTAGGTTTTTTCTTTGCAAGGGGAAAACATAAGATCCAACGTTTTTGGCGGTCCGTTTTTGCTTCCTTGCCTTGTAAACTGCAGTGTTTTTGCCTTACCTTACTCGCCTACCCTCTTTATTATTTATTCAACTATCCCCATGGCTTGTTTTAACTAAAGATTGTTTGTCTTTCCTTCTTTGTTTTCAGACCACTCAAACTCCAAATCGGAGATCATGAAAATACCAAAACCAATTGATGGATTGGTAGCCATAAATTGGGATATGAAATAGGCAATAGGGCAATAGGCGATATATATACATATATATATAGCTGCGAGTTGACAGACAGGTGAGTGAAAGCTTAAATCTTTGGACAGAATGTGGAGATGGTGGAGAAGCAGTGGTATGGTGATGAAGCAAGTGGTTGGTAGCAACCACCTTGGGAAGCCCAACAGCCCCTACCCATGTATTGGGCAGGTGTTTGGATTAAAGGGTTTTGCAAAACAAGAATGTGGGTTGTTGACAAATCCGGCAATATCTTTATCATCACTTATACCCAGAAGGACACTGTCATCTTCTGATGATTTCAATGGAGGAGGAGAGATCAACAGAGGAGGAGGAGGAGGAGAGACCATATCTTTTGCAGAGGCCAAGAGGCTGATGAGGCTTGTCAATGTGGAGGCTTTGAAGATGAGGCTTGGTGCTGAAGGAAAAGAGGCCATACCATATTCTGATCTTATTGAAGCCTGTCAAAGCATTGGGGTTGCCAGATCTCCAGAGGAGGCTGCAGCTTTTGCTCGAGTGCTTGATGAGGCTGGTGTAATCCTTCTCTTTCGGGACAAGGTCCTCCTTCATCCTAATAGGGTATGCCACCTCCAACTAGTTCTAATTTATAGCTTAAAGAAATTTAACTTTCAACTTATGTCATATTCTGCTTTTCTCATTGGCCCTTTTAGTTTTAAGAACACTGAGTGATGCCTTCGCCTCTTGGAAAAAGGGTTTGGGACACGTTTATCCGTATTTGCTTTGGTTGGCCCTCTGGCTGGCCCCTCTTCAATTCTTTTCCCCATGATTCCCTTGACCTTTTCGGTTTTTACGTTGATGCTTTAAATTTTAAAGCTGTGATTACGGGATTATCAAGTGCACAGAGGATCACATGTTGGGTCTTTATCTCTTTAGACCTACAAATTGAAGGAAAAGGAAACTAAATGAGAATTATTTTCAAAGATGAAAACTTTATAAATTCAATACTACCAAGCGTAGGAGGAGATGCACCAGGTTTTAGTGTTAATTAACTACCCTGTTAGGTCTTAGTATCCCATCAAAAAGCTCAAATAAATCTCTGACTATAAAGAGGTTCCTATGGTTTCCCCCTGTGCTTCGGAATTTGAGCAGATCCCAGCAACTTGTCTTCTTTTGCTTCTTGCTCAGTTTTTATGTATTCACCAAACGCAACATAGTATTTTGATAATTCTTTTGGGGTTCAATCTATGTGCTTTTAGCTTATATTGTTCCACGTCTGTGATTGTGATTTTGAATTTTTACGTTAGTACTTTGGCAGTTTTGTGTGGTGTTTAGACTTCTCATCTTTCAAGTCTAATGCAGAGATTCCAATACCGATTACAGATTTATTCTGTTTGGTTTTTGTGGATTTAGGAAGAGTAATTTGGTTTTGGATATGGATAAGTAATATTCCACAATATTATGATCTGTGCTTGCATTGTCCTTTTGTATTCATCCCTGCATCATTTTGGTATCTTTACTGACCTCATTTAGTTCATTGGTCTAGCCACTGACATATTTTGTTGCTGGAAAGGCATTTTACCTTCTACGGAAAATCGACCAAAAACAAAACCTTCTATGGAAAATAATTAACAAAATTTATTTACTCTACTGGCTACTTTACTTCTGTACTTCACCATCAATGCTTGCTCTAATCACTTCCAATTCGATAATTAGATGAATGCAAGTCCATTTACCCATTTTTTGTTGTTCTTCTCCTCATATTAAGGGTTCCATATGATTTCAAATTGCTTAAGAAAATCCTACCAGCTGGACGTAATGAAGAAGATTTTGAAGGGTCTTGGTTAAACTGCTTGGGTACTTTCCAAGGCTGAAGTGTTTGCATTTGAATGGAGGTGCATGGCCATGCACCTATGGCTAGGTATCCAGAATTTTTGCTTCCAACTAGTTCTATGTTCTTGACATCATTACAGAGTTGAACGCCGTGTGGTTGCAAATTATTTGTTAAGTTTGTTTGTCATCTGTGCTTTAGTGCTGGTTGCTGGTTCCACTATAACTTGTACCAGCCAAATGCAATATGCAACCTTAATTTATTGGTTTTCCCTGTTTTCTTACGTTTATGTCCGTGTTGTGGTCTAGTGTTTTTAAAAGATGAGAATTAAGAATTTGAGCTAGTCATGAGAGTTTAATTAAATACAAATATATATTTTCGAAGGCCTTACGTTATGTTGACTCGTGCTGCTCCATTTCATTCCTAAATGTTCAGGTTGTGGAGCTGGTTCAAAGAGCAGTACCCCTTGTCCTGACTCCTGAAGATGACCCCATGTGGGAGGAGTTAAAGGTGCTGCAGGAGAAGAAGGAAGAAATTGATGTGCAGGCACATAAGCAGGTTCGGCGCATTCTCTGGTCCGGTCTGGTGCTAGTTGTGGCACAGCTCGGGCTCTTTTTCAGGCTAACATATTGGGACTTCTCGTGGGATGTAGTGGAACCACTTGCATATTTCACAACAACAACTTGCATAGGCATAGGCTATGCCTACTTCTTGATCACTTCAAGAGATCCGACTTACCAAGATCTGATGAAGAGGCTTTTTCTCAGGAGGCAGAGGAAACTCATCAAGAGGCATAATTTTGATGTTGAAAGATTCAAAGAGATACAGAAAAAATGCGGCACACCTCTACATGCGAGTGCCTCGATTAAGAATCGGGTAGGCATGGAAGTGGAACTGGACGATGCTTTGCATAGGGAGTAACACTTTCCATTTTGATTTTTTTGGCGGGGGTTGGGAAAAAACGCAGGAGGTTATTAACACTTCTGTTGGTTACAATCTGGCCTCTCCTGTTTTTCTGTAGGTAGGGCCCATAATTTTTTAATTTAACCCGTTGTTTCTGACCTACCCTTCAATTATTTGGCACTAAATGTCATGCAGCTTCTGCTTTTACTAGGAAGAATGTAATGGATACTGCTTTGCTTAACTAGTTGCATCCACTGTGTTCTCTTATTGGTAAGAATGCACAATGCTGCCTGTATCAAATCCCGTATTGCTCATTACTTTCTATCATTATTTTTTTCCTTGCCTTGGGTAATATTATAGGGGATCACATTATAAACCACATCTTTGATACAAGCATGACCACTTGTAGGGATACGGATCAGACGAGTTTTAGAGATGTGAAATGTGATTCAAACAGTTTACCCTTTTCTAACTTTAGATTGCTGTGTTATTTTCATATTGAGTTCAAATTTCAGGTCTACTGAAAAGGGAAAGAAAGAACAGCAGCTGCTGAACATTGCAAATAAATTATAATCATATTGGCTCTCGCTATCAAGTAACCAAAACATGTTTCAAAGGACAAGTCCATTAAGCAATTTGACAACCTTAAATAAAAAAAAAATAAAAAAAAGGAGAATTAGATGATCATATACATGTTGTTCTTTCTATATATCAGAAAGTCACCTTCAAGACAACTGAGTAGATCAATGACAGATTGCTCTTCAGATCCATTGAAGTGCTCCAAAATCTCTGCGAGAGTAACCTGCAAAGCATTCACGTTTTTGTTATTTAGTTTTTACATTGCCATGCTGTCAAAGAGTGAGGATAATAAATATTTTCATTTGACTAAGTTGACTTACCCCATTTTTGTTCTTAAGCCAATTGAATAAGGAACTCTCTGTTGCCTTCAATGCAATAGAATTTCCTTCATCTGGACTACTTAGTTTTTGCCGTTTCTTTGAGAGTGCATCCTCAAAATGTACTTTGGGTAGCTTTACTGTTTGACCCCAGGTTAAGGGAACAGAAGCAGCTTCTTCATTTTTACCCAAGGTTGCAACTGAGTTTTGGACCAAGGTTTCAGCTTCACAAGGTCCTTCCATGGGGGATGTACGAGTAGAACATGGTGACGATTCTGTTTCCTTGTTCGAAAGTTGACCAGCTTTTTGGGCATCGTGGAGGTTAGATGGAATCACTTCCAGAGATATTCCATACTTTTGCATTGCCAGGCAAGTCTTGATGTGTCCATAACTTATCTGGCATAGTCAAACAGTTTCAATCAGATTCTGGAACTAAATAGCCTGTATATATAAGTCTTAAGTGCATATAAAAATAGATTCAAGTGACACAGACACATTAATCACCATAATTAAACGAGAACTCCCAAAACAAGGGAAAGGTTTTGAAGCTCACATCGTCTGGTAATTCTTCTTTGATAGGCTTCAACTTTTCACTAGAGCCAACCTTTGAAATGGCACACTGAATATCTGAGAAAACTTTACGCGTCAGCCCAACCTCGTCACATAATCTGATCCAATCAATTTCACATCCTTCTTGAGCAGCGTCCATCAGATATTCATGAACAGTCTGCTCTTTAATAGGAGCAGGTCTACCAGGGAAGTTCTATGATTGAAAAAATTGAAAGTTACATAGGATCGAAGCATGAAAGAAAGGTAATAAACCGTAGTAAATACTGAATATTGAAAAGCATACAGCAATTTTCCGAATTGAGAGACCCTCTTCATGCCACATCTTCCAAGCTTCAAACTTTGCTGGCGTTAACTTTTTTGGTTGGTTGGATACTGGATAGACTTTTCTTGTAAAAGCAGTTTGTACAGTTGCCTCTCCATCCAACGTAAGATTTAGTCCTTGTGATAGATCCCGGATGATACGCAGAAAATTGTTTCCATGTGCCACTACAAGGTGCTACAACATATATAAAGTTGACATTTAGCCTTCATATATATTGGAAAAAGTTGAAAGAGAAGGAAAAGTTAAATGAAAAAAAAAAAGGTTCCTTTTATATTTTTTCTTGGATGAAGTCATTGAATCTTCAATTATATATAAAAATTGCAGGATGCACTAAGCTATGACTAAGTGGAATGAGAGCCCAACCAACTGTTTGTTCCGTGAAGGAAACAGAACCAGGATATTGTTAAGGACCAGCAGAAGTTTAGTGCATATTATGTACTCTCTTGCTTAGAAGTACACTCTACATTTGATCTGCTTTTGAGGCATTTACAAAATTCAACTCTTGCAGAAAGAATGCTTCTAGTATTGAATTGAACCATGCATTAAAGCGTGTGTAGAAATTCCATGTTACTCCAGTAAGATTATTTTATATACTGTGAGTTTATAATTATTATTATTTGCATTGGCAAGGCACTGTAGTGTTCAACCCTGCCCAAAAACTTTTGGCTAGTTAGTTGTGCCCATGTCCAGTAAATATTCCGGATAGCACTAGAAGCCATAAGTAAAAGTGTGGCAGAACTCCAAAGACGTATCAGTCTCCAAACCTGTTTCACATAAATGTGAAACTTATAATGTATCAAAACCTCATAGTTAAGAATTTGCAATTTTGAAAAGAAATTGTTTAACTACGAGGGCTTAATTAGTCGCACTGGTGATGGTCATATATACAGAAAGCTTTGCTATTGCCCACTACAAGACATACCTGATTGACACCATCAATGTTTGCCAACCTTGCTTTGGTAGATGGTCTTGTTAAGACAATTTTTTTGATCGTTTGATCACCACAAATAGCATATCTGCAAAGAGAAAAATATGGATGAAACTCAATGTTTGGTTATAAAAAAAAAAAGCTTTCTAGACAAATTATTGAATAAATTATTTTAGATTGGTCGCCTTGATTATATAACTAAAAAGAGATCCTACGGTGCAGTTCCAATGGCTCTTGCAAGCTTCCTTCTCTCTTCTAGAAGCAGGTGGTAGAGTTGTTTCTCAGCCTGAGAGCAATAAAAATGCATAAAGAAGGTAAAAATATGAATGACCAAAAAATAAAACAGAGAGATGCGACACAAACATGTGAAAGAAAAACTTTGGACCCACATTTATCAATATGCCAAGAGCAACCATAACAACTTTATGTTGTTTTTCAAGTACACATGCCTCACTGGTTCAGTCATCTAAATTTTTCTGGCAACGTTTCAAAGGAAGCTGAAGGAAGGGAAAAACTACTGAATAAAAAGGGCAAGGATGATTTACTAGATTTGTCGAGAAAAGAGATTATATTTTTAACTTTCCATGGTTATAACGTGTTTGTTAAGGCATGCAAAAGAAGAAACTTCTTTGGGCAGATCTGATGCCAACCTTTTCTCAATGACTCAATTTATAGTCAAGGATGAAAACAGACAACGATGAAAAGATCGAATATTTGAGGTGAATGAACATAATAGTGCTGAAATTACCAACCTCTGAAAATCCTTCACATTCCACAGTAGCCAAACTTTTAATTTCTCCAACTTCACCTGAGGCATGTTTATTGTCCTCATCATCAACCATTTCACCGGTCACCGGCAAGATTAGGGGTGCTTGATGATCAGGCCCAGCAGAACTAAGAAATTGGTACCCTTTTGGACTCACACTGATGCATGAGAAAAAAAAAATCTATCAATTTCTTTTTCGAGTTTTGTAAAAGTAATTTAAAAAAAAGAGAGGACCTATTATCGATGACAGAGAAGTGTCATTTTCTGATGGCATCCAATATCATTAAAAAGACATAGACTTGGAAAATATTCATTATAAAGTTTTACGTTTTACAAAAACAGTATAAATGAGAGAACACTGTACCTTACAGTTCTGTATATGTCATTTACTGTTTCCATCAAATAACCTGCATTATGCAGAGAAATTAAATTCCATTTAGGGCAAGAACTGAATATATGAAGCCTTAACATATAAATCAGATGAATAATCAATGAAAATGAACTTATGTAGTTAATAAAACAAACTGCTTATTTCTCAGTCTCACTACTTATCAGTTGTAACTACATAGCTAAGACTTCTAAAAATTCTACAGATGCATAGTGAATGAAATTAAATCCATCAATAGATATATGTATGTCCTAGTAAAAGCTATATCACACCCCTTGCAAGCTAAAACAATCCAAATATGATTCTGAGGGATGTGAAATTGTCACCTCAATGTAATGGTAAAGAGGATAGCGCTAACCTAGTAAACTCTTATTTAAATGATATATGAGGTATCAAGTTTCAAAATATGTCAGTCATACAACCCAGACTCTACTTTTTATGGAGCAAGAGTGTAACAAAATTTTAAACTGAATGACAAAATAACCCAATGGAACTCACCAAGGGTACAGTAATAAACAGATATATGGAAGGCAGAACCCACTAATCTGAACCTTACAGTAGGTTCCACATTCTACTGGTAGAAAGTTCATGTCAAGCTACAATCCTAGGCAATGTGCCCATTACATGGTTAACACCCAATAGTCCAACTTATAAAACTACCCCTAGACGTAACATATAAGAATTGATAGAGTATTAATAATTTGTAAAGATCTCGTTGTGCATTAATTACAGTTCACTATAATTGAGAAGTGTGTCCTCATATACCAGAAGAAATTAATTGGTAACCAAGTGCTTTCCACCAATTTGAAGAATAGTCCTTCCCAAGTCCATGTAGTGGAAGCTTGTCATATTGGGGATCAATAATTTTTTTTGCCTGTATGCCATGGGGAAAAGTCACTATCACCAGTAATACAACAACCACGCAAAAGTTGAAAAAGAAACAGGAAATGAAAAATGATGGGAGCTTTCAGAAAGAACAGAGGTTGACAGAAGCTAATTGTATACAACTGTGACAATTAAACCAGACTTCAGCAATTCCTATCAAACACTACAAACTTCCACAACTATTTTTTTTAAAACAAAGAAGTTACAATTGTCAGCTACTGTCACTCACATAACTCGATCACTAGCAAAAACATAAGTTTCTCCTTCTCCGAGCTTCTCTTTTTTATCTATTTTACAGAGTTGAGGAAATATCTTAGATAGGAATGAGACCATGAGATCAAAGGGCAAAGCAAAATTTATCCATACTAAAGAATTTTCAAACTCCTGGATCATTGAAAGCTAAACATTTACATTTGAGATTCTTGATTTAAGCCACTAAAAGTAACAAATGAAAAAGCGCAAAAGCCAATAAAAAGAAGGAATGAACTAATTATGCACCTTTATCAATGATAAACATATGTTTCAAAATAAAAACAGATAAAAACTTACTCGAGAGCCACGAAGAATGTCTACAGGCATATTGAGACCCCATTTACTCCCACATGATTGAATGCAGGCCATTAGAAGAAATGCTTCTCTAGACATGTCCCGCTCCCTCTTTGAGGAAATGCAGTTATCACAACTACCTACAACAACAATTCAATCAATTGCATAATAATTGGTTCAATTTAAGCTGAAAGCTTATTTATAGTAGAATACTGATATGATGCTATAGCTGTAAAACAATTATTTTTCATTTTAATATTGTAGCTTAAAAACATTTTGAGAAACAACTTAAACGACAATTAAACTATCAAGCTATCAAGCAGTCCAATCATGTTGCACATGAAATTTTATCATTGCTGCCATGTCCACCACCAGCATGTTTTACTAATTTAGTAATAAAAAAATAAGTCCAGAATTTTCCCTAACAAAGAAATCCCTAGCATCAAAAGCTAGCAGTGAGTAAATTAGGCAGATGATCGGACTATAACACATGAATACAAGTTGAAACCTAAACATTGATAT
Organism: Prunus salicina; assembly: GCA_020226455.1. Lineage (NCBI taxonomy): Eukaryota > Viridiplantae > Streptophyta > Magnoliopsida > Rosales > Rosaceae > Prunus > Prunus salicina. The sequence continues at coordinate 35,639,613 of CM035342.1, forward strand.
TTAAGGAGACTTGAACACATTCATTTTAATAAATAAAGAAGACCCATACCACATTTATCAGCTGAAACTTTTTCCCCAAAGTGACCAAGCAAGAACTTCCTTCGGCAAGTTGTCAGTAAACAATACTGTTGTGCTGCCATCAATGACTCAACGACAGCTCTACGTTGACTTTCCTGGCAATTAGCAGCCAAAAAACCATGAGGGCAGTGAAATGGATTCAAACACAAGCTTAACAGCAAAAACATGCCAAAAAGAAAGCCACTTTCAAATGAAATTAACCAACAAATTCAGTTACATAACTTGCTCATGTATTGCATTAAAGAAAATTTGGGAAAATATTAAAGAAAATCTTCGAAACATATTTAGCGACATCCTACAAGATAAATGACAGAAACACTTACTGTTTGTAACTCTCCAACATAAAAGTCAGATTTTGCAAAGTCACTTCTAGTGTAATAAAGCCAGCAAACAGATGCCACACCATCTCTGCCACAGCGTCCACTTTCCTGGTAATAGGACTCCAAACTCTTTGGGCACCCATAATGTATCACTTGCCTTATGTTTGGCTTATCAATACCCATGCCAAAAGCAATTGTAGCAACCATAACATCTAATTCATCTCTTATAAATAATCTGATGAAAATGAATAACAAGCATACTCAGTTTAATAAGCATCATGTCAAGTCTGCTGCAATGCAAGGTTAAGAAAGGGAAGGGTGCTGTAGTCAACAATTACGCTAATAGCACATGGAGCAACTATAATGGCCACTCTAAATACACATGGAATATAAGTGATAACCTATGGGACTCTGCACGAGCCTTACTGTCCATTTGACCATGATAGATTCCAGCCTTAATACCTAGCTCCTTGAGTGACTTGAATACCTAGTGAAGATAAGGTGATGAAAAACATTATAGGACATATAAACCAATTCTTTAACAAATTACATTCATGAATAAAACAAGACATTGATATAACTTACCAGAAACATGATACATTATGAACTATAAGTAACATAGATATAGTACATACATAAAGATAAGTATGTCAATAGGTGGTAATCGTTTTACTATAAAATGTCTGGACAATGAAACATGGCTGAGTTGGTAAGAATTTATCATATTTTAGATTTCATACTTAAAATTCGAAATTAAATTTATGATATAGAGCCTTCTTATAATGAAACTTCACACATTTTGAAATTTGGATCTATTAATAGGAAGATATTAAGAAAACCCTCCTTAAAATATTTTAGTTAACCATGAATCTAACTTGATTTCATGCGTTAGGAACACCTGGTAGGTTATATGTGCTATCCCATGTTATACTTGGATAGTTGGACCAAATAACATTGCTTCAAAAAGGGACTTGGAAAACTTTGAAGTGTCCATGTAGCGTAAGGTCTACCAAAAGAGGCATCCCTGACTTAGCTAGATAATTAGAATGAGTCTCCAGTCCAACCGAACTAACTGAACTAAGCTTTGTCCTAAATAGTACCATCATCCTGACTTGGTTTCTGGAAATAATTAAACGAAACACTGTAAACTAAATTGAATTCATGCTCAATACATCAAAATATGGAAATGTCAGTTAAGTATTATCTTTTTCTTTTTCAGTCCTAAGTTTCTTGGATAATTGACAATTAACCATTCTTGGGGACCATTTCAGGATACACTTATCCCGTACACACGTCAAGTATAATATAAAGTAGATAAAGAACATACCTGCTCAACATCTTTAATTGTTGTGCAGTAAATGATAGTTGAACCATCTCTGCTTACAAATTTTGAAACTTCTTGCACTAGCTCATGAACAAATGATTGACCACGATTGAATGACTTGACACCATAAAACAGATTTGGACGATCAAATGAGCCTATGGTAACGTATGGGTTTTGCATCTTCAAGGAATTAACAATGTCCGTTCGAACCCTGGAATAGTAAAAACCAGAGAAGATGAACCATTGTAGTCTTCCTAACAGAAAAGCCTTAAAAGCAAACTAATGTCAATGGTGAAGAGAATCCAGGTGCAGGATTATTATAGTTTTCACCAATTGGAAAGAGAGTATAGTCAAATATATATTAAGTTACAAAAGATCATAAGAGTAAGGGCCAAGTAACAAAAAAAATCCATCTGCCATTATTCCCTAGGCTCTAGTAAATTGCAAAAACGTCATAAGAGACTAGTTCACTTCCTAGTTCATACATTTGTTCTGCTAACTTACGAAATTCCCAGGGTCAGCAGAATTAAAGGAACAAGAAGGAGACCAAGAAAAGAAGACACAGATTTCTGTTATGATATATGGTACCGAAAGCAGATAATACAAACTTGCGACGGCAATAGTGTGTTGTAAGTTTTATTGCTTGAATTCTGAGGATGTTAAGCAAAATGAAGCAATACTCGAATCGAAAAGCAAGAGTTGATAAGAACATTAGAAGCCCAGAGAGAGAGAGAGAGAGAGAGAGAGAAACCTACTTTTCAGTAGCAGTCGCAGTTAAGGCAATAAATGGAACATCAACAAGAATGCCACGTAACTTGTCTAATTTCTTGTATTCCACCCTGTAAAGCCACAAAAAGAAATCATCAGAAGATGATTATTACAAGGAACACATATAGGAAAAAGAAACAATAAACATTATACTAGGTAAAGAGCAAAAGTGCACGGAATTCAGGTAAATGATCAATAAGTGGAGAGCATTTTTATTTGCAGTTTGTACCAAGTTCACAAGAAATTCAGGTAAATGATTAATCGGTAGAGAGAGAGCTATTTGAAAATATTATAGAGATGGCAACCTGGCACTAAAGGCTCAATAACATTAAGGTAATTGTAGGCATAAAATAAATCATTACAAGGAACAAAGTCAACACATGAACCTCTAGGAGATGAGAAAAAAGACACTTTTTTCAAGGAAGGCATGCATTAAAATTGTAAGTTGGGAACAAGAAACTAGCCCTAGTGCAAGCACCCAAAAGACCAGGCAACTTAAGCTGAAAACTGACATAGGATCAGAATAGGGAACTAAATTTGTTGATCTCAATCCCATTCCTAGCAAGACAGGTTGCAGGATTAGATCACAAGGATGACCATGTAGTCAAATAACTGAGACTGATACCAAAACAAGTTTCACAGGCCAGAGGCCCAAAGTTCATAAACTAAGTCTGCAAAAATCAAGCTATTAAGATTTACTATAGAAAGAAGCAATAAAAATCAAACCTGAAATCATGGCCCCACTCCGATATGCAATGTGCTTCATCAACAGCAAACAAACAGATTCCAACACTAAGCAATTTTGACCAGAAACTGCAAAGAAGACATAAGATTCAGGATACCAATTTCTGTAAGAAAACAAATACTAGAATATAACATTGACGTCATAATGTCCACTATAATGCTTCCGGGTGTGAATAAAAATCTTGATAATGGAAAAACTATAAAGTTTTCATCCAAAATCATACATACACACATGGGAAGAAATTTCAAACTGGTAAACGGCAAGTAATAAAAGTAGTAAAGTACCTGGCAGGAATCAAACATGCCTTTTCTGGGGTCATGTACAAAATATCAAATTGACCACTTTCAGCTCTGTTCTGGACAGTGGAATCTGTTTGACTACTTCCCATAAACTCAGCTCTGATTCCTCGTTGTTTCAAAGACATTACCTTTAAACAAAAATTTAAAAAAGTTTAAGATGACATGCAATTACTAATTACTAAGTTTGAACATAAACAGAAGTAAAGCGACATGATTATTAAGCACTAATCAACAACAACAACAACAAAAGCAACAAGCTTAGTTCACCTGATCTTGCATTAAGGATATAAGAGGGCTCACAACCACACCAGTCTTTCCAACAACCAAAGGAGGCACTTGGTAGCTGTCAAAAATCAACCCAATAAATCAAACAGTTCTGAAAGCCTACTAAAACGATAGAGAAAAAGGAGGAGGCTTTACCACAAGGACTTGCCGCTTCCAGTGGCCATGACAATCAATGAGTCGTTTCCCTCTATGATTTTCTCTATCACGTCCTTTTGGTATGGCCGAAATGAAGAAAACCCAAAGTATTGCTATACCCAAAAAACAAAAATTGAAAAACTACAAAATGACTAAAATTGAATTTTCCTTTTAAAGATTAAAAAAGGAAGAAGAAGATAAGCTCGTCACCTTGAGAACGGCCTGCATGGATTGCATTTTTATCATTTTATCAGCTTTTCCGTTTGAGACGATTAGTGTAGTTCAGGACCAGGGAGAAAGAAATGCTTTTTGAGTTTTTGAGCTTTTTTTTTTTTTTTTTGGCGTTTGAGGTTTTGAGGGCATTAAGTAGATAATATATATAGCCTCAAAATTAATTGATTAATGCAATTACCAGTACAGTGCCACCTTCTCCCGCCATTTCTTTGAGGAAGAAATCGGTGCCCACGGCCCAAATAACCACAGAGATTGCCCAAGTTTTGATGATCCAAGCTCCATTTGGGCTTGCAACTAGGGGACTAACCCCAATATGACTATTTTCTTGTTTTTATCTTATTTATTTATTTAAGTTGTGGATCAATATCCTGAAAGAGAGATTAAGATGCAAAGGACCCACTAGTGTAGTAGTTTCGAGGAATTGCTTCTCAAGCAAGGTCTCGGCTTGAGTCCTAGCATTCGTGTAGTGTATATGAGTTTAGTATATTGTTGCCCCTCTCAATAGGAAAGGTCCTCAAAAAAGAAAAAAGAGATATTAAAATGTGAATTATATTTTGATCATATATTCTATCTTGGGTTCAGTTTGTGGCAAGTGGTAGGTGGACCTATTGATTAGGCCTATGTTTTTAAAAAATTTGTGTATGTGACTGTAACACCACATGAACTCAATGGAATCATGAACCTTAGCTTACACTCAGCAAATCCGAGGCTTAAGACATGAATTTATCATAACTCTGCGAAACAAGCAAAGTCAGCTCACCAGCTTCTGAGCTTAGATGAGCAGCTATTATATAACCAGATTCTGCAAATATTTCTCTTACTTGGCAAGGTCTGAGCATAACATACCAAATTGTCTCACAAGAGAAAATTTCCACGCCAATCAAGACTTAACTAGCTACATAATGCATAACGTCAACCATTTAATTTCTTTTGGCAAACATAGAAATGATAAAGAAAACATAATTTCTCTGGCAATCAATGATAAGATCCGATTTTAAGTTAACACAACTAAACTATGATGCTTGGACTCTAATCCAGCTAAAACCATAGCAAACCATCCAATGAGCAAACCATAACTAAACTAGGTTGAAAATATCCAGTGAGAAATCAATTACATATTGCGCTGCAAGTAGGAACATCTACATTCTACAAGAACAACTTTCTGTATTCTTCTGCTTCTTGTGCCATTTCGTCAAGGCTTCTGTCCTTCCTGTCCTTGTCTAAATCAAGCTTTTGCTTTAATTCCTTCTCCTTTTCATCTAGCTATAATATTGATGAAATACAGAAAGTAAATACAGGAGTCCAAAATGTAGGAATTAGGAAGTGTTTGAGAAACAGTGAAATAAATGTCGAATCTTACTGCATCGTAAATCTCATCATTCTCCTCAAAGTCGCCACCTTTCCGTGGGATGATATGGATATGAACATGGGGCACAGTCTGTCCAGCTTGGGGTCCATCCTACAGTTCAAACAATGATGATGCAGTTGGCTTTAGGGGACACACAAGCTTGAATATATGAAAGAGAGCAAACCTAAAAGCTTGTAGGAAGTTTTGAAGTACGATCACAATGAGATTTTACATAAGATATCTTGTGGTTTAATCAACAAGTACCCTTAGATTAAGGAATAGCTTAGTAACAATAACACATTGAAACATTTAAATGATCCCATCCCTTAAGATCTCAATGGAAAAATAACCGAAAACCTGGCCAAACAGATAAACATTGACATCAATCGGAAAAAATCAAAGGTCTTCCATGCTTACTTGAATTGTAAGTGTGAGAGACGATGCTTTGTGGTAGGTCTCAAGCCGACTACCAACCTTTTGCGCTGCGATCCAAAGATCACTGGTCTCATCAGTAGTGAGATCAACAAAGCGCTTCACTTCACGCCTTGGGCAGACAAGCACATGTACATGATGTTAAGTCTATACCAAAGTTGAAGAATCGACCATATTAAGATTATAGTTCTACAACAAAATGGGTATAATTTGCACATATAATTACATGCAAAAGAGGACTAATCAAAATGTTGGGCGGGTATATAGGCACGCAAGTGCAACAATATAAATACACATGATGCTTGGTCATCTTCAGCCAAATAAGCAGATGAGATAAGCACACATATAGGTCCACGGAAAACTGATACAGAGCTGCGGAACAGGCTCTGCCCAAATAAACCAGTCAATATCTTTTAATCAAATGATGCACTTAGAAGCATGCCATTGGGTATTGCAACTAGCAGTCCACTATCGATTACATTTCAGTGCCAAGGAGAAACCATTTTGGACCCAAAACCAAGCCTGATAAAAAGACTCCTTTCTTTGAACTCATATCTTGAATTCACAAACATGATCCAATCAATCAAGAAGTTGGAACTGATATGTCGTCTTTTTTCAAGCAAGAAAAGGAACAAAAGAAATAAATTTCCCAACTTTTTTTCTTATACAATATTGCCTTGACTGATATCAAAACAACACTATATAATTCAGACCAAAGAAAAGGATATGACCTGCAAAGGCAAAAAGAGAAATGGATCATCAAGTGCCTAATTTTATATTTACTTTCATGTTTTAATATAGTGCAAGATAAAGATGAATACCAGGAACAACAGGACGCAAGTTGACCAGGGCATAGGATAGATGAGTAGAGTAAAACACTTCCCTGCTGTCAATCTTGTAAGGGCCGAACGTAAATTGCTCCAAAGCCATCTGTATCCATTTTGCAGCCAAACCCAAATCAAATTCAAAACAACAACAACAAAAACAAGTCATAGTTGAAATTGGTCTTACCTTGGTGGAGGTGGTGAAGAAGGAAGGATCAGGGATGCCTCTGACTCTTGACGAACGTGTAATGAAACACCCAACAACACTGGAAGCCACGGTTGAGAGCAGCATTTGCGCTTGGAGTTGAGCTGATACTGATTCCTCTTTCTGGGTTTTGCTCCCTTGGGCCCTGTGTTTAATTTTCATCACGTATGGGCCTCGATAAGCATGTTCAAATCCAATGGGCTGGGCACGTGCCTCTCTCTTCTTTATACCACATAGCCAGTTTAGTTTGGTTGTGGCTCGTCTGCAATGGGATTGCAAATGCAGTTGCTTTGCTTCCTCCATAAGCACATGGAGCATGACATCTCTAATGTCTGCCCTGCCTTCCGTTGCCTCTTCTTCTTCATCTGGGTTAAGATTAAGAGCTTCCAAAGTGGCTGTGCAGCGCTCTTTTACTGGCCTTGCTCCTCCTAAACCCCTTCTCCGCACTATTGCTTCACCAGGTAATTTCTCAACCTCCCTTCCCTTCTACTCTTATTGATATGGAAAATGGGAAATGTTTGTTTTGGATTGTCTTTCTGTGAAGGTTCACCAAAGTACCTTCATTTAGTTGTTCTTGCGGCTTTTGGGTTTTTTTATTACTTGCTTTTGCTGCTTCTTCAGTCCTCTAGTTGTTAAAACCCGTTCCCTTAGCATCCTATCATTAGTTTTGATCTTTTGCTCTATTGACTTGTTAGTGGTTGCAGTATGTTCTGCTATCGATAGTGATATACAAAGTTTGCTTAATTTCTTCCTTTTTGGAAAGAACCAATGACAAAAGCTTACACTTAATGAAATTGGCCAACAATGTGTGTCAAGTCAAGCCTATACAAAATGCAGACATAAATAGAACATTTGCCTACAGCCTAACTCTATACCTTGCAATTGACAAATAAGTGGGAATGGGATGGGAGGTTTCGAACCACACCTGCAACCAGAATTTTGAGCCAACATTGTATAGAAAGGCAACAATTCTTATCCACCTTTTGCCGTATTAGATCACTCATGAAATGCCAGCATCTGTATAACATTTATATGTGCTGAGTTTCAGCATTTTTGGTTCTTTCTCCTAGTTTTATGTGACGGCTTGATGGGACCTGTTTACAAGTGTTCCATTCTTCATCTTGAATATTTTTTTTTATACGTTGTTGGCACAGAATTTAGCAGCTTTGAGCATTGTTTTACTACTATTGACAATGGCGGTCGAGTTTTTGCCATGAGACATGGGAGGCGAGTCCCCAAACTCCCCTGACCAACGCCGGGCACTGCTGCGAGGCCTCACAACTCAGCTTTTCAGACACAGTCGTATCAAAACTACTAGAGCCAGGGCAAGCGCAATGCGGAAGTACATTGATAAGATGATCACACTGGCAAAGGATGGAACTCTTCATAAAAGGAGGGAAGCTCTCGGATTTATCTACGAGAAGCAGATTGTGCATGCCTTGTTTGCAGAGGTTCCAGACAGATATGGGGAGAGGAATGGAGGGTATACAAGAATTGTTAGAACTCTGCCAACAAGGCAAGGGGATAATGCGCCTATGGCCTACATTGAGCTTGTCTAGCTTTTGGCTGCAAACAATCTCTCATGTATTGCCTTCCTCAGTGCAAATATAAGATGTCTAAAGCTCTTCATGCAAACAATCGCATAAATTGCTTTTTTGGATGCTTGCAGCTCTGTTCTATTTGTTGTGTCATCTTCAGATTTGTCTTTCCGCTCCACCTGGCATTTTTTTGCTGTAATTGGTGCTCTGCTTGATGCATTTTCTTCCCTCTTGTGGCCACGGATACACATAATCTGCTTGTTCTTTGTGTAAGAATTTGAAGAAATCACAACGCTTAAATATGACAAAATAGATGTCCTACTTGCACCATCTCAGCCATGTGGATGGACCATGATGTTCAAATCCACAATTAGTTGGTTTTTAGAACTCAATATACAAAGAGAAAACACATAACATAACTGAATCTGCACACAGGGTAACACCCTTAACACAGCAGGTAGTTTTGTCGATCATAGCTCCAGCGTGCAATTACAAACCAGTCATGAACTTTTAGGTTGTCAAATTGTTGTTAACTGATTGATAGATACAGGCTTAAAACCATTACTGTAAGCGGGTTGCTTCTTTTTTTTTTCTTTTTTTTTTTGGCAGAGTAAGCGGGTTGCTTGGGTTGGTTGGCAATGGAGCTTTATTAAAGGAGAAGAAGATGTGAAACTACCCTTCTCATTTTTCGTTTGGCCTGAACTAACAAACACCCCTTTTTTGGTGAAATAGGGGGGAAATCCCAGAAAATAACTAAACACCGCTCATGAGTTCAGACCTAGCAAGATCGAGCAAGTCATCCACCAACAGAGAGAGCTAACCCATACTTTTCATCTTTTCTTTGTTGTTAAGATTGATCTGAGAGTCTGAAGGCATATATTTATTGTTCTCGCAATCAAAACCAAGTGAATTAAGGGAAGCAAAATACAAGAGTAAGAGACAAGGATGCAGTAAAAGAGACAATCCAACTATAAAAATATGATGACAATCTCTTGATGGGAAATTTTAAAAAGTTTGAATGTGACAGCAAGGCAACATAAAGTGAAAAAAACACATAAAAAGCCAGGGGAAAAAATATAAATATAATATACATGTTTTTTGTATAATGAAAAGATAAATGTAGATAGCACTAGATAAGGTTTTGGCTCTGTTTATTATATCGAAGGAGACACAGGGGAAGGAGACACAGGGGAAGAAGAACAACAACAACAAGGAGAAATGTCAGGCGTGGCAACTCTTGGTCAGGCATGCTGGGCTGCTACCGGCGTAAAGGTGAAGAAGGCAAAGACCGCCATTTCCCAAGCCCAAATTCAAAACCCAAAACCCAAATCTTTAGCTCTTCCCTTGTCAGCTAATTGCAGCTGCAACCTCTTCTCCTTCAGCCCCAAAGCCATCACCAAACCCTCCTCCTCCTCATCCGTCCGTACATCTGTGGCCGCCGTAGACTCCGACCAGCTCAGCTCCTCCGATTCCGCCGAAAAGGTTCAGTCTTTCATATAAATTCAACTTTTAATTTAATGGGTTTTGATTTCTCATCCAAGAAGGCAAGAACCTGTTTTGAATTTTGGGTTTTCATCTTTTTTCTCAATGCAGCAAAAGGCGAGCAGGTACTATTTCGTTGTTGCGAATGCCAAGTTCATGCTGGACGAGGAGGAGCATTTCCAGGAGCAATTGTGTGAGCGGCTTCGCTACTATGGAGAGCGTAACAGAGAGCAGGACTTTTGGCTTGTGATCGAGCCCAAGTTCTTGGATAAGTTTCCCAACATTACTAAGAGATTAGGAAGACCTGCTGTGGCTCTGGTTTCGACCAATGGACCTTGGATTACGTAAGCACCCGCCACCGTTGTCTACTGAGCTTTGCTTGTTTTCAGTTTGGTGTTTTATTTGCTGGCTGCCTCTTGCACTTCATATGCAAGTTCATTTAGATAGCCATTGTTGCAAGCTAAACATATTTTGTTACTTTAATTGGTGATGTAGTAGAATCACAGGCTGAACCAAATCAATTGCGCAAGTAACTTTATTATAAGAAGTTGGCTTGATCACTATCATAGAACTCATTGTTAGATGACCATTAGAATCCGAACGCTTAATCTGTTAGAGAAATGGTATATCAAGCTGACAACGTGTTCGTGTAGAGCGCCATTCTAGGTAGACAAAGATAAGCATAAATGAGCAAATGGGAATAGAGATTAGAGGTTTTGACCACAATGTTATCAAGCTAAGCCCCAATAGTTTAAACTGTTAGAGAAATGGATTAACAATGTCATCAAGCTAACACCTTGACTTATGATAAGTATGACTTTGTACATGATTTAAGTCTGTTGTTTCATAGTTAAATATGCGATTATAGCTCAAGAAATTACAGAATATGATGTTGGTGATATAAGAAAAATCTTCATGTGGTTGTACATTAGTAGAAATATGAAAGTTGTGACTCTTACAAGGGATAATAATAATATCCCTCTTTATCATCCACACACATCAACTGATAATGTTGTATGGCTGCAGGTTTATGAAGCTGAGACTGGACAGAGTGCTAGCAGAAAGTTTTGAAGCTGAGAGTCTAGAAGAGGCATTGGCCTCCACTCCAACCAATATTGAGTTTGAGAAACCGGAGAAATGGGTAGCACCTTATTCCAAGTACGAATCTGGTGGTGGGGGCCCTTCTTGCCGCCAGGATCGAACGAGGAGGTCAAAGTGTAAATCTCTTTTTTTTCTTTTTTTTTTGCCTTGCTCTTTCAATCTTATCAACATGGGTTTTGTCATCTATTAATAACTGGAGTGGAAGTTGATGCATGTAGCTAATGAGTAGTTTTGGGAGGTTAGCACCTCAGCTAATAAATTTTAGTAGTTGCTATGAATGCGTGTGAAGAGAGGTTCAAAATCAAGAAACTAACTTTGTCTATGTCCATAAAAACAGATGTGTAACAGTTTAGATGAAGTTGTATCTGCCCAAAAAGGAGGAAGTAGCCTTGTTTAGAAGTTTGCATCAGAAACCAAAATTGGAACAATACATTTTCTCTCATATAACGAGGATGATGAATGATTACTTACTCCTCAAGGAAAACTAAACAAGGCTACTAGCAAAACAGATAGAAAGCAGCATATATATTTTCCTTTCTACATCTTCATTTTACAGATTTGATCAGACAAATAAAATAAAATTAACTGACGGAACAAAACGAGCAAGAACGACATATGAACTGTACCGACTATACGAAGAGGAAGGGTGCAGCAGAACCTCAAATAATTATTGTTGCTTCCTATTCTTGGAAGAAATTACACTCTTTTTGAGTTTTTGGATAACTTTTTCATCCAACACTGCGTACTGCTTGTTTATTGCAATTAGTGCTTTCTCTGCAAAGGAGTCAACGCTATCCTCCAGGTTGTCATACAGCGCTGGCACTATCATCAGTATCACAAACACTGCACAACCAAGAAGAAAGATTCAGCACTCATCTTGCTAACACACTAAGCAAACTAAAAATAAACCGATGTTGACTCGACACCAAGTGGAAATCACCGGGGAAAAAACATAGCAAACAATATCAATTTTTGTAAAACAAAAAACTACAACAACGATGGTGGAGATCACCGGGGACTAAAACCAAGAGCAGCATGAGGAAACAAAGAAAGCTAGTCACCAATTGCCAATGCTCTATCCAACTTCCTAGCCATGAAAAAACTGGAGCTGATACCAACCTATGTAAAGGAAACTCAAGAAACTGCATAGATGTCCGACAACAGAGAGAACCCACAAAACCAGCGCCACCTGCAAATGAATTCATCATGTCAAAGTTGCAAGATTCAATCAATATTTACTATCCTTGCAGCATAAATAAAGCCTAAGTGGGGACGAAAAGGTCGGTACCGATAGGAAATCTCTTATGTCTGTTCCAAAAACTACATGCCGAAACGACCTTAATGCTTGATTATATGTAGCTGTCAAGGAAATAGCGGTCCTCATAAACAGATGTTGTGGTAAGATAGTCTCTGGTATTTCTGGTGGAGACCTGTTTCATCATATTCTATCCAGAAATCACAACAGACGCATATGATGAAGGTACCAATTAAAAAAAAAAACACCAATCGAAATGCAGTTTAAATAAAAGAAAATTAAGGAGCTCACACGTAGATGAAGGAACCCAAATTGGACCACAAGAACAGGGCTGTCAATGAAAGCAATGAAGCATGGCAAACAAACACAACCAAGTTATAACCTGTCCTCTCAAAGAGAAGCCATGTAAGTGTAGCACCCATAAAAATGTAGGCCGAGATCTGCTTGTTTCTCCAAAGTATAATGTCAGCAGCTGAAAAGAGACAAATGGGATCATAAATAAATCACACTCTGAGATTCACAGCAATCAGAAAAAACTAGGAAAAACTACAATTACGTACATACACCGGCGCCGAGGACAACATGAAGAGGCTTCTGGCGGCCGAATAAGCGATTCTTACAAGTAAAGGACATGCAGTAATTATCAATGTCGGAGTCAGAAGAGTCTCCATTATCAAGTTGGTTGTTGAGAAAATCAGAATCAGCAATATCCATATCCACGGGATCCAGCATTTCTATGAACGTTCTAATGTTTCTATGTATCTATAATATAGCTACAAATTACAATTGCATCAATTACTCTTTTGACAACTTAACCTGCAATGCGTGTGACCAACAAAACAGATTAAGAATTGCAACAATCCCATCAAACAACCTTCATTAACGCATTACTAGTTCATGCTTTCTTTCTCTCTCAAATCTGAATCCCAAACATAAATACGAGGAACAAGGAAGTTTTGTTCTTCTGGTTGGTGCCTGTTTAACTTCCGTCCACAACTCCTCTCGCCTGTCGGCACGTGTCTTTTCGGAACATGCTATTTCACCTGTGTCCTATAGTATTTTTAGACCATATTTAGGATCTACATGCATAAATATGTCACACATTTGCTATATTTGATGTGATCTACAATGTCGTCCATCTAGCACTAATTGTGCATATTTCCATTTTTCTCCTAGGTTTGATATTCCATGTCAGCATATTTGAGCTTAAACCTACCTTTCAGAAAAACCATAAAAGTAGAGGTAGAAAAGAATTCGAAATCAGCAAACTATATTAATAATATTGTTTAAGATTTATACAACCTAATTCTTGCTTAACTTTGAAGACCTTAATTTGTTCAATATCAAGCACAATGTAGACACCCTGTGTTCTTTGATGAAGGCCAAATAACACATTGCAAACACATATTGGAGATGTCCAATCCAACTAATGGTTCACCTTAAATGGGAAAAAGGGAAGTACAAACTTGACATTATACAATACATTTATTATCATGACAATATGAGAACAAGCAATGTGAAAACATTCACCAATCCAAGGGAAAACATAGGCTTAAAACATGTAGAAGTTTATATACAAATAACCTCTCTCTCTCTCTCTCTCTCTCTCTCTCTCTCCTGTCTTGTTTCTCTTGGATCCGATCCAAGGGGAAGCTCACAGCTTCCTCACTAGGAGATCAACTCCATGCTCTGGCTCCACAACCAATCTAAGAGCAGGTCCATGGTTATACTTGGGAGAAAGTGAGAAGGAGAAGTTGGAAACTATGAGTGCTATGAGAACCTTGAGCTCAACCATGGCTAAGTTCTGCCCAAGACACACTCTTGGTCCAACCCCAAATGGCATTTACAAGTGGGGAAGCTTGCAAGCTCCTGTGATCCCATTTGCAAACCTATCTGGGTTGAATTTGTAGGCATCTGGGCCCCAGATTTCTGGATCAGTGTGCAGGGTCACTACTGTGGTCCAAACATTGACACCCTTTGGAACATTTATGTCCCCAAATTTCATGTCCTTGAAAGCCTCCCTTGACACCACAGTAACTGGTGGATATAGCCGCAGTGTTTCATGAATCACCATTGTTAGCTGCACACATTCAACAATAGTCAAGTTTTTATGGTAATTGATAACTGATATTACTTGCTACATATAAAAGTACGTCTAAATATGGAAAATATTCTCTTGTCAGATTGTTTGACTACCTAAATATATTAGTTGAAAAGATGACAATATACACATATGCCTGACAAAAGAACATTACTCGCTTAAGTTTATGGCATTTGATTCACAATTTATAATATAAATCACGTAATCTTCCACATATTTGTTGTGAATTGGCTAGTCATGAGGTGTAGGGATGAAGTTCGGGAGTGAAAACAAGAAGGGAAAACGAGATGCAGTATTTTGACACCCTTCTCATTTTTCTTCTTATTTTCATCCCCAAGCTTGATCCCGACCCCAAATGGCGAGTCAATTCACAATAATATGGACAATAGATAGTCAGCAATTAGTAACTCTTCAAACCTATGTCTTAAATTCCTCAATGGTGTACAAATCTATACCTGTTTCATCTTGCGAACCATTTCGTTATCAGGAATCCGGCCTTGGCAAATCTGAAGGACCTCTGCTCTGACACGTTCTTGCCATTCTTGATTTGAAGCCAACAGCATGAGGCACCAAGTGGCTGAAACTGCTGTGGTTTCATAGCCGGCCAAGTAAATGTTCTTGCAATTATCAACAATGAAGCGGTCTGTTGCTTCTGGGCTGAGGTCAGTGTTTCGAGCACCCTCAAGAATCATTTGAAAGAGGTCTTTCTCATATCCTGCTGCCTGTCTTTCCTTCACTACTTGCAGGATCAAAGTGCTAGCCTCCTTTGCTAATGCCCAAGCTTCCCTGTTGCTCTTTGTGGGGAGGTGTCTGCAACAGTATAATATTGCTATTAATTAGGACTGGGGAATTACATTATTTATAGAGCAAATGTTCCATATCTCTCACACATATCTAGATAAGACTACCTGTACAAGTGGGAAAAGGAAAAAAAAACGCCTGTTCCCGTTGCATACACCTTCTATATGTCTCTCATCACACGACAAGAGATACTAGAGAGAGTATATGCAACCGTTTCATGTAACTTTTCATGGTGGAGATGTCATCCGCCAGAATACACATGAATGTGATACAAATAATTTTGGGCAGTGATTTCAATACTCTTAGTTTAACTGTTGCACTCGTATCAAATTTTGATTACATATGGTACCTCATTCCAGGAACTCCAGTCAAAAAGATTTTCTTGGACATAGCCTCCTGGAAATTTCTTAGCTTCTGAAATCAAAGCTTTTCTATACATGACGTTCATTATTTATTAAAGAACGAATTGTTGATATTGATTTGTATCAGTATTAAAACGTGATTATAGTGGCAAGCAAACTTATCAGTATTACCAATATGTTGTTGATACTTATTGTATAACAATGTTAGTTTATAGGAGAAGAGGTTTAGGAAATGGTTCGTTTAGTGTTTAGGACAATAGCTTAACTTGGAATGGAAAACTTTTGAAAGAGTAACAAAGTAGTTTATTTAAATGAAGTAGGAAAGGTACAAGGCTTGATTACTTGAGTTGGCTGACTACTTATTTATACATATGCTAACCGACCAACTAAATTGGCAATTTACTTGGACAAGTCGGTTACACAATAACCGACTTATCTAAAGTCATTTTTAGCCACAAGTTAGTCCTATAATTCTAGTAGTTACAATTACAATAGATAATTATTAGGATGTCTCTAGTAAGAGTCAACCAACTTTTACTTAGTAATTCTCTCAATTATTCTAGAATTTTATAGTTTTATTACAGAAGTGTGCATTAATGTTTAACAAACAATATCAATCCAAAATCAGTGTTTCATTCGATATATACATACCTTAACTTTCTTCATGTATAGTTTAGGAGCAATGACTTTGCGCTGGTGGACCCAAAGCCGACCCTTGGTCAAGGCAACTAGGGCCATCGCCCTGGGCCCAAGATTGAAGGGGGCCCAAAAAAAAATAATATAGTCGATTATATAATATATGTATGTGCAAAAAAAAAACTAAAATTCCTCATTAAAAAACTAGAAAGTTCATTTTTTAATATATGTCAGGCATGGACAGCTTTCCAGCAAAAATGAAAAGGCATAGAGGCTTTATTTTTTAGGTTTTTTTTTTTGTAGCAACGGTCCATCAACTATACTCGAAGTTGTATTTTAATCACTTAATTCTAAAAATAGTTACAGAGGTCACTTAATTAAGTGTTGTGTTATATCATTAGTCCCTACCGTTAGAGAGACTTGATGGTAGAGATTAATTATGCAATACAACACCTAATTGAGTGACATTTGTAATTATTTTTTGGAGTTGAGTGACCAAAATATAACTCTGAGCATAGTTGATGGATCATTGTTACAAATAACCTTTATTTATTTTTTGTTATTTCGTTTTTATAAATACTTGGAATGAATTTCCAAGTTTACCCATGAATTTAACGGAAAAATAGACAGATTTGACGAAATGGACTAGTAATGCAACACCAACACTATACATAATTGGGGGACCTCTGCAGCTACTTTTAAAGTTGAGTGACCAAAATGTAATTACGGGTATAATTTAGGGGTCATTGCTATAAAAACCCTATTTTTTAATTCTTTCTTAAGAAGCCCAAGAAACATGCGTGATGAGTATGTCTGCCAGCAGATGTTTATTTTATTTTTGTTCAGAAGTCTGCTAAACATTCATTAAGGAAGAACAATCTAGAAAATAAACCAAACAGATCAGAACCCATCGGCAGCAGTGAATTGTAGCAGTGGGTGGGATTGTCCTGAAAATAAACCAAACAGACTCTCGAAAGTAAATATTTTTTGGTGATTCTCTGAGAGAGAGTGGGTGGGACTGGGATTTTCAGTTGAAAAACTGATTCTCAGTGAAACTGTATCAGCTACCCATCAGGTTGAAAAACTAACTTCAGGTTTTATTGTTCCTTCATTTAATTAGTTCTACTTTTATTGCTAATTTAATTTGCTATTGCTTTGTTTGTTTTGTGTTTATGATACAAATTTAAACTATTTTACAAAACAACTTTCTGGAAATCTCAGGAGACAAAGAAAAAAAAAAGGAGGAAGAGATTGCTCAAAGTTTAAGAGGATCTTTGAATAAATATTTTAGTAAACAAACTGATAGTTCACTTGATAATGTAGTAGAAGATTTACCACCAAATGAAAATGACATAAATAAAAATGAAAATGAGAATGACACAAATGACTGTGAGAACGCAAATGATTTGAACATTTTATATCCTAAAGTTTGGGATAATCTTGATGAAAAAAATGAGAGATTTACTTTTAAAAAAGGGTCCTGTAAGAGAAAATATTTTCAAATTCCCTTTGATGAACACTTTTGGGTTTTTATATGATGCTGCAAAGTTGACTTGATTAGATGATAATCAATTGAAAATTTCTTGTGTGAATCTAGAAAATGTTTTAAACAATGACCATGTTTCGGATGTGGATGCAAGTGATTTACTTTTAGAATTATAGGTGTTGCAAGTGATGTTACCAAGAGAAGCATATGAAACAAATAAACCTTGGACATCCATTAAAACTCTTATAAACTCTTATAAACTCTTAGGCCCGTTCATGGGAAAGGAGACTTAGGGATGAGAAATCAATTACTTTCCCATGTTTGGTAAGTCCAGACATAGGAAATCGTTGTCTGGCCCATGAGAAAGTAGGGGGGAAAGTGAAGCCATCCTCCTAACTTGGGTTTTGTTTTCCCTCCTCATAGGAAAGTTTAGGGAAATGAACCAACATTAAATACACATTTTTCATGACCATATTGTCCCCATTAACAATTTAGAATTACAATATATTATTAAATACATTCTTTTTTTATTTAATTTAATATGGGTATAATTGAAAATTTATACAAATTTTGTTTTCCATTCCTACTCAAAACAAACATGGGAAAGGAAATAAAATGCTATTTCCCGGTTACTTTCCCAGCATTACCAAATGTGAGAAAGGAATTGTCCGTTTTCCATCCCTTGGGAAATGACATGAGAAATGATTTATCCTCAAATTTATTTCGTGAACCAAACGGGGCCTTATAATATGAATAAAATTAATTATTTGAAAAAAAAAATATATATATAAAAGGCCCACTCCTGCCTTAGGCCTTCAATCACTCAGGGCCGGCCCTGGGTGGGCCCACAATTTGAGGTCAAAATACCTTGACCAAGCTAAGGGCTGCACTCTTTATATTGATAAGTAGGTTTTCCCAAGTCCAAAGACGTGAATGTTGTAATCTCCCTCACAGCGTTTGGTTGCAATATATTCAGAAAAACAAATCAGGAGCTAATTGCTGATATCATTCACTTTCAATAAACCATACAAGGAGTGAAAATGATGAAATATTAAAGATGCATTATTAGAACAAGTAATTTTATATACTTTAGGCTTAAACAAGTGAACAAACTTGTAAACTACAGATAGCCAGGAAGCTAACCCTTACTTACTCTGTTTTGTTACAAGAAAGTTTATAGTTAACAAGATCCAATCTAATAAAACAGCTCACAGCTTCGTCACTAGAAGATCAACTCCATGCTCTGGCTCCACAACCAATCTAAGAGCAGGTCCATATTTGTACTTGGGAGAAAGTGAGAAGGAGAAGTTGGAGACTATGAGGGCTAGGAGAACCTTGAGCTCAACCATGGCCAAGTTCTGTCCAAGACACACTCTTGGCCCAACCCCAAATGGCATGTACAAGTGGGGAAGCTTGCAAGCACCCGTGATCCCATTTGCAAACCTATCTGGGTTGAATTCGTAGGCATCTGGACCCCATATTTCTGGATCAGTGTGCAGTGTCACTACTGTGGTCCAAACATTGAAACCCTTTGGAACATTTATGTCCCCAAATTTCATGTCCTTGAAAGCCTCCCTTGACACCACAGTAACTGGTGGATATAGCCGCAGCGATTCTTGAATCACCATTGTTAGCTGCACACATTCAACAATAGTCAAGTTTTTATGTTAATTAACTGACATTTTCTACCTATGAAAGTACGTCTAAACATGTAAAATATTCACCATTGATAGACTGTATCATGTTGTTAGATTGTAAATTAATCAGGGAAAAGATTTTCTTGTCAGATTGTTTGACAACCTAAACTTACTATGTTGCTGGACTGCAAGTTGCTCTAAAGCGAAAACATGTTGGAAGATGAGAAGTGTTTTAACGGTTTCTTTTGACAGACACTTCTTGTTTTCTGTCATGTTTTCCCTCCCGACACTTAATGACGAGCCAATTCACAACAATATATAGGAGGATAGTTACTCTTATATCTTAAATTCTTCAATGGTGTAAAAATATATACCTGTTTCATCTTGCGAACCATTTCGTTATCAGGAATTTGGCCTTGGCAAATTTGAAGGACCTCTGCCCTGACACGTTCTTGCCAATTTTGATTTGAAGCCAACAACATGAGGCACCAAGTGGCTGAAACCGCTGTGGTTTCATAGCCGGCCAAGTAAATGTTCTTGCAATTATCAACAATGAAGCGGTCTGTTGCTTCTGGGCTGAGGTCAGTGTTTCGAGCACCCTCAAGAATCATTTGCAAGAGGTCTTTCTCATATCCTGCTGCTTGTCTTTCCTTGACTACTTGCAGGATCAAAGTGCTAGCCTCCTTTTCTAATGCCCAAGCTTCTCTGTTGCTCTTCGTGGGAAGGTGTCTGCAACAATATATTATAGCAATTAACTATAAGATTGTGGGGAGCTATATGTAACACATTTATTGACCATATATTTCACAGTACCTATAGGCGAAACTCCCTTTCAAGTGGAAAATGAGAGAAAAAAATTAGTTGTTTGCATTGCATACACTTTCTCTATTAGAGTGCCAAAGTCTCTACCCTAATTTTCTCCAATTTTAGTTGTTTGGTCATGAATTTATGTAAGAAAACCTTAAGCCCCAATTGTGAGTATAAGGTACCTCATTCCAGGAACTCCAGTCAAAAAGATTTTCTTGGACATAGCCTCCTGGAGATTTCTTAGTTTCTGAAATATCTCTTCCCCTTTGGAGTAGTTGCTTCCAAAACAAGCTCTTGAGATTACATCACCAGAGAAACTTCTTATGTAGCTGTCAATTTTTATGTCTGCAACTCCTCCCTCTGCCTCAATCCTACTGTTCCATGAATTTATCAGAGTAGCTGTTGACTCTGTAATTAAGTTGATCATTCCCTGCAAAATTTACCATAGTTGCAATCACAACAATTCTTGGCACCATTTGCTATGAATTAAATAGTAATATACAAACCAAATCTTCCCTAAACATGACATCCATTGTTTATTCAAAAACGGATTGTCAATATCAATACAAAATATATACCTTAACTTTCTCCATGTATAGTTCAGGAGCAATGATTTTGCGCTGGTGGGCCCATGAGGCACCATTTGAGGTCAAAATACCTTGACCAAGCAAAGGGCCGCGCTCTTTATATTGATAAGTAGGCTTCCCCAAGTCTAAGGACGTGCATGTTGTAATCTCCCTCACAGCATCTGGTTGGTTCGCATATAATATCTGTGTGTTGCCAAGTGCAAACACAAACACTTCACCTGCAGATAACCTAATTTTTTAGTACAAACAATAAATAAATTAAGACTCAATGAAAATACTAGCACTTTTTATGAGTTTTCGTAGTCATTTTTTTATTATGAATTTTCTATGGCCCCACCCTACCTCCACTCTGTTAGTCTCCCTCACAACAACCCGCTCTCTGTTTTTCTCTCTCCCTCCTGAACTCACTCTCTGGTTCTATCTGCTTTATTCTCTCCTCCATATTGATATCCATCTCCTTCTCTCTCCTTTTCTCTCTCCCCCTCCCAAACTTTCTCTGGTTCCCTCTCATTTTCTCTCTCCCTGCTGATCTCTCTCTTGTTCCCCTTTGAAGTCACAGATCCCCTTCGAAGTCACAAATATCCATTTGGTTCCACTATGCCGTGGTCGGTGGTGGGTGATTTTCCGGAAGGTTCAATTGGGTTTGACAGTGGTGGTTCAATTTAGGTTCAACTGGGTTGTGGTTCCACTGGGTTTGAATTAGTGGTGGTTCAATTAGGTGGTGGTTGGTTCGAGTGACTGGGTTTGACGACGGTCTGTGGTGGTTCGACTGGGTTTGTGGTCGTTACCGTAAATATATGATATAGATGAACAACATGTATACTTAATATTAAAATGAACAGTAATAATACCATATTGCTTCCTCCACTTCTCAAAAAATGGAAAGAGAAGAGCAGCACAATTGTGCGTGGTGGGAGCTTCACCCTCCCTGAAAACACTGCTGGAGCCTCGAGAATTCTTTATCTCCATAATGTTTCCCAGAAGAAGAGTAGCCGGGGGTCCGCTAATGCCTTGCTTGGTTAGCAGGGACCTCAGCTTCTTCGGCTTCGCCACAAGCCCATTGTACAAGCGCACCAACAATCCTATAAACCCTAGCAGAACAAGGGACATCAACATTTTCACATCAACTTGAAGAAGCCCCATAAATAAATAAATAAACCCCAATACTTCAGTCCCTCTGAGGGACTTCTGTTTTTGTTGTTGATGATTTTCGGACTTTGTGGATTTGCCATATAAATAGCGGAGAAAAGATGGGTCATTTAATTTGGCAGCATAATTTCTTCATGGGGGTGCCAATTCGTCAAAGTGGAAGCATAGAGTTTGCGGCCTTGCTTTGCTGGTTGAGTATTGGTTCACTCAGGGCCAGCCAACCCCATGAGTACATGCATGTATGTTCAAACTTGAGAGTCTGTTTTGATGAACCAAAAGTGATTTTCTGATGTGATTTGCTGTGCAGTCAATTAATAATTCATGTTTGTGGGGTGGGTTAGGTGAGGTTGGGACCTCCAACATTAAATTTGCCCTCTGATAAACTAGCACGTTGGTATTTACTATTTTTACACCCTGCAAGTCAATATCCTCATTAATATTTAAGTCTGCTAATTTTTCTATTTTTAAGTGATTAGACGAAAATTAAGAATTATCATGACTAAGTGAAACGTGGAGCATAAATATACCAGGAAGAAAAGTTGAGGTTATACTCCAAAATTAATTAATAATGGGAGGGTGACCCAACTCCTTAATTATAAGTACTCGCAAAATTTCTTAACTTCAATATGAGAAGTTTCTTCATATCCCCACAGTTCATGCATTTACTTACTGTATATATGCGGTGGGATCGACCTCAATTCTATTAGAGCATCCACAATGATGCTCTCTATTTCTTAGCTAAAATTTGGCTAAGAATATAAGAAAGCTATTTTAGGAGCTCTCTAAAAAAATTCAACTCCAATCATACTCCCTAATTTGGAGAGTCATAAATACTATAACTCTTTTTTGATTGGTCCATCTCTATTAAAAAAATAAAATAAAAAATAGTTAACATTAAATAAAGGTTTGAAATACTCATTAAATAAAGCAACATTAAATTATAGGGAGTCACTAGGAATCCTATCTCTCTCCTCAGATTTAGGAGCTCCTAGAGGACTCCTTATTTTAGGAGGTGGATAGGGAGCGTGGTTGGAGTTGCATTTTTACGATTCCTCTCTAAAATTTGTCTAAGGAGGTGGTTTAGGGAACCCATTGTGGATGCTCTTAGAGCATCCACAATGATGCTCTCTATTTCTTATTAGCTAAAATTTAGCTAAAAATATAAGAAAGTTATTTTAGGAGTTCTCTAAAAAATTTCAACTACAACCATACTCCATAATTTGGAAAGTCATAAATACTATAACTTGTTTTTGATTGGTCCATCTTTATTAAAAAAAATAAAATAAAAAAAGTTAGCATTAAATAAAGGTTTGAAATACTCATTAAATAGAGTAGCATTAAATTATAGGGAGCCACTAAGAGTCCTTTCTCCTTTCTCTCTCCTTAGACTTAGGAGCTCCTAGAGGACTCCCTATTTTAAGAGGTGGATATGGAGCATGGTTGGAGTTGCATTTTTACGATTCCTCCCTAAAATTTGTCTAAGGATGTGGTTTAGGGAGCCCATTGTGGATGATCTTAGCTACATATGTATTTTGACTTTTGTGGGTAGTGAAAGAAAATTCATGTAAATGCGTCCTTCTCTCTACCAATAAAAATCAAAGTTGTGATCAAATTTCAATTTGCACCAAAGCTGACCAACAAAAATCAAAGTTGTGATCAAAATTCAATTTGTACCAAAGTTGACCAACAATTGGCGTTTGTCTTGCTTGTTGCAGCAATGCAACATGTTTTTCACATTTGATGGAGAAATTCTAATATAGGAATAGGGGATCCTGTATGATCTTATGTCCTCGTAATGTATTTATTGAGCTTCATTATTAAAAAAATATATTTGGTTTAAGAGCATTTCCACTCATGGTCTTTTGTCATGGCAAAAGGCCTCTTGGGCTAAAAAAGGATCCGGATCCTCTACTCTAATTTTATTTGTCATGATCTACTTAACTTTTGTTCTCCATATGCCACCTTAGTAAAATTTAGGCCCCGTTTGGGATTGCTTTTTTTTCGCCAAAAACCTACTTCACTTTAAAGTTAAGCAGTTTAAGGTGTTTAGCAAAAATAAAATATCCCGATTATTTTAAAAGTAGTGGCCTTTTGACAGCAGCTTTTAAAAGCTGGCTCTGAGTTGCTTTTCAAAGCGGCTTTCAAAAGAAGCAGAGATGAACCTTTAATGAATTTTTTTAATTCCCAAAATACCATCATTCATTTTAAAAAATGACACCACCTCTACTTCCACATCCAACTCCACCACTTGCACCACCACATTCACTACCTCCACAACCACCGCCATTGCCACCGCCACATCCTTCTCCTCCTCATCCTCCGCCACCACCACCACAACCACCACTTCCTCCACCACCACCACCTCCTCCACCTCCACCACCACCACCACCACCACCACTACCACCACAACCACCACCTCCTCCAAAACCTCCACATTCACCACCACCTCCACAACCAACACCACCACGCTGCCATTGCCACCACCACCACCACCTCCACAACTGCCATCCTCACCACCACAACTACCACAACCATCAACTCCACCTTCATCACCACCACCACCTCCACTCCATTACCACCACTACCACCACATGATTAGTACATAACAATTTCAACATCATGTCTATTTTAGTCATTATTCACAGTTACAACAATTTTATATTAAAATTTACCAAACGATTTTGACACTGCTTTTTGTACTAACAACACTTTAAAAATATTGTTTACCAAACATGGAGTTGCTTTTCTTTACAGCTAATTATTTTCAAAGCACAACAAAAGCAACTTTTTTTAAAAGTGACAGCAATCCCAAACTAGGCCTTAATCTAAGGGATTTAAATTGGACACACTATCCTTAAAATTAAAACCCAACTTACTTTGAATTAAAATTGAGAAGAAAAAAAACCCTAACTTAACTAACGCCTAAACTAATGTCTCTAGCCTTTTTTTTTTTCCCTTCTTTGTCTGCATGTTTCCCCCCAGCCCCAAAATCTTATCGCTCATCAATCTTTTCGTCAACAAAGTTTTTTTCGGTGCAATTGGCTTCATAAATTGCCACCATATAGAAATAGGTTTATGGATTATCTTGAGTGGTGCAGTAGCTGCCCTCACCACGCAAATGTAATCAAGAGGTTAACAGGCTGCCAAATTCTAACCACACGATAATAATGTTGATTTCATCAACAAAAATCAGAATACATAGGCTTAGTAGTATCTAGATATTGAGTAGCATATGACTAGATTCAAATTCAGGCATTATATAGAGCCATACATGCAACTGTTCTCATCTCCCAAATGCAAGAGGAATAAGTAAAATACCTTGGCATGTGTCAGATGTATATATAATCAATTTAAAAGCTTCTGATCATACGTCTTTGAGGCCATGGCTTCACCAACAATAAAAAATTAGCTGTTTGTAAAATCGCACTAGACATACCATAAGCTCATGAGTCATAAGACCAGGATTGATATCATCATTCTTTATCACTTAAATGCTAATAGCTTCGCTATTTGCTTGTTGCAAATCATGCAATTCGCTGCAAAGGAAAAGGGTGGACTTGACAACATATGCCGATTAGTGTGGTGCTCATAGTTATCGTGTCCGAGACGTGCACCCGCTGAATTCCGACGGCAGCAATGTTTAGGCCCAAGGGGCATTGCACTAGTCACCTTCGCTGGCCTTGGTAAATTTGCCTTTTTGTACAGTGTAGACATCACATGTGATTCTCTTGGCTCTCATTGATCAAGTATCATGTCTTCCAGGAATTCTTGAATAGAAGGGCATCACCAATACTTTGATCGACATTTGTTACTTTCGAATGAAAGCTGTAACTTTGGTTTTGCCTTCTCAGAACATTTTTGCATATATGCCTCTACTCCATTCTCAGCCCCTACAAGATTTTTCTGGTTTCGTTCAATCATGTGCGAGCCTTGGCTTTGGAGGATTTAACACCTGCCTCCAATTCAGAGATTCATTGCACAAAGTTATGGCTTTTGCACAAGTGGAATATGATCTGCATATGTTCTAGTTAAAATTTGAATACCAATTATCTTTATGAAACTTAAGAATTTTTTACAGAAAAGTTCCTTTGTAAATTTAAATTCAACCCATTAGAAAGACATGAAGATATGCATTGATAAAGCATGTAAGCATGTTCCATGCTATAATTCGTGGATCCTGAAAGTGACAATAGAAAACTTATCTGTTTGCAGTTCGGCTCGTGCCTTCATAGAAATTGGTTTGTTGCCCAATTCCAAATTCATAATTCAGTGCTATGACTTCTTCAACTACATAATATGATTTCGTACTTAATGCTGCTAGGTCATGAAACTACCAAAAGCATGGGGTAGAAATTCTTCTCTATTTGGGGCAGTAATTCATGCCCCCCATTCGTGCCCCTAATTCAATCGATTTGTTACAAACGGTTGCATACATCCCAATAAAAATTGGATACTAACCTCTGAAAAGTTGAAGGCTCATTTCACGAAAATTCTTTGGTGAGATTTTAGAGCCGTGCGTGATTGGTATATATAGCCCAATTCACATTGTGTTATGGCAAGAAGATGCACTATGATAAAAATTTATAGTTGTGAAATGATAAAAGAGTACAGAGATTCTTCTCTGTTGGGAGACTTAATTCATGCCCCCATCGTAGCTTCCAAGGCAAGAGTGTATCCATGGCTTCTCCTTATGACTTTTTGTACGATTCCCACAGACGGGACCAACTGTTGGAGCATGATTTCTTTCAAGAAGAAATACCTCCACAGGTTATTGACTGAAGTCCGCACACTTCCTTAGTTGAAAAAGAACTACGGATTGCGTTCCCGAGGACGAATGGTGGAAATGGGGTGAGTACCTGTAAAAGCCACTCCGATGCTCAAGTCAGTGTTTGTGCAACAGACTCTTAGTGTTCAATTGAATTTCTCGTACCTTTGTTGGAGGTCTAGCCAGGTTTTGATAGCGCTTCGAGTTCTTGGGTTTAGCCCCACTTCCCTCGCTCCGCACTTCTCTAGTGGAAGGGAAGTTCAATCATTCTACGTCTTTTAATCATGACATATGGGTTAAGCCTTGACACGTGAGATCTGGTCCCCACATTTGCTCTTTCAAGAATATTGATTGGGGCTGAGATAGGAAAAAAAAAATAGAGAGAATTAAATTGATTGTTAAGAAAATGAATGCAACTACAATTCCAAAGTTTAAGTATTATAATTCTATAAACACAACCACAAGTTGGAGCCCAATTCAAACAACAGTAACAATAGCTCACATGTTAAGGATCCCTAAGCAGTCAAAATCTACGCAACCAATGGGCGCTATGAGCCAGTGGTATTGAAATGCCTAACGGATGCAAACTTCGAAATGTTCACAAGGAGAGAGAGGATCAAATCTGTTTCCTATTACAACTTTTCTACATTGTATTATGGAGTTTGTTTTGTTCTATTTCTTCTTCTTCTTTTTTGTTGCATGAGTCTGTTCTATGTTCTTCCAGATTAAATAATTTCCAAATCTTCAAAATTCAAATGATCAAAATCCCGAACAAAAGCAGAACCCTCATGAGCAAAAAATCAAACCTCCATAAGCAAAACCAAAGATTCATGATCCAAGTTGAAGTTTCCATATGTCGTGCCCCAAAATAGACGTAACAGTGACATGCCTTTTTAACAATGCAAAATTATAAAGTCACAACGCTGCACCATACATTACGCACAGTAAACTTAAAACAAAGGAAATGAAAACTCAAAAATAGACCATATCATCATAAATATAAAACAAAGAGTGCGTGCATACTTACTATATATAGTTACCGAAACAACTCTTAAAATTTTGAATCTCAACTAACATCACACTGTTTTATTTCTTTATATTTTAGACTTCATTTGCACATAAATTTTCACTTCAAACAAGTCATCATACATCAGTTCCTCTTTTATTAAAAAAGAAAAGGAGAAAAAGAGAAAAAGAGAAATTGAACTTGAAGCAATGCAGTACTTCCAAGTCAATATAACTACATTTGAGTCAAGATAAGCAGGATATTATCGTAACAACATCATAAAATATGTACTTGTTCTAACCTCTTTCACACTCATAAGGCCATCTCCGCTGACCATGACGCAGTACAAATGCAAGGAGGGCCCGCGGTTGTTGTGTTGCAGATGATGTCGCGCACTGGTGTTGTAGTGCTTTATTTTTTTAGTTCCAAGTCCAACAAAGACTCAAATCAACGATTTATATTAAATTCAAATTATTTTAATAGTTAAAAAAAAATCCAATTGCTAAAATTTAAATACAAGAATTAAAATAATATTTTAAATTAATATAAATCATACCAGCCGCAAAACTCACTTCAAACTCTATAAATACCCACCTATTTCTTAAATAAAATTATATTTGTGGAATTTCAATTTTTTTTTAAAGTCAAATTGTTCAAAAAATTAAATTATGAAGTTATCTAAAAAGATTAAATGAAGAAAATTAGACTTAAACCATTCTTAAAAAAATTAATAAAATTGTTGACTTAAAATTTGAGTCTAAAGGGTTGTGGTAAAAAACGGGTTGAGTCCAAGCAAAACTCAAATAATTATTTTTTGGAGAGGGAAATTTGAATTTATGACCAAATGGGTTGGAATACTGTTTATAGTAATTGTTCTATAACTTGCAAGGCAAACCTGTGTTGATCGATCGGCTGGTAGAAATTAGAATTACATCATCACACCTTTGATTTTGTGAAAGAAAAAAAAATTAAGTATTGCTAGAAAAGAATACGTAATAGTAGTAATACAATAATGATACAGTAGGTGATTATACTTCGGAATACAATAAATATAACACTACATACCACATTAGTTTCGAAACTCAATAATCACTGTGTAACGTCTAAAATGATTATAAACCTTTCAGAATCCAAACTTAAAAAATTAAAAGAAAAATAGTGAGTTTTACTCCTATATTATTATTATTTTTCTAGAAACATACTACATACTTTTCTCAACATAGTTTTGGTTAGATTTACCCCTAGCTTCTTATTTATAAGGAACAAAATATTAAAGTAGAAAACAGAACTTTTCAAATTGACACGTACGTCAACAAACTTCAATTTTTAAGTCTCATATCCGAAATAAGACAAGAACAATATTGTTGCATTGCTCTAGTCTGCTTTCAGAAATGGTCTTGAAATATATGTTTTGTGCAGCAATGCAAGACTACATATTTTTCAAAGCACATGAGTTTACTAATTTAATGATCTTTTCCTGTCTTGACTAATCTAAGATGACTAAATAATACGACTAAATATGACTTCGGATCTGCTTCCTTATATGAGTGGCTGTGGTTGGAAAATTCAAAATTCAATATTCAGATCAGTACCCTTGACTGGATAGGGATTTTGACCATTTAAAATTTGAAGATTTGAAATTGTTAGTCTGGTAGAATACAGTTTCTCCGTGTTCTTTGAGTTGTAATCTGTTTTAGATTGCTCTCCTGTTAATGAAAGTTTCTTATTGACCCAAAAAAAAAAAAAAAAAACCAATGAATCATGATGTAGAAAGTGGTCCCTCTCTCTCCCTAGCTACATCAAACCTACAATACCCCTCAATTTCCTATCCTTGTCAACACATTTCAAAGTTGTCTGCGTTAGGCATTTCAATACCACTGACTCAGAGGAATTGCAAGCAATTTTACGAATAATGGTGAGAGCATGATTGCTATGGCAATCCCCTTGACTTCCTTTCCTCTTTTGAGAACCTCATGTTGTTGAAATTTTAACAGTCCCATTTGTTATGTAAAATAATGAAGCTTTATTGTAGTGCGGGGTTTGCCAATCTTGACCATCATACCAAAATTTAAAGCTAAAAATTATGGAAAGGGCTTATTACTCAAGTGGTTCAGAACAGTTATCATTGCATATATATGTGGTTCTAGGTTCGATTCCCCTTCCTCAATGTCGCTTGTATAAGAAAATAAAATAGAGCAAGAAACTATGCCAAACAATAATTAATATCGCTAAGTTCTACTTCTCACAGAGAACCATGGACATGCAAACCATGTTTTTTTTCTTCTTGAAACCATGGACATGAAAAATAGTCTATATTACTAGCTAGTTTCTTCCTATACAATTTTTAATAAGATTTTTATTTAATGAATTAATAATCTCACACTTGACGGAAATGGCAGGAAGAAAAAAAACGCAAAATGTAATTGAGGGAATAATAATAATAAAAAAATTGCTCACATAGTCATCATATGTTGACTTGTTGCAGGTCTAAACAAAATAATATTCTGACTAGTTGATAGTCTTCATTTTACAACTGACCAAATCAAAGCTAAGCAGTGAGCAAACGATTTCCGAGTAATTTCGTTAACTGCACAGCAATTCACACATAACTTCTTATTTTTTTATTACATTGGAGTAAAGAATAACCCACTGAGATTCCATCCTAAGTGCCTTAGGGGGGATCCACCACCGTGGTGGGATCCGTTGGTTCGTCGCAGATTCACAACTCTCAAGTCTTATGCTATCTCTATCAGCTAGCACAGCCAACTTTAAGAACCAAATTAAATCACGCATCTGTTTCGTATATGTTAATCCTAAAAAAGATAAAATAGGAAATAAATTATAATTACAAATAGAACTATATAAACGAGTAAGTAATTAAAATCCTAACTAAATAAGAACTCGTCAACAACATATGATTCTTAAGCTCTCTCTCTAGTTCTCAGGAATTCATAGAAAACTTCCTCATATACTCAAACAGTGGAATAATACATCTTTTTACCATCTGATCTTTATTGTACATTTTCATATGGACTCTTGGATTTTGGTGAATACAGGAGAAAATGAAGCAGAGAGTGAGAACTTAAATGAGTTTGAGGAGTCCCTGCAGACTCTCTAGCATTGTTACTTTTTCCTGTTCTTTTTGTTCGGATGTGGTTGATAGAGATAGAAAAAGGAGGCCGGAATGATTACGATAGAGAAAAGTCAGAAAAATAATAATAATGGAAAGAAAAAAAAAGAGAATTGGCAGTACTCAAACGTTTACTTTCAACGAACAGCTCTAGACGGCAACTTTGGCCTTCGAAAAGCAACTAAGCTACTGTGAATATTAAAACTCATGTATAAATATCCATGAGAGTCTGCAAAATTTGAAAATCATCAAAAACAAAAACTGAACTCTCTCACTTTCAGAGGGTTTGAAGTATCGGAGGGTTTTCTTTTCCTTCTTCCTTTCTTCCTTTCTAATGGAGCTTCTTCAAGTTGATGCGAAAATGTTGATGTCCCTTGTTCTGCTGGGGTTTATAGGATTGTTGGTGCGCTTGTACAATGGGCTTGTGGCGAAGCCGAAGAAGCTGAGGTCCCTGCTAACCAAGCAAGGCATTAGCGGACCCCCGCCTACTATTCTTCTGGGAAACATTATGGAGATAAAGAATTCTCGAGGCTCCACCAATGTTTTCAAGGAGGGTGAAGCTCCCACCACTCATAATTGTGCTGCTCTGCTCCTTCCATTTTTTGAGAAGTGGAGAAAACAATATGGTATGTGCATATACCAATATTTATACATTTGGTTCCTCATCACATATATATTGTTATTAATGTTCGTTTTAATATTACGTATACACACCTTATATATATGTTATATGTTGTGGGACTATGTTCTTGCATTGCTCTTTCATTAACGAAATTGATGAATCGCGCTATTATTTTTAGTGAGTCTTATAATTTACTTCTACTAAATAAGTAAGTTACCTACAGGTGAAGTGTTTATGTTTGCACTTGGCAACACACAGATATTATATGCGAACCAACCAGACGCAGTGAGGGAGATTACAACATGCACGTCCTTGGACTTGGGAAAACCTACTTATCAATTTAAAGAGCGCGGCCCTTTGCTTGGTCAAGGTATTTTGACCTCAAATGGAGCCTCATGGGCCCACCAGCGCAAAGTCATTGCTCCTGAACTATACATGGAGAAAGTTAAGGTGCGTATGTATTCTATATTGATATTGTGGATAGTATGTTTTAATGTTGACATATTATGGATAATGATATTCACATCTTGATATGATATCGACAATCCGTTCTTGAATAAACAACGGATGTCATGTTTAGAGAAGATTTGATCTGTATATTACTATATAATTCATAGCAAATGGTGCCAAGAATTGTTTTGATTGCAACCATGGTAAATCTTGCAGGGAATGATCAACTTAATTACAGAGTCAACAACTACTCTGATAAATTCATGGAACAGTAGAATTGAGGCAGAGGGAGGAGTTGCCGACATAAAAATTGACAGCTACATAAGAGGTTTCTCTGGTGATGTAATCTCAAGAGCTTGTTTTGGAAGCAACTACTCCAAAGGGGAAGAGATATTTCAGAAACTAAGAAATCTCCAGGAGGCCATGTCCAAGAAAATCTTTTTGACTGGAATTCCTGGAATGAGGTACCTTATACTCACAATTGGGGCTTAAGGTTTTCTTACATAATTTCATGACCAAACAACTAAAATTGGAGAAAATTAGGGTAGAGACTTTGGCACTCTAATAGAGAAATATATGCAATGTAAACAACTAATTTTTTTCTTTCTCATTTTCCACTTGAAAGGTACTGTGAAATATATGGTCAATAAATGTGTTACATATAGCTCCCCACAATCTTATTGTTAATTGCTATAATATATTGTTGCAGACACCTTCCCACGAAGAGCAACAGAGAAGCTTGGGCATTAGAAAAGGAGGCTAGCACTTTGATCCTGCAAGTAGTCAAGGAAAGACAAGCAGCAGGATATGAGAAAGACCTCTTGCAAATGATTCTTGAGGGTGCTCGAAACACTGACCTCAGCCCAGAAGCAACAGACCGCTTCATTGTTGATAATTGCAAGAACATTTACTTGGCCGGCTATGAAACCACAGCGGTTTCAGCCACTTGGTGCCTCATGTTGTTGGCTTCAAATCAAAAATGGCAAGAACGTGTCAGGGCAGAGGTCCTTCAAATTTGCCAAGGCCAGATACCTGATAATGAAATGGTTCGCAAGATGAAACAGGTATATATTTTTACACCATTGAAGAATTTAAGATATAAGAGTAACTATCCTTGTATATATTGTTGTGAATTGGCTCGTCATTAAGTGTCGGGAGGGAAAACATGACAGAAAACAATAAGTGTCTGTCAAAAGAAACGGTTAAGACACTTCTCATCTTCCATCATGTTTTCGCTCTAGAGCAACTTGCAGTCTAGCAGCATAATAAGTTTAGGTTGTCAAACAACCCGACAAGAAAATCTTTTCCCTGATTAATTTACAATCTAACAACATGATATAGTTAGTTTGCCAAACAGTCTAACAATGGTGAATATTTTACATGTTTAGATGTACTTTCATAGGTAGAAAATATCAGTTAATTAACATAAAAACTTGACTGTTGTTGAATGTGTGCAGCTAACAATGGTGATTCAAGAATCGCTGCGGCTATATCCACCAGTTACTGTGGTGTCAAGGGAGGCTTTCAAGGACATGAAATTTGGGGACATAAATGTTCCAAAGGGTTTCAATGTTTGGACCACAGTAGTGACACTGCACACTGATCCAGAAATATGGGGCCCAGATGCCTACGAATTCAACCCAGATAGGTTTGCAAATGGGATCACCGGTGCTTGCAAGCTTCCCCACTTGTACATGCCATTTGGGGTTGGGCCAAGAGTGTGTCTTGGACAGAACTTGGCCATGGTTGAGCTCAAGGTTCTCCTAGCCCTCATAGTTTCCAACTTCTCCTTCTCACTTTCTCCCAAGTACAAATATGGACCTGCTCTTAGATTGGTTGTGGAGCCAGAGCATGGAGTTGATCTCCTAGTGACGAAGCTGTGAGCTGTTTTATTAGATTGGATCTTTTTAACTATAAACTTTCAACAAAACAGAGTAAGTAAGGGTTAGCTTCCTGGCTGTCTGTAGTTTATAAGTTACTTGTTCTAATAATGCATCTTTAATATTTCATCATTTTCACTCCTTGTATGGTTTATTGAAAGTGAATGATACCACCAATTAGTTCTTGATTTGTTTGGTAGTTTTTGTTTTTTCCAAATATCTAAATATATTTCAAGTTCGAATACTGATAAACAGATAAAATAATAATAAAAAAAAATAAATTCATACTTCTTTAGTTTTTTCGCGTCAGTTTACAACATCATCGGACATGTGCATATGTGTTTGCAACCGGGTTAGTAATTTTAGTATTTATACACGTACGTAGGTATTTTTGAAAAATATTTTTATTTTCTGTACACTTCTCAAGATAAGGAAAAGTATACGTTTTTTTTAAGTCAACATATTATTAGCATATTTTACGAATAACACACATTGTTTTTCTGAATATTTTGTAATAATATTATTAGCATATTTTATCCATATTTTTACGTATTATTGAAAAACAGACTACAAATAAACAATTTTAATATTAAAAAATTAATATTTTATATAAAAGCTGATATTTCACCGTCTATTGTTAAGAAATTTATCAAATTAAGACGTGTGATTTTTTTTTAAAAAAAATTATACCATTCCCCTTTTTTACAGCCTCTCTGCTTTCAAATTTCAAGCCCAAACCTCTTCCATTATTTCATCTATATATATATAAAGTAAAAGACAGAGAATGTAAAACATTTAAAATACCAAAAAAAGCCCATGGTTAATGTAAACATTAAGAGTTGAAATTATTAATTAAAGGAGGATAATATGGTGAATTCACACTTTTTCATATAGTAAATTCACAGTTTTATATTTCCTATTCATTGTATACTTATACTAAAGTCCTATGGTCTATAATTAGGCACTTTAGTGTTAGGTTTTGATAACGTGAGAATCAAAGGGCGTCAATTTGGGTATGAGCCAAGGGTGAGAGAAAAGAGAGCTAGGGTTTGTGAGTAAGAAAAGGGGTTCTTCATACTAGTGAATTGTTCGGGGATCACCGGACAAGACGCAGGTACACTGCCGAACCTCTATAAATTCTTGTGTTTTGTGTGTGCTTACTTTTCGGTTCTTGTGTGTGATTTATCTTTGTGTGGCTTGTATGTGAGAGTTGCGTAGTCCATCAACGATAAGGTCTTGGAGTGTTTGCGCACAACAAGTGGTATCAAAGCTAGGTTGCTATGGGTATTGGTTTATGCTTACGGCCCCGTTCGGTTCATGAAATGAATTTAGGGGAAATCATTTCCCATATCATATCCCAAGGGATGGGAAATGGAAGATTCATTTCCCACATTTGGTAATGTTGGGAAAGTAACCGGGGGATATCACTTTATTTCCTTTCCCATGTTTATTTTTGAGTAAGAATGGAAAACAAAGTTTGTATAAATTTTCAATTATACCTATATTAAATCAAATAAAAAAAAAGAATGCATTTAATGATATTTTGTAATTCTAAATTGGTAATGGGGAAAAAATGGTCACGAAAAATGTTTATTTAATATTGATTTTTTCCCCAAACTTTCCCAGGATGAGGAAAAATAGAACCCAAGTTGGGAGGATGATTTCACTTTCCCCCTACTTTCCTATAGACCAGGCAATGATTTCCCATGTTTGGACTTACCAAACATGGGAAAGTCATTGATTTCCCATCCCCAAGTCTCATTTCCTATGAACCAAATAGGGCCTAAGTACTCTTATAACTTTAAGAGCAGCGGTGTGTTGAAAATGGCTAGTGACAAGGAGGAGGGAGATAGCTCCCAGACGAAATCACCACATGTGTCGAGTACAAAGGTCGAGTTAAAACCATTCATCGGCAACGAGAACTTCACTTTTTGGCAAAATAAGATGAAGCACGTCCTTAAGCAACAAGGTCTCAGCTTCGTTTTGGCATGTAAGGAAAAGAAAACGGACACCATGAAGAATGCGGAATGGGAAAACCAAGAAGAGCTTGCTAGAAAGCTTATCAAACAACACCTCACCGACGAAGTGTTGTGTAATGCGATAGAAGATACCGCGAAACAGACATGGGATAAACTATAAGAGATGTTTGCGTCAAAATCGTTGTCCAACAAGTTTTTCTTTTTGTTGCAGGAAGAGCGTCTCTAAATATGGAGGATAACATAAGCATGATGGAGTACGTTAGGGCCTTTAATAGATACATGAGATAGAATCTTTACACCGAAACTTCTTTTGGGAACTGGTTCCTAAACCTAAAGATCGGAAGGTGATCGGTTGCAAGTGGGTGTATAGAAAGAAGTAATGGATACATGAGAAAGAGCCAACTAAATTCAAAGCTTGTCTAGTGGCCAAGGGGTATCTATAAAAGGAATGAGTTGATTATGATGAGATCTTATCTCCGTTTGTAAAGCATACTTCTATACGGTTGTTGCTCTATATAGTGGCACAATGAGACATGAAGGTAGAGCAAATGGATGTGAAGATCGTGTTCCTTCATGGAGACCTAGAGGAAGACATCTACATGAGTTAACCTCAAGGGTTTGTTGAAGCAAAGAAAGGAAATTTGGTTTGTATATTGAAAAATTCATTGTATGGGCTCAAGCAATCTCCATGACCATAGTACAAACGATTTGAGACCTATATGCTGTGGATTTGGTATAAAATATGTGAATTAGATTGTTGTTTGTACTCTCATGCGTTCAAGGATGGGAAGATCGTCATGTTGCTATTATAAATGGATGATAATTGCATGTCAACATATGTCAAAGGTCCGAGAGTTGAAGATTTTACTTGGGAATAAGTTTGACATAAAGGATCTTGGACCCACACAAAAGCTTCTAGGAATGGAGATAAGGAGAGACCGAGATGTCGGGAAGTTGTGGATGTCACAAGGCAAGAACATATTTATGGTACTTGAGAGATTCAACATGTTGGATTGCAAGCTCATGTCCACACCTTTGGCAAAACACTTTAGATTAAGTGCCCAAAAGAGTCTTTCTAGTGACAAAGAGAATGATGAAATAAATAAGGTTTCGTATGCAAGGGATTTAGGGTGTCTCATGTACGTAATGGTTTGCACATGCCCCGACTTAGCTTAAGTTGTGAGTGTGGTTTCAAGATACATGGAAAATCCGAGTAAACAACACTGGAATGCAGTGAAGTGGAATTTCCAGTATTTAAAGGGCACTAAGAAGTTTTGGATCTTATTTGAAAGACAACAAGGAAAGGCATGTACGTCGGATTATGTGGATTCGGATTATGCGGGAGACTTAGATAAGAAGATATCTACTACGGGGTATGTTTTTAGTTTTGGTGGAGGACTAATTAGTTGAAGAGTGTTTGTGCCTAATAAATCACGGTCATAAACTGACCGAAGGGACTTCCTCTCAGCCCTAGCACCTGCTCATGAACTGAAACGGCCACGTTTCGTTAGGCATTTTGCCTTCCTGAAAACAAAAGAAAAGCTACGAAGGCAGAATCCTCTCGGCCTCGCGACCGCGGTATTATAGGTCAAAGCCGAAGGCCGTAAGAGACACGGCCGAAGATACTGTGGTTACATCGCCACGTGGCCAAAGGGTCCCACGCCCCATTTAATAAAGTAATGCCTCTGACTATCGCAACAAACCCACTAGTCGCAAGAAGCATTTAATGCACGAGGGAAGAAGGGAAGTGACTAAAGTCAGGATTTGGTAATGGAAATCAGAGTGGTTAGGCGCAAACATTCTCACAAGTATTCTTACAACTTGAGGTCAGATCACCAACCACCAGACCAGGGCATTAAATGCGTTCCCACTGCCAAATGGGCAGAACCCACGATCAGGGCGGTGGCCGAGATTTACCAGGATTTATGGGGGTCACACCACCATGCTTCACGATCCCAAATGCCGATTTGACTACCCACTTGCCCCAATCAGGCTCCACCACGCAGATCTTTTCAGCCTCGATTGTCCCTTCAGGACTCCCCCTATAAATACTAAGCTCAAGACTACATTCAAAGGGTCCAAACACCAAACCAAAAGCCTCCCACGGAGCAAATTACATTTTCTTGTAATGCACTTTCAATACCTTTATTTGCTTTCCTAGGAGTAGTGGTAGATTGAAAGAAAAATCCATTCATCAATATATCATACGACCCTTGATTTTCAAGGCGCCGGAGCACCATCTCTGTTATCATCTCATTCACCCTATATATCATACGACCGTCGCTCTCTGAGCAACGCGCCAGAGCACCGCCTAAAACCCGCCACCAACACCACCACTAAACGACCTTGTAGCTCAGGCCGTGAACTTGATGGCCGAGATCAGTTCCTCTCTCGGCGACAGTCGTTTGATTAGGAGTCGAACTCAAAACAAGCGCATCACTTAACCATCTTTTACCCAAACCTCATCACCATCTCGACGCACGGTAAACCGTGCTGGCACGCCCGCGCACACCCGCACCGTATCCAAAAGAAGGACGTCACGTGTTAACGCACATTCCCTCTGCCCGGAGCACCAGGCCGTGAGATTTGCGCAGCCAACAAAGAGCAGTGTTACAATTGGTTTGTGCCTTATCTACTATCGAAGCAGAGAATATGGTGCTAACGGAGGCTTCTAAGGAAGCAATATGGTTGAAAAGATTAGAGAAAGATTTCGGGATAGCCCAGGACTTGATGGTGATTCAAAGTGACAATCAAAGTGCTATATGCTTTGTCAAAAATCAAGTGTTTCACGGAAGGTCTAAACATATTGATGTACGATACCACCGAATAAGGGATTGGGTGAACTATGAGGACATTGCAATAGAGAATGTTTATACAGATGAGAACGTTTTTGATTACTTGACCAAGCCAATCACAGTTGAGAAGTTCAGACATTGTTTGAGTTTTCTCAATCTTGTTGCATGCTAAATATTGAAGTGGAGTTCTTAGAAAATTACTAGAACGGTTTTCAAAAGGTTCTAGGAGTCGATGATTTTCACAAAGTGTTTAAGGCTCTCCAAGGTGAAGATTGTTGATGTTGGCTCATCTAAAAGACGTGGAAGGAACAGAGGAAGCGATCAATTAAAGAGCTGCAGAATAGTTGACTGGGTTCTGGCTCTCGAGCGACATAGCAAGAATTCATGCTCCGACCCAGGCATTCGAGCAAACAGCGCGAATCCTTGGCATTTTAGGATAGTTTTTTCTTAGGGTTTTGGGGTGTTTTATGTTTGTTATTCCTTGTATGATTGTACTAAAGTTCTATGGTCTATAAATATGCACTTTAGCACTAGGTTTTGATAACGTGAGAATCAAAGCACATCAAATTAGGTTTGAACAAAGGGTGAGAGAAAAGAGAGCTAGGGTTTGTGAGAGAGTAAGGGGGTTCTTCATTGTAACCAAATGAATTCTTTCATTCTAGTGAATTTTTCAGGGATCACTGGAGAGGACGTAGGCACATCGCAGAACCTCTACAAATACTTGTGTTCTTTGTGTGTGTTTACTTTTCGATTCATGTGTGTGCTTTATCTTTGTGATGCTTGTGTGTGATAGTTGTGTAGTCCATCAACGACAAAGTCTTGGAATGTTTATGCATAACATGTCTTGGATAGAACTTGGCCATGGTTAAGCTCAAAGTTCTCATAGCTCTCATAGTCTTCAACTTCTCTTTTTCACTTTCTCCCAATCATAGCCATGGACTTGCTCTTAGATTGGTTGTCGAGCCAAAGCATTAAGTCGGTCTCCTAATGAGGAAGTTGTGAGCTGTTGTTCCCTTTGTATCATTTTCTGAAAAATAATAGATAGAGAGGTTATTTTTTTAGGTATTATTAACTTGACTTATTTACCGTAACGCCCCCTGAAACTTTGGTCAAATCTCACTTTATCCCCCAAAGTTAAAATGACCCACTTTCATCCCTTGACCGAGGTTTGGTGATTCACTTTGCCCCCTGCCGTCAACTCCATTCAAAACTCTGTTAAATTTGATGACTTGGCATGAGTATTTTTGTAATTTCGTACATATGGATAATTACCCACTCAAGTAAAGCCTACTCAACATAGATAAAAACGTAATTAAATAATTAATAATTAAAAACATAAAAAACTACATATAAACAAAATAAAATTAAAAAACAAACAAACCCATTCCAGCATACACCGTACACCAACACCCCCATCCCGACCTCTTATTCTCTCCCACTCTCTCCATCCTTCTCTTCTTCTCTCTCCCCTTCTGTTTCTTACTCAGAATCGAGCCAATCCCGCAAAACGCACCATGTCACTAACTTTCTCCTAATTCCATGGCCACAGTGGCGGCGGCTCTACAATCTAAGATCGTATGGCTCAGATCTGGGGGACTGGGATGAGAGAGAGGGAGATATAGAGTTGAAGGCCAGATCTATTGAGGTTGAACTCAAAACCCGGTTATTGAAAAGCGAAAATGGCAACCCCACAAGCAAATATCCACAAAATATTAATAAATAAAAAAGAGATTTTCTATTTAAACCCCACACTTCTCTTAGTTCACCCCATGTTCTAAGTTCACCCCAACTTTTAATTTAAATTTTCACAATTTCTAAGTAAACCCCACTATCTTCCCAAACTACCCTTAAATACACCCCAAGCTGAAAAAATAAGAAATAAAAGCGATTTTCTATTTAAACCCCACAAGCTACCTTTAGAGGAGAAAATTAATACCAGGCAATTTTGGTTTTGGTGCAGGAATGTAAGATAGATGATCGTTCTTTCCCATTGAATTAGAGTCATCTCCCCACAAGGGATAAACACTTTCTTCTTCTTCTTCCTCCTCTTTGGACTTTTTAGGCTTAATTAAACCCTTACGAATGGCCAACTTGATCTTATTAACCTGTGGATTCATCATAAGAAGTGCAGACGACGAACAGGAAACCATGTTAAATTAAAATAATAATAATAATAATAATAAGTTTTCCAATCAGACAAACTCTAGTACATTTGTTTAACTCAGCAGCTGAGTTGAAAAGAAAATAAAACTACAGAAGAAAGAAAAAGGAAAGAAAACACCCAACAGGAGCAATAAATTAAAAATGCCTTACCAGTTTACTTTCAGATTTTGAAGGAATGAATCGTCTCTTGGGTTCAGGTGCATTTGACAGTGGATGCTTGGAGTCGTCCCATTTAAACCAATCAACATATGGCTGCACTTGAAACATGGAGAATTTTACTTCAACTTAAAATGAGGAATTCATTTGTAAGAAAGTTCCTATAAATAGCCATGTACTACAGTCATATGAATATTACTATTTAAACAATGAGAATATCATATTAATTAGAATTGGATGAGTGTTATCTACACACCTCATAAGGATCAAAGTCACGATGCGGAGCCTTTCCTTTGAGCAATCTACTTATAGATTTGATATCTTCTTTCGCACAGATTTCAAAGTGGTAGGCTCTTCAATGTTCAACGTCTTAAAAATAGAAAAGCAATCTGGCATAGGATGTAGAAGAGTTTGTATTTTTTTAAAACTTAATTTGAAGAGTTGTGGGGTGTGTGGGGGTGTGTGGGGTGTGTGTATAGATGTATTAGGGTTAAGTATTAAGTTGGATGACCTTTTTTGTCTTTTTACACAATAATAAAAACTTACAACTTAATGATTTAAATATTGGGGTGAACTAAGAGAAGTGTGGGGTTTAAATAGAAAAAATCATAAAAAAATATCCACAAAATATGAAGAACTCAAAATCTAGAAAACAAAAGCTAAGGGCACTGTAGTGGAACTCATCCGGCACCTCCTGATCTAGACGGCGACGCATTGGAACTCATACAAACCCTGTCTACGCCAGCAAAGATTTTAAATTTTCTTGTTTTCTAAAATTTAAGAAAGAAAAAAAAACCACCTGAAAAAAGGAAATGAATGATGAGATATGTATATGATGAAAGAGACGAACATATGGAGAAATGGGTAAAGGTTTTTTGCTTTTTGGTTGATTTTCTGTGTAAATTGGAATTGGCGTTAACAGTAGTGGTGGGTTTTGAGCTTTTGACGATTTGGATTGTATTGACTTTTTTAGAGAGAAGGATTTTGGAAGAAAGTGTCTCCTTTCTTTCCTTCTCTACAAAGTGGTTGGTCCACCATTTCCAAACTTTTCCAGAATTACTCAAGCCACTGTACCTAGCCTCAGACCCAAACCCCGATTTGCAGGCCCCAAGCCACTGTACCTCTCTACCTCCCCCAAAATTTATCAAGTTTGATTTTGGATTTAGGGTTGATGAAGAGATGAAATTTGAGGAAATAGCATGAGAACACGAGCAGAAGGAGAGGGTGTGTATCGGGGAAGGGAGAAAGAGAAAGTGGGGGCGGCTGGGGATGATCGCAGGGAAGGCTGAAATAGGGGTGGAGGTGTACGCTGGGATGGGTTTGTTTGTTTTTTTAATTTTTTTTGTTACTTTTTAATTTTTATTTTGTATATATGTTTTTATTTTAATTATTAATTATTAAAATTATGTAATTATATTTTTATTTATGTAGAAGTTGGCTCCACTTGCCATGTCACTCACTTAATTAGTAAGTAATGATCCATATATATGAAATTACAAAAACGCTCCTGCCACATCATCAGATTTAACAGAGTTTTAAATGGAGTTAACGGCATGGGGCAAAGTGAATCACCAAACCTCGGTCAAGGGATGAAAATGGGTCATTTTAATTTTGGAGAGGTAAAGTGAGATTTGACCGAAGTTTCAGGGGACGCTACAATAAATAAGCCTATTAACTTCTTGTGACAATTGGTATTTTTAGTTTGTTCACTTGTTGAAGCCTGTATTTTTGCATTGCTTGTTCCAATTTGGCATTCTTATTTGCAATCCTTGTAATTATCTATTGAAGTTGAATAATTCCTCTTTCTTTTCGCCATCTATTGTCATGTCACTTATATTAGAGAATAAAAAACCTACGATACCCATCAATTCCTATCCTTGTGACCTTTCAAAGTTGTGTACTTAAGGCATTACAATGCCATTGAGTCAGAGGAATTGTAGACAATTTTATCGATAGTGGTGAGAGTATGACTGGCAAGGGCAGATCCACGTATAGGCTAGCATGTGCTCTAGCACAATGCTGACTTTGAGATTAGGCTTATTGTGTAGGCTCAATCTAGACCAATCAAAGAAATCAGCCCGCTACAAGAAGAAAGAACAGAGAGAGAGCAGACGGAGAGAGAAGAAAGAAAAGAAGAAGAAAGAATAAACAAACGGAAAGAAAGCGAAAGAGAGAAGAGGAAATAGAATAAAAAAGAGACAGGGGGAGATATGTGTTGTCATGAGATGAGATGTGTTTTTATTTTGTAGGTGCACTGCCCAACAAAAATTTTCTACAAAAAATTTTGGGTCCGCCATTGATGACTGGTAATTTTATTTCATCACGTGGCTATTTTATGCGAATCCCTTGACTTCCTATCCCCATCTGACAACCTCTTGTTGTTTAAATTTCAACAGCCCGCGGATTTTTTATGCAATAATGCTACCTATACCAACTTGTTTACCAACATATTGATATCAACACATATGGCACATAGCATGACAACCCATGTCATCTACTTTTTTTTTTTTTAATTTTTAATTTTATAATTATATAGACTGTTCCAAAAACAAAAATAAAAACAAAAAAACCCCTAGAAATTCAGTCGTTACTGCACCCTCACTCATAGTGGTCGGCAAACCGATGTGGGGAAATAGAAAGTAGACCAACATCGTGTTTCTTGTACGTAAAATTTGTCACTCTCTTGGAAAATTGGAGCAGTGTAAATTTGATGGCATATACGCAAGAGTTTAATTTGTTTGAGAAATTTGATCAGAACAATTTAGGATATTTTAATTGTATAAATTATTTTAGCTGTATCATTAATCCGTTTGGGTCAAGGAGTTCATGAAAGCATATATGCTAGAATCTGCATCTTGGCAAAAATAAAAAGTTGATAAATGTTGGAAATTCGTCTACTGATTGTGACTAACCCCAGTATCAGTTTTTGTGTTCAAAACTTGAGGCAGTATGATTGAGATTATTAATTCATTGAAGAAAAATCTTGTTAAAAATTGTGTAGGAAGAAACTACCTAGATATATAGAATGTTATGCATGTCCATAGCTCCATGTGGGAAATAGAACTTAGCAATACTAATTACTGTTTCGCATAGTTTCTAGCCAATTTTTATTAATTTATACAAGCGACATTGAGGAAGGAGAATCAAACCTAAAATTTCGGGTGCAAAGATAACTTCTCTTAACCGGAGCTACAAACCCCTTACATAATTTCTAGTTTTATATTTTAGTATAGTGGTCAAGATTGGCAAACCCCGTGCTACAATAAACCACCCTGCAACATCCTTTTCTTCTACCAATCATACAATCACCATTATTCATACA
Organism: Prunus salicina; assembly: GCA_020226455.1. Taxonomy (NCBI): domain Eukaryota; kingdom Viridiplantae; phylum Streptophyta; class Magnoliopsida; order Rosales; family Rosaceae; genus Prunus; species Prunus salicina. The sequence continues at coordinate 35,683,820 of CM035342.1, forward strand.
ATACTCAAAGGTGCCACTAAATTTCAGATGACGAACAATTGGACTTTTCGGAAATTTGGTGGACAAATTCTGGTAAGGGACATATGTTATGTCCTTTTCACGTGTCTTTAAGCTTCATTATTAACTATATTTTGCATAAAAAACAATAATGCTACACTTACCACATTATTATCCCACATTTCTATACCACATGATGTGGCATGTCCATATCATATGCCACATCAATTAAATGAATGAAGTGTATTTTAATAAATAAAATTAGAAAAACAGAAACTAATATTTTACATAATGTGGTATGTACACATCATCTGCCACATCATGTGGTATTAAATTGTGGTATAAAAAATGTGGTAAGACTAGTATTATTCATTCTTTTATATTATGAACAGGTGAAATAGGTAGTTATGTTTCATAAAAGTAGGACCTATTAATTGATTTTGTTTTTTTTTTATTTTTAATATGAAAAATACAAATTGACCATATTATCCTCATTTCATTAATAATTTAAATTTTTAGTGTTTACATGAATCAATGCCATTTTCTGGTATTTTGAATGTTTCACAATTCTCTACCTTTTGCTTTATATGTATAAATAGATTACATTTATTATAATAATTGTCTTTCAAAGATACACAATACTCAATGCAATAAATTAAAATGAAGAAACCCACTTATCGTTTATTTGAGAGGCCAAATTAACTTCACAAGAACTTGTAGAATTACAGTTAAGAGGAATGGTGGAGCCAATTGATCAAATGCCAAACTAAACAGATTTTGATGGACTGGCTGACGTATTTGAGGGTACATGTAGAAAAGTCACTTGGAATAATCTCCCTTGAAAACAGAAACGCATATAATGTTAAGAAATTGAGAGGCGACACTAGAATAAACAATCCAAGGATAAAGACTACAGATGACACCTGGCTTATGTCAGAAAGCACATTTCTTCACTGAGTATGAGAGAGAAAACTCAAAAATAATAATAAAGAAGATAACGTTCAATGCCATCCGCAAGAGGAGAATTTGCAGTATTCAAACTTTTACTTTTCAAAGGAACACGTGGATAGCTCTAGAGGGCAACTTTGATCACAGTCGCCTTTCAGCTACTGTGAATAGTAAAACTCGTATATAAATATCCATGAAGAGTCTGCAAAATTTGAAAATCATCAACAACAAAAACTGAACTCGCTCACTCTCAGAGGGTTTGAAGTATCGGGGGGTTTTCTTTTCCTTCTTCCTTTCTAATGGAGCTTCTTCAAGTTGATGCGAAAATGTTGATGTCCCTTGTTCTGCTGGGGTTTATAGGATTGTTGGTGCGCTTGTACAATGGGCTTGTGGCGAAGCCGAAGAAGCTGAGGTCCCTGCTAACCAAGCAAGGCATTAGCGGACCCCCGCCTACTATTCTTCTGGGAAACATTATGGAGATAAAGAATTCTCGAGGCTCCACCAATGTTTTCAAGGAGGGTGAAGCTCCCACCACTCATAATTGTGCTGCTCTGCTCCTTCCATTTTTTGAGAAGTGGAGAAAACAATATGGTATGTGCATATACCAATATTTATACATTTGGTTCCTCATCACATATATATTGTTATTAATGTTCGTTTTAATATTACGTATACACACCTTATATATATGTTATATGTTGTGGGACTAAATTGATGAATCGCGCTATTATTTTTAGCGAGTCTTATAATTTACTTCTACTAAATAAGTAAGTTACCTACAGGTGAAGTGTTTATGTTTGCACTTGGCAACACACAGATATTATATGCGAACCAACCAGACGCAGTGAGGGAGATTACAACATGCACGTCCTTGGACCTGGGAAAACCTACTTATCAATTTAAAGAGCGCGGCCCTTTGCTTGGTCAAGGTATTTTGACCTCAAATGGAGCCTCATGGGCCCACCAGCGCAAAGTCATTGCTCCTGAACTATACATGGAGAAAGTTAAGGTGCGTATGTATTCTATATTGATATTGTGGATAGTATGTTTTAATGTTGACATATTAAATGATATTCACATCTTGATATGATATCGACAATCCGTTCTTGAATAAACAACGGATGTCATGTTTAGAGAAGATTTGATCTGTATATTACTATATAATTCATAGCAAATGGTGCCAAGAATTGTTGTGATTGCAACCATGGTAAATCTTGCAGGGAATGATCAACTTAATTACAGAGTCAACAACTACTCTGATAAATTCATGGAACAGTAGAATTGAGGCAGAGGGAGGAGTTGCCGACATAAAAATTGACAGCTACATAAGAAGTTTCTCTGGTGATGTAATCTCAAGAGCTTGTTTTGGAAGCAACTACTCCAAAGGGGAAGAGATATTTCAGAAACTAAGAAATCTCCAGGAGGCCATGTCCAAGAAAATCTTTTTGACTGGAATTCCTGGAATGAGGTACCTTATACTCACAATTGGGACTTAAGGTTTTCTTACATAATTTCATGACCAAACAACTAAAATTGGAGAAAATTAGGGTAGAGACTTTGGCACTCTAATAGAGAAATATATGCAATGTAAACAACTAATTTTTTTCTTTCTCATTTTCCACTTGAAAGGTACTGTGAAATATATGGTCAATAAATGTGTTACATATAGCTCCCCACAATCTTATTGTTAATTGCTATAATATATTGTTGCAGACACCTTCCCACGAAGAGCAACAGAGAAGCTTGGGCATTAGAAAAGGAGGCTAGCACTTTGATCCTGCAAGTAGTCAAGGAAAGACAAGCAGCAGGATATGAGAAAGACCTCTTGCAAATGATTCTTGAGGGTGCTCGAAACACTGACCTCAGCCCAGAAGCAACAGACCGCTTCATTGTTGATAATTGCAAGAACATTTACTTGGCCGGCTATGAAACCACAGCGGTTTCAGCCACTTGGTGCCTCATGTTGTTGGCTTCAAATCAAAAATGGCAAGAACGTGTCAGGGCAGAGGTCCTTCAAATTTGCCAAGGCCAGATACCTGATAATGAAATGGTTCGCAAGATGAAACAGGTATATATTTTTACACCATTGAAGAATTTAAGATATAAGAGTAACTATCCTTGTATATATTGTTGTGAATTGGCTCGTCATTAAGTGTCGGGAGGGAAAACATGACAGAAAACAAGAAGTGTCTGTCAAAAGAAACGGTTAAGACACTTCTCATCTTCCATCATGTTTTCGCTCTAGAGCAACTTGCAGTCTAGCAGCATAATAAGTTTAGGTTGTCAAACAACCCGACAAGAAAATCTTTTCCCTGATTAATTTACAATCTAACAACATGATATAGTTGGTTTGCCAAACAGTCTAACAATGGTGAATATTTTACATGTTCATAGGTAGAAAATATCAGTTAATTAACATAAAAACTTGACTATTGTTGAATGCGTGCAGCTAACAATGGTGATTCAAGAATCACTGCGGCTATATCCACCGGTTACTGTGGTGTCAAGGGAGGCTTTCAAGGACATGAAATTTGGGGACATAAATGTTCCAAAGGGTTTCAATGTTTGGACCACAGTAGTGACACTGCACACTGATCCAGAAATATGGGGCCCAGATGCCTACGAATTCAACCCAGATAGATTTGCAAACGGGATCACAGGTGCTTGCAAGCTTCCCCACTTGTACATGCCATTTGGGGTTGGGCCACGAGTATGTCTAGGGCAGAACTTGGCCATGGTTGAGCTAAAGGTTCTCCTAGCCCTCATAGTTTCCAACTTCTCCTTCTCACTGTCTCCCAAGTACAAATATGGACCTGCTCTTAGATTGGTTGTGGAGCCAGAGCATGGAATTGATCTCCTAGTGACGAAGCTGTGAGCTGTCTATAGTTTACAAGTTTGTTCACTAGTTTAAGCCTAGAGTCTGTTCACTTGTTTAAGCTTGCTAAGTCGAGGATGTGCAACGAAGTTTGGGCCTATAGGCCTCCATCCTCTGTCACGTTCATCTTGAATAAGGATGGCCTTCCGTATCCTCCAACAAATATTTAGTCTAATGCTGTCTGGGAGGCCTATGGATGTGGTGGATACTAGTGCTGCTATGTCTTTCTTCTTCCCCTCCAAGTCTGTCTATTGTATTACATTTTGGTTTTGTTGTCCCCATGTGGCATGGACTTCCTTGTTTGTTGCTATTGTATTTCTTCTGGGTTTGGCTTCTTGGCTGCTCCCCTCTGGAATGAAAGCACTGTTTCTGACCCCCCAAAAAAAAAAGGCCTATAGTATATAAAGTTGCTTGTTCTAATAATGCATGTTTAATATTTCATCATTTTCATTCCTGGTATGGTTTATTGAAAGTGAATGATATCAGCAATTAGTTCTTGATTTGTTTGGTAGTTTTTTTTTTCCAAATGTGCGTATATGTTTCAAGTTGGAATACTCATAAACAGATGAAATAATAATAATATTGAATTCATACTTCTTTAGTTTTTTTCCGTCAGTTTACAACATAAGACATTGGACATGTGATTGTGTTTGCAACCCTTGTACACGCAGTGATGGAAATAAAAGGCCAGATAGCCAACACCAAGCCACATGCCACCTTGGTGAAACAGGCTATTCTTAGAAACAAAAAACAATGCAAGGAAACTAACAGAAGCTTGGAGGATCTGGGAGAAAAGAATTGGGGTTTTGGAATGGCTGGGATCGTGTGGGAGGGGTTTTGGAGTGGCTTTGATTGTTTATTAATTTTTTTTTTTAAGACGTCGTTTTGCACAGTGTTTAAAAAAAAAAACCAAAGCGCACTGCGCTTCTTCTTCTTACTTGCGCAGCTCCCTTCATTGAGACCAACCATCAAGCAGTTGGAGTGGACCTTCAAGCTTAATTCCATGAAGTTCATAGGGTCGTTTGAACCCAATAACGGGTCCGTCCTATAGACATATACTTAGGGTTTTTTTGGGTGAAACAGAGAATCCTTTTCAATATTGATGTGGCCTCTTTGCTTTCAAATTACAGCACCAACCTCTTTTTAAAAAATTAGAGTAAGAAGGATATTTTAGTCATTTGGGTGGAAATTTTTACATCACATGTGTAGGATGTGACTTGATTTAACATAAATTATTAACAGAATTAGATGTAGGTGGTAAATACACTTTACATAGTTTAGGTGGTTACAACTTACAAGTAAAATTTAAAATTTAAAATGATAATCTTGTCTAAACGGACTTGTAAAATTTAAACGACCTGTCGCATTTTTTCCCTCGAGACGATTCAGTCAGATACACAGCAAAAACGTGAGGACTGAGGAGGACATTGGACCGGCATGTCGTTGGAAAAATTGAACGCCGGACATTCGATATTGTGTTGTCGTCTCCGTAACTCTCTGACCCTCTGCTCTTCTCCCTCTCAAATTCCCAACCCAGTTTCCATTTTCAGCCAATTCCGAAGGTTCTTCGACGAAATTAATTAGTTAATACTAAATTAAATTAAGAGAGAGAGAGAGAGTTATGGAAGCGGTGGCGGAAGGGCTGTGGGGGCTGGCGGACTACCAGGAGCAGAGAGGCGAGATCGGGAAGGCGGTGAAGTGCTTGGAAGCCATATGCCAGAGCGACGTGTCGTTTTTCCCCATCGTCGAAGTCAAGACTCGTCTTCGCATCGCCACTCTGCTCCTCAAGCACTCGCACAACGTCAACCACGCCAAGTCTCACCTGGAGCGCGCTCAGCTGCTCCTCAAATCCATCCCTTCCTGCTTCGACTTGAAGTGCAGAGCCTACAGTCTCCTCAGCCAGTGCTACCACCTCGTCGGCGCCATCCCTCCTCAGAAGCAGGTCCTCCACAAAGCCCTCGAGCTCTCTGCTTCTGCTGGCCACGAGTATGTAGTAGCTGTATTTTTCTACAATTTGCCTGCAATTTATGCTTAATGTTCATTTCTTCTTGTTGTTGCTGTTGTTCGAGTTTTTTCAGCTTCAAATCTCATGTTGCCATTGTGATTTTCATTGTTTTTGTTGAAGAATTACAGTCAAGTTATGGTCTTGCAACTTCAATTCTCAGCTTGCCAATGCTCTGATCATTGAAGGAGACTACCGGAGTTCCATCTCCGCCTTGGAGGCCGGTTTTGCTTGCGCAACTGAAATCTGTTATCCTGAGTTACAGGTAGTTAACTTACCTGGATTTGGCAAGATAACATAACTCGTAGGCTCATTTCGTAGCTTAATTTACTCGTTTTGTTTTAGATGTTCTTCGCAACTTGTATGCTACATGTGCATTTAATGCAATGGGATGATGAGAATACTGTTCAGCTAGCTGTTACCAAATGCGATGAGGTCTGGGAGTCATTAGACCCACAGAAAGTATGTATGCTTCTTCATTAGTTTTCAACATTGATTCTTCTAAGCTTTAGTTTTCAGTGATACTAATTTTTTTGTTTGTTTTACTTTTACCCTGTTCTTGCTTTCTCCCATATAGAGACAACAATGCCTTGGTTTACTCTTCTATAATGAACTGCTGCACATATTTTATCGACTCCGGATCTGTGACTACAAGAATGCTACACCTCATGTGGAAAGATTGGATGCTGCTATGAAGGCTGATTTGCAGCAAATGGAGCATGTACAGCAGCTGGCAAGGGAACTTGATGCCGTAAATCAGAGTCTCTCCCGGTCTGATCTGCATCACAGGGAGAGGTCAGCTTGTCTGAAAAACAAGCTCGGCTTCAACACCAGCTGTCTAGACTTTCTACATGGAGTTCAACTGCCAAGGGATCTCTGGAACCAGCTTATTTTGGAAATATGAAACGAACGTACGGAGATAAGCTTGAGCTAGCACCACCTCCTATTGATGGGGAATGGCTACCAAAAAGTGCGGTCTATGCTCTTGTTGATCTGATGATGGTTGCGTCGGGTCGTCCAAAAGGAAATTTTAAGGAGTGTGCGAAGCGAATTCAATCTGGAATGCTTCCCATCCAAGGTTGATTTTCATTCTGAATTTTTCCTTTTTGGCCAGAGTGGGGGTGATTAAGTTGTGTCATGTCATGCTATGGGTCTATCCTGAATTGTTATGGTTTTTAATCTCTTTGTTTCTTTTCAGAGGAGCTTGTGAAGCTTGGAATAACTGATGGTGTGAGAGGTGAGTTCAATTTTTGAGATGCCTATAATAACATGGTTTCACTGGCTTTATTGTTGGCCGTACTGTTATTAATGCAACCTTTCTTAAAAAAAAAATTCGAGCAGAAGTGAATTTGCAGCACTCTGCGATCTGGATGGCTGGTGTGTATTTAATGCTACTTATGCAGTTCCTTGAAAACAAAGTGGCAATGGAGTTGACACGATCAGAATTTGTAGAAGCACAAGAGGTAGGTGGCATGTCTCAGTATGGTGCATTTCTAGGTTCTTGTCTAATGAGAGAGAGAGAGATATATATATATATATATATATCAGATCTGTTAAAGATGGCAGTCTTATATGCCCTTTGGTAGGCATACTTAAGTTTATTATTAACTCAAGTTGACTACATGTAATGAGTATAGTCAAATCAATATACTTGTGTGTTGCAGGCATTGGTACAGATGAAAAATTGGTTTATGCGCTTCCCAACAATTTTACAGACATGTGAGAGCAGCATCGAAATGCTCAGAGGGCAGTATGCTCATTCTGTTGGCTGTTATAATGAGGCAGCTTTCCATTACATTGAAGCTGCAAAGGTAAACTTTTCTTGAATTGCATTATCCATTAGAAGAGATGCTATATGAGCCAAAAAAATTGAAGGTTCATGATGAGGGAGCAATGTGCTAATTAATTTGTGTACACCACCTTGTATATGAGATTTTATTCTGTTTAGCAAAGGGTAAAATAAAAAAGAAGGCATATGGATATAATTTCCCATGGCATCTAAACTAAGTGTTACTTTTTTTTTAATAAGCAGCTCACAGAGAGCAAATCCATGCAAGCTATTTACCAAATTTATGCAGCTGTCTCCTACATCTGCATTGGGGATTCTGAATCATCTACACAGGTAAAGGTTTCCTGTAATTACAATTCTGTTGGGTTTATATGTGATTGTAATTTAGTGTTTGATTGCACACGTACTTTTATTTGTTTTTCCATTGGATTATTTCCCATCACTGAATAGAAGTTTGGATGCAGGCACTTGACTTGATTGGACCAGTTTACAGAATGATGGACTCATTTGTTGGAGTTAGAGAGAAAACCACTGCCCTTTTTGCCTATGGTCTTTTATTGATGAAGCAACAAGATCTACAGGAAGCAAGGTAGATGCTCAAGTCCCTTATCATCTGCTGCGTTGGTAGTATATATTTATGATTGTTGTTTCAAAGCCAAAGAAATTTTGGCATTGGACTGCGGTATGGAGATAAATTTATCTATTGTGTTTTCTTAGTCATTTAGAACAAGTCCATTTCAATTTTCTTTCCTTTTTAATAATGGATAATATTTGCAAGTGACGTATCAAATTTTTCCCAAGCTCTACATAGAGAATTAATTTACTCCTTGAAATGCCATGGATGAAAAGCACACCAATTCTCCTTATAACATGACCTTTGAAAATCCTTCAAGATGTTAAGTGATTAATTTTGGCTGCCTTTTTTTACTTTCACCTTTGTTTGCCCTACATATTCATCCATCTGCACAAAGACAAGAGCACAAACTAATAAGATTGATACTGAGGTATCCAGGCTCTTCTTCTTCATTAATTTTGTTCCATTCTTGGAGGTATGCTGGGAAGAACCTGTAAATAAACTTATACCTGATCATGTCAGCTGATATAGTACCAGCATATTTCCCATTATGAATTCTCTCTCTCTCTCTCCCTCTCTCCCCTTCTAATATCTCAGTTTGGTGCAGAAATCGACTCGCCAAAGGTTTGCAATTGACACATACTCATTTGGGGAACCTTCAGCTTGTTTCCCAGTATTTGACAATCCTTGGGAGTTTGGCACTAGCTCTTCATGACCCCGGACAGGCCAGAGAGATCTTGAGATCATCCTTAACATTGGCAAAGAAGCTTTCTGATATACCAGCACAGATATGGGTGCTCTCTGTTATGACAGGTATATATATTTACATTCCTTTTGGATTATGCTCAGGATCTAGAACTGGCAATCTGGTTTCTCTGTAAGTGGAACAGAGAGCCCTACCACACTGTCGGTTGTGACATGCACTAACTGGGACTGATAAAATCTATGCTTCTTGTGGACTTGCACTGTTATAGGATGTTTTCTAATGTTTAAACTTTTCACTTCTTGATACTTGTACATATTATAAAACATGGCAGTCCCATGACCGCATTCTGCATTTATGTTTACCTGAGTTTAGGAACAAATTTTGTTGGAATCACCAAAAAATTTATATAAAAAAATTTACATTTCAAGTATCATTTTAGGTCATCTCTCTGCATGTTAGTAAAGTATGTTGGATTTCATTATTCAACTGACTTGATTGAGTTGATTTTAACTGAAATCTTCATTCCATTGGATTTATTCTGCTGATATATGCTATGTTTCTGGTAGCCTTGTATAAAGAGTTAGGCGAAAGGGGACATGAATTGGAGAATCTTGAGTTTCAGAAGAGAAGGGAAGATGATCTGCAAAAGAGACTTGTAGATGCACATTCATCCATTCACCATATTGAACTAGTGAGGGCAACACGTCTCTTTGTTTTAGCCTTGTGATAAAATATAATAAAATAAAATAAATTGCTTGACACACCTAAACAATGATAAGTCTTTTGATATGAGGCTACTCACTGATTATTTTTCTTGTACATGTAACTTGCAGATTGACAAAGTAAAGGTTGAAGTCCAGCAATTTCGTGAGGTCGACATCAATCGTGCAACCATGGGCCCATCCATGAGTGCCAATCTTGACATACCAGAATCAGTTGGTCTGGCTGCCCAGTTACCTGCTCCTTCATCATCAAGGCTAGTAGATTTAGACATGGGAAGACGTGGGAAGAGGAAAGTTTAGATTCTGACTTGTACAGTTCCACATCCTCTGTATTTCCCCTTTTAGGAAAAATGAGATACTATAGCTTAGAGGAAAAATGAGAGACTTGTACAGTGTACTATGAAGTAGGTTGACTCCAGCAAGAAAGGGTATCTTTAGCATTGGTACGAGGGATGATGTATATTTTTTTGAATATAATTTATCAAGCAATCTTTACCATATTTACATGCCATAGTGAAATGGAACACAGATGCTTGTTTGGTTCTGGACATATTGGTCATATGTCATGCAATTGATTTGATTACATGGTCAAAATTGTCAGTAGGATGAAAGTGGATAGATTACAATTTTTAGATAAAATTATTATGTACTTCGACATGTGATCAGGAAAACAATGGTGATAGTGAAAACTGTAGAGTATCTCTTGCTCCATGGATTTGCTTCCACAGTGAAATAAAGCTCAGATGTCTTCAAATTCAGGATGAGAGTAACTTGAACTCATCTTCTGTGTCTCTGCTACTGTTCTCATCCCTCATTAGCAGTTAATCCCGAAATTTCTTTGAGTGGTTTCCATACAAATTTCCTCCTGCAAATACATTGGTTTTCCGACATTTGTAAGTATGATCTCTGCTATCCAAATGTAGGCATGAAGAAACAGGATTTAAAGTTTCTTGGCTACTTAAAAATGCAGGAAAAGAAAAAGACATTTGAAAATACCAGTTTCCGCATTCGGCAATGACCCTGACCTTGGGCCGGAGTGTGGGAAGCAGAGCAAGAAACTGCAGCTCTGCCTTTGACAGAACCTGTGCACAAAAGTACATGGGGCAACATTGGTTTGATTTAAATTCCTATTTTGCTTCCTCTTTAATCGTACAGGTCTCAAAGAATAAATAAATTTAAATGCATAGTTTACTTCAGCACCTTGGCTTCAATAATCCAGACCACAAGGCCTTTGGCCTTTGGAGGCAGGGCGGCAAGCCTGTAATCAACCTCTGGTGGAAAGTACCACCTTGATATGGGCTGCTTCCCTAGATGAGGCTACTTTCCAACAATACATTAGAGTCAGAATAATACAACAAACAACAAAATGGAAAATGTCCTCTACAATTTTCGGTGTAGATTGAAAATACGATAACATAACATGTCAGATATCTCAACTCACCGGGCAAACAGGATGGACCTTGGTGAGGGTGGTCTCAGGATCACCGAGGCCTCGGGCACTAAGGTCCAGGAAATAGTAACCCTGGTATCTTAGGCGGTTAAGATAGCGGCCCTCGTAGCCTCCCTCATGGGGAGAGTAGACAGCCAGGGCCTTGTGCTCCTCCACGTCCGAAAGCCAACGGCCGAGATCAAATCTCACCAAGTCTCCTCCTATGAAGTCCTCTATACTTCTCCCACTGCACCTTATCATCCCAACACGCTTGGATGCTTTACCATGTCTTCCACTCAAACCCATCATAAGCATCATGTTTCTGTTTCCCTTGAGCTCATTGTTTATGGTGCAGCCGTTTCTTGGCGGTAGCTGCTTGTGCTGGAGATTGGCCGAGACTGGTAGAATTGTTCCATGCTTGAAGCAGTTTGCAGCTGCCATTCTGTTTGTTGCCTTTTATGTTGCAGGTTTCTTTCTAACTTGGAAGAAAGAGAGTGATGGTGGGAGATAATGCCATTAGCGGGAACGAAATGGGAAATTAGATAAAGGTTGTGAAAAAGCAAATGCCAATACAAAATATGCTGGGAGTTGTATGGTGGACAAACAAGATAAGAAATCTGAAAACTCTTTCTCCAACTAAAATGTACGGTGCTTTTATTTGGGGAAAACAACAAAGTTCTTAACACATCTTAATAACTATAGCCTTGTTTTGATACCTTTTTTTATTTTTATTTAAAAAGTTTCTTAGTCTTAAAAACAAAATGAAAACTTTTAAAATGTATTGTGGAAATATGATGTGGTGTGGTGAGTAAAATTTTCATTTTCAAAGTAAAATATGTATATAGAGAATAAGAAAACTACTAAGCACAGTCGTTCATATACGCTACATACGGAGAAAATTAGTTAGTGTAAACAGATAATTTTATGAATCTCATATATCCGTTTTATTAACGCTTTTAAAATTCCTATACACCCTTGATTCATTGAATAAGGTCAACTAAGGCAAGCACTATTTGAAAAGCAATTGAAATGTGTTGAACAAGAAATTTGACGGCAGATAAATTGAACATATATAACATAATGAATTGTAACACGAAGGAGGTTTGTACCCCAAAACTTGAACCCACCCAACTAAACTTCAAGCGAGCAAGGCAACTGCTAGTACTATACTCTCTGTTCTGAAATTATGAAATAATATTTAACACAGATCGACTCTTCCCCCTTTTCCCTTGCCTCTGTCCTCATACATCCTTCTCTCCCTGTATAAAACCCACACAATTTGAAGTTGCTGAATTAGGGTTTTCAGTCTTCGTATGAACTAGTTCATTGGGTCGAAGAAGAAGAAGAAGAAGAAAGAAGAATGCTGAGTCCTACCGCATCGAAGTGGTACAGAGCCAGCGGGCTTCTCTTCCAACTTAGACCCCATCGCGGCTTCAAAGCAAATTCTTTTAGCACCAGAACCGCCTTCCATGGAAACCCAATTCTCCTTCCAAAAACTTTGACTTCGAACAGCGTCCGTACAACATCAAGACTCCCTTTCCATGTCAACGCTTTCCTCTCCGATGCCTCATCAGCTCCTTCCCCGCCAGATGGCCGCTCGTGGTTCTCTACATCGCCGGACCTGAGAAATCCAACTCCTCCAGTTTCTAAGGGAACTTCCGTCGAACAGATTACGAACGTTAAGATCTTCCGAACTCTCGCAAGTTACCTGTGGATGAAAGATAACTATGAATTCCGTATCAGGGTCATTGCTGCCTTGGGCTTCTTGGTTGGGGCTAAGGTTCTCAATGTTCAAGTGCCTTTCCTCTTCAAGCTTGCTGTGGATTGGTTGAGCTCAGCTACTGGCAATGCTACCGCACTTGCTTCTTTCACTGCCGCCAATTCAACCCAGTTGGCTCTTTTTGCAACTCCTGTTTCGGTTTTAATTGGATATGGGATTGCACGCACGGGTGCTTCTGCTTTCAACGGTACTACGCATGAAGTAATTGCTTGCTCATACCATTCCTTTGGATATTCATGCTTCAATAACATGTTCATGTATTGAAATTTGGAACTGAGTTCTTGCCCATTTCTAAAGTTCTTCAAAATTGTATTGTGCAGAATTACGGACTGCTGTGTTTTCTAAAGTAGCACTGCGAACAATCCGATCAGTGTCTAGGAAGGTATGAGTATGGCACTCCCAAAATGTCTTTTATCGAATATCCAAGCCGCATAAAACCTTAACCATGTTCTAAGTCATTGCAAATTCTTCTTGGTTTCATATTGAACATTCTTGTTAATCTCTAAGAAAAAAAGATGCCTTATATCCTAAAATCCTTTTTGTGACATATGCAATTTAAACTTTTGCAGGTCTTCTCTCATTTGCATGACCTTGATCTTCGGTATCATCTTAGGTATTCATATATATTCCTTTCCATGTTTGTTCAGAATGTGTTTATTAGTTGCAGCGGGCCAGTATGTTGTGACTTCTTAACATGCTCGAATTCATGATTTTGTTGTCATTTGGGGAGATATTGGTTTATAATCAAAGCCTTTTCAATATAGTTGATTTTGAGCTATTAGTTGCACTCTAACATTTGCATTATCATGTGGCTAATGTAATTTCAGTCGAGAAACCGGCGCACTAAATAGGATAATTGACCGTGGTAGCCGTGCAATAAATTTTATTCTGTCGTCTATGGTGTTCAATGTTGTGCCCACCATCTTAGAGGTATGGATCTGTACCTTAGATTATTGTTGAGCTATTTTGATGTGTGTAAAGACACTGGCTGGACTTAGTAATGTAGTGCGAAGCGAGGTCGAGGGTTCCATCTTGCTTTTGTTTCTTGTTACTAAACAAATTTAACAGATTTGACATGTGCCTTTCCAGATATCTATGGTTTCAGGTATACTGGCTTACAAATTTGGAGCACCTTTTGCATGGATCACTTCACTATCAGTTGCTGCATATGTGGCATTTACATTGACTGTCACACAGGTATTGTGTCTCTTGCCAGTTCTTTGTTTATAGTTTCTTAGGAATAAATTGTTAAAAAAATTAAAAAAAATAAAGGTGCCTGAATCATACTAGTTAATCATTTTGAACAATTTCTATTTTTTTTTAGCTATATATTTACCCGTTTATTAAGATGCTGATAGTTTTTGTGTTGCGAATTTTGAATTAATGATTTCCTTGTCTTAACAGTGGAGGACTAAGTTTAGGAAGGCCATGAATAAGGCTGATAATGATGCTAGTACAAGGGCAATTGATTCACTTATTAATTACGAGGTAAGGTGATGTACTTTGTATATCTTCTACTCACTTTATGCAAAATTTGATGCCTTCCACCTCCATTATTCGAATTATTTTTCTCTCGTTTCATCATCTGATGCTGTTTTATTTATACAGACTGTAAAATATTTCAATAACGAAGCTTATGAAGCCAGTAAATATGATGAGTACTTAAAGAGTAAGTTGTTTTGGTCTTATCACAGTTTCTAGTTTGTTAATCCTGAACTAATACATTGTTCTGGAAATTAATATGAATTAAACCCACTAGTTCGTGATACACAAACTTGTAAAAGCTTCTATTATCTTGCTGATAAATTATAAGCCATGAATTGTCATGCCACATTTGGTGCTTGCATGTGCACACTCTATAGTGCTGAAACATGTATTTCTGGGACATTTGGGTCAAGACCAATTTCCAATTTATGTTGGGTTGTGTTTCAGATGATTTTACATGTGCATATGTATGTATCTATCATATAACATCCGCGCCAAATGCACGTTCGGGTCATTCAGGTCAAATGCATGTTCGTGTCATTCGGGTCAAATGCATGTTCGTGTCATTCGGGTTAAATGCACGTTCTGGTCATTTGGGTCAAATGCATACAACATGTATTTGTGTGTGTTGAGAGAGAGGAAGGAGAGGTCAGACCTTCATATCATACAAAATGTTCATTGTGGGGCTTTACTCTGTGTCTTCCAGTGAAATTGTTCAAGACTATGAATTAACTTCAATTATTTTGAAGTAAAAAAAATAAATGTTATTGTGTTCTTTGCTTAATAATTTAGAATGGCTTTTCTTGCCATATGTGGTCAAAGAAATAGGTGATAATTACTTTAGTTTTTTTCAATTTTGAAAATTAATGATCATTGGGCACACAAAAAGGGTCTTATACTTCAGCTAGAGGAGTGACTAGTTGGTTCACCAAATAAGAACTGAATTTGACTTGTGCACAAGCTATTTTGAAACTTTTCATTCTAATTTTTTAAAATTATTTTACTTTTTTTATTTATCATAGTATGATTGAAACATTATTTTCAATTGTATAAATATGTATTTATATGCAATGATACTAGAGACAACAACTGATGTGGCAACTTCTTATTTACGGTGAATAATTAAGTTCCAAGGTGGACCCAGATAGAAAACAAATGAAACACTGCTACATCAGTTAGTGTTCAAAAGTTGGTGTCTTTCGTATCAGTCAGCCTTAATTCTCCCTTCTGTTTCATGCATTTATGAGTTTGCATGGTAACCTCAGGTGGCCTTCCACCAAGCCAACTTTTATTTTACTTTATTGCATGTCCTGTGTGCGGTAGTTCTTCGTATGGTATTGGACATGTTTGTTTCTCCTTGAA
Organism: Prunus salicina; assembly: GCA_020226455.1. Classification (NCBI taxonomy): domain Eukaryota; kingdom Viridiplantae; phylum Streptophyta; class Magnoliopsida; order Rosales; family Rosaceae; genus Prunus; species Prunus salicina. Next base: position 35,699,489 of record CM035342.1, read on the forward strand.
ATATTTTTTTGTTAGTTTGACATTGATAATTGTGGTTTTTACATCAGAAGGTTATTTTCATTGTTTCTTAATGGTGCTTCTGTTGCTTGTGGTTATTCTATCTTTCAGGGTACGAAGATGCTGCCTTAAAAACACAACGCAGTCTTGCTTTTCTGAACTTCGGCCAAAATATTATATTTAGCACGGCTCTATCAACTGCTATGGTGCTGTGTTCAAATGGTATTATGAGTGGCAATATGACAGTTGGTGATTTGGTAATTTGCCTTGGGATTCTCATGTTTTGAAGTTTTTTTTAAAAATCCTGTTTGAAAAGTGATTCACTGATAGTTATACAAATTATGGTTGAACCCAATATACAGGTCATGGTGAATGGGCTTCTATTCCAGCTATCACTTCCACTCAATTTCCTTGGTAGTGTTTATCGTGAGACTATACAGAGTCTTGTCGACATGAAATCTCTGTTTCAGTTACTGGAGGTAAATATAGGAACTTGCAATCTGGTTTTCAGTGATGTGTGTGTCTTGTTATATTTATTTTCAAATTACACTGACCTCTTTTAGATGGCTTGAATCAAGGGACTAATATTGGACCATGCGCTAATTCTATTCACTTTTTCACTGTCACAAAATCTATGTTCTTTTGTTGTAATGGACAAAATCTATTATCTTTTTATTTTTGAACCTCTTTAATGAAGAAACAAGGACATACGCACTCTACTCTTAATTTATTTACATTTTGGTTTGTATTTATAAAACTTTTTAGGTTGATATAATTTTGTCATGCAAGCTATTTTGATAGTGGTTTTTGGTAATACATTGTTGAATTGGCCTTTTCTTTATCTGCTTTTACTTTATTTGTTGTTATTTATTGTAGGAAAGGGCTGAAATTGGTGACAAAGATGATGCAAAGCATCTGAAGTTAAGTGGGGGGAGCATTCAATATGACAATGTACATTTCAGGTGGTTGATGCTTCTCTTGCTGTCCTTATAGTGTTAATGGAGCATTTCAAGACCATTGATTTTTTATATAAAAAGCTCTTAATTTTCTGAAATCAAATGCTATTTTGTGTCAATAGCATGGGAGAGGCTGAGAGTCAGAAGACTCGTTTCTTTTGCTATTTAGGGTCTTTAAGAAAAAATCCTCGCCTAAGAAGAAGACTTAAATATGGCAGGCTAAGGTGAAGGCTTTGCTTGCCTCCCGTTCTGAGGCTGCCTTCCTCTCTCTGGCTGTTCTATCATTAATATATCATCTAGTACTTTTATAGTAGTCTGTAGCTAGCATGATGCTAAAAAAAACGTTTTTTTGGACTACAGATGTGATCCATATGTGACAAATTTAAATTAACATTTATCAAATGTGATGTTATTGTTACTGGGTAATTTATGTAATCCGTTGCTGATGCACTACATCTGTTTTCTATTTGTACAGTTATCTGACAGAAAGAAAGATTCTTGATGGGATATCATTTGTTGTACCTGCTGGGAAGAGTGTGGCTATTGTTGGAACCAGCGGAAGTGGTAAGGCTTGTCAGGATTTCCTCTTTGTGTCTTGGCATCTTCCCTTGATTCAAAATTCCTTTCCTCTTTAAATTCATTGATTGATTGATGTGAAATACCAGATATTAATGTTTTTTGGGTGCTGCTGTGGAGACATGGTTCTACCACAGTTCTGGTGTTTTTGCTTAATGTTAGTCTGGAAGTTATTAGGATAAGCAAGTGATGCCCATGCATATCTAATTGTTTTTATTTTTTGTATTAATTATTATTAGTATTGCATGATGCAGCATATATCTGTTCTTTATTCAATATTCTTGGATCATCATGAAATATATTGAATTGGCATCTGTTTGCAGGTAAGTCAACCATTCTCAGATTGCTCTTCAGGTTTTTTGACACCAATTCTGGAAGTGTAAGACAACTGATCCTGTTTTTTGTAATTATCTATTGGTACAATATTGGCTTAATTTATAAAGCATGTAGCTTTCTTAGCGTTGGAGTCTAATCTTGATGGTTCTAGTCATGAGTGGTAATCACTTGACAGGTTTTGCCTTGCTTATTGCATCATTGCTGAAAATCTTTGTGCTGGTTGCAATTTCTAATCAGTTAGACAAACTTTATGATGGTGAAATATAATAGGTGACCTTCTGTCGATCTACTCATCAGCTTAAAACATGTCTGAACTTAATATAAATTTTAATCTGCAATATTCCCTGAAAAATAATGATCCACATAACTAAATAAAAATTTGTATTTGAATTATGAGCATATATTAGAGGTACCAAGGAACGGTTAAATTAAAAGGTTTAAACCAAAAGAAAATAGGTTAAGGACCTAATTGGGTAGATTAAAGAGGGCAAGCAAGTTGATGTTGAGAAGAGAAAGTTGTTATGTCCCATTTAACCTCCTCTAGGATGCAATTTCATAATGTGGGCATAATAATTAGTTTGTTAACTCCAATTTTCTTGTTTTTCTTAATATACTTAATTGTTATGAACCAAAAATCAGTCTGTATTCCCGGCATCAGCACCAGGAACAATTTAATAAAAACCCGTAGCTTACCATTATATTATGTTTGTAGTTCACAATTCACATGGACATTCTTCCTATTGAAGATCATAATTTTTGTCATTCACAGATAAAGATAGATGGTCAAGATATTCGGAATCTGACACTTGAGAGTGTACGGAAGTCTATTGGCGTTGTGCCCCAAGATACAGTAAGTTTAGATAAGTAAATTTTGTTTTGTTCCTCGTTTTAGTTGGTGCTACTGCAAACTGAGAGGTTGCTTTTTGGGATCTTGTTGGTCGTAAATAGTAACATCCTGATAAGGAAATAACTTGTGCTTCATTGGCAGGTACTTTTCAATGACACAATATTTCATAACATTCATTATGGTCGTCTTTCAGCAACAAAAGAAGAGGTATGCAATAGACTAGTATTGCACACTGTTGACTCTACTATGCTATTTTCTTGGCCTAATGGTTATTCTGTTTAGGTGTATGATGCCGCTCGTCGTGCAGCAATACATGACACTATCATGAAATTCCCTGACAGGTATTCTACTGTTGTGGGGGAACGAGGGCTCAAGGTGAGAAGACTGAATATGCTATTTACTAAGTAATTTGTTTGCTTTAGTAGTTTTTTTTTTTTTTAGAAGAAACGAAATTTAATAAGCAAAAGAACACGGAGGTGGATAAGGCAACCACAACCGGAGAACAACAAGAAGCAAAAAAAGAAACAAACAACACCAACCCCTCCCGACCTAACAGGGAGGGACAAACCAAAACACCACAGAAACAACAAACCCCCCAACCCTCAAATAACCACAGCAGCCATATCCCTCAAAATAGTTGAAAGAGCATAATCTTTAAAATCTTCAGTAACAGAAGCCCACAAAGCTGCCCAGTACTTAACTCTATCCCACAGTTCACTCACTCCCACTCCCTTGTAGTCTTCAAAAATTCTCCTGTTACGCTCCATCCAAATGTTCCAGAAAACAGAGTGGACCAAACAGCCCCACAAAGTTGAGGCGCGCTTCCCCGAACCCCACACCACAAAATCAATACAAATGAAGTCAGCGCACCTTTCCGGAATCACCCACACAGTCCCTACCTCCCTCCACAAAAGCCCCCAAAGACTTAATGAGAAGGGACAGTGTAGAAAAAGGTGGTCCGCACTCTCCTCACCTAGCTTACATAACACGCACCAATGTGGAGACAAATACATAAAAGGTCTTTTCCTTTGGACAAGATCCGAAGTGTTAACCTTCCCAAGCGCCACCAACCATACAAAAACTTTGACCTTAGGGGGAGACTTAGCCTTCCACACATTAGAGAAAGGGGGAAAGGTCGCAGCACTCCCCTTGTTGCGTAAAAAGGACTGAAAGGACTTGCAAGTGAAAAGACCTGAAGCCTCAAGATCCCACCTTCTCCTATCCCTTTTAGAAGCACACAATCTGAAACCTTCCAGAATTTCCAGCATCTTTATCACCTCGGCAGTCTCCCTATCATTCAGATTTCTCCTAAACCCAAAGTCCCAATTATGGGGAAAAACCTGAGAATCAACGAAATGATCAATGCTTAAAGAATGCTTTGAAGACAAAACAAACAAGCGCTGAAAAGAGTCCTTCAGCAACCCCTCCTGCACCCAACTATCCTCCCAAAACCTGACCCTATTCCCATTTCCCACCTCAAATCTACAGCACTGTAAAAAATAATGGTAACCCGCTGAAATATCCTTCCAAGGGTTGGAAGAAGTGACCGAAGTGGCTGGGATAGCATCCCACCCATTTGAAGTTGACCCGTACTTGCTTTTAACCACCCTTGCCCATAGAGCGTTAGGTTCCCTAGGAAAACGCCATAACCATTTAGCTCGCAAAGCTTCGTTCATTTTCCTTCAAAGAACCCACACCAAGCCCACCTTCCTCCTTAGATTTGGCCACCCTCTCCCATTTAACCAAATGGTCCCTCTTTCCTTCCTCCACTCCTTCCCAAAAAAACGACCTCATAAGCTTCTCCAATTTATTAATAACACTGACCGGCATTTTAAACGACGACATATAATAGGTAGGGATGCCACTCAGCACAGCTTGTATCAAAGTTAACCTTCCCCCTCTTGAGAGAAACGCTCTTTTCCACTTTTGAAGTCTTCTTTGAACCTTCTCAAGCACCGGATCCCAAAAACCAATAGCTCTAGGATTACCACCGAGAGGGAGACCCAAGTACGTCATAGGCCAATCCCCCACAGCACACCCCCAACCGCTAGCTAGATTGTTAACGAGAGAAGGGCTATGCCCAAACCCCACAAGAGAACACTTAGATTTGTTGATTTTCATGCCAGAAATAAGGCAGAAGAAATCCAGTAAATCCAACAAGTTAAACCAGTATTCCTCTTTATCCCCAATTAGAAAAATAGTATCATCAGCGAACTAGAGATGAGAAACCTCCACATTGTCCCTCCCAGTGAACAAGCCGTGAACCAAATTACACTCTTGAGCCTTCTCCATTAGCCTACTCAAAACATCAATAACTAAAGTGAATAAGAATGGGGATAACGGATCCCCTTGTCTTATTCCTCTAGTAGCCGAAAATTTGCCCCTCGGCCGGCCATTGATCATGACTGAAAAACTGACAGAGTGTAAACAGCCCCTAATCCACCTCCTCCATCTTCCGCCGAAACCCTTCCTTTCCAAAACCTCATCAACCATACTCCATTCTACGCGATCATAAGCATGATCAAAATCAATCTTAAAAACTGAACCCACCTTATTCCGCTTCACAGCTTCCTGAACAACCTCATTTGCAACTAAAACGGCGTCCAAAATCTGCCTATCTTTTACGAAGGCACCCTGGGAGGCGGAAATAGTTTCCTCCAGCACCTCTCTCAAGCGCGAAGCTAGAACTTTTGATACCACCTTATATAAACTTGTCACCAAACTTATAGGCCTAAAATCCCTAAGCTTGGCAGAATCTTTCTTTTTGGGAATCAGACAAATTAATGTTTTTAGTAATTGCGTTGATAATTCCGGAATTATAGAACTCCTCCATAACCTTCATGAGGTCATCTTTGACAATATCCCAGCAGGATTGAAAGAAAAATAAAGTGAACCCATCCGCTCCAGGACTTGTCTTTCCCGCAATCGAAAATTGCATTACGAACCTCTAACTCTCCGAAAGGCCTCTCAACCCAAGCTGCCCTCACAGAGCTTATAGGGCACCAGTTCAGACCCTCCACTCCCCACCCCGCTTCGACATTGCTACTATAAAGATTCTTGAAAAACTTAATAGCCTCCGACTCAATCTCGTTATCATTCTCAATAACAACACCGTCCTTCTCCAACTGCTCGATATAGTTTCTTTTCCTGAAACCCGAAGCCATCATGTGGAAGAATTTGGTATTACCATCCCCATCCCTTGCCCACTTAACTTTGCCTCTCTGCCTCCACTTCACTTCCTCTTTGTAAATGATGTCCCCCACCACAAATTGAAGATCCTTCCTCTCTTTCCTCAACTCATCATCCAAACCTTCCCGCCCCTCCTGCGCATCAATAACCGCCAATCTACCTTCAGCCTCCCTCTTAGCAAACTCCAGATTTCCGATTGCCTCCTTGCTCCAAAGCTTCAACTTAGATTTGAGCAACATGAGTCTATTCATAAATTGGTAGCCTTCCCAGCCAAAGTTTAAATCTTCCTTCCACCAAACTTTAAGTAATCTCTTGAAATCCGGATGCTCCAGCCAAGAGTTCTCGAACCGGAAAGGCCCCGGACCCCATTTGAGCTTAGAAGTATCCAATTCGATTGGGCAGTGATCTGAAAAAATCCTAGGCAAAGCCTTATGCCGAACCGAGGGAAACGAATTTTCCCAACATTCCGAAAATAAGAAACGGTCAAGCCTCCTGCAAACAGCTCCCACTCTGAGATTGGACCACGTGAAAGAGGCATTAAGAAGACGAGGATCGCGCAAGCCGGTTTCCTGAATAAAACCATTAAAATCACGCATACTCGATGTTTCTCTTCCACCATTCGATTTCTCAGAATTAAACCTAACGACATTGAAGTCCCCTCCCAAACACCACTTGTCTCCGCACAGCCCATAAAGGTCCGCCAACTCTTCCCAAAAACTTCTTCTGTCCCTCTGCTTGCAAGGACCGTAAATACAGGAAAACCACCAACAATTCCCTGCATTTTCCTCAACTTGGATTGAAACCGAAAACACCCCCACAACTGAATTCACCACCGACACAGTTTGCGTATTCCACAAGACAACGATACCCCCCGAACTTCCCCATGAAGAAGAAAAAACCCACTGTCTAAATTTAGTCCCCCAAACTGAGGCGGCCAATTTCCGATCAACCCCCATTTTTTTAGATTCAAGCAGGATAACAATATCCGGCTTAAGACGCCTCAACTCACTTTTCAACGCCAACCTCTTAGACCTACTTCCAAGGCCCCTGACATTCCAGCTTATGATCTTCATTAAACAACTCCGTGATCCCCACTACCGTTCCTTGCCTTATCGAAACCCCCAATATCAGCACTTACCCATTTCTTCCCCCCGTTCCCTTGGAAAAGGTTTCTCTTGAGAGGAACCAAGGACAGATTCATCTTGGACAGCAAGCTCCTTGTTTTTGTCCCTCCATATTTGTCACAATTCCGTGAACGAACCGTCGTCTACTATACTTTAACTTCGGCTCCGAAAAGGAATTTGGCATCTTGGCACCAACTCCGATAGAGACCTCCTCCACCTCCTTACTCGGTTCACCCAAGAGGGTGGTCTGATCTGCGAAAAACTCAGCCAAAAGACCCGGGTCCTTCTAAAAACATCCATCATTCCCCTTTCGTCTTCAGAAGACATATCAATGCTCTCAGAAGATTCCGACCCTTCCAACGCAGACTGCTCCTTCCCTTCGGCACCAACAGAATCAGGGCAAAAAGACTCACGCACTTCACCGACTCTAGAGTTGAAAGATCCAGCCTTAGAATCCCCCCCAGAAACCACCGGTTCAATTCGAAGTTGAGAGTTGCCCCCGTTCCGGTGTCGTCTCCCATCTGAAGAAGCACCGTATTTTAAAAAGAAGCTGAATCCCCCTTAGAGCTAGATCCGGTGCAAGTTGGAATATCACCAGTGCCCTTAATATTTAGTTCAGAATTGACAATTAAACCCTTTTAGTAGCCCAGCCCCCTAAAGACCCATCTGCCACAGTTGGGCCCAAAAAATCCTCCACATCAGCCACTCCCCGAATGGGCCCGATGAAATTGGGTCTGTCAGATATTACATCTGTAGAACAGTCCCCAAAAAAAGTCTGCCCAATTGCCAATTCCGAGTCCACAGGAAAACCCACCTCTTTTCCTGCCCTACTGGGCCCGCCACCATCCACCTTAAGCACGTGCATTGCACCCCTAGTGTCTCCAGGTCGGCCCCTATCAAAACCAACATCTTTATCGTGTCTTCCACTCTGCAATTTCCATCCCATCTCATTAATGCTCGCCTCCCTACATCGCTCTGCCACCACAACCATCCCCTTGCCCAGCGGCAGCGCATGTAGGTCCCCCATGCCTCCCTTCTCTAATCCTCGAGCCTCACCCACCTTGTCACTTCCATGCCTGTAAACTTTCCTTGTCCCTTGACGTGACAGCTCATGCCTCGGAGACCACACCCAATGGGCATGGACGATTCAGGGGCCATCGTGAAACCCCGACGCCGATCAGCCGAACGATTCAAAGAATTCAATTGAGGGCGGACAGCCGGCGACAGAGGCCTATTTGGACAATATGAACCTCATCCATATCAGCAATTCTCACATCGCCAGGGAGGAGACCAATCTCGTTGGTCTTAACCCTTAACTTTGCATCGATCAAATACGTACAGTTCGAAGTCCTCAAGTCGACCTCGACTAGCTCTCCGCACGCCTCACCAATTTGACTAAAGAATTTTAAACCACCAGTGGAGCGGCAATCCAGTTACAGCGATCCATCCCCCATAACTCACCACCTTCCTCAAATTATTTTCCAGACTTTGGTTCTAGGAAAGCAGAAGAACATCGCTAGACCCTTCCATCGAAACCTTTCCCACTCTGGCACACCACTGAGCATCCTCCAAGCTATCACAGACAAAAAAAGCTCTGTTATTCTGATAATGAAAAATATCAACCTTCCTCTCAAGCCACCCAGATAAAGCCACTGCAATATCACTCCATGCCTGGTGAACCTCCTGTCGTTCGCAAAACACCACACGTATCCAGGGAAGACCAGAGACCTCATCAGTCACTAGAGATTCCACGACATTGACCTCAGTGTTGATGTCAATACCCATTCTGTCCCGCCCAGTCTCAGTTTCTACCACCTCTTTATAAGTTTTGCCAGACACCCTTTCCTTGTTGCTCGTCTCTGCACAAACAAAACCAACGTGTGGATAGACACAGTACCGGGTGGTTTCCCCACACAAAAAGACCTCCAGGTTTTCTTTCATCAAAGCCCAACCAAAGTTGTTTCGACCCTGAGGAACCACCACAGACTTGAAAACACCATGAACACATTTTGTCAGACGCATAAGAAAACCCTTCTCGTTATGAAGCTTCTCCACCCACACTTGATAAGAAACTCCCTTGAACTGTCTGAATAAGCGCAGATCCTTGCATTCCAGAAGCTCCTTCAACTGTCTAACCACCCATTTGACGCACTTCAGCTCGAGAGACACATGAAACAGACGCTCTCTGACCCTCTCAGTAATCAAGATTGACCCCCCAGAGGAAAGATAATCAACCTTGAATCGGAATTCCTTTGCTTCAATGTTAAAAACCTAGGTGTAGGTCTCATCTTCCCCCCAATGTGGCTAGGAATCATTGCTAATGGAAGTTTGTCAGCCATTTGTTTGCTTTAATAGTGGGCTAAACATCCCTCTTTAAGAGCTAGGCTGGGTTGGGGTACTGCATGTATTAAATTTCTTCGGTGGACTTTTGAATTCTGAAAAGTATGATGATAATTCTGTGCAGTTAAGTGGTGGTGAGAAACAGCGTGTGGCACTGGCTCGTGCATTCTTGAAAGCACCTCCAATTCTGTAACCGTTCTAACTTTCCTCCGTCATTTTTCTTCTATTTGTTCATGCTGTCTGTGATTTTGTATCCGTGGATAATTTCGAAGTTATCCTTGACTTGCTAATGAATTAAATCTTTTAGGAGAAAGTAGGCCACAGCAATCTAATATATCCTGAGCATTTTATGATGATTATTTTTTATTTGACACCCACAGGTTATGTGATGAAGCTACAAGTGCACTAGATAGCACCACGGAAGCGGAAATATTAAATGCATTGAAGTCCTTGGCAACTAATCGAACTTCAATTTTCATTGCCCATAGGCTAACCACTGCAATGCAGTGCGATGAGGTAACATTCTTCCACCTCTGTGTTTCTTCTCCTTCATTTTTTAATGTTTTTCTATGTCAACTTACCACCTCTGTTTTTGACCTGAACATCTATTGCTTCTAATTCGTTCTTTGGCTCAGTTTATGCACAAAGAGTGTTGTATGAGTTGCTATTTGGTGAAATTAACAAACTCTCTTCTACCATATACATACCTTTTCATTCGTAGAAACCAAATGCATTGAGAGAGCAATTTCTGCCATCTATTGAACTCTGAGTTATTAAATGTCTTGTAGTATTGACTAACCCTTATCAAAGCCTTTGATGTTCTACCCATATCCTACTATTCCTTTATCTTTTCCTGTTCCTTTTATTATGTTGCAATATCTTACTCTCTGTGTCTTGCCAAATCAATTATCAGATAATAGTTCTGGAGAACGGGAAAGTGGTTGAGCAGGGGCCCCATGATGTTCTCTTGTCTAAGGCGGGGAGATATGCACAGCTCTGGGGACAGCAAAATAACACAATTGATGCACTTGATTCCAGCGTCAAATTGGGGGCGTGAATGTTGTTCCCATTCCTCCATCACTCTCTCCCTCCAGAAATAAGAAAGAGTGGCTTAAGAAGTTGCTTTTCTGTCTGCCTTCCAGTATTCTATTAGCCACCTTGGATATTGAATTATAGGTATATCAATGCACTTTGGAGTAAGCAATGTTCTCAGGTGCGCTTGAAAGATTGATAAATGGCATGTGTTTTTCGCCATAAGATCCTTGTATGATCCTCACTTGACTATTCTCAGTTCCCTTTCATATGTCTTTAAGTTCCAAGGACGTGCTTCTGTGATGAGCTAGGTACTGGTTGATTACTCAAACAAGAATGTGATGCTTGTAGGCCAGTTTGGTACTGGCTGTACCTTCTGATAAGTTGTACAGAAGCCACCTTAGCTTTGAGAAGCATGATCTGTGTTACTGGGGCAGCCTACAAACAGCGGAAGCAATTGTGTAAAGTAGCTTACTGATAGCAGGAGCAGCTTCTTAACTATCTGCTGCTGCTTAGGATTGAATGCAATTCTTCCCTTTTATGCATCAATTTAGGAAGGATTGAAGAAACTTTTTTGTTCTATGTTTTAGTCAAGCAGGACAACATCTTCTCAATTGTATCACTTATGCACTCTTTGTATCCAATGCAATTGGTTTTGTGCTTTCAGTTCCATTTATTCATGCACAATTTGTAAATCAGAGTGTAAGTTTTGGTAATTTATGTTTATACATGTATCTTCTACCTTTCTGCGCAAATTGTGCCGAGCATTGTGTGTATTTATTGTTTTTTATTGTGGTTATGGAGTAGAATGTAATTTAGCTTACATGTACTTTATCGTATCGAAAACGACATTGCCATGCATAAGCGTCGTGCCAAATCTGGCGTAACAAATGCATGTTGAACAAATTAGGAAGTTACTGGCACTTATAAATGGAGAATTTGATCACCGTACAGTTGTCACAATGCTCGTTGCATGTAACGCTAACCTGAGCACCTAACCCGGTCACCGACAAGAGTACCGGGCTTATAAATTTATCTGTAGAAAGACTCTTGATCACTTGACTCTGAGAGTGTGCCTTGAATGTATGTTAGTACTTGATGAAGATCCTTGAAATGGAGATGTGATGAGGATTTTGCCAGTTTTGAAAGAGTTGTAGGGTGGTGAGCTTGTTTCAATTTTCCCTTTTTGACAAGAGGAAGTGTTCATTTGGTAATGTACTCTACTCTCTCATTTGCTTCTACCAGAAGTGCTGCTTTATCTGCTTATTAGACATCTATTCTTTGCTCAAATCTACCTTCTATATAGGATCTATGTCCATAACTGCAATTTTACTATGTTTTTGAACGATTTTCTTTCGAGTTTCTAAGGTCCCTTTGGCAAGCTTTCCTGTCCATGTCAATCTTTAATTTTAATTACAGTGATTTTTGTTTTTCATGGAACACCCAAAAAATAGAGTTCAAAATACAAAAATTACTTCTGCTGTCAAATGGAAAAAGGGGGAGCTAACGGAGATTTTGCAATCCTAATAGTGGCACGCTCGCACAAACACAAGGCGTTAGATCAATTCAAGGTCTCTTGTGGCTTGACAGAATTTGACCGATCCCTACCATATGGTCTATGTAGGCTTATCATACTCATTACCCTTCTGCATGTAGTGTTAACATAAAATGGAAATGTGGTTTGGCCCATTTTTGCTTGATGGAAAAGATAGAAATATGGTCACCTTGCAAATCTTCTTTCTTGCCTTCTCTTTGTGGTAAATCTAGCAAAGTAAGTAAGAGGCATCAGAGATGAGCTGTAAATTTGCTGGTGCTGATGTGGGTGCAGCCGTTACAATGTATTTGCAGAATTACCAAAATTGAGTCTTTTGTTTTCCACCCCTTCCCCACCACAAAGGGTCAAAACAATGGTCAATAGTAAGTCCTGTATGATGTCCTTATTTTATTTCTACTCATTTAGACGTTTATAAGCAGAGTGGTTCTAGTTCTAACTTCACTTCAGGTAAGCTATTTTTCTCATGTTCTTTCTTTCTCTCTTTTCTATGGAGTAATTTTTAATGGCAGTAACATGGAAAGTAAAACTTGTTACAAAAGCTGATATGGTAATAGTAGCAGAAAATTATAAACATGGGTTGATATTACAGGGGTCTATAAAATGTGGGAGGGAAGTGAAGTAGTTGGAGGGAGAAGGAAGAGTGCCCGAATATTGGCATTGAATGAGGTGAAGAGGAACAATGAATTCTCCAAATCCAGTGACAACGTCGTTGGCGAGAATGGTCAGAATCAGGCTCATGTTACAGCAAGAGCAGCAGCTTCTGCTGCCAAGAGAGGCCGCAAGCGCAAAAGACTTAAAGATGTTGGCCAATCATCTCAACAGGTCCCTCTGTGCCTGCCTTGCTCTTACATATATATGTGTGTGTGCACACGCGCATATATAAATTGGACCTCTAGTTTATCTTGGGATGCTGATTTGAGCTCCAGGGTTCTTACCATAACTTGCAGCTTCAGTGTTTGATGCTTTTTTTCTCATTTTGAATTGCATGCAGGATGGTGAAGACCAAGAACAAGAAGACAATTTGATCATGAACGGTGAGCCTGTTCTTGTTATATAACATAGATGTTAACTGAAGTCAAGTGATTTTAACACCCTAATCATTTAGATTTCTGAATGTGGTAACTTAGTTATTGTTCATATTAATTAGATGAAGCAGAAAATCTGTCATCTGATGAGCAAGTGCCACCAAAACGCATATTTGAGTTCATCCTTGACACGCTGCAAAGGTTTGAGTGCGTTTTTCTTTTCATTTTTCCTTTAATCATAAGTAAATCAATTTAATTGTTTGAATTACTAGCTAGAAAATTATTTTAAAGACGTGGATTATTTACACGATATATGGTTTTTTATCCTAATCATTCTGCTTTACATAGGATAGACGTATTTGGAATATTTGCACAGCCTGTTGACCCTCAACAGGTTAGCTCTATACTTTGGTTTCTAAACTTTTTTTTGATACAGATGTTCTGCTTCCTTTCTGATTAAAAAACAATGATCTGTTTCTTGCTTTCTAAGGTGAGGTCCTATTACTCAATTATCAAAGAGCCAATGGATTTTGGCACCATGAGGGCAAAACTACATGAAGGAATGTACAACAACTTGGAAGAATTTCAGGTTCACTCCCATATAAACACTTTTCCTCCCAGCTCTCATTCTTTCTTCTTCTTGTTATTGCATTCAGGAGAAGGAAAAAATTATTATCTCTTTTGTGTTTAAATTGCACCAAGCTTTATTTGTAAGTGGTGAAACTATGTGCAGGCCTCTATATGTTAATGAGAGAAGTGAGGAAGGACAGAAAATTTATTGAAATTTTGATATTATGTTGTAGAACATTTTATGAAGTATTAACTGATTTTTCATTCCTTTGAATTAACAGCATGATGCGATTCTGGTATCCAAAAATGCAATGCATTTCAACTCATCAGCCACCGTATATCACTTCCAGGTGGGCTCATTTATTTGACATGATGATAGAAGAGTACATGCATATCAATTGTTATCTATCTTAGTTTTCTTTGTGAATGCTAACATAATGCTTTCCAGGCTCAGCGCTTACAAGAACTAGCTGAGGAGCTTTTCAGGGATCTGAAAACAGATCCTGAACGTTTTCTGTTGGAAAACTCGCTGAAAAGAAGATGCCCTGATAGGAAGCCCCAAAGTGAAGCCAGAGGTTTATGCAGAAAGCATGCTACGCCAGGCAGTGTCAAAAGAAGAAAAACAGATTCGAACCCTGGTAAGGGGGGGAAAACATGCTAAGTTCTTCTGAAGGCTTACCTCTTCTTGCCATAGATGTTATCATTGAACTTACTGCTATAGTTTATCAACTCATGATTGGATGATAACTAGAACAGCATACTTGGAAGATACTTGGAAGAGTTTCCATCTTCAGCCATGCATGGATTGAAAAGGAAGCTAATTTGGTTTCATTTTCCCTTGCTTTGCACAGGATTGAGAGATGATAGGAATTCAAATTTAGCCGAAACTCAGCGGCGTCAAACTTATTGGAGGCCTTCCAATGACGATGAATCTTTATTCTCAACTGTCTACAATGCCCCCAAATCACTTTTTCATGTAAGTTACCATACATCCTGCTTACACGAGAACTTGGTCTAACAGATGTTAAATACCATGATATAACCTCACCTGCATAAGGAAGCACAGCATGTTAGTTGCTTACCAACAAAGATTTTGCGTAACTTATTCACTGATATGTTTCATATGCAAAGAGAAACAGACTTTTACTTGGCCTGCACTTTGTTCCATAACCAGAAGAGTGTGGCAGCTTGTTCTGGATCCTACCTCTTTCTCTGCTTGTGTTAACTGTTATGGAAGGTGCTTTTGCTGCCAATCTTATATACATCAAATCAGGGATAGCATTTATTAAATGGTTATGGAACTTTATAGAAGTGTTTGAAAATCAAAATTAGCCCACCAATCTGAGTATAGTATGCTTGAACTTTGAGATTATTTACTTCTGAAGTGTGTGAGGAGGTTATGTATTATAGGTTCAAACAATAATTTTTGCCAAACTTGTGTATGTTGAGATATATAACTAGATTGCTTCTTGACATTGTAGATTGATGCTGGTTTTGGATATAGAGAAAGTCTCATGCGGTTTATTAAAGATTTGGGGCCAACAGCTCAAATGATTGCCCAGAGAAAGTTAGAAAGTCTTATTGAAGCTCCAAATTGCCAGTCTCAGACAACCCCTCCAGTCCAGACCCCAAATGATCCGGCTTCCACCCTATCTGCCCCAGGGGTACCTGGTCATCCTGCTGTTGTTAATACCGGCCAAATGACTCAAATGCAACATAATTCCCTATATAACTTCCCAAGGGATGCTAATGTTTCATATTTTCATGGTGATGCTTCTGCACGAAGATATGCCCCGGCCAGAGCTGGCATATGTATCAATGAGGGTGCTTACAAGGGAAATATGATTGTTCCTGGCACATCCAGATTAGGCATGGAGAGCAATCTCAATGACCCAAAAGGGAAAATGATTCTTCAGGTAGCCGAGGGAAAAGACACCTATAACAAAGCTTTGCATGAACAGATGGCCATTGATATTAACAAAAACATGAACATCCCTGGTCTTACCACTGGCATAGGACTTCAGGGAAGTAACATGGAAGGCAGAGCTCCTCAAAATCAAAACAGCAAGGTTCAGTTAGAATCGTATATTCGTGTCGTTAGAGATTTGAGTAGTCCTGGGACCTCAAACAACAGCATAAAGTTTAGGACTGTGGATATGTTAGCCAAACCTAACAATCTAGGAAACCAGCTGCTTCAGCAAGCTCAGTTGTCTAGAACTGCATATCACTCTAATCAGTCAAGGCTGCTAGAGATCATGTCTAGAAGCAACACCTATTTGAGGCCATCATCTTACATGCCTTCACCAGCTCCAAAGTTGTCAAGTTTGAGTCAGGCACAAACTTCCTTTTATGATTTTGGCTCAAAACTGAATAACAATTATGGAGCTAGCTCGGCACAGGCAGGTCATCTTTCTCAACTAAATAACTATGCAGCAAGCTCAGCACAGGCAGGTCAGCTATCTTCACTGAATAACTATGTAGCTAACTCTGCACAGGCAGGTCTGCTGGCTCAATGGAACCCTCCCGGTACAGTGCGTAGTATGCAAGAAATCGGTAGTTTTCCAAGTATGACAGTGAAGCTTGGTGAGGATCACAGGCCATTGGCAAATGGTATGTTTATGAGGAAAGAACAAGAGCTTGTGTCATCAGCTCAGGGAATAATGAAGCCCCCATTGTACAATGAAATTGGCACCCATGAAAGAGCTACAACTCATCAATGGTACCAAGAGGAGCCTACTTCTCCATCTTTTATATCTTTGCTGGAGGACTCGCAGCAGCCTAACTTGGCTCTGCAGCTGTGAGTTGAACTTAGAGAAGTGGACTGGTTCTCTGTGTTCTCTTTTTTTACATGTCTGTGCTTCTATGTTATTATCTGCCCTTGTCCCAGTTGAGAGACAATTTTACTTATGTTGTAATGTTAATGTACTATGTCTTCATTTCTGTTCATCTATGTATGCTCCCTTTTGGACTTCATTTAAAAACCAAGGAAAATAAGAGAAAAAAAAAATTCAGAAAAGGGTTGTAGGGTTTTACTTTTATTCTTTTTTGGTTGGAGCATTTGGTGATGAGTTTTCATAATGCAGCAGCAGCATCAAAAGAATCATCAATTGTTAAAAGAGGGCAAGTGAAAAGCAGACAAAAAGCACTTATTCCTAGTGAAAGCCACTTCTCGCCCGAAGATGACTGGCTCCTTCCCTCAATCTTATACATAATAATTTTATATTAAGGGTCGTGTACTGTTCTAAGCAGATACTTAACCGTCCAATGACAAAAACCAAGTGCACACATTAATGATTAAACAACACAAGCCCAGGGTATCTGAGATTCTTCAAGTGCATTCAAATTTAGGTTAACTTATTGAACTGGTGGTACTTTTCTCCACAGATCTAGATAACATGTCAACATGATATGATATGGCAAACTCACAGCCACCTCTTTAGTGGGGGAATTTCATTGTGGAGGAGGGACCAATGTACCATATATCTATCATTTTCACTCACCAGGGGTTTAACTTTATAGGGCAGGACCACCTCCATCTTAATTCTCTCTCTCTCTCTCTCTCTCTCTCTCTCTCTCTCTCTCTCTCTCTCTCATCTACAAGCTCTTGGGAGATATTATAAGAAATATAAAACAAAAAAGTAAATAAACATTCGTACACTTGCAGTGTGGTGCGCTAAGGGTTGGAATTGTTTGCTATGTTGCACGGACACGGGTACGGCGACACGGAAACGCGACACGGGGACACGGGGACACGGGAAATTTCAAAAAACTAGGACACGGACACGGCTAGGACACGGCAATTAAAATAATAATAAATTTATAATAATTATACATATTTAAAAATAAAATATTTATGTTTATACTTAATTTCATAATACCATATATATATATATATATGAATAATATGATGTAATCCACCCCAGCTAGGACACGGCAATTAAAATAATAATTTATTTATAAAACAAAACAAATAACTCATGTTCATCATCTATAACTACAAGAAAAATGCCCTTTTGCGACAAATATTTGCGACGTTACTTATTGCCGTCGCAAATAGGTTTCTTATTGCTACAGTATTTGCTACAGTACCGAACTCGTTTTATATTTCCTCTCCTTCTTCCTCCGGAGGAGGTCAGCCATTTTTCTCCTTAATTTTCGACAGTCACTGTAGCAACAGGAGAAATTTTCGACTGTACACAAATGAGGTGAATAGGTAGAACTTGTGGATTTCGAAGTAACCGGAGAAATTTGCGAGAATCTCGGGGTGCTTTTGAAAAAGTAGCTCCGTAAAATAATTATAAAAAAAAAAGAAACGCAAAGTAAATTCGGCTTTTGACCAAAATTAGATTGAGGGCGCCGAAAGGACCGACAAATACTAATGGCTCCGTAAAGCTAGAATCGGCTTTTGATTAAATGATTTTGAAAGCGCCGAAAGTGTCGAGATTCCGGAACTACAGCCATATTTCCGCCTATAGATACGGTACGAGAGTAATTGTGTTTCAACTCAACACAGATATTTGAAAGCTTTCTCTAAAAATTCGTAAAAATGGCTTCCTCTTCTTCTCGCCCAAATCGTCTTGATCAAAATGCTGCCCCCAACACAGCTAGTGATGCCCAAGTATGGCGTCCATCTTTTGTATCCCAGAACAGACATCTCACAATTAATGATTCTGTGATGATGAATGATGCTACTGCTGTTACAGTAGCTAGGAATTTCCTTCTACCAATGGATGAGATACTGTTAACAGTACGGTCTGAAGAAGAGGCTATTGATGACTCAATGTCTGCAAGCATCCAGAGTGCTGCTTCTGTTTCTAACCTGGCAAGTCGTTTGCGTGCTAGGGCAAATGAGGTCGAGGAGCTGACAACTGAAAATTCCTCTCTTCAGAGGAGGCTCCATGAGTCTCAACAGGAGGTGGAGAGACTGAAAGAAGAAAATAACGCCTTGTTGAGACTGGTAAATTCTTATTTTGTTGATATTCTGAGAAGGTTGGATATGCTGCAAGCGTCCAATGAAAGGATTCTGGGAGACCATGAGAGGCACATGGCTAGGCTTAAAAGACGCCGACATCAACCTTCAGAGAATTCCACAACCTAATGTATTGTTATAGATTTTAAGCCGTCACCACCATCTTCCTTTAGTTTTCTAAATGTTGAATTTTGTTTTTATTTATTTCTTGTTGGTTTGGTTTAATTTTCAATTTGGGGTACAACTTTTTGTGTATTTATATATTGGTGAGTAACAGATTCCAGATGCATTCAATAGCCGTCGTTATTACTATTTACGACGGGTTCAAAGTGTCGTAACAATTATTTTTAAATCCAACGAAGAAACGGTTGCGACGCTATTTACGAGGAAATGAAGTCTGGCAGCAGAAAAGGTGAGATTTATGTTTTAAAAGTATTTTTCCACTTGTAGCCCTTTTTAAAAAAAATATTTCAAATCAGTCCATCAAAGTTTCAAAAAATCACGTTCAGACCCCAGATTTTATTTTCAAAATTTCAAAATGGTCCCTGCCGTGTCTTGACCGTGTCGGAGCCGTGTCTTGACCGTGTCGAAGCCGTGTCTTGACCGTGTCCCAACCGTTGACCGTGTCCAATGCGTGTCGGGGGCGTGTCGGAGCCGTGTCGCCGTGTCGCCGTGTCCGACACTCCGACACTCCAGAAGTTTGGAGTGTCCGTGCAACATAGATTGTTTGTCCTTGACATACATTGGTGCTTCATTTCTTTACACTTTAATCTTTCGGAGTAGATACAAGTTTAAGCTTTCGGGTCCAATAGTAATCATCTAGCATAAAATCATGCATCGTTTCAGTTCTCATAAATGATACGAGCTTACCCAGATAAAACCCTGGACTAATTAATTCCATAAACATAACAAATGCCAGGGTTCTTCTCTTGCAGATTTGAGGCAGCATCATTCTATTGAACTTGACCTCTCTTTTTTTCGTTGGTAATGTATTGTTACATATTCCCTCCTTGCCCAAAGAAGCCCTAATAAACCCTAATAAGAAAAGCAAAATAAGACCAGTTGTCGTCTAGTAGGGTTTTCACGCATTACAGCATTAGCAATTACACAGATTTCTTAGAATGACATCAACGCAAAATAAAATAGAGAGGATCAGACAACATGGCAACACCCCCCCATGTGGAAGAAGAATACTAATTAACTTCACCTCAATAAACTAATCAAACACCATAACACATGCTCATTACTCGATAAATACAATTAAAAATCTACTTCAAGTGTACTTCCAATATCTTTTTTTGTGTACTTCCATTATCGACACCCAATGAACTGCTTATTTTAATTCACTTCAGATCTTCATACACACACGTAAAGATCATATAACCTACAAAAAACACAAGTGGGGGGTTTTGAGCTCCATAAAATAGAAGAAAATAACCTCTCATAATCTTTTAAAGAATCAGATTTTTTTTTTCAAACAAATACAAGTGATAATCTAAACAATGAAAATGAGAATTCGAATGACAATCTCACTGCTCTAATGCCCTAACCAACTAGACAATCTCACTGCCCAAATGCCCTGACCAACTAATCCCTAACCAACTGGACTAACTCATATGTAAGAGAAAATCAGATTTTTGCAGAGACATTATGCCACAACACTAAAAAGGGGAGACTGGGGGGTTGTTTAAGTAATTATACGGGGTGTGATGCATATGATGTATGTATAGGGTTCACGAGTGCCAAGGAAGCATGAAGGGTGGGTAGAAATAGACATGGCATGTATAGTCTATATATAGATAGATAGGCAGCTCCAAGTTCCAACCTCTGGTTCTGAGAGACTGAGACTGATCTGAGACTGCGTTTTTAGCCCCACTTGAGTACACAGACGTGGACATGAGGCCAAAACGCACGGGCTACTTAATTATCAATGCATGCCACAAAATCTGCTTCTAATTATATCCACTTCCCAACATGGCCAAACCAATAAAGACAACCAACCACAGCCTCCATATTTCTCACTCAATTTTCCCTAACCATAAACATAAAAGCACTTTTACTTTATTGTTTTTCCAGTGTGACCTCACTCACCGGCTTTGTACGTTCTCTTTTGATTCTCTAGTTTTTACTAAAATTAACCATCTCCCAAAAAAAACACCAGAAAACTTCTATGAAACGGGTATAGCACTATTTTGCTATTCTCGACCAATCGCAATCTGCTATGTGAAAAAATTATCACGCGTGGTATATCATGATTGGCCGGCAATAGCAATTTTCATGTAAGTGTTTCTACCCCTCCTAAAACACAGATCACAATCATTTTGCACAGTGAGGGAAATAATTGTTCCCAGCTAATTTCATGACCTCATCATCCTCTTTTCCTTTCCCCTTTATTTCCTGGTACCGGCCAAAATAGATATATATACACAATAAAAATTGTACACTTTGTTGCCAAACTTCAACTAAAATCCAGTATGGTGCCCTGCAAAGAAATTAATATATAAAAAAGCAGCCCAAATAGATGTTTTAAGGTAGATTCAAAACAACAGAAGGTTCAACTTCGACCCTTCGGTCAGCAACAAAAGGAAAGGCAGCATAATCTACTTCACTCAGGAATGTATAAGAAACAAAAGATTACTTCGGGAAATTATATATTACTCACGAAAACATAATTAATAGAAATGGCAAGGTATTTAAAGGCAAATATAACAAAGAAGACAATAAAAGGGAGCTCCCTTCAGTCCAAGCACAGAGAAGAAAAGGATGAAATTTATCTCCCGCATCATTCACACATTCGCAGTAGAAACATCAACCCCCTTTTCTACCGTGTTTGAATGAATGAGTCGGCAGCTAATCCAAACCCTTTGCCCTTCCATGAGTGGACTGAAGAAAGCTCACTTAAATCATCTCTAAGAATACATAATAAACGTTATTCTAACGATATCGATGCCCCATCGGCATCAAACCATAATTCAATGAAAAATTGGAACTAAACATCGCATATGCTAATTCAGAAGGGGGAAACAACGAAGACCAAAATATTATTAAGGTTTCCTATATTCAATTTGATGTCTAAATAAAATAATAAAAAAACAAAGGACAAATAAAATACTGTGATCATATGGTATTGATTAGTGCTTGCTTGGTTTGAATTTATGCATGTAGATGAATAGCATTCAAATTTCATGTTCAAACATATTACATTGAAAGTTATTACTGAAATTTTATAGCATTATTCTTGAAAGCAGAAATACTCAAATCAATCTAAAATTCTAAATAGATTATAGCATATTCAAAGGAAATTCTGAAAATGGATGCCAACAGAAAATGTAGCCTATATATTATTGACATAATCATGAATTAATAACTTTACTCTATAGAGTCCTGATATGTATTCTGATATATAGCTCCCTTAACCCATCTGATCTTGCCACCGGTAATAACATATGTACTAATGGGGATATTCTGATATGCACTCTCATAAAGGTGTAGAAATTTTACAAATTACCAGAAATTTGCATCAATTCCGATTGTCCATGACTTTGTAAGTCCAAGACTCCCAAGACTGGAATTCTCTCCTCTTTTGTTTCCACTTACACATAAGAACCAAACCACAGATAATTTATAAAAGTGAGAAACTCCTTTCCTTTCTATTCATTTCTCCATCGGTAATTAAAGTAACACTAGTTATTTTTCTTTTATGGCCAAAGGAACATAAATTATATAGCGTTAGAAAACTATGATCTCAAAGTAAATTATAATTTCTTGCATGAACCCTAACCCTAAGTAAAAGAAAACCCATTACAAACCAGAGACTCAGAACCACCTAAGAACATCACATCATCATACATTCATCCCCTATGAATTACTCTTCCTGGCCCCAAAAAAAAACCTATAAATAAAGATGGTCTAATAGCTTGCATAAAAATGTCGAAGCTGCTTCTATCACAATTCAAAATTAGTAAAAGATGGTAGGTTTTAAGCAGCCATCATCAAGTGTTTGGCTGTCAAAGCCTCAAATTAGGGACCTTTTTTAGAGATTGCAGAGGGAATAAGGAGATAATGGTACATGTGACAAAGGACCAACTTGTGAAAAAACGAAGCAAATTAACACATAATTATGTGGGCATGGAATGAGAGACGGTCTAAAAGACTTTGAGACTTACTAAGAATAGAACCTCCATCGAAACGTCCTTACAACTTCAGGGAAAAGTAAATCCGTGCTTCAACCACGATCAGCAGCCGCACTGTGAAGTCTGTGATTATGTTTAGGAAAGAAACCAAAAATATAGACAAAACCCAGAAAGAATTAAATAAGATTTATAAAAATAATGAAATAAAAATTAAGAGAAATGAAAGAGTGATGCAAAAATCAAGAAGGGTTTGTGTTAAAGGAGTAGGAGAGAAAAAATGGGGGGAGAAGGGAGAGGAAGTGTCGCTGTCTTTCGTGAGAATCAGAGAAGGGAAAGCGATATATTGAAGGATCTCTCTTTCTCTGATCTCTCTACACAAATCTGGCAAAGCACTGGTGTTTGTTGTCACTATATACCAAAAGAAAGCAATAAAGTTTCAAAAATAAAAAAGAAATGGGCTTTTTTTTTCTTTTTCAGGATAGCTTTTGATATTTGTGACCATAATGAATGTGTATTTACTATTTAGTATTTACTCATTCAACATGGACAAACTACAATACAAGGCTAAGGCTCTCTCTCTCTCTCTCTCTCTCTCTCCATCTCCAGCTATATTATCAGAGACAGAGAGACTCAGAGAGAGATGCTTATGCCACTGATATGTACAGCTCACCGTCTCCACTACTGTTTAGAGAAGAAATAGGTGGTGGGGTTTCTCTGACCATAGTTTTGCTTCTCTCACTCACTCTCTCTCTCTCTCTCTCTCTCTCTACTGTGCTGCACTAGCATCTAGGTCTATATCTTCTGAGTATTTGTAGGGAGATGTACGCTATATATAGGGTTTGAGGTCACAGATGAGTCTGGCGGAGAAAGTCAGGGTCTCATACTCATTGAGTCGTTCCGAATATTGAATGACATAACTACCCCTAAGCCTTTACACTTTGCATACGATGTAGGCCCAAGAAGCAGAAATTGAACAATTCAATATTTGCTTTTATGCAACAATAGACTGTATGTTAATGTTTACACCAATGGCATAAATATTTAGCTTCTGATCTTGTCATCTGTGGGATCATGGTTTGTTTTTCTTTCAATAAATTATTGGTGGTTGATATGTTCTTTTTCAAGGTTACTGTTTGTACATCATACAATTA
The DNA here is from genome assembly GCA_020226455.1 of Prunus salicina. Lineage (NCBI taxonomy): Eukaryota > Viridiplantae > Streptophyta > Magnoliopsida > Rosales > Rosaceae > Prunus > Prunus salicina. The sequence continues at coordinate 35,723,289 of CM035342.1, forward strand.
ATAATTATATTTTGTGTACAAAGAATGAGACATATTACTGTTGTAATGAATCAAATTCATTCGGCTCTATTTTTTAGTTAACTTGATCTATAACAAGACTCAAATTTGTTTAAATTGGATCAATGGAGCTCAAGCAACCATAAGCTACCTAAACAAATGCTTTGCTATGTATTGGTTCTTTCAAGCTTTATCTATTTTTTATTGTTATGAGTTTGCATTCTTAAATGGGATGCCTATGTTATAAAGTTTCTTTGGTCTCATGTGATCGTTAGTGGAGGCGTACAAGATTGTCTTAATGTTGATGTTAGATTTCTTCGTAACTGTAATGGCCATTTATAGCTAGTTTACATTGATCATTTGTGACTAGTTGTTTTTTTGGGCTGAATTATGAATTCAATCCCAGAATTTCTCAATAAAAGAAAACACAAATGCTTGGCCAACTTGGTTGGTTTATATACCATCAATTTCGCCAAGAAAATATAGTGACTAAATTATAAATACAAATTTCACTTGATAAAAAAAAAACCTTAAAAACTTAACAAACATAAATTTGACGATTAACTTAATAAACTTAATAAGCTTGATATAATAATATGATGTATAGTCTATCTAGAAATGTGGATAACAATAAGAACTTGTTACTCAAACTCATGAAGGGTAGGGAGCTCTTACCTTTGTCATAACTCTTAATGTGTGATATTTTATTAAAGTGTTTGTTATAAGCTAAGAGCAACTCTAAGAGCCTTTTCAACAATTTTGAAATGCTAAAATAAGTGAGCCACATCATCAAAACCATCTCCAACAGCCATATTAAACTCAATCATCAAAGCTACAATATCTTTCTCTCTTTTCAGAACTCGAAAGTTGACCTTGGCTCATCTTTTCTTTTTTTTCTTTTTTTTGGATAAATTCTAGGATTGCATTCATAATTCAGCCAAAAAAGCTACTAGACACAAAAAGCTAATACAAACTAGCCACAAAAGGCCATTACAATAACGGAGCGATCTAACATCAAAATTATGACAATTTGAGGCTTCTCCACTAACGATCACATAGGATCGAAGAAACTCTTACATAAGCATCCCAACTAAGAGTGCAAACTTAGAACAACCAAAAAGAGATAAAGCTTGAAAAAACCAAGCCATAACAATACAAATAAAACTCTTATAAAGGAGAGGTATAAAGCTCTCACGAAGAAGAGGTGAAAAACTCTCACAAAATGAGAAGTGAAAACTACACAGAAAACCCAAAAAGTCTCTGCGACTTATTCCAAACATGAAGAAACCTGAAGAAGAAAAAAATGGTTGTAGAGATCCGACACCGAAACGTATGTGGAGATCCGACGTCAAGATGCATCTACCTATGATGAGTGGAGAAAAATCATTACAAAACAAAGACAAATAGGGAAAACCTTATGTCTCTGAAAATGGAGGGAAAAGAGAAGAAAAAAGGAGGAAGGAAGAAGGGGAGAAGGGAGGAAGAACAATGGCTTCCTCCCCCCTTAAAGTGAAAACAGTTGTAGAGGTTTTTTTGGGAGAGAAAAGGCTAGGGTTTGTGATGGTGTCTCGGGTCTTTGACCTTTACTCTTCAAAACATTTAATTTTACTTTGAAAAAAAAAACATATCTTGAAAATGTTAAAAACATGCATTGTTATTTTCGGATAATAAATACATAGACATTTTTCGTATTTTTCCATAATATTTCATTAATTGAATTGAAGAGTTTGTTGGGGCATAAATTACTAAAGTAGTAAATAAACCTTTTCAAATTGTCACATAGGTCAACAAACTTTAATTTGAAGAGTTTAGTTTGCTACTACTATTGGAGACTCATGAGCAACATTGCTAAGATATGATATTTCACTAAGAAAGTGTTGCTCATAATTATTATAACGCAATATCATACTAATTTTGTGCAAAAAATCAATAACTAATGTAATGTTAAAAGTTGGAAAATGTCCTAAGTTCGAATCTCTAAAGAATATTACACCGAATTAAATTTTTACTTTAAGGTGAGTCAAGATCTCAATTATATTAAATTTCATTAAGAGCACTTATCAACATTTCTTTGATACTTCATAATAATATATTTCAGATTCAAAAGCATGCAATTAGAATAGTGAAATGTTGCTATATTCGCTGAGAGAATAATTTCCAAGGCAAACAAGTAAGCATAATCATGTGTGGTTATTATGTCTTGATGTGCTGAGTATACCAACACAATGTTTCAAAGTTTGAACAACCATTGATTCCCAATTGTTTTCTTGTAGTTTACACCAAAATAATGGAGCTTGCCACCGCCGTCAGAGCCACCCCATGTTTGTTTGTCTAGCAAAAGGGTGGCCAACTCAGCCTCTCTCTACCTACCATTTTCAAATTTCATTCACACCCTTCCAACACAAAGCCGTGCATATTCAAAGTACTCATAGTTATTATTGCAATATTCCCTTTATTTCAATTTTCAAAGCTTATATTATTATGTACAATGACCATTATATAACGCACATGCAACATTTTACATATTTGAAAATTGAACCTTTTTATTGTACATGTAACATATTCCTCGACAATAATATTGATTGGCCTGATTTTGCTTTTAAATGTTCCCTTCCCTCAGTTCTCAGCTGAAGAAACGTGTGTATCCTTTCTCTTAAACTTCAATTAGTCACTAAATTTATTTAAAGGATATTACTTGTCTTTTTATCAATAAGGAGATACTCCTCTTTTCTGCAAATTACAGATTGACATATATGCAAAAATAATTCATTACAAACACAAAAAGAAAAAATTATGCACACATGTTACACTGTTATTGGTAGAAATGTAAGAGCTACTACTTACCTGATAAGGAGGGAAATATTTTCCTTATTTAAATACCAAAGCAAAAGGAAAAGGAAAAAATAAATAAAGTGGATTTCAAAATCATGAATAGGACCGTTTGCCAAGTCTAATGTTAGCATTGATTCATAGAAAATGAAAGGAAAAAAGCTATTTTCTTGGGTATATTTATGTGCTAAGTGCATAGGTAGTATTCATCGTTGGATGGGCTTTAAGAGCATTGAGTGATTGGAGTATCCACCAATCCAACAATGAATACTGCCTATATACTTAGTACAGCAGTGTACCCAAGAAAATAGGAAAATAGGGTTATATTTGGCAAATTCCTTATTTTACATGGAGCCCAACTCCATTTTAATTGGATCAAGAATACTATAGTGAGGGCCTTATATATAACCGTTAGGTGAGGCTCTATCTCTTAGCCGTTAGATTAAATTGGTTAGCCATTGGATCAAATTGGTTAGCCTAAATCAACGGTTGAGAGATAAGACCTCACCTAAGAGTAGGGATGACAATTTTCCCATGGATAAGAGTCTTCGTGGAGATTCGACCCTAATGGGTCGGGTATGAAGGATAAAAAATGGGTATGGGAACGGGTTAGGGGAATTTTTCGGGTATTGTATTCGGGGATGGGCGGGGATGATTTTCTAATCCTCGACCCGAACCCTCCCCGTTTAGAATATATACATATACATAATTTATTTTATCATATAATTATATTATTAAGATGTATGATGGTGGTGCTACTTCTATAATGATGATCATGTCTTGAACATGTAGTTATGACACGTATTTTTTTTTTTTTAACTAGTCTAAATTTTTAGTTAATAAAAATGAAATTGATTCATATCTTGTGCTAATAATGTTTTTTTTTTTCTCGTTTTAACAAAGTAGCTTTTTATTTTTACTTTTTCATAATGGGGCGAGTCGGGGAACCTATTCCCCAACGAATGAGGAGATGGGGAATCCTCGATTTGAAGATTGCAGATATGAAGGCAAGGATGGGGAAAAAATACGTAATGAGGATGAGGATGACGTACCCACCCTCGATTTGACCCATTGTCATCCCTACATAAGGGTCATATATAAGACCCTCACTATAAAATGACTCTTAAGTGGATGGAAGAGATTAATTTATTGGGCGTGTTGGGCTTATCTACTCTTGCTTTAGAGCAAGTCCACGCCAAAAGGCAAAGGCAAGGCAAGGGCTGCCACTATTCACATGAATAGTGGCAGCCTTGCCTTTTTTGGTTCCACCCCAGATGGCAAGGGCAAGGGCAATTACTATTTATTTTAATTTATTTTATATTTTTTTTATACTTAAACCATTAATTTTGGCATGAGAAGTGAAAAATAGGACTATGTATTTATATATATATAAATTCTCTAAATTTTGGTACTTTTTTCTTTTTTTTTTTTAAATTTAGTGACGTCAGCAACCCCAGGCAAGATTTGCCTCTGGGCCTGCCTAGGCTTGTGGCCCCCATCAATTTCTTGGTCTTGCCTTTGTGCGCTGGAGCCAAAAGATGGGCCTAGGCCCCCTGCTGCCCGGGCAAACCATCAGCGCTAGACTTGCTCTTATGGGGTTGATGTCTAAAACTGTTCTCTAATAATGATGATAATCAACATGGACATGGACATATGGTCCCCCTAACCACTCTCAAAACATCATTGGATACAAATGAGTGTATAAAGTAAAATATAAGGTTGATGGCTCTCTCGATCGTTTCAAGTCACGCCTTATGTTAAGGGGTGTTCCATCAACAATCCGGAATCGATTACTCTCAAACATTTAGCCCCATTGTAAAATCCATCACCATTAGAATCATCTTATCACTTGTCTAATATGATTGGTCCATCACTCAATTAGATGTCTCCAATATCTTCTTCCATGGCACCATCCGCGAAGAAGTCTACATGCCCCAACCTCCCGATTTCATTGATTCCTCAAAACTTCTCCTTGGAATGGGTTTTACACCATCTTTTCATTAGGTCTAATTAGTCTCTCACCTTCATTAGTCGAACATATTGTCAAACTTTAATCCAACAACCGGAGGCAAAATTTTCCATAAAAAACCTTGACAACGGGATAAAATTTTGGTGTCGAGTCTGAGAAAAGGATTGTTGGATTTCAATAAAAATGTTCATTTGGAAAGGAAAAGGAAATGTGGTTTTTGTCAATTCTACTACAAAGCAAGCCCAAACCCAAAAAGCTGGGCAGAAGAACCTCCAGGCCCAAATCAAAAGAGCAATCTTATTTTTAGTAAGAAAAACAGCAACTCTGTATCAAAGGAAAGTGGGCGTTGACGACGCGGAGACACAACGCAAGAACACAAGCCAAGCAAAGCCAGAAGGCGAATTCAGAAGAAGGGCTGATTCGGCTGAAGGTGTGAGGATCTTCTTCTCTGTGACTGCACCAGGGTTTTCCAATTTAGGGCTTTCCTCGTCGGGGCTATTCAATTTTTCATCTGTGCAGTCGCAGAGACTCTGTTTGTGAAAACAAAAAACAAAAAAGAGGGCAAAAAGATCGAATTTTGAATGAGAGCGAGTGCCATAAATTCTCGTGGGTATTAGGGTTTTGCAATTCAATTTAGCAGAGAAAAGAGGAGATTGTTGGAAATGGCTTACAGGAGGAGGCAGCAGGTGCCATCATCTTCGTCATCAACATCAAGCCCAAGCTTTCGATTTGAAGAAGAAGAAGACGAAAAATCTCGGTACCCACTGCCTCCGCCGCAGTCCGATGATTCGCTTGCGGCCAAAGCTATTCGAGCCTCTTCGGCACACCGCGACTCTTCTCTCTCCTCTGCTTATGCCGCTCGCGGTACTCAGCCTGCTGTCAACTCCTCGTCACCTTCCCGATTTTCCAACCCCCCCACCACCACAACCCCTGCGTCGTCTTCTCCCTCACAGGTCTGGGAATTCACATGCTTTATGCTGTTTTCATTCGCGAATTGGCTTCTGTGTTGCATCTGATGTGGTTTGATTCTACCCATTTCTTGCTTTCGCTGCTACTTGCAAGTTCCAATGCCTTTTTATCTCTTGTGTTTTGTAGCCACATGAGTATACATCAATAAAAAACTTGAATGAATCCAAACATGGGTTTTGGGGTGTACTTGCTAGAAAAGCCAAAGCCATTCTCGACGACGACGATGATAATGCAGCTGAAAATTATGATTCTCCTGGAAGAACAAGGGTTGACATGCCTTCTACACCAACAAGGGGTAAGGTGAGATAATCTTCTTCATCATGTCTCATGGTAGCTTTGCATTTTCCAAAGACGTGCAGTTGCTGCTTCATTGTTAATTCATCATTTAGTTGTGTATCTGCGGACTTTTAGTATCTAATGACTAAGTTGTATATCTACTAACTATTTGCAGCAGTATCGTGATCCAAACCAACATGTTGAGAGCCATGGAAGGACCGACAATCCGACGTTACAGAAGGGGTTGGGTGCATTCACATCATCCCTTAGTTATATTAGTGGAACCATTGGGACTGCCTTGGAGGTAGGCATTGCAAAAGCCATATTAAAGTGAATTTTGAGCTTTAAATGGTTTTCTCAGGCTGTCAAAAGTAATCCCACTATTTTGCCTACTGTTTCATTCTATTTTCTGAAACATAGTAAGTTGTCCGTGTGTGTTTATACATAAGGCTAATATGAATGGAAACAATTACTCTGTGTGTGTGTGTGTTTGTATCTGCACAAATTCATTGACTTTATGTTTAGCTGTATCCTTACTATGGAATCAATTCAATAAATTGGTACTTACTATTCGATCATGTATGCACTGTTTGTGTTTCACTTTGACAGGAAGGTCGTACGATTGTTGAGAACCGGACTGCAGACATCATTCAAGAAACTCGTAAGCATATCAAGAAAAAGGCCAGTGGTTCTGCACAGAATCAGGCGCAAAAACCTCAGACGCAAGCTGACCTCGAACTTCAATTGAAGGCATCTCGCGACGTAAGGTGGCAACTTTTGTGTCACTGGTTGATATAATAGAAGTTATATGCTTGCAGCCGGAATATGAATAATGTTGGGATGTTGGAATATTTTAATTAATTTCCTCCTTATCATGCATGAAATATGTTGAGTCTGGTATAACCCTCTTTGTACAAATAATTAACAGTTAATAGAATGAAAATTTTTGGATGACTTTGATGCTCCATAATCCATAACCTTGCTATTTGGGTTCACGTGTAGCACAATTGTTTGATGCTTACAGCTCACTTGTATAATAAGATGCATGATTTGCCTTTTGTTTGCACTACAGGTTGCAATGGCAATGGCTGCCAAAGCAAAACTTCTTCTTCGGGAGTTAAAGACTATCAAAGCAGATTTTGCTTTTGCAAAGGAGCGATGTGCTCAGCTGGAGGAAGAAAACAAAATCCTTCGAGAGAATCGTGAAAGGGGAGACAGCCCTGAAGATGATGATTTGGTATCAATTTTTTTCTTTCTTCATTAGTAGTGTTTTTTGGTTTATTATCTTTTACATTGGCTTCTTCTTTTGTTAATTTATCTTTCTTTTGAGACTTGAAATTATGTTTGGTTTACAGTTTACAATCTTCATTTCCGATGTTATATATTTAAAGACCTTATAAATAGTTTGAGCAGGACAAGAACCTCCTTGATACATTTTAATGCTTATGTTCTATATGCATAATGACATCAGGTGCAATGTCTCTGATGCGAATATTTCCCTTTCAGATACGGCTGCAATTGGAAACACTTTTGGCAGAGAAAGCAAGATTGGCACATGAAAATTCAGTTTACGCACGTGAAAATCGCTTCCTAAGGGAGGTTGTTGAATATCACCAGCTTACCATGCAGGATGTTGTTTACTTGGATGAGGGAACTGAAGAAGTCACTGAAGTTTATCCCATTAAGGTACCTTCTAGTTTCTAGTTGAACTCCTGTCTCCATTGCACTACCTGTATCCCTATCCGCTGTCATCTGCACTGCTTTTTAGGCCGACTTTGACATAACTGTTCATTGACCCAGGTCATCCCTTCTTATTCTTCACCAGCATCAGAAGTCCGGGGAGTTTCCCAAAATTCTTCCCAATGAAGCTCTTCTATCCCCCTTTTGATGGCAACTGGAGATGTTTCTCTTTGATTGGCAGGGGATATAATCTATACTTTCAACAAAGGCTTGAAGTTGTAGCAATATTATTTGTTGTTTGTAATATACTTTTTGCCATTTATTATCAGTCCTTCCAATTTGCTTGGCTGATATGTGTAGTTCATGTCCCATGAGATTTAAAAAGCTTGTTAACATACAATGATAATTTATTTAGTGCTTGGGATTCAAAAAAAAAAAAAAAAACCTGCATTTTGATATATTGGCTTGTGGGTTCACACATAACACCTGAAACATGGATGTTGGTAGCTTTTGAGCATTTGTAGACAAGAGCCTATTGAGAAGGGCAACTTATTCCAACAGGCTTGAATTCGAACGGAATTGAACAAAGCCTCATCCCCTTCAAGTTTTACACATGAAATGTAAGGCTTTGGACCAACAAACCAAATGCTATCTATGATGTATTAAACACTACTACCTGCTCTTGTGACATTTTACCGAAGCATTAATATCCACCAGAATCTGAAGCATGGCAGCCATATATGTCATTTTCAAGTTTTACTCATAACCTTGGCTATTGGTTATTACCCTGATTACGCCTTCAAACCACCTGTCCATAATCATCCAATGGATATGCTAAGCTAATGTCACATGTGCAGGTACGACTAACGTTAGCATAATTCTTTCGCTTTTAACATGCACAATCCAAATTTTCCTTTTTCTCGCATGATATTTTTGTACATTTTGTTGTTAAGCTGTCAATTTAAACACACTCAAATATGACAGTTCATAATTTTAGTAGTTAAGACAGAGGCTTGAATCTACCACTTTTTTTATAAAAAAAAAAATTAATTTAAATCATAATCTAATATCACTTTTGTTTAAACTCATGGCCATTCCCACCATCAATGATTCAGAATGAGATTGATAGTTAGGAAGGAAGCATAGCAACCTTGTTTAAAAATAGAATATTTCCATATATAGTTAATACTTTCCTACTGCCAATTAAGCAACAACTTAAAGACAGATGTAATGTCCAAAGCTTGTGGACAGCTCCTAGCTAGCCATAGATAGAAAATTTCATTCGGCGGCCTACTTATGCATCAAATAATTAATATATTAATTAACATAACCACAATTTTTTATTTTCCAAAAACACATTGATTATTTATTTAAAATTTTCTTCTTAAAAATACATGGTTGAAAATGAAGCATAGGATTCCTCTAAGGTCTAAGGTGTGTGCTAGAAAAAGTACATGGCACAGCACGTTTAGCCGGAGACAACAATGTGGGGATCAAAACAGACCATGTCACCCTTTGGGAGTCTCCATAAATTATTAAAATCATGTCCATCTTGCAATGCAAAACCCCTTGCTCCATTTCTAATATTTTTTATATATTAATTATTATGTAACTTCACAAAGTTTATTTGTCTTTGCGTATTAGTTAGTTATACCGAACACAGCTCATTATACCATTCACAATCATTATACGAATTAGAAGGTTATTTTTGACCGTTGATGTATGAGAAATGTATAATAAAAATTATATATTAAAGTCGCGTTGCGTGTACGATTGTATTTAACATTTATTAATATTAATATTTGTATTACATGAATGAGAAAAAGAATTTGGCCACTGTGTAGAGCATTGGTCAAACTAGTTGCCATCAAAATCACATAGTATGACCTCAAGTTTCTAAATACCAAGTTGTGGTTCAAAGAGCAACCGACCTTATATTCCGAGAAGAAGAAGACAACTTAACACTCCCATCCTCAGATTAAGACCATTATTGGAATGTCATTATAACTCATAAGGGACCTAATTCAAAAAAATGAAACCAAATTGTTTTTCGTAATCGTTACTTATATGTAGTCTATTCTTAATAAAAATAAATGCTCTTAATCACTTGAGCTACTAGTCATTTCAACAATTAATAGATAATCACTGGTTATTAAAAATTAAATTTCAACTCTTAATTTTGAAAGAAATAGTAATTTTAAAATTAAAACATTGAAAGTAAAATTAGATGTAGGGGTGTTTAGACTAAATGATGCGAATATTCAAAGAGTGAAGAGGAGAGAGAGCCCCACACCCTGAAAGAGCGTGGTTTCATTTCACAACTCACATGCTGGATCCGGGCCTACCCTGCGGCCACTGGGTCCCATATCCGATGACATCTACACAGCATCTGATTGGAGCACCACTCCACGCGCTCACTCAGCGTGTGTCGACATATGCTGTGCTCCTCCTGTCAGTCTCGGTGTGAGGTGTCAATCTTAAAATCTTACAGCAACGACAGAGAAGGAAAGAGCGAGAGAGAGGAGAGAGAGAGGGTCTCAAAATCTGAATGAAATGGCGTCCGCATCGTCTCTCTCTCTAGCTACGGCAGCAAGCAAAGGCAAAGCAAGACGCCATTAAAACCCTCTCAATTCTAAACCCCACCACCTCTGCCCACCATTACTTTTGCTCCTACCCAGCACAGTTCAAGCCTCACCACATCCCATTTACTAGTTTCTTTACCCTTTTGAGCTCTTTCCTCAGAGACGTCCATTGGAATTCAATGTCAGGTTCTTATGCTCAGAATTTCTCACCGGCAAGAGCGCTCTCTCCGCACCTAAGAACCCCGCCCGATGTGGATAGCCAGTACTTGACTGAGCTGTTGGCCGAGCACCAAAAGCTTGGACCTTTCGCGCAGGTCGTCCCCATATGTGGCCGACTCTTGAATCAAGGTTTCTCTTTTGCCCATGTTTGTTTTTGGACCAAGTCCTTTCTCTGTGTTATGATTGTGATTTGGATTTGCTTTTGGGTGTTTTTACGGCCCAAAATTAAAATCTTTCTGCTTTTTTCTATGAACCCAATTGAGAATTCTGCATCTTAATAGCTGTCTGCTGTTCATTTCTGTATATGGGTGTTGGGTAATTGATGAATTATGAAAGCCATGGAAAGAAAGATCAGAACTTGTTGATACAGGAGAAAAGAATGTAGATTTCTCTGCCTTGCGTAGCTAGGATGTTTATTTGGTCCTTCAATTACTTATTATGAGTATGCTCTGCCCACCTTTGGTGGTTCAAAGTAGTCTTTCACACAACCTCCTCATCAAGGAGTGGGATGGAGATTAATGCTTTTGGATAAAATGGAACTTCTTTTTCCTCACAATATTGGAGTTGACTTGCATGTTCAATGTGTTATGTTCTTTTTCATTTGCTTTCATTACTAATCTCTCCATTTCATCTGTGTTCTACTTGTCATATTGATTTCTTAAACTTTGCCAAGAAACTGATTCAATGCTCTATATTCTTGTTTCATTATATTATATATTGAGGAAGGGAAATGCTAAAGTTTGGTACTCTTCTATTTGTTGATAGAGATAATACGGGTTTCTGGAATGATGCCCAACCAAGGGTTTAGTGACTTTGACAGAATGCAACGTGGAAGCCCTAGCCCCATTGGTTCAGACATAATGCCAAACTATAGAGGGTCAGGCCTGGGTGGCTGGAACGGCCGACCTCATGATGTAAGTACTTGAAATCATGTTCTCTTTTATGTAACACCCATAGTTTGCATCTCCGGTCTTCCATTTTTCTTTATCTATAGCACAGTAGTGTATTGATTATTTTTCTTGCTGCCCCTTTTCTGATTTATTTAAACTGTGTATGCCTAAATGAATTTCCTGCTAGATTTTTTGTATCTTGTATGTATGTCTATGCCTACCTGCTTAATTGGTATGCAAAGCATGAACGTCTGAAAAACTAGTTTAAATAATCGTTCATGGCAATGTGGAACTGAACAAGAGGAAAGCATAATCAGGTCCTGAGAGATACTGAGTAGTATTCTACTGACGTGGAAGACTTGGATCTTGCCTGAAGTGGGGTCAGAATGTGTAATGCAGTGTTGGGAGTTTGGAAGTTGATTATGGTGGTCTTCTATCCACAGGTTGAGAGACAGTATTGCTTACTTTTTGTGGACTTGAAGACTGCCAAAACACTCTTATGTATCAGCCTACGACATGGTTTCCTTCTGGGTCAGTTATCCACTGACTTTTTCCAAATTCATCTATTTCCATTAGGTGGCTTTCTCAACTGTGAATTCATTTTGATCCAGGACATAGTCAAAGTGTGATTAAGGCAGGGGTGTCCGTAAATCCACTGGCTTCATATACCATTAAATCCATTATTATATGGTAAATAATGGAAGTTTCAGCTTTATAATATGGTTGAAGTTTATTAATTGATTTTATATACTTCGAAGCTATTTTATGTCAGTTGACTAGCTTGGATATCCCACTACGTTGAATGTTGTGTATTTTGAGCTTTTTCTACATTTATTTTATGTGGAATAGGCTACAGTTCCCCTATCTCTTTCTCAGTTTATTGTTTTATCATTTTGTTCATGCTCCATTAATTCTTCTTTTTTCCTCTTAGTATAGTTTCAATAGTTTGCCTTTGGTTGCATAATTGTAACAGAGATTAGGTGGTCCACAAGGGATGAATATGGAGTGGCAAGTCGCACCATCAAGCCCAAGTTCCTACATTGTGAAGAGGATATTGCGCTTGGATATTCCAGTAGATAGCTTTCCAAATGTAAGCCATGCATATCACTTGAGAGTGCGTTATGTGAGATTGCTATCTTAAATTCTAACCTTTTGATTTAATGATTAAAAAGAACCAAGTGTTAGTGTGCAGAGGCACACACACAGTTATTCTTTAATAAGGTTCTTGAAATAAGTACATGTGCCTCAATGCATCTTGATTTCAGCCTTCACATATGATCTAACGAACAACTGAGAAATAAGTCCTTATTAAAGGATCTCTCTCTCTCTCTCTCCCCGCACTTTTTGTGATGCTAAAGCTTCTATTTTTGTAGTTCAATTTTGTGGGCCGGCTTCTGGGTCCTAGAGGCAATTCACTAAAGAGGGTGGAAGCTTCTACAGGTTGTCGTGTATACATAAGAGGAAAATGTTCAATAAGAGATATTGACAAGGTAGAATTATTCTCAGTGTGTTGTGTGCATTAAATAAGAAGTTTTCATGATTTTAAATCAAGTTCTTTTTTCTTGTTCTGTTTTCATTTCTACTATATGTTTTACGTTTCTTGACATATATTTCTTGCTTTCCCGCTCTCAAGGAGGAATCTTTGAGAGGAAGACCAGGTTATGAACATCTGAATGATCCGCTGCACATTATAATTGAGGCTGAATTACCTGCTAATATTGTTGATATGCGGTTGAGACAGGCAAAACAAATCATAGAAGAACTTCTCAAACCCATGGTATTTTTTCTGATTCATCCCTTTGGCTTTTCAATACAAATATTGTTGCCTTTCCACTATGATGTATCGTTATTCTCAAGTACGTATCACATGAATAATGAAACTGATTTTACCTTCCCTCAACGTACAATATTTACTGGTTCAAAATAAATAGATTGTATGAGGTTGCCTTTGATTCGCATAAATAATGAATCTTGATTTTCATTTCAGGACGAGTCACAAGACCACTACAAGAGGGAACAGTTGAGAGAACTAGCTATGCTAAAATCCAATCTAAGAGAAGAGAGTCCTCAACCATATGGTAGTGTATCTCCTTTCACTTCAAGTGGGATGAAGCGTGCCAAAACTGGTCTGTAACGTTTCATTTGACTCATCTTCTCATTGGTTCTTCCTCCCGTACAACTCTTGAACTTTTTTGCCATCGAATGCTTCTCGGTGTATTTCAATCCTGTCTGCAAAGGAGGACAAGTTATGGACCTGTTTGGTGAGATCAATGCAGGGTTTTCTTCCATGACATTAAGATATACGGATGAACGGAGATATTCTTTTGTTATAGTTTTTTGTGGTTGTAGTTGATTGTGATTGTAGAAGTAGAAAAATTATGGCATATAAGTTATTCTTTATTTTGCTGAACAAGTATCTTGTTATTAACTTGACATTGTCTAAAACTCTGAAGTGGGAATATGCATCGATTGTTTAATATGTTTTACATTTGTGGATGAATTCAGTTCCTTGAATGAGCTGTTTTTCATGCTCCTTGGTAAACATTATCCCGTCTTGCAATAGACACTGTTTCTATGCCCTTATAGGTGAATGAAATTTGACTTCGAAGTTGGGGATGGTAGAGAGAGAACCAATCAGTTGGAAATGTGATAAAAACGTTGCAAACATTTTTCTTTGATAAGTAAACCAACACGGTGAATATTCACATGAGAAAAACCAACCTAGAGTTGTAGCTAAGGTAAACCAACACTTTTCTCTTATGACAAGTAAACCAACATTTTTCTTTGAGTAATGCTACATATTCTTTTTCTTTTATGACAATCAAAAAATTCTTCTAAAAGAGTTTGGCGCAAAAATAAAAATAAAAAAACTTAGAAGTGCTTTTGCCTTTAGGACATAAAAACTTTTTCTGAAGAAGCACATGTCGAGTGTTTTTAGAAATAAGCGTTGTCGAAAGGAGTAAGAATTAAATGCCCAAGTCAACTGCTTGCTCGACACGTTTTTCTGTACATCTTTTAACAAGCATTTTCGAGGACTAGCCCACTTCCATAGGAGAATTCCTCGCACACTTTCAATATACTTATAATAAAGTGCTTATGAGCAAAAGTGTTTCATATAAAGTGCTTATTGGATTAGAGTAGTTTAAAATATCGTTTTGTAAAACAAAAACAAAAGAAGGGTTCAAAACTATTTGTCTCTGCACCCGGAGTTCTTTGTTTATTTTCCTCTCCCCCTAATATCACCTATATAAAAAGGCATGGAGCTTTGAGAGATGTGTGTATGGCTGGGTTTGGAGAGCGAGCCCCAACCATGGGTTTAACTAAATGAATGGGCTTCAAAATGGTTTAGGCCCAGATTTGGACATATTGGATGCATGGACAGAAAATAGAGTTATTTGGGTGTGGACCAGTGGGCTTTGATATATAAGAATTAGATTGCGTAAGCTAAGTATTTCATTTGCTCATATCAACTGATAAGCTGAGACCAAAAACCGAAGGGAGGTTGAGAAGTTTCTGGAGAAGGGAAAAATGGGGAAGCAGCCGGTGAGGATGAAGGCAGTGGTGTACGCGCTGTCACCGTTTCAGCAGAAGGTGATGCCTGGTCTCTGGAAAGATCTGCCGACGAAGATCCACCACAAGATCTCCGAGAACTGGATCAGTGCCACCCTCCTTCTCGGCCCACTCGTCGGCGTCTACTCGTAAGCTCTCCTTCTCCTTCTTCTTCTTCGAATCTTCCTTTTTTTCGTTGATTTTTATATTCATATGAGTTAATTGATCGAATTTGCTGGATTTATAGTAAAAACTAAATTTGAAAGCTTTTTCTTTTTGCCACAAAGAATTGTCAATCCCCATTTCACCAATCGCATTCTCTCTCTAAGTTTTCCCAAGATATGATATTAGGGTTCAAGGGCTTCACTTTCGCAGCCATACCGAAATAATTATTTGTTTAGATTGTAGCTGAGGAATTTGGACGAAAAACTGGGGAAAAAAAAGGTGGCAGCTTTAGATTTTTAATTAATATTTTTATTCACCGATGCATGCAGTCTGTATTTTTATTGGATTTTCTTACAAGTCGTCGAGTACATATTTTTTGTTCTTGGTTTTTCATAATCAGTTGATTGTTTAGAACCCGTGATATTTAGTTCATCTGCTTAAAGGAATATGTGTGTGTGTGTGTGTGTGTGTGTTCGGGGAAGTCAGACCAGCCAGAAGAACCCTTTGATATCTTGCTTGAGGAAGTCACTAGTTTTCAAAATGAGGGCTTGATAAAACAATGAACAAGATGATTAGAAAACTAAAAAGAATTGAGACACAGCCTAAAATCTTTTCACACTATTTCATCAAATTCTAGCAAACATTACCGTAGGACGTTCATAAATTAACTTAGCTAAGTTGTGTGTAAGGCTCAGATAAAAGGGATTCTTTGTTTTGAATAGGCTTTTTGTTCGTTAGTAATACATTTGTTTCAACATTGCAAAGTCAGACCGATCTGTAATCGCCCTCTTCTTTGTTTCTGTCATCGTCGAGTTTACTTATTATTTGCTGTCTAACTCCCCTTTCCTATTCTTCTTCCCTATGCCCACAAAAATGTTTTGATTAAATAGACCATATTTCTTTTGTTCTTGTGCTCAATTCTGAAATGTATGCAGGTATGTTCAGAGCTACCAGGAAAAGGAGAAGTTGGAGCACAGGTACTGAAGCTATGCATGCAGTCAATAGCTGTTGAAATTGCCAGAAGAACTGTAGTTTTTCTTGTTTCTCATGCAAATAAGTTTGAGTAGTTTTCTTGGTTATTGGTTAAACTTGTACTTCAATGTTGAGCTTGGGTACTGGGAATTCCAGTTCTCGTCTTGACTTGTACTTGTTAAATTGACAATTTTTTGGGGGTATTTCTAGATTGATGCATTGGTTTGGTGCCAAATTAGTAGAATAATGCTTATATGGCTTATGTGCCTACAACCCAATACATATCTAATGAGAATTGAGATGTTGACATCATTTTCTTTGTTACACTCTCGATTGTGAATTCGCTTTTCATTCTTCCTTTGGTTGGTTATTGCTCTTGCTTTTCCATTCCTTTTAGGCCTTCTTGTCTTGCGTTTGCTTCCCCCGCCTGTTCAGGCTGGGGCCCCCCTCTGGGGTCTGCTTTGCCTTTGGGCTTTTATGAAGTACTCTTCCTGAACCCAAAAAAAAAAAAAAAAGCCATTGACCATTGTGATGCAATATTTTTGGCCATTCACGAAAAATCTAGAATTTGCCAAAATCAGGGTTAGTAAGTAGTTTTGTGGTCTCCAACTAGAACGCCTTATAGCTTAAGTAGTTATGAACATTTATCCATGCATTCTAGGTTTTTAGTTCGATTTCCATTCTAATATAGCTTGCATTTAAAAAAAATTGTGATCTCATCTACTGAAGGCTGAAGCAAAGCATCTTACTCACTTCCTCATCAATGAAAAAGTCTCGAGATAAATTCTAAAGGGTGGTGCTAGAGGCACCAACTTTGGGCATCAACTCTCTAATAGAGGTGGAACTCGCCAATACATCGGGTCCCACGCTCTATTAAAGAGTTGGTGCCTCTAGCATTTTCCAATTCTAAATACGTAATCATTTGTAAATCACGCAGGACACAAAAGGAAAAGAATAAAAAAGAGTAAAGAAAGGTAACAAACAATTAATCAAAACGACGTCGTCAGCCATAGTTAATTTGAAATTCAAACGGCGCACTTTCTTACCTTGTTCAATGCACACCAGGGTTCAACTTCATACTGCTCACCTTGTCTGTTCGGCCGCACAATAACTCAACACCTCAACTCTCTCTGGTTTTCTGAAACGGCGACGTTCTCACTCGATCAATCGGATCTTGCTTTTTCGTTGTTGGGTCAATCCGATTCCAAGCGAAAAATGGTAGCTGCTGTCGACTCATTCACCGCCAACACTTACGAAGAGGCTCGCAACCAACGCCTTGAAGAAAACAAAAGGAAGTTCCAGGTCTGTGTCTGCAATCCCATTCATATCTTCTTCTTCTTCTTCATTTCCAAAAAGAAAAAAACTTTTCATCTTTGAACTCTCATTTGCTGCATAATTTTGGCTGATGAAGGATTTGGGAATTTCAAACATTTCGAAGACTCTGACCCACTTGACTGCTTCTCCGAACAAGTCCCAGGTTAAAGAAAAGTCTAGACTTGTTTCCATCTTCTCATTTTCCTATATTGTTGTGGGTTTTCATTTCAATACTTGAAAATTTTTAGAAAGTTCGTATATTGTTGTGGGTTTTCATTTTCCTGTATCTGCTACAGCAACGTGTTTCAAGACCCAAAGCAAAAAATACCTGTTTTGATTTAGAGCCAAGACGGTCTTCCCGTCAACGCAACCCAATCCAATCGTATCGTGACGATGTAAGTGATGCACTCACAACTGGTCTATGTGTGATAAGCAAGTTTTGATTTTGAACCATCAACATCAATTTATGGGAAAAAGAATGAATGGATTTTTGCTTCCCATTGCAGGTTGACATAGGCCTGCCAACTTTGAGGAAAGGGTCAAGGAAAACTTCATCTTCATGGGGAAGGTAGGATAGATTTTTGGCTGTTGAATTCATGTTGCTTTATTGCATCAATTATTTAGCTGTTTTGGCAGTAATTGTGTGAAACTTTCAGCTACCTTGCAAGGCCTATAGAGGAAGTCAGGGCTGCTTCTTATGAAGAAAGGAGTGCTGCTTTTAAAGCTGCAGAGAAGCTTCAAGAGAATCTACAGACTGAGAATCCATCTTTTGTCAAATCGATGGTTCGGTCTCATGTTTATAGCTGTTTCTGGTTGGTAAGTTGCAACAAAAAACTTGGTTTTTAAGTACTGTCGTCATTACTTATTAGTGGTTTGTTTAATCTATACCACCAACATCAAACAAGTTGTAGCAGATATAATTGTGTTACTTGATTAATTAATCTATTTGTCTACCGGTTTCGTTTCGATTTCAAGGGGCTTCCTTCAAAATTTTGCGAGGATCATCTCTCAAAAACGGGGTCGGAAATGGTACTAGAGGATGAAGATGGCAATGAGTATGATGCTGTCTACATTGGCAAGAGAGCTGGGCTTAGTGGGGGCTGGAGAGGGTTTGCTTTGGAACACAAGTTGGATGATGGTGATGCGCTTGTGTTTGAACTGACTGAACCCGCAAGATTTAAGGTACGCTTAAATATATATTAAACAAAATTGATCTTGCAAGAGCTTGCCCTCTTATTAAAATCAACTGATTTCTGCATATAAACTACTGCTCGATCGATGTAAGCATATAGTCTAAATCTAGGAATGAAACATTTGAGGAATTAGACACTACAAATATGTTCTGAGGTAGTTCATGCATAGTACCATTCCATTATATGTTGAGGCTTAGGCTTGAACTGTGTAGTAATTAGACACTTCAAAACATATTCTTATCACAATTTTCTTTTTTTTGGACAAAATTCTTATCACAGTTTAATCATAAACTTTCGAGCTCTGATGATTCGATTATCGTTTATTTATTTTTCCAGTTTATGCCGTTTTAAGTCATCAAATGCATCATTATCTGATGGGGCTTAGGCTTGATTTGAGAATGTATGCTTTTGATATACTTATCTGGACTTCTTTGAAAGGCCAAATATTGAACTAGTAGTTGTTACGACTGCAGATATACATAGTTAAGGCATACCCCATGCCGAGTCTAGAATGTTTCAAAAACAATGTGGACAAAGAAGAGATTACCAGTGCTGAAAAGACATCAAAGGCAGCCATGAAGACTGACTCAGAATCAAATCAGAAACGAAGGTCAAAAAGAGGTATTGTGCTTGAGATGGATGAGCCTCAAACTTCCCCAGACTCAGAACCAAATCAGAAACGAAGGTCAAAGAGAGGTACTGTGCCTGCAATGGTTGACACAAAAACTTCTCGAGACTTGGAATCGATTCAGAAACGAAGGTCAGAGAGAGGTGTTGTGCCTGTGATGGAAGACTCAAAAACTTCCCCAGTCTTGGAACCAAATCAGAGACGAAGGTCAAAGAGAGGTATGGTGCCTGAGATGGAGGACACAAAAACTTCCCTGGACTCAGAACCAAATCAGAAACGAAGGTCAAAGAGAGATACTGTGCCTGCAATGGTTGACACAAAAACTTCTCGAGACTCGGAATCGATTCAGAAACGAAGGTCAGAGAGAGGTGTTGTGCCTGTGATGGAAGACTCAAAAACTTCCCCCGTCTTGGAACCAAATCAGAGACGAAGGTCAAAGAGAGGTATGGTGCCTGAGATGGAGGACACAAAAACTTCCCTGGACTCAGAACCAAATCAGAAACGAAGGTCAAAGAGAGGTACTGTGCCTGCAATGGTTGACACAAAAACTTCTCGAGACTCGGAATCGATTCAGAAACGAAGGTCAGAGAGAGGTGTTGTGCCTGTGATGGAAGACTCAAAAACTTCCCCCGTCTTGGAACCAAATCAGAGACGAAGGTCAAAGAGAGGTATGGTGCCTGAGATGGAGGACACAAAAACTTCCCCAGACTCAGAACCAAATCAGAAACGAAGGTCAAAGAGAGGTACTGTGCCTGCAATGGTTGACACAAAAACTTCCCCAGACTCGGAATCAATTCAGAAACGAAGGTCAGAGAGAGGTGTTGTGCCTGTGATGGAAGACTCAAAAACTTCCCCCGTCTTGGAACCAAATCAGAGACGAAGGTCAAAGAGAGGTATGGTGCCTGTAATGGATGACACAAAAACTTCCCCAGACTCAGAATCGAATCAGAAACAAAGGTCAAAGAGAGGTATCGTGCCCGAAATGGATGACACAAAAACTTCTCCAAAGGCTCTGCCAGATAGCCCCAAAGGTCAAGAAATCAAACAGGAAGTCAGCCCGATGAAGAAGAATGAAGTTGCTCCTAAACAAATTAGAAAGAAAGCTAAAGCAAACAGAGTTCGTAGCACAGAAAATCCAGAAGGTTGTGAAGTACAGGAAGCAAGCACAGAAAGTCTAGAAGGTTGTGAAGTCAAACAGGAAGCAAGCACAACTGAGAGGGATAGTAGAATTGTTAAAGATGAGAAGGAATGT
Source organism: Prunus salicina (assembly GCA_020226455.1). Lineage (NCBI taxonomy): Eukaryota > Viridiplantae > Streptophyta > Magnoliopsida > Rosales > Rosaceae > Prunus > Prunus salicina. Next base: position 35,743,773 of record CM035342.1, read on the forward strand.
GTAGCTAGGAAACCCAGAAAGAAAATTGTAAAGGAAAGGCTTTTCCGAAAGAGAGCATGGCGGTAGAAGGCTTCATAACATGTTTGACATCCCAACCTTCGGTTTACGAAGCAAAGTGTTTCCAAAACAGAACGGACTTCAAATTCTGCTCGAAGCGTACTTATTCCATTTCTTCAGGTTTTTAACTTCTTAATTTTTGAAATAGCCTTGACAAAACTTGAAAATTAATACGTCATGCAAGGAGGCAATCCATGACGGTTGTTTTATTTCAAACTTAAAACACCAGCACTATGATCTAGGGAAATATTTCTGTTATATGTGTGGTTAACACCATTAAAACTGTAACATTAAAAACTCTATCCGGCAAAAGATCTGTACCCTGTGATTCAAGTACTTCCATTGCATGAGAAGCTGTAACTTTATTGTTGATATATAAATCATTACCAGAAAAGAACATCACAAGAGACTTCACAACATAATAAGCCAATTCATGCAAAGCAACAGCTTTCTGATAACATTAACGATAACCAAAAACTTTCATAAAAATATCGAATACACAACTCCAACATGAGTTCGCCCAAAATTCTAAAATCTTAAACAAAAGCTTGACGAAACATTTCCAAAAACGTACATAATCTAGTCAACAGAAATGTAATATGGATTTCACGAACACAATTTCTAATGGAAGTTGTGTTACATGAATCAGTTCACAGCAGCATCAATGAATGCTCCTCCAGGACGGCGCAAGGCCAAAGATCCATGGCATCCCAAAAGCTGCAAGAACCAACATAAATCATTAGTTATTGGCATTGTCACATGAAATCAAATTTAAGGAACTAAAAATTATAATAAAAATATATTTTTTAGAAATAAACAAACCTTGGCATTGACACCATCAGGAACAATGCGATGCTCTGCCTTCAACCTGACATAGTCAGCTCTGCTGAACTTGGTAAAGCCCCTGAAAAAGTAACACATCAACAAAATTTCAGTATAATATGGATTACTTCTAATTCTACTTATGACAAAAAGTTTCTTCAACAGAACCCATGATATACAACAAAAATGCAATCAAAATAAAAAATTCGATTTTGGGTTTCGAGTCACGGAGTGCAAAACCCCATAACCCATAAGCACATAATAAGAAACAAACTCAGAAATGAAGAGAGTTAAAACATACCATTTCCTGCTCTCAATGATCTTTTGACGACCAGGGAACTTGAACTTGGCACGGCGGAGAGCCTCGTGAGCATGGTTCTTGTTGCTATCTTTGCAACGAACAGAGAGAAGCACCTGACCAATATCAACCCTAGCGCAAGTACCCAGGGGCTTCCCAAAAGCACCTCTCATACCAGTCTGAAGCCTATCGGCTCCGGCACAAGAAAGCATCTTGTTGATCCTGAGAACATGGAAGGGGTGAACCCTAACTCGCAAATGAAAGGTGTCCTTTCCGGCGAACTTGGCCATGTACTTGTTGCAGGCGATACGAGCGGCTTCGAGAGCTTCGCTCGAAACGTTTTCTTTCTCCCAAGAAACGAGGTGGATGCAGAAGGGAAACTCATCCACGCCCTTCTTCTTCATACCCACATCGTAGATTCGGATCTTAGGGTCCGGAACACCACGGCAGAAACGGGATTTCGGGTAGGGTTTGTTCTTGATCTGGCGATAGCACCTGGCTGGCCTTCGTCCCATGGCGACTGATTTCGGCTGCCCAAACCCTAATTCTCGAAATGAAGAGGGTGGAAGATTGAGGTGAGGCGTTTGTGATTTATATATATAGTCCGATTTTCTGAAGCCCTAAGGCGATTGTCATCTGTCGGCTTCTGCGTATGGGCTTACGTCATGTGCCCATGGGTCGGCTGGTCCATGGACTTGGCCCAAATCAGTGTTTTGGGTTGCTTCTTGGACCCGACTCATGTTATCTAGGACTTAAACTTAACCCAAAAACAATGCATATGTTTCGGGTCAAACTTTACCATCTTCCAATTCGTCATGGTGGGCCATACCTTTTATGCATCACGAAAATGCCATCAAACATGCCTTAGATTGTAAAGGGTTTATTTATAGTTCGAATCCTCTTCTTCTATACTTTTAAAATATTATAATTATAGAACATAGCTACACGGCTAGACCTTTAAAATATTCTATTTTTAGAGTATTGCCAGGTGGCTTTTAAAATATTCTATTTATAGAGTATAGATGCGCGGCTATACTCCTTAAATATATGCCACAATAATAAAAATATGAATTTCTCTATAGGCTTGTCTTTTGAGGTGCCTTTTATGAAAATCTCATATCGAAAATCCACACTCCTAGGTATTTATAAACAAAGCACTATAATGGTTTAGTAAGTGTGGTTAACATTGGAGAGTTGGGCTAATGGGCATAGCTATAGGCTCGACTTTGAATTTGGCTTTGATTAATTCGGAGTGGCCTAATACGGCAAATTTCGCCAGGGTATATATCTACAAACGAAATTTCATTGGGAGAAGCTTTAAATATATATATATGAGCTTAGTATGTTTAGGTTAATTAATTTTATTATTTTTTATTTTTTATAATTAAATAATATATTTACCTTATTTAATTAGTTAAATTAGTAATTATATTTTACTTATTATTTCTTTAGTAAATACTTAGTATTAAATATTTTTATTAACTTCATGAATTATATTACTTAATAAATAGTAATTAAATTTTTTTTATTTTTTTGTTTAATAAAATATGTAAATAATAATTATTCATTAAGTAAATAATAACTAAAACATAACTACTAATTAAAGTAATTAAAAAAGAGAAATCCATATTATGCTAATTAAAGGGTATAGCCTTACGGCTATACCTTTAAGATATTATATTTTTAAGAGTATAGCCGCACGGTTATACCTTTAAGATATTCTATTTTTGGGGGATCGCCGTGCGGGTATATGATTTATACTTTTTTTTTAAAAAGATCCGCATGTCAGCTAGCTCGAGCTTCGCAACATGTCAAAAACAGTATAGTTGGGCAGCTATACTATTTTTTTTTTAAATCATAAAACTGTAGTATAGCCGCCGGGGTATACCCTTTTTTATAATAAAAAATTTTGAGTATAGTCGCGCAGCTATACTATTTATAAAGAATTTTAAAAAAAAATTTTTAAAAAAAAAACACCCACCCGCGCCCACTTCGCCATGTGTCAAAAATAGTATAGTGGCGCAGCTATACTATTTTTTTTACAATAAAAAAAACCGTAATATAGCCTCGCGGCTATACTCCTTCTAAAAATAAAAGCCCCGGGTATAGCCACACAACTCTACTATTTATTAAAAATAAAGAGGACCCACCTACGCTTGGTGCCCGCATGTCAAAAACATTATAGCCGCGCAACTATACACTTGCAGAATATTATATTTAATATGCGTATAGCCGCACAGCTATACTATTTATTAAAAATAAAATAAAAGAAAATGACTCATCCAATTGCACTAGTTTATACTTTATAGATATTAATTTTCTAGTTTCGATATCTCCAAAGCATATGGTGAAGAGAGATAAATTTCATAGTATATCAATTTGGGAGTTGAATTTTTTTCTTCTTTTTTTGTGGAAATGTTTGCCTTCGGTCTACCTTGTTCTCTCGAGTGCTACTAAATTCTGTTACTTCATACATTATTTGTTGTAGAGAATTGCATGTTGAGTTGGAGTGTTCTTGGTAATTGTTTCACATTTTAGACAACATTTTACATGAAGAATATTACCACCTCGCTTACTACTATACCCATAAATCTTTGTTTGAAATTGTTGTTCTGGTTGGCAAAGAGTTTGCAAAATCACCATCTTGCATTTTTGTTACAACAAGTAAGAAATAATCTTAGCCTCTCACATTATTTCAGTTAGTACAATACGGAACGGGAAAAATATGCATAAAATACATACATGTTTTATTCGGCAATATTTTGGCAAATTACAACTGATAAGTTCGGCCACTATATACTTTTTTAATATGATTTTTTTAATTTTTTTTAATATATATTATTTTTATTCAATAATATACAAAAATTATGTGTATAATACCTGAATTTTGAAAAATACCTACATACATGTGTTAGAAATGTGCCCTAAGAGCCAATACATTTGATGTAATCTCCTTAGAATACATTTCGTAAATAAAGGACAAACTTATTTTGTTATCTATTACATCGTGTAAAGAAACAAATATCCAGGGTATGCTATATAAGAGATAAAGTAATATAAAGAAGTTTAGATTCATGAGACCTTTAATCTCTAACTGTAGTACCCCAAAATGTTCCTAATCATAGGTTATCAAATGAGCATTGATAAACCGTCAAGATTAGCACATATTATGTATGCTCAATTGGGAGGATGGTTAGTCTCAAACCATTTGTATAGTTGACACTAATACAAGTATGTGGGTGCTCATTAGTGAATGAGTTCACTGAACGCGATCAATCGTAGTTCTCGTATGTGAAGTATTTATATCTATATGTCAAATGAGAACTCATAGTTGCAATAATGCAAATTAGTCCTTAGACCTGAGGCATCATGGTTGTCCTGTAATGCGTTATTGATCTTTGATAGCTCTTAAAGGCAAGTCGTAAAAGATTTGTCTAAAGTGTTGTTGGGATCTCTTAATTCATCATAGGAGCAGGTGAATGTACAATAAGGAATCTTTACTTTTGATATAGAAAGAGAATGTTTCAAGATGTGATTCAGCAAATCTTCGGCCGAAGTATTTGGACATGATTTAGAAAGTGTTTTAGTCATGTTCTATTGAATCACATGAGGTTAATCATATTAGGGGTTTGACATTATCAATCCGTACCTTGAAAATATGATTGGAAACATTGTATAAGAGAAGGACCGTATTGCATTGCAATTCCAACTGAATAGGTTCTTTGTCTATTCTGATTAGCTTGGGTAGCCATGATATGTTGCTAGATGTCACTCTTGGCTTGTGGAAGTCCTAGGATTGATTGTGATCGATCCGAATAAAGGAAGAATTAAAAGGGGGTTTTAATTCCAGTTGGTTAGAAAGAGTTTTAATTGTTTTCCCACTGCCTTGCTAAATTAGAACCTCATGGATCGCACACCTTAAATGGTTAACTTTGAGTAATACAAATGAGAATGAGGAAATCAATTTGATTGATTTGATGTGAATGATTTACTACGTGTAAAATGGTATTTGGGCCTCCGTAATGGTTAATGAGAAGCCCAAATGGTTGGGTATCAAGCCCAAGGGCTTTATACACTCAAATATTATGGTTTAAGTGTCATAAGACCCAATTTTGGAAGCCCAATGGGGTTTGTCCAAAAATGCATATGTAGATATGTATGAAAATTGTTTCCATGAGCAAGTGAATAAGCTAATGAACACAAAAACATAATCCAACATCAATCAAAGGGGTTTGGGAGATCAAAGAGAGATAAAAGAGAGTTTTCAAGAGTGAAACATTTTCATCTTTCAATGTGGTTTAGATTGAAACCAATCTTGAGATTCTTGAACTAGCATTCTTGTATTCTCAAGATACTCCTTCTCATCTCAAGGTTTCATTGGTGTCGAGACTTAGAGGCCATATCATTTTGTGGCTCACAAGGAGGAGAAAGATCAAAGAGGAGATCAACAAAGGGAAATCATCAAGAGAAGACCAAAACACAACTTGGTTCATATTATAGCATCAAGGGTAATTAAGACTTATCCTTTTCTCTTGTGCTTTCCTTTATGAAATCATATCAATGTTCATGGCTTAAGATACTTGGAAGAAGTTTTGTTTTTGAATTTAAATAACCACCATATTCTTCCGCTGCGATTAATTTGATTAAATGCAAGTTTAATATTCAAATGAACTTCTTAAAAATGTTTTAAAACCAACAACATGTACAATACAAGTATTAAACGTAAAAATGCTAAATTCTTTATATGGGTAATATAAGTAAAACTCAAAAGGGGAAAACAAATACTCGAGTAATGGCCTAATAATAATGGATAATATTCTAAATAACTCTTATCAATAAACAAAAATTTAGGGAAAAAAGGATCCCGCTATATATATATATATATATATATATATATATATATATATAGAGATAGAGAGAGAGAGAGAGAGAGAGTATATAGCCGCGCTGCTATACTATTTCTTTAAAAAAAAATTAAGTATAGCCAGGCTCTTGAGAAATTTAATTAAGACACCCAAACGTAAATAAATAATTTATTTTTTTGACGTCCATTACTTCAAGTACTTACTATTTATTAAGTCATTTGTGAAATCAGTAACATATAAAGAAATAAGATTAAAACATAATTACTAATTAAAGTAATTCAAAAAGGCCAAGACTTTAATTAATAACATATATTAAATTAAAGCAGTTGGAAAAAAAAGTAAAGAAACTAATTTTATATTTTTTAAAAACAAAACACCCCTGCTGAAGAAGTTTCATCGACACAGGTCTATGCCGACACAATTTGACGGATTAGACCTTTCCCTACGAAATGGTCTAATACTGCAAATTCCGCCGGGATGTAGATTTTTTTTTAATTTTTTTTTAGTAATTAAATAATATATTTGCCTTATTTAATTAGTTAAATTATTATTTATATTTTAATTATTATTCTTTAGTGAATAATTAGTATTAAATATTTTAATTAATTTCATAAATTATATTACTTAATAAATAATAATTAAAATTTTCTATTTTTTATTTAATAAAATATTTAAATAATAATTATTCACTAAGTAAATAATAACTAAAACATAACTACTAAGTAATAATTTCAATTCTTAATATTTGCATTAACCAAGAACATTTTCTAGTATTTTGAATGTTTTACCATTCTCTGGCTTTTGCTTTATATATATAGATTAAAGTAATTAAAAAAGAGAAATTCATATTAGGGTAGAGCCGCACGGCTATACTTTTAAGATATTATATTTGTAGAGTATTGCCACTCGGCTATACTATTTATAAAATAAAAAAGAGGACCCGCCTCCGCTTCGCAAGGTATAAAAATAGTATAACCGATCGGCTATACTATGTTTTTATTATCATAAAATCGTAGTATAGCCGCCCGGCTATACCGTTCTTTTAATATAAAAAAAATCCGAGTATAGCCACCAGCTATACTATTTATAAAGAATTTATAAATTATAATAAATAAATAAATAAAAGCACCCGTGCGGCGATACCATTAAAATATTATATTTATAGAGTATAGCGGCTATATCTTTAAGATATTTTATTTTTAGAGTATAGCCACGTGATATCCTTTTAATAGACTAGCTACATCGATTTTGATGTTGATTTTAAAGTTACAAGTTTTCTTGCACTTCAAGTAAATATTGCATTCCAATTTTCTGAAACCCTAAGGCGATTGGCATCTATCGGCTTCTGTGTATAGGCTTACGTCATTGCCCTTGGGTCGGCTGGTCCATGGACTAGGCCCAAATCAGTGTTTTGGGTTGCTTTTTGGACCCAACTCATATTATCTAGGGCTTAAATTTAACCCAAAAACAATGCATAGGTTTCGGGTCAAACTTTACCGTCTTCCGATTCTTCATGGTGGGCCATACCTTCTATGCACCACAAAAATGTCATCAAACAGGCCTTGAATTGTAAAGGGTTTGTAACTCAAGTGGTTAAGAACAGTTTATCTATGCACATGACACAAAGTCTTGTGTTCCAATCCTCCTCTTCTAATATCACTTGCATAAAACAAAGAAAAAACGAGTCTTAAGTTTAAATATGGCTACTTGCATAAATCGTCCATGTGTGATACGGATTTTGAACAAAGTAAATATTTTCAGTTTATACTTGAGAAAATGCATAATTCTCCACTAAATTATCTTCTACTCTATAGAAAGAAATTTCAATTTCTAAAATGAACTGCTCACTTATTGCTGGGATCTAGAATAAATTCATTCATGGACTTTTCCATTACAAAATATTTGCCATGCAATTATTGAAGGGCTAAGAAAAGCACCAAAGTGCAAATCTAATCAACGAAAGCAAAGAAGATGGAGAGTTATTTTGGCCTGAGTCTTTGATTGTTTTGATTGTTAAAGTTTACTAGTTTTATAACAAAAGGATCAAAACAACATGTACTCCTAAAGACTCCTCTACCCCTCCCTCATCTTTACAAAATCAGTTGTAATAAGAAAGGCTGTACAAATACAAAAATGTCAATTGAATTTTGAATTTTCCAGAATAATATAACAACTCCGGGAGGCTATAGTTCTCCCTACGGTTCCTATCTTGGCGTGATTGTCGGCACAACCCCGCTAACAAGGTCACTGCCGGAGACATCTGAAGAGACATAAGGATGCTTTACTGCATTGGATGAGGATGGTGGAGTCATTACCTTTCCACCACTATTACTCATCACTGATTCTGTTGTTCTGCTGTCTGACTCTGGCATCATAAACCATATATTTTCGAGTTCTCGAACAACCTCTGCCATCGAGGGTCTCGCATCTGTCTCGTCTTGGCAACACTTGAGAGCCAAACTCAGAAACTTTTCCACACACTCGGAAGGGTAAGAGCCCATTCTTCCATCAATTACTGAGAAGATCATACCAGATTGGAATGCAATATTTACCTGAAGTGAAAGAAAACTTGTAACTTTAAAATGAACATCAAAATCAGTGTAGCTAGTCTATTAAATGGATCAAATAACGTGAACTGCAAGTTAAAGTGGTCTTAAAGTGATTAAAAAGGAATCTATGTTGTTACATACAAAGCACAGAATTATGGTAGACATATATGCTTATTCAAAACACACTGCCTGTAAGGTTCGAGGAGTTACCTCTCGAACAATGTTTTTGCCGTGTGAGATTGGCTGCATCCCTGTTAAGAGCTCCAGAAACACAACACCAAGGCTATAAACATCACTCTTGTCTGTTAGTTTATGAGTTAAGAAGTACTCTGGATCAAGGTAACCCTGCAAAATCAATTCAAAGAATAAGAGCAGTCTATCACCTTCCCTATCATCCTCTGCAGTGACTAATTTGCATTGCTTGAAATTAGGTAAGTAGAATCTTTCTGAGTCTTACCGGTGTCCCCTTTACTACTGTGGATATATGAGCAGGCACAGCCCCTTCAAGATCTGGAACTGGAGCAAGTCGGGAAAGTCCAAAATCAGCAACCTTTGCAATAAACTTAGAGTCCAACAGTATATTGCTTGCCTTGATGTCTCGATGAAATATCGGAGGGTTGGCTTCAGTATGGAGGTACAGGATGCCCTTGGCTGATCCCAGGGCAATTCTCAATCTCATTTCAAAACCCAGCGGTTCTTTAGACCTAACTGTGACACAAGTATCAATTATATGTTATAGCTTGTCGAATGGCATGTTCAATTTAGAATTCCTTATCTTGTTAAAATCAAAACCAAAATCCCTATTGTAAATTCTTAGCCAAACATTTACGAATATTAAATTACTGCCCAGTAAGAGATGAAGTAAGAACCAAAGACAGTGAAGAGAAGAATATTAGGTTTACCAGAAAGGTGATCCCTTAGAGTGCCATTGGACATGAACTCATAAATCAACATCTGCATGCACACAAAAAATACACGTCAAGCTTTTCCCAAATGAAAATTGATGGTTCCTACATAACAAAAAGGAGCAAGAAGAGGAACTAATGTGCCGAATAATTCTCATGTGAAATGAAATAATTTATTTTTTTAAACAAAGATGCATGTAAAGTTTTTGGCGGATTTTGAAAATGAATAGAGCCTTAACTCGAGGAGTAAATTGATCAAGTAAAGCAAAACAATATATGCTCCTCCATCATCAAGTGCCTCCATCTCGTATGTTCTGCTTCTTGATTGACTTTGATTTCTTTCTTCTTTTTTCCATTATTGAACATGTACTATACATAGTATGATTTTACGGATTTCATTTTCCTGGCTCTTCTATAGCTTTCCAAAATATTTTGTTTACATAGCATCCATTTCCTATGTAAAAGGAAATTACTTCCTGATGCAGTTTATTATTGATCAAGTTACAGATGAAATTTGATAGACAAACAAACATGCAGATAATTTATGCTTTTTTTTCATTTGGTGGAAGAAATCTTCTGAAGAAAATGTAGCAGAATTTCATTCAGAAAGGATAAGCAAAAGTACCTGTTCCCCTTCTTCTTCACAATACCCAACTAAGGATACTAGGTTCCTGTGATGTAAAGGTGATAATAATTCTATTTCTGTTAGGAACTCCTTCTCACCCTGTAATGATCCCTCTTGTGCACGTTTAATGGCCACAATAGTGCCATCAGCCAGGATGCCTTTATAAACCTTTCCATAACCTCCTTGGCCAACTTGAGCAGAGCTGTTAAAATTGTTTGTAGCTGTGGCCATTTCTCCATAAGAGAAAGACTTGACACCATCAATTTTTACGGAGCTCTTGGATGCTGCATATAAATAGAGGCACAATGTTAAAAATTAAATTAAATAGAGAATGACTACCCAATCTTGTTACAATTTAATGAAATAAAGATCCTTATTTGGGTTCATAACTTCCAATTTTTTACGGATTTGAGTAAAATTCTAGGAGACAAGAATGATATCAACTGAACATAAGAAAAAATTTATACACGTCCTTTCCTATAGACATTCAGGTGTGGCATCTAAAGATTCAAAAGTTATAGATTAGTCCAGCCACTGGAACCAAATGACAGAATTGAGGTATCAATCAGCGATCAGCTTCAAAGTGGCTTCTCTCAAGAATTTCATGGGGCACTTGGGGCTTCTCAGGATTACTAAATCTTGGGAGAAGCATTATGGCAATGATCATTTATACAAGTAACCTTTCTCCTTATGTTAGTAAGATACTCACTACGACGTCTTCTTGAAATTGTGTGGTGGTCCCTCAGATGCTTTCTCAATATAAGAAGAGAAACAATTGCAGATAGTGTAACGGCGCCAGCAATAGTCCCTAATATTATGCCAGCCAAAGCACCCTTGCTTAGACCAACTTTGTAGAGGGGGCAACCACTGTGACATCAATAAGAGCCATGGGATCAACAAATCAAAATTATCAATCAATTTCATATCATAGATACATGAATGAAAAGAGGTATATTGACTGGTGCATAGTAGACCTCCTAGAACCATGTTTTTATAAATCAGAAGTAAAGCACTCAAATTGTTCAACAGCTAAAGGATATATACGTATTAATTGATATGCAATTTAATAAGCATTAACACTGACAAAACTGTACAGGAAAAAAAAACATAAATAATAAGGTTTTTGAGACAAACCATTCTTATAAGGATCCAGTAGAATGAAGTCGATAAGTTCATAAGGTCCAAATACATCACTGTCAGGAATTTTCCATGATGTGAACATGCCCATGATTCTTTGAACTTCACTTTTATTGAAAGTATGGGAACTAATGTTATTAACATATACAGGAAAAAGCTTCAGATGCATTCTCAGTCGAGGTCCCTTTTCCCATACAAATGAAGTAAGGTCCAGCTGATCAAGAGATAAGTCCAGACCAGAAGTAATATACTTCTCAAATGTACTTTTGTATGGACGAAAATCTGAGAATCCAGGACTTTTCAACCGATATTCAACAGGTAGAGGAACAGCGCAGAAACAAACTACAGGAAGATATTCGTAAGGAGGTGGACATGCTTGACTCATACAGCTAGCGGTGGAGTTAGTTGAACCCTGACTGCTATTTTTGTCATCAATTTCTGATCCACAGAACTTATTAAGGTTGGCACTTGAGCAAAGCGGATTTCCCTGAAGCCTGAACAACAATAGTCAAGAGTGAAACTTCGATGAAGCATTTCATAACTTGCACTTATGTATTTAAAATAGAAACAAAGTTCAGAAGCAAACCAGACAGTGACATTTTGCGGAACTTCAGTACTGTCAGATATAGTTGTAAGGTTATTGTTCTGCAACTCCCTACAATATCAGAAGCCACGCTCCACCTCTTAACAAATTTTCAAAAGATGCTATAAAACTTAAATTCAAGCAAAGGCAAGGTTAAAGTACACTCTTTGACCACCAAAGGAAATGGAATCAATCTTTATAAACACAGACTAGTTAATTCTAGAGAGTGTAAATTCACACGTGCAACATGTACACACACACACACACACACATTCACTCTTAACCAACAGAAGTAACAATTTTCTCACTCCAGTTCTTACAAGATCAGTATTTCTGTTGCGTTGAGTGTCCTATTTTGCCAAAGGGTTGCTGGAACAGAACCATCTAGTGAATTGTTTGCTATAGACCTGCCATGAGGAATAAATTCTCACTTTATTTGATAACATAATTTTTATTATTGGCACTGCTATAACATTTAATAGCATCATCAGTAAAATAACTTAAGATTCTTACTATTGACAAAATAAGATAGATGGAAGCTCGAATTTTAGCTAAATATCGATTCGTCAACAATGTCACTGAATCATCAAAATGAAGCAAAACAAGGAAAGAACAGTTTAAAATTGCTCACAATTTTTGAAGATGAGGAAGACCCGAAAAGTTGGCAGGAATTCTTCCAGTAAGATTGTTGTTGGATAAATTGCTGCAGAAATGGTTCATATTAAATATTAAAAATCCATATAATTCTTTAAGAATTTAGTATATGATTCTCCAAAGCTCAACAAAGCTTTCTAGGGGAAAATTTATAAAATGATACTAAATGCCAAAAAAGAATGCATATGGCATATGATTTGCAAGATAGAGTCTTACATCGTTGTGATTTCATCAGAAAGTTTACCCGAAGGTAAGGATCCATTTAGCTGATTTGAACTTAGGTCTCTGAAAATTTGTATGAATAAGATAATGAATTAATTAATATACTGTCCAAATATACTGCATATTATATTCTACTGATGATTAAAAGAGGCAGCAAATCACTACAAGAAATGGGGTATGAAGTGAAACCTCTTGAATGAACTTACATATAACCAAGGTTTGGTATCCCACTCAAATCAGGGATGGGCCCTTGTAAGCTGCAGTTCCTCAGACTCCTGAAAGAAACAGCCAAAACACAAAGATACTCAATATTGACATGATTCATCATGCTAAATAGCATATTTCTTGATTGTCATTCCAAACAACCAGGGTAGATCATCTAATGTGATATAAGCATCAGACAACAACAGGACAATCATCTAGATTCCTTATTTTATAAAAAAATACTAATTGACTCTATGTTCCTATAACTCAGTCATGCCACCCAACAGGTCGAGCAACTTTATGTCCGCTTTTACTACTGCTCATACTTATGTTCCCTCTGCAAAGGTTGGAAATTTGGGTTTCCCAAGAAGACTACAATTATCTCTGTTTCTTACTATTCCTACACTCTAATATATTTAAAGAAAAGTAATCCCAAATCTTTCAGGGATTACATCTGAATCTGATGTATAAATAAATAGAGATGCAAGCACTTAGGTACACATTTTTACCTTTAAACCTACTTACAGACATAGGATCAGAAGGAGCACTTACAACTTCAACAGTTTAGACATCTTGCTATAAGAATCTGGAATCGTATTCCCATCAAAGTTGTTGTTGTCAAGTTGACTGCAAAACATAGAAGATGATAGGGATATTAAACTTGGCATGGGATTATATCCCTAATATTATGTTGTAGAAAGGAAATTCTAGAGAATTATTCACCAACAATACAGAAATTCAAGAAAGGAAAGGAATATATCAAAAAATTAAAGGTAAGGATAGACTATAGAAACACAATTAAAGCAAGGACTATGTCCCAAAATTACAAGTAAGAAAGCATACAGTATTAATAAGTTTGGCAGCTCGGAGAACTCCGGCGGAAGATACCCAGATAACTTGTTGTTGTCAAGCAGGCTGCATAGAGTCAGATGCATTTATTTAACAAAGGATGGCCATACAGAAACACAATTGAAGGTAAAATGATACTGATGGACCAATATGAATATTCTGATTGGACTCATTCTGTGCAAATAATGGCCACAATTAAGCACATGAATATAGCCAGTATCCTACTTACAAGTGGACAAGACTCGGTAATCTTGAAAGCTCATGTGGAATTTGCCCACTAATTGAATTGTTGTTCATGTGACTGCTCAAAAGTGAAAAAAGAAATCATAAGAAAGTGAGAAGTATAACAAACACAAGATAAGATTACACTTTTTAAGCTAAAGCAGCACAAGAAAGACCCTCACAAGTGCTTTGTCTTGTTTAAATTTGCAAATGATTTAGGTAATGATCCTGAAATGTTGTTCTGGTCAATTTGTATTCTGTCCAAGTTCGGAAGATAACCAAGCTCATCAGGCAAGGGACCTGATAATTGGTTTCCATTCAGGAGCCTGTAAACACAGAATATTAGATGTAGAATGAAAAGTTAAGCCATTTAGCAATAACAAGTTATCGAAAATTGAGGAATTAATACTTTGATTAATTGATTCAAATTTGGGAGTACCTCACAATGTGCAAAACTTATATAATACTTGAACTCTAAAACTAATGTGTGCTTTCCAATGGTATTAACATAAAACATTACCATGGGATGACAATGTAGACTCAGTGATCCAATCTACCCAATATTACCAAAAAGTCAAAACAGCTTAACTTACAAGAGTTCCAAGGATGTAATGTTGCCTATCTCCTTTGGTATACTTCCAGTTATTTCATTCCACATAAAATCCCTACAGCAGAATGGATGGAATATGCGTCAGAGGGAAGAGAAATCATTCACCATCACATTAGGCAAGAGAGTAACAGATTTTCCAGAGTATTGAGTGAAGATTGTCCAAGAATTTAAAATCAGACTATAGATTCTTTTCCCTTTTATTAGTGTAAAGCTTCTTTCAAGGTAAATTGTGCCTTACAGTATTTTCACAAAAGATAAGTTGCCAAGCTCTGGTGATAAACTTCCTGACAGATTCATATTTAGTAGTTGCCTGCAGTAAAGAAGGAAAACATGTCATTATAGACCAGTTTACTTGAAGTTTAAAAGTTTAACATGTTTTGAGTGATAACAATACATACTTTTCATGTAATGCAAGACATTCAGCACTACTTAATTCTGTAAACCTTAGATGGCTAGTGATTGATTTTCCAAACAAAAGAAAGAAAAAATTGACAGCTTTTTTTTTAATTTCATTAAGATATGTCTTCGAAGTTCATAATTGGATAACCCATGTCCCATGACTTCTTCCATAGTAAAAGGCTAAAAGGACCACGACCGCATCTCTTAAATAGTAAACTGCAAAAACGCGCTTGGAACTTAAGAGATGGAAATAAAATCTCTCCACAAATGGGGGAAAGAAGGAAACAAGAAAACCAAAAGAAAGAGGATATCTCCATTCAGTCACTGATGCTACAAGGTACAGACAAGAATCAGAAAGATTGAATCATACAATTCTTGAACATGAAGATAGCCATCAGATAATGATGTGTTGTAGCACAGAACTCCTGTCCAGTTGGCAGTACATGGGTCTCCTCGATTCCAATTGCTCAGATTCTTGTTGGGATCAACCAAACTTTCCTTGATGGCCTTCAACGCCGTCACTGTAAATTAACACAAACGATAATCATTACTTGATTAACACAACCAAATAAATTAAAATTTAAAAAGACCAACTATAAGGATATACAAATCATAAACAAAGCAATGTCAAAAATCATTCTATATATCACAAATGAGTCAAAATCACAAAATCATTCTTGGAGTGCATGTATTTACTGGAACTGGACATAGACATCAATCCCTCTAGAAGAAAGAAAATTTGAAACAGGTCACTTCATTTGTCAATTGAAGTTACTGTGTAAGCACATAAGGCAACTCAGACTCCTGATTGGAAAAAATTCTACAACGCACTCACACCATAATAACCGTACTCAAGCATTCCCTATAATAGAATTTCTGAAGAAATCTGCTGGGGAGCTTAGAAATTCAAGGCTTCACAAAACATAAGCAAAATCACCTTCTGCAGGATGAGTAATATTGGGGTTTTGTGCTAAGGCTCGTAGCGAAAACCAGCACAAGCACGTGACGAAAACAGCTGCATATGTCCAAACTCTTGACTGATACATCCCGGGACTGTAAAAATCACTACAATTCTTATTCACCCTTTATAGCACAAGGGTAGAAATTCATGCAGAATTCGAATAGTCCTCCTGATAGCACCAAGCACAAAGTTTGAAAATTGAATTAGAGGGGAAACCCAAAAGATGGAAATGGTGTGTTTAACGAAGGAAACAAAGGTAAAGCACAGCTTCAACACTATAAATGAACAGAATTTTCAAGTCCTCAAACAAATCAATACCAAAGCAACAAGCTCCAACCACTTCAAACCAAAATATGAAAATTCATATGGCAGACAGTTTGAGACGAAATAAAGAAACCCAATTGCCAGCAACTCATACAAAGAAATTAGGAGATATTCATACTTTGGACAAACTGAAATCTTGAAACTTAAAAAGAATGATGCAAAAAAAGAGATAAGCTTGGGTTGAAACTTGAATTTGAATATACCAACTATGAGAAGATTTATAACATGAAACTTTGAAAAAAAAAAAGGACCTTCCGCTTGGGTTTGGTATTTTTCTGACCAGGTCGCCATAACTAATGCTGCATAGATGACTGATGTTGATGATGATTTCACCCATCCTTTTCTTTTGCTCTGTTTTTTATTTTACAATTTGAAATTAAATTTGTATATAAAAATATATAACCGAAAAGGGGTTCTGGTGTTGGGTTTGGCTGTATTGACTTTTTAGCATTTGAGGGTAGGCTGTTGTTGAGAGAGTTTGTAATTGTTGTGTGGAGGCATTCACCAAGCCAATAAACTGATGACGATTGAGACTGGGTATGGCCAACTACCACTGCCCAGTGAGCGGGAGAGAGAGAGAGAGAGAGGTTTTGTGTCCATTTAATATTTGGTCTGATAGAGCTGAATTAAAAGCATTACCTTTTTTTAATGTTGGTGGTTCCAGGTTGTTTTCATGAACACATCGAATTTTAAATTCTAATGAAGTATTTCCTTTATTTTCCGGCTATAATGGAAGAGAATCGACCTCTTTCAAAAAACTTATAAAATACAGTGTTTATTTACAAACTTGTATTTCATACATAATTTGTCCACATTGCGATGAGTGTTACCGGTTATAGCCGATCAACCGGCAGTCACATTCATAGTTGTCGTGCAATTTTGATTCCGTATTGGAGACTCGTATTTAATATATTTAGAAGTAGAAGAAGGAGAAGAAGAATGAGAAAGAAATGGAAAATGAAATGAGAGATGAGAGAGAAAGGAATACAACATATAATATGTTTACAAATACAAATACAAATTAAACTGTTAATTAGGTTTTAATTTACTTAAGATATTGGTTAAACACTTGGACTTTGATTATTAGTAGTGCAAGCATCCATCAAATATATGGCAAGTGGGAACACATATTAATCCGTCAACCAGCATGTTTCGTCATGCCATGTGTGTTGAAAGCAAAGGGCAGAACTGAAAGCGAAGGCCAGGGGTACAGAAAGTCAAATACATAATTTCAGGGGCAATCTCTTATAAAGTTACAAACAAAAGCATCAAAGCTGAGCAGAGCACTGTTCAATTTAATAGATTTGGATTTTGGACTTCAACTTACGGATAATTACAAGGAGATAGAGTTAAATGGAACTCTCCTAGCTTTAAACAAAGAATATTAACATCTGATTCTCAATGCTTACCTAATCATTTGACTGTGGTGCAACTTGTTGAATGCAAAACAAGCAAACCATGAATACATATACTCATGTTTTTTCGTGCAAGCGATGGTCTAAATCACCTTATCAGAAGAAGATTCAAATTTGTGGACAAAAAGACGTCTTGACAAATATGTCTTAACACACATTTGATATTTTCCCCTGTTTTTGTTTATAATTTCAACCACTACCTTCTTAATAATTACTCTCCTCTAAGGTCAAGTTCAAATTTCAACCTTGTGTGATTATATGTAGCTATTAAAACATTATTATTTTGACTTCCGTGGGTGGCTTTCACATATGAGAAGAAGAGAATGACTTGGATTTGGAGCAACAAAATATAGCCAGTCAATTTGGGGTTAAGCTCATTGGGCTGGTTTGATGATTTGGGTGCGCTGGGCTGACCCATATGCATGGTGGGTACCATTTTACAGCCCTAGGTTTTTCATTAAATCGATGTCCCAAAGAATGGGAACAACATATACTATACAACAATCTTTTTTTTTTTTTGGGTAAAAATGCTTTATCACAAGAGTATATAGAGGAGAGGATGAAAATATCCAAAAATCAATGTGAAAGTTAGGAATAAGAGCGTAATTTTAAAAAAAGTCGCGTCCTGAACTAATCACGAGGAAACTAAAGAAAAAGAAAAAAGAAGACTATTGCATGCCTAAAACTATACAACTATTTAGAGCATCTCCAACCGATATGTCAAAAGTGCAACATAAACATTTATCGGTTGGAAATAACATCTCACATTACTCAAAGCTAATGTGGAATGAAAGCTGGAGGTTCAACCGTTACTTTTGACATCCCAAAAGCAAAATGTCAAAAGAATATTTTATTTTTTTTTTAAAAGATAGTTGGCTGTTATTTTCATTTATTATTATTTTTCTTTTTTATCTTGAATTATTTGATTGTTACAATAATTATTTATTTGACATATTGGGTGGACTGTAAAACTTGTAAATGTCAAATTGCCACACCAGCCATCAAATTTAAATTTGATGTTTGGTATTTAACATCTCCCTTAGAGCATCTCCAAGGGAAATGTCAAATACCAAACATCAAATTTAAATTTGATGGCTGATGTGGCAATTTGACATATTGCAAAACTCTTTATCCAACCAAGATGTCAAATATACATTTTATTTTATTATTTTTAAAGGTAGGTGGACTCGGTATTTAAGAGTAAACTATTAAATATGGTTAAAAACTATACATGGAAGGAGAGAGAAGAAAGTGGGCTCAGTATTAAAATAATAATAAAAAATAAAAAGACATCTCAACATCTTGGGGTCAATTTTGACAGCAAAAGTGAAGGATGTCAATCCAACTAGGATTTGGCATCACGGTTGGAAGCTTAAAATGTCTTTTTTTTGGGTTAAAACTTACCACGTTGGAATTGACATTTCGGTTGGAGATGCTCTTAGAGATGTTGTTAAACATTTATTAGGTTGCTAAAACTAATTAGAAGGCTGGCAAATTGCACTTTTAGCACCAAGGACCTACCTTCTAATAATGGACATGGTGGTGACTATGATATTTTGTTTCTTTTTGAAAAACTTAAATAAATCAATAAAAACTAGAAAAGTAGGTTTAAATTTAGTCCACAAATTTGGTTCAGCAATATGCATCACCAGGGAAGGAGGGACCAACCTCTCTCTAGGTTTTGCCACCACAAGTTGCACCTAATTAATTTGCAAATCCCATAACACATGCCAAACCAAACCAAACCATCATCTTCAAGAGTCACTTCAGTTTTTGGAGCACCCGTCCATATGCACTTGTTTGCTCACCCGGCAAAAGCTCCTTTGCATAATCATTCATGCGATGCGCTTTTTAAAGTTTTTAGATATCATTCATAGTATCTATCTTTTTGGGATAAACAAGAAAATCTTCACTAGAATCACTTTCACATGTACAAGATTTTATGATACACTTTGAATCTAGTATGTAACCACAAAAGCATGGGTATGTATGAAGTGAATAATGAGTGTTTTAATGCTCACGAGTGTTTGATTGAACACGTAACTGACGTTTATTATGCAATTTTATTTTCATTTTTTTTGTCAATCGTTATGAGGGGGAAGGGGTAATATACATGGGGTGGGATTTTGAAAGATACCGTCTTATGTGGCTCGAACTCAGGTGACAATTACACTTAGGGGGGAAAGTTGCCGCTCAACCACTGTGGCTAAACCCCATTGTTGTCTACTACGCAATTTTTCATTGAGCACAAAATTTGAAGGTAAACTTGAATTTATCTCACCATGTACAAACTTTAAGATAATCTTTAACTTTCATGTACATGCATGCATTCACTTGCAAATCACATGTATCAAGCAAACTAAAATATCTTTTACATCCAATATTCGGAACAAAATGTATGAACCTAAAGAGCTAGTATCTTGTTACAAGTAAAATTAGAAGAAACATTAACGTATATAACATGTCCCCCTGCTTTAGGATGAAAGGAAGTGAAAGCAGTCAAAATTTTCGATAAAAAAGAAAACCAATTAAGTGTAGGTAGACATATGGTTCTATCAAAAAGCGAAGGAAATGCCACGTGTTTATCTAGCATTGGTAGTTAGATCAGAGATTAGTTCATGTGGGAGCCCACCTCGTTATCCTACCTGTCAGCTGTCCAGCGTGTAGGGCCCTCGGTTGTACAAATTAGACTTTTTGATGACGTGGCGCAAAGCAGACCATTACTTTAGCGAACCCGAAAGCTGGGCGAGTCCTAGCCACCACTTGTTTGAGTGGCAGAGACATCCCTTGAGCCCGGACCATTACTACCGGTCCCTAAATCCAATTTTACGTCCCATCCTATCATAATGCTACTCAAACGCTGTCGTTGAAGACTTGAACTGATATATGGAACTTGGAAGCCCGTTTGGGATTGTTTTTACGGGGGGCATTCTTTAATAAATATTTAAATTAAGGATTAGTTATATATTTTTAATATTGGTTATTGGATTGTATATAAGAGACTTTCAACACATTTAGATTTAGTGAATGCAATCTAACGGCCAATATTAGGAGTATGTAATCAATTCTTAACATAAAATATTTATTGGAGAATCCCTATATTTTTACAATAATCACATTTGTTTAAAAGAACGTTTAAATTTGTTTAAAAAATTTCATGAATAAGCCAGTTCTAACATGACATTTCTTTTTTCTTTGTTTTTTCCATAACTCGGTTTAATTTATTCTCCCATCTGTAATGGGGTCAAGCATTTATCTACATAATATATACGAGGATGTTGAATTGGTACGTGCAACTATTTATTTTATTCTTAATTAATTATAGTATACGTACGTGGAATGCAACTAGCCATGCAAGTGCAAAATGACCATATAATTGTTGTTCAAATTATAAGCACGTTATGATTGCACATTAACTTTTGTGTATGGAAGTTTTCTATTGTTCTATACTATAATTAATCTGATTGATCCTTAATTAGATGAATACATAAAATGCCAACTACATGGACAAGCATCAAATTTCCAAAACTAAAGAGGCTTTAACAGCTTGACAAGCTGGAAACTAAGGGTGTTCAAGATCCAATTCAGGTTTAATTGAGTTTTAATCATTTAATTGATTTAATTGGGTTTCTAACTTCTAAAATCGACATGATTAGATTGGATGATAGATTTACTTGTGAGAATTCAATCGAAACCAATTTAGTCGGTTTCATACTTTTTTTTATCCTATAATAAGTATTTGAAATTGAAAGTCCGTTGATTGTGTATTTGCTAAATCTTCTAGATTTAGAACCGACCAACACACAAACATAAAATTGAGGGAACAACTTTTCACGGGAAAAGACCAAAGAAATAGCTTGATATTTATGATAAGCTCCTATTGTGAAAATTGTGATAGAATAGAAGGGTCCAAATGGAGCCAAATGAAAGTAACGTAGAAAAGGAGAACTATACCCTAAAAAGAAAAAAAGGCCAAGCTTAGTCGTTGTATAACAAAAGATAAGACTCAACTCATGCATCAATATTTGATTATATCCCACTCGCTCGATCTTATCTAGAAAACATGGTAAATAAAGCTCTTTATGTAACACGGGCGTGACACTATTTCTTATTTATAAGACACCCTATATTTCTTCCTTATAAACTCTCTCTACAGCAACACCAAGCTCTCCCTCATCCCCCTCCCATGGCTTCCTCTGTCAAGGGTAACAGCAGACTCTCCATTGCCATGGAGCGCACTGGCCAATGGTACAACAACAACTCAACGCTCTATATGAACATAATTAACAAATTTCTCATCATCGTTATGTGTTTAATACTTTCTTTTTGTATAGGATTTTTTCTCAAGAAATCCCTTCAGATGTTATGGTTGAAGTTGGAGAAGCCAATTTCTCTCTACACAAGGTACTAATTTCTAGACTGAATTCAAATTTCTATGCTCAAACTTACTCGTCTATGTTTTCTGTCTTGATATTGTGCTTTTACGTGATTTTCGCTCAATTTCGTGTGCATGCATGATTATGATTAATTAATTATACGAAACTCACTTGATCTCTGTTGCAGTTCATGCTTGTGGCGAAGAGCAACCACATAAGGAAGCTGGTTTTAGAGTCAACAGAGCCAGACCTGACGAGAATCAACCTCTCCGACATTCCGGGAGGCCCCGAGACGTTCGAGAAGGCGGCCAAGTTCTGTTACGGCGTCAACTTCGAAATCACAGTCCAAAACGTCGCCGCTTTGCGCTGCGCCGCAGAGTACCTGGAAATGACCGATAAGTACTGCGACAACAACCTCACTGGCCGCACCGAAGATTTCTTGACGCAGGTCGCTCTGTCAAGCCTATCCGGTGCCATTGTCGTGCTCAAGTCGTGCGAAGAGCTTCTCCCCGTCGCCGACGACCTCAAGATCGTTCAGAGATGCGTGGATGTTGCTACTTCCAAGGTGCTTAATTGTGCTTCAATCACTCATCATCACTTGCTTCAATTCTCGAGATAATTCGGTTAATTATGTGATTAATTGTTCATTCTAGGCCTCAATTGAAGCGAATTTTTCAAGTCGAACGCCAACGAATTGGTGGACACAGGAATTGGCGATTTTGGACATTGAATTCTTCGGCAGATTCATCACTGCGATGAAGCTGAGCGGAGCGAAATCGTTAATCGTAGCCAGCGCGATCATAACGTACGCCGAGAAATGGCTCCGAGATCTCGTCCGAGACCACTCCGGTACCGGCGCGAACTCGGCCGTTTCGAACGACTCCGATCTCCGAATCCGGCAACGCGAGCTTCTGGAAGCGATCGTTTCTCTCTTGCCGTCCGAGAAAGCGGCGCTGCCAATAAACTTCCTCTGCTGCCTTCTCAGATCTGCGACCTTCGTCAAGGCCTCGAGCGCGTGTAAGACCGAGCTGGAGAAGCGGATCTCGGTGATATTGGAGCACGTGACCGTCGACGACCTCCTGGTGCTGTCGTTCACCTACGACGGCGAGAGGCTCTTCGATCTCGAG
Organism: Prunus salicina; assembly: GCA_020226455.1. NCBI lineage: Eukaryota > Viridiplantae > Streptophyta > Magnoliopsida > Rosales > Rosaceae > Prunus > Prunus salicina. Next base: position 35,766,977 of record CM035342.1, read on the forward strand.
AGCGTGAGGAAGATCATCTCCGGGTTCGTGGAGAAGGAGAAGAGCGTCGCTGTCTTCAACGCCGGCGATTTCAGAGAGGTTTGCTCGGCGGCCATGGTCAGAGTCGCAAAGACTGTCGACGCGTATCTAGGCGAGATCGCCACGTGTGTTGATCTCAGCATCTCCAAGTTCAACGGCATCGCCAACCTCGTACCTAAAGGCGCCCGTAAAGTGGACGACGATCTCTATCGCGCCGTTGATATTTACTTGAAGGTAGTTCACTAATTACGAATTAATTCACTTTTAATCTCGTTAATTAAATAAAATCCTAAAACTGTTGAATTAACTGTGATTAATTAATTAATGATGTTGCAGGCTCATCCGAATCTTGACGAGATAGAGAGGGAGAAGGTGTGCAGTGTAATGGACGCCTTGAAGTTGTCGTACGAAGCGAGAGTGCACGCTTCGAAGAACAAACGGCTTCCCGTGCAAATCGTACTGCATGCGTTGTATTACGATCAGCTGAAGCTGAGGAGCGGGGTGGACGAAAACGACACGATGCAGGACGCCGTAACGACGAGGAGTCAGGTGCAGCAGGACGTGTCGTTGGCGAGGGAGAACGAGTCGTTGAGAACGGAGCTGTTGAGGATGAAGATGTACATTTCGGACTTGCAGAAAAGTGGGCCTGCCGCAAAAGGTGCTTTAGGCGCCGCCACGACGTCGTCTGGGAAAGGAGGTGGTGGGCCCAGGAAGGGCACGTTCTTTTCGTCGGTGTCGAAGAAATTGGGGAAGTTGAATCCGTTTAAGCAAGGGTCCAAGGACACATCGAATATTATGGATGAGGATGTGGACATTACCAAGCCTAGAAGGAGAAGGTTTTCAATCTCTTAATTATTTAGGGTTTTGCTGTTGTCTTTCGACTTTTGTGTTGGTGTTAATTATTGTTTTCTTCTTAATTTTGGACCCTTGCTCAAATTGTAATGTTCATGTATATATATATATATTATATGATTGGAAGCATTGCTTAAATTATATTTCTAGTCAACACAAGTTCTACCAAGTTATTAGTGCTGGTGTGTAATTAAATTATTATTTTTATTTTGATGAGGGAAATGTGTAAGTGCATGGATGAATGTGAGGAGAAGCTTATTTTGGTTTGATTGTATCCCTTGACATGTTGAAATATGCATGTTCATGAGTGAAAAGGAAAAACAATTGATATCAATAACGAATTTATTCATTGAAAGGGTCATCATGTTAATATGGATAAAACAAGAAATTAGTCAATGACGAAGCATAGGTTTCATGTGGATGGGGCCCTCTTATAAATTATAAACAATAAATAATTCGAACTCATAATACATACAAAAATTAGAATATACATCATATATATCAAGAATTATATTTCTTATTGGTTGCAATCATAATTGTCATTGATAAAGGGATAGACAAATACATACTAACCAAGGAAAATTGCAAGAAATAGATAAATACATACTTGGAGTTGAGTAGCGACTTAGCAAATATCTTTAAAGCTTTTCCCCTATAAAACTCAATAGAAAGAAGAAGAAAAAAAAAAACATAATTTCACGAACTAAGGGCCCGTTTGATAACCATTTCAATTTTAATTTTTGGTTTTCATTTTTTGTGGTAAAGTACATAGGAAAAAAGAGGGAGAATGGAGGTGAGAATGAGAGTGAAGATGGAATTGAGAGGGAAGATGAGAGGGAAGAATAGGAGGGAGAAGTAATAAAAGTGAAAATTAAAAATAAAAACTAAAATCTATTTGAAATTGTTTTCACTTTTGTTAGAGCATCCACAATGGGAGGGTGTATAAGGGGGTGTAACACCCCTTGTCACCAAAATAATCTTCAATAGGGAGATGTAAAGGGTTGTAAACATACATCACCACCATGGAGATGAAAAATAAAATACACATTTGCATATATTTTTACATCTTTTGCAGGCGAGACCCACCCGAGAAAAGAGAGGAAAAATAAAGAAAATGGAATGTAAAAGTGGCTTTATATCGTTTCCCATTGGAGCAAAAAACGTATTTACACCCCCCGGAGGTGTAAAGGGGATGTAAAAGTGGCTTTACACCCCCGAAAATACACCCTCCACTGCGAATGCTCTTACTCCTCCCTCCCGTCCTTCCCTCTTATCCTCAATCTCATCCTCACTCCCATCCTTACTCTCATTTTGTTCTATACTCTAGCACAAAAAATGGAAACTAAAAACTAAAATTGAAATTGTTATGAAACGGACCCTAAGAAAAACCATAAATGGAGAGAAATATAATATGAAGTTTAGAGAAAAACTCAAAAACCTAGTTCTAAGAGGAGTGGTAATTTCTATTGCATACACCAAGAAAAGAGGGGTGAAAAAGACTAATTTTAAGGTTTGTGTTAAAAAAAAGGTAATGTAATTTTAATAGTTATATTAAACTTTTTGGTATTGGGTTTGCAAGTCTTGGAGGAGACGTGGGTTTTCACTAGGTAGGGCCACATGTGGGTACAATACAAAAATACCATATTCATATTGGTTATCCAATTGATGTTGGGAGAATGTGAAAACGTAAAGTATTTGAAATAGTATATATATAGAAATACATAATAGTATAGCATTTTTAAAATACAAAAAAAAAAAAAAAATTGAGTAGGGACCATTGGTCCCAATGTGGCTCTGTGCCTGATGTGAATGTGTGAGTCCTGAAATGTGTACATCGTAATGAAATTCTTCATGAATGAGTACAAATCTATTGTCTTCACATCTCATTATGTATTTGTTTGACACGTATCCTTCATTTTGGGGTTAATTTTTATTCTTCTTCTTCATTTTCAAATGCAGACCTCCTGAGGTTTGATATAATTACAGTCAGAGCTCAAATGTTTCATGTTACTGTCACACTCCCTATTTTTAATATATGGTAGGATTAGTGAGCGGTCATGGGGCAAGGCTGTCTTTTCCCCAACACCTATGGCATCAACTCATCCACCTCCTACCCGTCTCATTATAATTTGTCCAGCCAATTAGGGGTAGACATCGAGACTAGAAAATCGAAACTAACTAGATTAGAAAAACTAGTAAAAAACTGGGTTTATTAAAGGGTGATGATTTTCTCACTCCTCTTTTGTCGGCTTACACTTTTTTTTTATTTTTTAAATAATTTTTTACTATAACATAAAAAGAAGTGCAAGTGGACAAAAGATGAGTATTTTTTTTAATATCTTCTATGTGTTTTTTGAAATAACATAAATAAAACAAAATCGGTTCATAACCAAAAATGGGTGCAGTTACTACACCGCTAGTTTTTCATTTTGGCAAAAACCAAACCGCACTGTAAAATAATTCTAGTTCTAAGGAGAAACCGCATCGCGCCCGCCGCCATAGCCAACCCCCCTCCCCTCCCACGACAACTGCCACCAACTCCTCCTCCTCCCCCCACCATCACTACCAACTATCTCTCTCTCTCTTCCCCCCACCTGTGGTTTGAACCCACCCCTCACCAACCCCAGCATCATCATAAAGGCGGATGCATTGCTTCCAAACAACATTCTATGACTATGATAAGATGGCCTTTGAATTTTATATTTAAAGAGGTGTTTAAAAGGTTTTTAACAAATGGGCCAGGCCACAAGGAATTTGATATGTCCATATCTTCAAACAATTTGGGTTCGTTTAAGAGCCCAATTTTTTGCATTTCAAATCACTCTCTGATTTGGATTTGGATTTGGATTTCCTTGCCCAAATTTAAGTGAAGGGGCGGTGACGCAACAAAGTAACACGACGTCGTTTTCACAGAACCGGCAGCTACGGTATAAATCACCACAACCATATTTTAGGAGAGCCGAGTCGGAATTGAACTTTCGTAAGCCCCACTCTATCTCTCCTCGCTCGTCTTCTCCACCTGAGCGAACGAAAAAGAATCGAAGCAAAGCGACCTAACTCTCAGAGCAACAATGGCAGGCTCCGCCATGGTGTTGGACCCGAAACCCTTACCGGAGCCACCGGCTTCGTTCCCCTCCATTAGATCGGACCTCCAGGCTTCGTCGGAGCAGCACCAGGCCTCCGACGAGGACGATCTCTACAGCCGCCTCAAATCCCTTCAGCGGCAACTTGAGTTCATCGACATTCAGGAGGAGTATGTCAAGGACGAGCAGAAGAACCTGAAGCGCGAGCTCCTTCGTGCCCAAGAAGAGGTCAAGAGGATCCAGTCGGTGCCCCTCGTCATCGGCCAGTTTATGGAGATGGTCGATCAGAACAATGGGATTGTGGGCTCCACCACGGGCTCCAATTACTATGTTAGGATTCTCAGCACCATTAATCGGGAGCTTCTCAAGCCTTCTGCTTCGGTCGCCTTGCATCGCCACTCCAATGCCCTTGTCGACGTTCTGCCTCCGGAGGCCGACTCCAGCATTTCGCTCCTCAGCCAGTCTGAGAAGCCCGACGTCACCTATTCTGTAAGTTACGCTCAATTAATTTGATTAGGGTTATGAAATTTAGGGTTTTTCATGTGTTTCGCCATCTTTCAAGAAACGGTCAATTGGAGTCAATAGACTGCTGTTAGGGTTTTGGGTTTGAGGAATTTAACGGTGTTGAGTGCCATGTGCTTCTTGAGGAGAAGCGTGGCTATAAATTGAACCATTCTGAAGAACTTGTCTTACTGGAGTCATATGATTGTTTTGAGATTTAATTATCTTTGTTCAATGGTCTTGATGTTAAGAGAAATGGAGTTTAGCCCAAAATTTTACCCGTTGCTCAAGTTTTAAGATTGAGAGCTAACTATATGTATGGACATTATGCTCAACTACTATTGCCTTTACATCCCTAATTATGGATATTTAGGATTTAAAGAGTGTTTTAAAGTAAAATTCGATAGTGGTTCTTTTCCCCACTTGTGAATTTCTGATTTCTAGGTTTCTTATATTGAGCTGGACTGCATATTATATGAATGATCCTATTTGACGGTTGTCAAGCTTCTAACTTGGAAACACGTTTATTTTTCTGTTCTAATTTATTATTCCTTTATTGGAAAGAAGTGGTAATTATTGTTGTCTAAGCTAGTTAGGGCTACAGCTTGTTTCTCAGGATCAACCAATTTGGTTTAGTTCTTGGTTTTAGGGGTTTGTTAGTCAATCCAACCCAACTGGAATGCTATGAAATGTAATATGCATGGATTTTTAAACGAATTTTATGTAATTTTATCATTGGGACATGTAACTTCAAGTATTGGCCCAAGCCCACCCTGATTTCGATGTTTAATGGTTGATGTATATTGCCTGTTACAACTATTTTCTTAAATTCACAATTGGGCATCCAATAATCGAATTTATCGAAGAACAACACTAATATAATAGTTTGAAGAGCATGGTTGTCCGACTGGCTCATCACACATTTGTGTTACTTATATTGTATTTGAAAGTCATACCTACATTAGTATTTGATTAAAAGAGAATTATGTAGAAAAGGAAAAAGAATCAAAGAAATACAGTACTGAGCTGGAATAATGTGGGTTGGTTTGGTTCATATAATTAAGTAGTAGACTAGTACTATGGTTCGGTTGAGATCCCAATTCTCTAAGAGTGAACTAAACCAATCTAAGTTGTCTCCATGTAATAGAAGCAGGTTGCTATGGGTTTTTCTGTACCAAATGCAGAGTCAAGTTGGCTGTTTGGTGAAGTTTTTATACATTTGACTAATTTGTTTGGCATTTCCCTCCTCTGAGCTAAAAAGCCGTAGGTAGGTTGGATCTTTTCATCATATAATGATGTCAATGCCTTATCGTCTTTAATTTGTGTTGGTGTGTTAGGATATTGGAGGATGCGATATTCAAAAGCAAGAAATCCGTGAAGCAGTAGAACTGCCACTTACTCACCATGAGTTATACAAACAGATTGGAATAGACCCTCCACGTGGTGTATTGCTCTATGGCCCACCTGGAACTGGTAAAACCATGTTAGCAAAGGCTGTTGCTAATCATACAACTGCTGCCTTCATTAGAGTTGTTGGTTCAGAATTTGTTCAGAAGTATTTGGGTGAGGTGAGATTTTCAGTTAGATTCATTTCTTTTATCTTTTGTACGTAATTTTATTTATTACGTTCCACATATCCTATTATTTTTTGGAATAACAAATTCGGCAAGGCTAGCTAGTGTTGCAAGTGGATTGCAAGTATTTATTTTTTCCGGTTTTGGTGGTTTCCTGTTGCCTGACTCTCTGGGTTTAGATTTATTGACTGACTTTAGAAACATTATGATCACTTATTCTTATTTTCGTTTTGTATATCAAGGGTCCACGAATGGTTCGTGATGTTTTCCGTCTTGCCAAGGAGAATGCACCTGCAATCATTTTTATTGACGAGGTGGATGCTATTGCTACCGCTAGGTTTGATGCTCAAACTGGAGCTGACAGAGAAGTACAGAGAATCCTTATGGAGCTCCTCAATCAGGTAGGAATGCATATGTTGATCTTATTGGGTGAACTAAAACCGTAGTTCAACCAGAACTCGGACCTGCAATGCATCGATTTAGGGTTGGAGAAAATATTTCTATAAATGAAAAAAGAGAAACCCTGCAATACATTCCTTTATTTGTTGCCATTTATCTTAGTTGATTTGGGATTCATGTTTTTTGCAGATGGATGGTTTCGACCAGACAGTAAATGTTAAGGTCATAATGGCGACTAATCGAGCAGACACATTGGATCCTGCACTTCTGCGTCCTGGAAGGCTTGATAGGAAGATTGAATTTCCTTTGCCTGATAGGAGGCAGAAAAGACTTGTTTTTCAGGTAAGTAACATTCAGAAAGCATCTTTCAATGAATCATTTATTTTTGGTAAAATGTTATTTGTAAGCTGTGAGGTATTCCTTCATTCTCGTCATCATAAGATTTATAACTTCCTCTGTCCATGCCATGTCATCCGTGTTAATGGATTTGTTACTTCCCCGCATGCTCCTTGTTAACAAAACCTGCCATCAGCTCCCTATATCTTCAGTTGTGGACAGCACAGGGGTTGGGCACCCCAAAGCACACTCTATCTGAGTTTATCCTGTGTCTACCTCCTAGAGTGTTTAGTTATTATATGTTTTTTACATGAGCTTTGTTTGTTTTTTTAAAATCTTTTCTCTTGAAATCATGATGTCTTACTCTTGTCGACTTTTAGCGAGCTGTTGCAAGTAATTTAATGTCAACTTTGCTGCTTGTACTGCAGGTTTGCACTGCTAAAATGAACCTGGGTGATGAGGTGGACTTGGAAGATTATGTATCTCGGCCAGATAAAATCAGTGCTGCTGAGGTGAGACATGAATTTTGTTTCAGTTCTGCTACCATAAGTTAAATCTTTTTACTGTTATGTTTACTTCTTCTCTATGCTTTAATTTTAAATGTTTAATTTATTTTTGGGGGGTGGGGGGCATAAGTGTTAAAATATCTTTACAAATGCAAATCCAGTGCTGTTTCGTCTTTGTCTGAAGTTCTTGGTGAATCATGACATCTTATTTAGAACATTCATGGCATTAGGCTGATAGGTGTTTTATATGGGATGAATCCATATGCCAGGATTGGAGATGGCAACATTGTCAATTGGTTGGATCACCATACAATTTGTTCCAACGGATTTGAATTTTGTCATTTCTGCCTTCATCTATAGTATCATATATTTTCTGTCTGCAGCTTTAAAGATACTGAGGCTTTGCTGGTGGTCTCATATTTTAATTTTTTTAATATTAAAATTGATCATAGACTAACGGTTACAACTGGATGGGTACGTTCAGATTTCAGCAATATGTCAAGAAGCAGGAATGCATGCAGTTCGCAAGAACCGGTACGTCATACTCCCGAAGGACTTTGAGAAGGGTTACCAAATCAATGTGAAGAAGCCCGACACTGACTTTGAATTCTACAAATGATCGGTGCTTGAAGCTCATATGATAATGCCGTTGCTCAGGTTGCTGAAGGTCATTATCACGAAAGCCGCATCTGGAGATTGGTTTCTTTGAACAATTATATAGCCCAATGGAGGGGTTGTCTGTTAGGACATTCCAAGTTAATGCGGTGATGTATGATGCTGAGCCATGAAATGGTTTTATTTTCTCAAGATATTTTTCTTGTTGTCTTTTAAATTTCTGGATGCGTTTTAGTTGGAGACTTGTCTAGGGAAACTGTAACAAAGTATACTGAAATTACTTTTCATTCTTACTGTTTGTAGTGATGCACAATTTGCTCGCTTGTTACTTGCTATTCTGTTTCCTACTTTCTCAGTGCAGTTGCTTTACATATCAAGTTTGCCACATTCCCAAATTTTCTGTCAATGGCCTCTGGCCCATTGGGCCATTATCGTGGACACCTATTTGAAGCATGACTGAATTCATAAAACGAAAGAAGGGATTTAATTAGGGCTTTGTTGTTCCGTCTTCTATATTGATCAAAGTGAGTTTCTGATCTATATTGATTCAGATCGTATTATCCTTATAGGTCCATCCAATTCCATCATTTGTGTGTTTATGTCTCTCTTCTCGAACTTGGAAATTATTATTAATACGTATGGTGTAACTGTAACAAGTCATTCATTAGAATTTCCAAGTTCGGGAAGGGTGACATAAATACGATGGAATTGGATGGATGTATAGGTTAATACTCTCTTGTAAAATCGTAACTGATCTGAACCATCCATAAAACGGATCAATATTCTCTAATTCCGAATTAGAAATGTGCACAAACACACATATTACGTATCAATACTCTCTTCTTTTCCGATTAGAGCTAGCTAGCACAGTCTTCTATTGTTAGGAGGGAAGACTAAAAAAGGAGGAGACAGGATGTCAAACAGCTTCAAAAAAAAGTAGTTAATATTTTCCTTCACCCCCTTTGATAGGTCATGATCAATTCATTACCCATGGCCCATGGGGACCCATTGTACCCATCTGTTTGTTCAATATAGATAAGAAAATCTTGACCCAAAAATAGAAAGAAAAAAAGAAAAGAGATCAGAAAATTAAATAAGAAATAACTGAGTTGCCAATGAGTATTTGCAAGTCCAATGCAACCCATTGTTCTTTTTTTTTCTTTTTGGAAATAAAATAACTACCCATTATCATTTCTTCATCCTTGTAAGTTTCATGCTACCAACCAATTCTCCTCATACAAATATAAACAAGGGATATTTATTGAAATGTCACCTGAACTTATACCTTAGTTTCAATTTGTCACATGAAAAAAAAATTTAAGTAAAATGTCATCTGAATTTTTCAAAATCCATGATTTGTCATCTCACTTTAACATCATCCAATTTTCCAACTATTTTCAAGGGTATTTTAGTTTTTTTATTTTCAAGAGTATTTTAAAAATGGAAAAATCATTATAAAAAAATTATGAAAAGACCCTTAAAATTTATAAAAATTATATATCTTTTCACATTTAATCCCCACCCATTTTTACATTTAAGCTTTACTTTTTTAATAATAAAATTTTCCATTTTTAAAATATCCTTGAAAATGAAAAGACTAAAATACCCTTGAAAATATATGGAAAATCATATGATGTTAAACTCAGGTGACAAATCATGGATTTTGAAAAATTTAGGTGACATTTCACTTAAATTATTTTTTCATATGACAAATTGAAACTAATGTATAAGTTCAAGTGACATTTCAACAAATATCCCTATTAACAAAGCCAAAAGGTCCTACACTACCTAATTTATGGATCATGTCCTTGATTAGCATAATGATGCTGTAAAGTGGAAACAAAGATCTCATATTTATATTAAATTACAAGGGCCCCTCCATGTGGCTTCAGAAAAATCAGAATTACAACCAGCAATTAGAAATACTTAATTAATTTCATGGTTTTCTTCTCTTGCATAATTTCTTTTCTAATTTTGGTAAAATTCAAATCCACTATCTTATTATATTATATTGAATGAATCTCCCCCAATACCCTTTTCTTTCTCTTTCTCTCTTTCAAATGTTGGGTATGTATACTATGTATGTGTAAAGTTGTATATTCTATCTCAAATGTTTGGGGCCACATGTTGCCAATTGTCACAACCCACTCATTAGTAAGTAAACTCTCACTCTGTGTGTCACTACTGTGTGTCATGGAATGGCATCTTTTGAGATCTGGACCTTCTCATTGATTGCATGCTCAACAACTCTCACCTCTCCCCCGCCTAATAATGTTTTCCGCTTGATATAGCGTGATTGTTCAGGAATAACAAAAGCGTGATTAGTCAGGAATAACAAAACAATGTTATTCCCGTTTCATATAAATTTTTCTGCTCTGACTCTCTCCTATCTCCCAGGATCAATCATTTTCCAAGTTGAGAGCTTCAAGATAATATATATGATTTACATTAATTGTACATGATTAGCTCTTAGAACATTAATGGGGTTCTCTGCCAAGCTGGGAGAGAATGAGACTAAAGACCAGTTGATAATTTAAAACAGTGTTTTTGATCTGATGAACAAATTAATATTAAACTAAATATTCATGTGGCCTTGTCTATTCTGTTGTGTTTTAGTACATTATAAACCACCTTTGAATATTCCATGTAAAACCAACTTGCACCAACATAATAAATACAAATTGGAGCATATATCAGGTTCAGGGTCACACTATTTAATGTAGCTTTCCAAAGTCATGCTGTTTTTACCTCTGTACTAACTGAAGTAGTTGTTGTAGACAATATTTTAGGAGATAGATCCATCTAGAAAACTCTTCTTCCTCAGCTAACCCATGAATGACATGGATGTTTAATCATGAAACTTTTGAGAAAAGCTTATACTGAGGCATCATGATGAGAAGAATGGTTAGAACTTCTCATTCATGGATTTCTTATTTTGGGATTATCTAGTAGTTGCAGGGTTAGCTTGCCTTGGAGGATTTAAGCCATGCAGGTACAATTTAATCATGGTTTTTTGAATATAATCCATTTGAAGTTTTGATTGACCAAAAAGAAAAAAAACTTCAGAATATATACAATGTGATTACAATGTAAATTTGAGAATATAAGTTATTTGCTCACTCTTATTTAAGTTCCAATTTTGAGAAGGTAAAGTGCCCTTTTTCATGTGAGATCAATAATTTTTTGGAATTTTTATACTTGGCATGGGATCTAGATGAGCATGCAGATGATGCAGCAGATCTAAATCTAATAATGGTAGGTTGAGGGTGGTTGGCAATAAAATAAAAAAGGTGTAGGAGTGGTTGGATCAAGCTCTCTCTCTCTCTCTCCAGTCCAACTCTTCCATCAAAATTGTACACTCTACCCAGCCAGTACACACAGCTCATTAGTATATTATTGAAGGGGGTGGGGGGGAATCCTCTGTCTCATTAGCTTGAGCATTTGGTCATTTCTTATCTTAGCTCAGCCTCATCATCCTCAACCTCAGAATGACATCAATACGTAACCCACCAGATACCAATATGGTTAAGCTTATTAAAAGTTCCCAACGATGAACCGAAATTGGGTACTTGGGTAGGTTTCAATTTCCAATCTTTTGAAAGTGAACATAAATGGTATTGATGTATGTGTGAATGTGGAGAAAAATTTGTATGTATGTGGGATGCACAAATTGTATCCCAAATTAATCATGCATTGTTATATTGAAAATTTAAAACACGTAACAGTACTAGTGTGTGTGATTGACTTGAGATACCGCTGAGTTGCGATCCCAACTTTAATGCTGTTCAAAATTTTGAAAACCCTTCTGAGTCTGCAGCAGGAAACTTCATTGACTAAAAAGCACCCGTTCCCACAGGGCCATGATGAAGCAAAAGAAGGGAGCTGCTGCTGCTTGCTGCCGCTGGCAATGGAGAGCTGCAGGTTTAGCCTACCAACAAGGGAATTTGAAAATTGAAAGTTGAAATGAAATACCAACTACTTTTTCGGCCACAATGAGCCATACTGATACCCTGAGGGACAACTAAATGATTGAAGCCCAGTCAAGGGTTCTCAACTACAGTGAGCTTCTCCTTTAACAAGCTTGTGTTGACAGCCACACAAAAAGAACGTATATCTTTTAGTCTTCTGCTACATGAAAACCAAGAAAATGTGTTTTGGTAAAAAAAGAAAACTTTCAAATTTCAGCAACCGATAATCACTCATAAATCATACGTATTAAATAAAGTCAAATAATTTTTTTATTCTTGAGGATTCAAACTTTAATGTGTAAGGTACAACTCATTCCTCTCATTCTTTTGTCACAACAAGACCATCCTGCATTAAACTAATAAGTATCTTTAGTCAAACCCAAAATATTTATTTATAACCAAACCCATAATTCATTGACTGATGGAATTGCATGCATAATAATAATCTGCATCTTCTTTTTTCTTTTGTTTTGTTGTTGTCAATTTCGTTGTCTTTGGCATGATAGTAATTTGTGCAGAAAACATAGACTGAAGTCTGAAACTGAAGAATTTAATTGCTGAGGAAAGCAGCCAAAACGTAAACAACAAATAACAACAAACGAGCTTGACCGCAACACTAAGACACATATTAATATATTATATTTTCCGACCAAAAAAAAAAGATACATAAAATATTGTGTGTGTATATCTAGCCAAAAGAAAACCAGCAAATACCTCTCTCTCGCGCTCTCTCTCTGTCAGAGTATAGTGAGGCTCACAGCTCATACAACAAAGGGCAGTGCAGTCCTCTTCATCTTCCTTTTTCCTCTAATTTATTAATTTTTCTTCTTTGCCCTTTACCTTCTTCTTTTTCCTTTTCCACTTTTATAATTCAAACCCAAAAAATTTCTTTTCTTTTTCATCTTCAAAAACCAACTTTCTCTTTCTTTTTTTTCTTTTTTTCTGGTAAGAAATTAGAAATACTATTCCTGCCTGCTTCTCCTAACTAATTTATCAGTTAAAATCATGCTTAATTCCCACCAAATTCTCAAAAGTCTCAGACTTGTTGTCCTTCCTTGTACCCACATTTCTGCTAAGTGCTAACCCAAGAGAAATTTCTAATGCCTGGATCTGAAGCTTTCACTTCAAGGAAGGAGCTTTACCCTCTGCTATTCAGCTCAGGCAGCCCAGCTCTCACTGCATTCTTTGCTGCAAACTGCAGGTTACCATCTTCACCTTTTTCAATTACTTACAGATCTGTCTTGTAATTGTTGCCGTTGTAACGAGTGTTTTGGACTCTGACAGTGTCTGGAACTTGAAATTTTCTCTTCTCTCCTTGGATGAATGCCTTAATGCTAGTTCTTAGACTTGATTTCTGCTCAACCCATTAAAGCTTTCTCAGTTTTATTCATTCATTATTACTAGAATTAATTTGTTGAATTCTGTCAATGTGCTTGCTTTAGAGCAAACCCAGTTTCTTGCAACGGTTAGATTAGGTTTAATTTTGGTAAAGTTCATTTCTTAACTTCTCCATATTGTTGTTAAACCACTCTGAGCTATCAGTCTGTTATCCATGATTCTGCTCATTTAGTCCTGTTGTATAAGAAATTAGTTTATACAGCAGTGTATGAAAGGGTTAACCTTTCTCACTCACTTGTGTATAGTGCATATACATTACTGGACTGAAGGAAATAATAGTTGTAACTCCCAACGGATATGTACCCAATTTTGACTTTACATTGTTTTCTCATTTAAGGGAAAAGGAAGCATGTTTCTTTTTAGTTTTTCTGCTCTAAATTTGCAATCTAGAATCAAGGCAACAGTGAATGGAAGTACATTTCATAATTTGACTATTATCATTATCATTTGGTGTTTACTGTTCTCCCCTGCTATTATGCATGCAAAAAGTTTGTCACTTTTCCTTCTTAATATATGAATGCTTTGCATTATTGGCTACCTGATCTTGATTTGTAGTTTTTGTGCCGAACCAGGAGATTGTGAGCCCTCCAAGGATTACATTTTGATTTCTCTAGTCACTTTCAAAGACTTTAGTCCAAACAACTCCCCATGAAGTCCTGTCCCTTTTCAGTTATTCCTTTCCTTTTTTCCATTGTCATTCTTCTTCCCCTTGTTTTCTCTGACCTGAATTCTGATAAGCAAGCCCTTCTTGACTTTGCTGCTGCTGTTCCCCATCGTCGCAACCTAACTTGGAACCCTGCTTCCCCAGTCTGCACATTCTGGGTTGGCATCACTTGCAATCTAAATGGCACCCGGGTGACTGCCCTCCGACTTCCTGGAGTTGGACTTGTGGGCTCTGTCCCATCAAACACCATTGGTAGGCTAGATGCCCTTCGGATTCTTAGCCTTCGATCCAATCTCCTCCGTGGTAACCTTCCTTCCGATATTACCTCCCTTCCTGTACTCCAGAATCTATACCTCCAACATAACAACTTCTCTGGTGATATTCCGGCCTCTTTTCTCTTCAGCTCAATGTTTTGGATCTATCATTTAATTCCTTCACTGGCAACATTCCACAAATATTACATAATTTGACACAACTCACAGGATTGAACCTCCAGAACAACAACCTTTCTGGACCCATACCTGATCTCAACCAACCTGGGCTCAAGCGTCTAAATTTAAGCTACAACCATCTTAATGGCTCTATCCCATCATCCCTTCAAAGATTTTCCAATTCATCCTTTGTGGGAAACTCACTTTTATGTGGAGCACCTCTTAAAGCTTGCTCCCTCGTCCTTCCTCCGCCACCTCCTACTCACAATCCACCACCCCCAGTAGTTCCTCAGAAACGAAGCTCCAAAAAGAAGCTGAAGTTGGGAGTTATCATTGCGATTGCCGCTGGAGGGTCTGTTCTGCTGTTGCTGTTAGGCCTTATCATAGTTCTCTGGTGTTTAAAGAAAAAAGATAGTGGAGGAACTAGTGTATTGAAAGGAAAGGCTTCTAGTGGTGGAAGGAGTGAGAAGCCTAAGGAGGATTTTGGAAGTGGGGTGCAAGAACCTGAGAAGAACAAACTCGTTTTCTTTGAAGGTTGTTCTTACAATTTTGATCTTGATGATTTGTTGAGGGCTTCTGCTGAAGTGTTGGGAAAGGGGAGTTATGGCACAGCATACAAGGCCGTCTTGGAGGAGGCAACAACAGTTGTAGTCAAAAGGTTGAAGGAAGTGGTCGTTGGGAAGAAGGATTTTGAACAGCAAATGGAGGTTGTGGGAAGAGTTGGACAGCACACAAATGTTGTTCCACTCCGTGCTTATTATTACTCAAAGGATGAGAAGCTTCTAGTTTATGACTACATCTCAAATGGGAGCTTATCTGCCCTTTTGCATGGTATGCATGCCACTGCCACTGCTCTTTATTTAATTGTTTCCTTCTATTTTATCTCTTTCATGGGGTGGGGGTCCCGGGTTGAGCAGTAAATTGAAGTCAACTTCCTAAATGTCAGTCTGAAGTCATGTTAAACTTTTAAAAATTAATTGATGGAAACAAGGGGATATTGAGGGTGGGGGCAGTAGATAGTCAAGGAGTTTACGCAGAATGTGGTCATTCTTCTGGGTATGTAGACACTCATGAGAATAAGCACACTGTGCCTTAATATCTGTAAGTGAGAACTTTATGTGTATATCTAAGAGAGAATGCAGGTAATTACCATGACGAGTTCCATAGTTTCTGTAGAATACTGGTGAAAAACATAACGTTTAAAGAAAGAGTTGTTTCACACTTGGAAGTGTATTAGCTCGTGCACCTAGTCGAGTATCATGTTTGATAATGATGTTGCGTTGGGATTTTAGTTATAATTACATGCTTTACAACCTGTATGTTTTTATTCATGAACTATTTTGTTGCAGTTAAGGTGGCTCCCTCCCCCTGCCCCCCCTTTTCTCTTTACAGCTTCTTGTTAGCTTCTTCTATCCTTTACAGAAAGTCCTTGACATGATTTTCATTTTAATCTGAACGACTATGTAAGCCTTGTTTTGACCTCATATGCCTAATGGTTTTCTAAGTCTTATCCCATATTGGAGGGGGCAATGCCATACGCCACTCTTCAGTCAGAGTGTTACTGATACTGAAAGCTACCTATTCTTTAATGCCATTTACAAAGAATGCATATTACTTTTCCTGATTGTATTTTTTCTGCTGGGTGGTAAAAAAAATGCTTATGGAGGTGCATATTAAAAGACCAGTTGCTGTTCTTCTTGTTCTCTCCGTTACCAATATAAATACAAAGTATCTTTCCCTTTCTTGAGATTGGAACATGCGGAAACTCCAAAATTCAAAACCCTTTTCAGTTAACTGAGCTAGGGAAAGAAGTTTGCTACTTATTGATATTCAACTTTTTTTGGGTGAGGATTTTTCATTCTTCTTGTAGGACAACCTATTTAGAGTCGCCTTTATAAAAAATTCAGCTCTCTATTGAAGCGTTGTGTTGTGCACCACACTCACTTTTTATTGAATCTGATGGCAGGAAACAGGGGAGGCGGAAGAACTGCATTAGACTGGGACTCCAGGATAAAGATTGCCCTTGGAACTGCAAGAGGAATCGCTCACATCCATTCTATGGGTGGTCCGAAATTCACTCACGGAAATATCAAGTCCACAAATGTCCTCCTCAGCCAAGATCTTGATGGGTGCATCTCTGATGTTGGCCTGACTCCTCTCATGAATGTTCCTGCCACTACTCGGAGTGCGGGCTATCGAGCTCCAGAGGTGATTGAAACCCGCAAGCACTCTCATAAATCAGATGTGTATAGCTTTGGCGTAGTCCTCCTTGAGATGCTGACTGGAAAAGCTCCTCTCCAGTCACCAGGGCGTGATGATATGGTTGATCTCCCTCGGTGGGTCCAGTCTGTTGTCAGGGAGGAATGGACTGCTGAGGTTTTTGATGTTGAGCTGATGAGGTACCAAAACATTGAAGAAGAAATGGTGCAAATGTTGCAAATTGCAATGGCATGCGTGGCAAAGGTGCCAGACATGCGACCTAACATGGAAGAAGTTGTTAGAATGATTGAAGAAATCCGGCAATCCGACTCAGAGAACCGGCCATCTTCCGAAGAGAATAAATCAAAGGACTCAAATGTGCAGACTCCTTGACCACCACCAAAACTCGTTGCTTTTTCCACTCATCAGGTTCTGAGAAATTCATATATTTGTTCCTCTTCTGATTAGGGAAGCATAATAGAACTTTTCCTTTATGTACATGCCTCCTAAGGTTTTCCCAAGCATTATTCAATTACATGCATGGCTTTGTAGAGTGGGAATCAATCCAATTGTGCCATTTTTCTTAGGTAGTAGTCAGGTGGGTTTTTTTTTAGTTTCTTGATTTGTTGCAATATGTATTTTAACCTAAGGAATTAATTGATGATCTTCATTAATTCAAGAGCATTCTCTAACTTTTGTGTTATATATCCTAATCCTATAATCACACTTTAATTACTATAGGTTAAGACTATAACAAGTTGATTATGAAAGTTAAATGTGTGCTTGTCAGAATTCTGTGACAGCTAATATGGTCAGAAACTGTGGTCTTTTGGTAGAAGAAATTCTGACGGACGTCCACCTCTCTAGACCCTTGAAAGTAGGAGACTATATAAACCTATTTGGGGTGGCATTTCAAGCCTAGCCATCCCAGTTTCCGATATGCCAACTTCAATTTACCGTATATAGATTGTGGTCCTCCTAGAGTTTCCCAACTAAGAAAACTATGGTCCATCTCAACACATGAGATATTTCAAAACTCTCTTGTCACCATTATCGTCGCTGTCCCTCCGTGATCAGGCTAGGAGGTGTGCTAGCTAGAGAGCTCCAACAATGTCAGACGGCTTAGGTTCATCCTTGCCTCCACCTCCTGGCCACAACCAATCGAAGGCCAGCAATGCACGACATGTCGCCTTCTCTGAAACCTCTGCATCATCAGCTCCCAGCAAGGCCCATGATCAAGCCATCCATTTTGTTCCTGACATTGATGATGAGCGCCCTAAACGCTTTCATCCAGGCTGCCATGCCTGCTGTGCATGGGGTTGCTTGTTCTTCTTTGCCTTCATACTGCTTGCTCTCATTGTTGGTTTCATATTCGCGGCCATCTTCCATTCCTATCTGCCTCAAATCCACATCCGAAGGTTCAACGCCACCGCCATCAACTTCGCTCAAGACAACAAAGATTTGGGCGTGAAGGGAAAAGTTGATTTTCTTGTGGAGTTTTTTAACAAGAATGAGAAAACTGAGCTCAGATATGGTGCCTTCAAGATCACTGCTTCATCCGCGCACGTCCAGCTAGGTCAGACTGAGTTTCCTGAGTTTAGACAGGGCCAAAAAAACACAAAATCTCTGAACGGAACCATCAAGGTTAAACTTTCTGGGGTTGATAAAGAAGACGCCGATCAGCTCAAAACCGACATAAAAAATAGAGAAGTAACTTTGAATTTGGCAATAACCGGCAGTGTTAGCTTCCCTATTGGAGGAGTTTGGTTTAAGAGCATTCCCATCATATCAAACTGCGATGCCAAGCAAAAGGAAGTTGATTTTGGAAACAAGGCCAAATGTGACTATAGGATTATTGCCATAAAGTAAAATCCTCAATGATATCTCTCTCCATCCACGTAGAAAATGCTTTAGAACTCAACTTTTTTTCTCAACTCTCTCACATGATCCTGAAATCTATATACGTACGTGCTGCATGTATTCTATATGAGAGAGAGTTGAGAAAAAATAAAATCAGGGTTATATAGCGTATGTTGTCTGAGACAGATTCAATGGGCTGCAGGACAATAGCTGCCAATAGTGTTAGATGAGGGAATTGGTTTGAGCCATCATCATGATTCATAATCATGTCGATTGGATAAAAGATTTGATTGTTTGTTATTTATCATGTGGAATGTTACAAAGTTTTTACTTATTTTTTGCGTGCCTTCCCAACTGCTCCATCTTTCTTTAACGTGGAGAAACTTGTGGAGAATCAATAAACATCTCACGATTTTGAATACTCTTCATAATCAAAATACTCATCATTGCAATCTTTACATGTCTTCAATCGAGATTCAAAGCACACAACAATATGCAGCACTTTCTGTAATAATTTCTTTGCCTAGTTTTTTTTTTCTTTTCCTTTCTAAATTTCATGATTTCCAATTGCTTTCGAACCTAGAATTATGAGATGTCACCATGCTAACATCGAAGGACAAGCAAACTAACTAAATTGCAATACAATGCACATCAAAAAAAATGTTCACAGGTTCGTACAATTAAGTATGACGCTCAACCAACTTGATAAATTATTTAGTTTCATAGTTTCATAACATAGCGTATCATCGCCTTACGGAACAAAAAATTGTTTTCACATTAACACAAACAATTTACGCTATTATCAATAGAATCATACAATAAGCCCATAAAACCAAACTAAATTATTTGTCAATTAGTTCTTAGTTTAGCATGATTTATTTTTTAAAAAATTCGAAATAATTTAATTTCCTTTAATACGGGGGCTGATTTGGGAGCGTAAAATAATTTTTCCACGTGTCATTGTATTATTAATCAAAAAAAGCAAAACAGTGTTATCCCGTTACAAATACGTTTTTTTCGCCATGATTGAGTGGATAAGCCAGAGTTAGGCTGAGGCATTGATAGTGGCCCACACATCTAATGGTGGTATTGATAATGGCCCGTGGATGGGTCCAATCTACACCCTACGGTACACGCCCAATAACACAATTGAATACGGGGTGGGGCCCACACATCCAGGGACCCGATTGCAAAATTTAACGGAGAATGTGGTCACGGATAAAATTAATGTCTCTCACTCAGGGACTCCGTAGCAAGGACAAAAAAAGGGTGGGGGCGTATGGAGTAAGGGTGTTGTAATAAGGACGTGGATCCTACGCCAAGTTGGAATATAAAGATAGAAAATTCTAGAAACAAAGCTTTTTCCTTTTTCTTATTTCTTATCTTTTTATATATAAAAATACAAAATATATTTCGGAATTTTACCCTTCTCAGCCCCTCACGAAGTCTCTGATTCTGTCAAATACAAGCTCACAATCTCCTGGTATTTGCTTTTCTCATCCCATTCTCTGTAATTATTGTTGTTGTTTTGTCATTATTTATATGATCTGGGGTTTCTCTGCTGATCTCGGATCGGCGTCTGTTTTACGAATAGGGTTTGGTTTTGGGAAATTTGGGTGTCGTTTTGGTCTTGTTTAGGCTCACGATCTGGGGTTGATTCGATTGTTTTCTGGGTCTTCAGGTTGTGTTTGTGCGGTTGTTTGTTGCCATGGCGTCAAAACGCATCTTGAAGGAGCTCAAGGATTTGCAGAAAGACCCTCCTACCTCATGCAGTGCCGGTATTTGCTCCTTTCCCTTTTCCACAATCCCTTGCATGGTTTCTGTCTCAGACTTGTAAATGTTTATTTTAAATTTGTATTAAGATTGTAGAAAGTATTAATTGCCGCTAATTAACTGGTTAATTTTAAGGCTTTCAACCCTTTTCAGCTCACGATGTTTAGCATAAGCATGGCCCTTTTGATCCATTAAAGAGGAAAAAACTGAAAATAATGTTCAAATATTGTGAGTTGTTGAATGGCATATTTGTGGATGGCCCAATTGAGAGCAACACCTCTAATCCAAGGAGGAGGTTGTCTCAGGCTCAAATTCAAACCCCCATACCCTAATGTTTTAACTGATCGAAGATGGTAGCATATTTGCACTTTAATGAGTTTCCAGTTGTCTCGTGTGCTTGCTAATGCATCTTAGCTTTCTCAGATATGTATATTTTGATCACTATTTATCTTGAGGTTGATATAGAAGCTTTTCTTTGGGTGTACCTTTTAATGGGTTATAGGTCCCGTGGCCGAGGACATGTTCCATTGGCAAGCAACAATTATGGGGCCTGCTGATAGCCCATATGCAGGTGGTGTTTTTCTAGTTTCAATTCATTTCCCTCCAGATTATCCATTCAAGCCTCCAAAGGTAAAAAAGAAGCAAAACCTTACCCTTTTGTTTCTATAGAATTTGTAATTGTCTCATTCCTCCATACAATATGATAAATGAAGTATGAGCTGTGTGTGACATAGAATGGCCAACATGGACACTGCATCAGTGTTTAATAAAAGGGATAAGGTTTTCTGTTATTTAGTTGATGTGCGTAGGTGATTGTATCAATCTGCTCTCTGCAGATTAAATGATAATTCTGTCAATGACAACCTGTGTAAATTATCTCTGAAATTGTAATATATGTGAGAACTTAGTGAGAAGTAAGATGCTCCCCCTTCCTCCTCGCCTCCAAAATCAATCTGATTTCGTGGTGGGTTGGCATGGGTGTGTGAACAAGAATGCCCATAGAGTATTTGGTCCTGTGTATCAGTCTTGATGATTACTTATTTGTGTTGAACATCTATATTAATGTTTTCTTTTAGGGAGATTCACTATAATACCCAATATAGGAGCCCAAATTATAAAAAAGCCCTATATGAAATGGACTTTAGGAACACACCCAAAGCCCATTTACAACATAACAAAAAGGCTTTTAACTTCTTTCAAATTACAAAACTGTCATTGATTTCTTAAAACAAACCCAACCCAAAAACCTCATAAAAGAGCCCAAAACACTCAATGGGGGCATTAAAGTAATTTAATAATTAAAATTAAATTCAATAGGGCCAGCTGTCATTTTTTGGGTTTTTTTGGGGTATGTTTATAGAAATTAAATAGTGTAGGGTTATTTTATAGTTTTAGTGCTAAGAATGGGTATTTTACTAAATATCTCTTTTATTCAAAATTGATATTCATGTAAATTTAACAAAAGTGATGACGTGTTTCATTGGTGCTCTATCTTTAAACCAAACTTTATAAGGTTATGAGAATTATGTGTTCCCTTAGTTCGTGATATTTGAAGGTGTTGTCTTAGAATGATTTTAGAGTTGCACGATAAAAAGCCGATTCTTGTAAGATCATCTCACTAAGCGGGCAATTCAATGTTTTGCTTTGTTTTGGTCGTTTTCATGTTTTGAGGTGATTTATTTTTGGACAGTTTATAATGTAGAGGCTAACCAGAGTTACATTTCAGGTTGCATTTAGGACCAAGGTATTCCACCCAAACATTAATAGTAACGGAAGTATATGTCTTGATATTCTTAAAGAACAATGGAGTCCGGCACTTACCATTTCCAAGGTTTGTATAGCTATTTTAGTTTTTCGTTTATGATTACAAGAGGTCTTGCTTCAGTCCTCTTATCAGATTAAAATGATATGACCTTTGACTCATCCTAATAATCCTACTCTTCACTCCCCATCTTGTTGCATCTTCTGACTTGCCATCGGTGGTGCGGCACATGCAACTCTAACAAGATGGGTGTGAGCGTTACACATAGCAACGTAACATGGTATGCCCAAAGTAGGATTAGATGGAGTTAATATTACATCATTTTAATCTGATAAAAGGACAGAAGCCAGCTCCATTACAAGATAGCAGTTGGAAGAACAGCCTATTTGTTTTGATATATAGGTTGTAATGGTCATTCAATAAATTTGTGTTCAGGTGCTGTTATCCATATGCTCTCTGTTGACGGACCCCAACCCCGATGATCCACTTGTCCCTGAAATCGCACACATGTACAAGACTGATAGGGCAAAGTATGAAGCCACTGCCCGCAGTTGGACACAGAAGTATGCCATGGGGTAAAATTGGAGATTCCCAGCATTTGTAAAAGGATGCAAATGCATGAATTCCCTCTCCTCTTTAAGTAAACATTGGAAAAATTGAAAATTTCTTTGTCATTTGTGAAACTTAAAATTGATGAAGGAACTAGTTCTCATTGTGTGAATATTCATTTGGGGACATTGGAGATGGGAAGGAAAAAACAACTGTAATGTATTGTTGCAACAGTTATTAAGCGAGTGGTTTGTTTGTTGATCTACTACCCTTAAAATGATTAAAGAAATAATGTGTTGAGGGCAGGATTGCAGAGATTGCTTATATCGGTTAGCAAATGCTTTCCCCTCAGAAGATCACCGAGGGAAAACACATCCTAAAAGCAAAATACATAATAGTATGTATCGTATGAAAGTTCGAAAGCTGTATTTTGTTTCAGATTGATGAATTGTGTGGTAACATACAACAAATTGGCCTTCTTTTTCACTGGTTTTGTCCTTGTTTCTTCTTGTAGGATAGTTATTGGCTTTCTTTTTCACTGGTTTTGTCCTTGCTTCTTCTTATATGAATTATCAACTAGCTGTGCAGGTGGTTGGACTTTGCTTTTGAGTCTTGTTCTAGTCTATTTATGGCAAATTCTGTTGCATAATGCTTCTTTTTATAGCCATTTTATTATGAAAGGGACGTAGTATATATCCTTTATATGAAAAAATCTCTTTAAATATTTTTTTATTGTTTTTGTTTTTGCTTGGTCGAAAATCTCTTCAACATAGGGGTCTCGATCATTAGTAGCTATAATCCCATACATGTGAATTGGATGCGAATGCGTCACACCAATGGATGGCTCATGCCGAAACAATGCAATGTTTGGCAACGAGTGATGTGCCCTCTGTTTTGAATTTTGAGGTTTAAGACACATGGCCTTGTGGTTTGAATTGTCGCTCCGTTAATTGCCCAAGTTTGGCAGTATTGTTGTATTATGCATATTCTAATACAAGTGGGAAGGAGCAGTTAGGTAGGTCGCACTTGATTTAAAGAATAAGTCGAGGAGAGAAGAAGGGAGATGATAAGGAATCGAACATATGACCTCGGGACAAAAATCGTATTAATTTCCTTTTTAGGCCATCGTAGTAACCCCTATTAAGTGTGTAATATAATAATATTTGAGGAAAAATAATAAAAATTTGATTAACTTATCGCTTGGTTGACAAGCAACGAAGGTGGTCACTGCAACCGCCCTAAATCCTCTTTATTCCAACTCTAGTTGTACATGATTGATCGCTCTTGCTCCACGTGGTTGATTAATGGATTGGGGTCTGTTGCCTTTGCTTCTTGCCCAAGCATTAACCAACTCTGGCAAATTTTTCAACGTTATTTGAGTGGCTTATTTTATTTAAATCAAATTACTGTGTAATGCCCTTTCTCATTCTGCAACTCCCATTTGACGTATTTCCTTTCTCTATGTATTTTATTTTGACTGAACCCAATCCCTTGCTTAAAATAATCCCATGCCTGCACCTTCGCAAAATAGACTATCACAATTTACTCTAGGCAGTGATTTTATTTATTTATTTTAAAGGTAATGTAATGAATGGACCAACTTAGGTTTGAAGGAGTCAAGAAGAAATAAAAATTGGGTCCAGCCGATATTTCAATGGCTGATCATGACATGCTTGCCCTGGCATGCACCTATTAGGAGAGGAACTTCGACAGTAAAAAGTAAAACATCTTCCCAATTCCTAGGTGGAAAGAAAGCATCTGAAAGAGAAAAAAGGTGTTCCTCCCAGCATGCTTTTGCGGACACAACATACACACAGACAGTAGAAAGGCAGAGAAAAAAGAGCCTACATACAACTGCGTGGTCGGTTTTACCAACATGTAAATTAAAATTGGTTTAATCTAGTAGTATTTCAAGTCAATCATGCATATTAATATGCCGTCTCAGTGACATATCCATTGTAAATTCTTCTCGTCAATTGGAGCTCATTGTACTATGATAAGCTTAATCATCCGAGTCGAGACCAATGGACAAAATTATTGTATAGGATCTGTTTTTTCAGTAGCATTTTAATCTCTTGTGAAAAAAGTGTCGTATTGTATGCAACATTTATGGGTCTCTACCGACAATATAGACAGGACCATGTTGGCTGAACTCTAGTGTGTTTAAATTACAAAGATGGACTGAAAGAAAGAAAGACAATTAAAAAGAGGGTCTACTGTTTTAGATCTAATTGATTAAGAAGACGGGGAAGAAAAATCAAGGGGGAGGGACGACTAGGGGCAATTTGTGAGTGTCAAGAGGGGCTGTTGTTTTTGGGTGGAATAAACGGAACGGGAATTAGGGGTTGGGGAAGAGGGAAGAAGAGGGCAACTGACACGTCAATAGAGGCAGCTGGAGGCAAGTTTCCCGCTTTATACTACCCGACATGACTCATGACCCATGACCCGCTCGCCACACTCACTCACGAGAAAATTATATATTACCCATTTCGAATAAATAATATTAAACAATTGAATTGTTATTCGCACTCTCATTTGTCATTTTGTCAAAAATAAAATTGATATATATATATTTTTTTCTCTCCCTGTCGTTACGTAACAATTTATTCTAATTTATAATCGTTACATGTTATGTGATGAGAAAGATAAGAAGAAATACATTTCTCAAGGATGTATGTACCTTATAGATGTACTCGACTAAATACCACGTCTAATCGTATGTTGGGTATAAAATTAAAAGACACCTCAAACTGACCAGAAGAATCATTGATTAACAAAGACTAGTTTAGCAAACCTATGTGCCACACGTTTAACATTACATCTTAGCATCATCATCGCTCAAGCAAAGGAAACAGAGCAGAGATGATTTCGGAAAAGATAAGTGTAAAGTAAAGTTGAGAAATTAAAGCTAAGGGGGGTGTATTCAATTCTAACTTTTAAAGACTTTTAATGAGTTTAAAAGTTTGGAGGTATTCAACTATGACTTTTAAATAGTCTTTAAAAGTTTAATGGTATTCAATTGTGATTTTTAAAAGTCTTTAAAAGTTTCGTGGTATTCAAAAAATTAATGACTTTTAAAAACTTTGTTAAATGAATGACTTTTCAATACTTTTAAGCCTAATTCTTAACACCAAAAGTCTTGCTAATTTACTCAAGACTTTATCAATGAATTCAATCATACTGCAGCTTTGGCCATTGCGAGGGTGTGCCACCATGTTTGAGTCTCTAGACCCCCTCCCTCTTTGGTCGGTGTACTATCAAGAGATGGCCTACTTACACCGCCAATTTGATTTTGTTTTTTCCATTATATGTCCTGGGAATTGTTATGATGATGAGCCATTTCTTGCTTCTTCTTTTTTCAATGCTTGAAACAATTGCTACGTACTAAAAGAGCTATGGTGGGATTGCATTGGTTTCTTCCATAAATTTTTTTTGCCTCCATTTGCAATTTTTAAGGCCAATCTATAGGAACATGTGATTTTGTTACAAAACCCACATTCTCCAACAATTTAGCCTGTAGCATCCCGGGGTTTATAGCTAACTCCACATTTTGGTGCTGTTATTTGGCTTGGCTCCATCACCATGCCACTTTATTGGTATCTCCCACCCAAATAGAGTATACTTCTAGAAGATCTTGAGGATCTCAACTTCGTTCCAGCAATTGGATAATATGTCCCTTCTTCCCCAAGACCCAGCTCTACAAACTAAAAACTAATTAAATCCATAATATTGATGACACACCTTATATTTGAGTTGCATCTAAGAGCAACAACCTTATTTTCTCCATACTTGACTATTCTCAAGTGAAAAGTTTTTAGACATGGAAAAATATTTCTTTGCTTTTACACAATTGTATCCAATTGTTTTTGTTTTTTTTGTGTGGCTACTTGTTCCATATGCAGACTAGTTAATTCACCATACAAAACATAAATATTAGAAGCAATGTATTTTTTCGTTATACTACTCTATAATAAATATTAAAAAGATAAATACTATTCATAAATAAATATTAAAAAAAAGTAGATAAAAGTATGTAAAACTCTATGATAAAAGTATATGAAAGTATATCACTTAACTTTATAAAGTATGTAAAAGTCATTAAGAATCTTCAACTCTATAAAAGTCATTTACTTACAAAAAGTCTTTAAAAGTTAGAATTGGATACACCCCCCTAAGAGAGTGAGGTTGCTCAAATACTGAGTCCACTCCCACTCCTATGTATCCATGACTCCATGCACTATATATACCCTTGACCCTTCCCATTCCTCTCCGTTTTCCTCCTTTTCTCCACTTCTCTCTCTCTCTCTCTCTCTCTCTCTCTCTCTTCCCAGACCTGCAAAGGGGTTTTAGTACGATTTCTTATCTGCCAAAAGCCCCTTCCAGCTAGCTTTCTTATTTCGCAGGTCTCTGCTT
The DNA here is from genome assembly GCA_020226455.1 of Prunus salicina. Taxonomy (NCBI): domain Eukaryota; kingdom Viridiplantae; phylum Streptophyta; class Magnoliopsida; order Rosales; family Rosaceae; genus Prunus; species Prunus salicina. Next base: position 35,793,878 of record CM035342.1, read on the forward strand.
CTTCTTTTCTATCACCTTCTTTCTTTCCTCTTCGATCCACTCTGAAATCACCCTTCTATAAAAGTTCAGATTCCACCTAAAACCTCACTCAGTACAACTCACTGGTACAGTTTGTTCTGTATATGCTTCTTTTGCCTTTCGCTTCTTGATGTCTCTCAAGAACAAACCTACATCTCCAATTTCATTTCCTCTCCCTCAAAACCCATGACAAGCTTCCAAACCATCTCGTCCGTAAACCCCATGGTCAAATTTTCTGAGCAAGTAACCACCATGACCAAGCTCATCACCCACGAAAACCAAAACTCGCCTGTGAACCCGACGCATCTTCCACCAAAGCTCGTCCGGATCATACACACAGACGCCGACGCCACCGACTCCTCCAGCGACGAAGAAGACAGCGGCGTACGCAGAGTCAAACGACATGTCAGACAGATCAGCCTCGAGCTCTCTTCACCTTCCTCCTCCTCCTCCCCTTCTTCTTCTTCTTCATTTTCTTCGGGTCATTCCAAACGGCTCAGAAAAGGCCAACGACCCACCAAGAAATTCGGGTCGAGGTCGCCGGGATCCGACCAGACTCGGCGGAACAAGTTCCGAGGAGTCCGCCGGCGACCATGGGGCCGATGGGCAGCGGAGATCCGTGACCCGACCCGGAGAAAACGGGTCTGGCTCGGAACCTTCGACACGGCGGAGGAAGCTGCCACTGTTTACGACAGAGCCGCAGTGTTGCTCAAAGGTCCTGACGCCGTCATCAACTTTCCTAACGCCGCTATGACGGAAGCCACGGTCGTTACTGACGTGGTGGTCCCGGCGGCGGAGGAGAGCTACGGGTGCGGATCATCTACGCCCAACGAGGCTGCCACATCGCCAACTTCCGTTCTCCGGTACGACGAGTTAACGCCGTTCGACGGTTTCCGTTACGGCGAGGTGGACGCCTTTGGGTTCGATATCGACCTGCCATTAAGCCTGCCCGATATTATGTTGTCGAATAATAACAACTTTGCTCACGACGAGTTCGGCGAGTTTGACGTCAACGATTTCTGGGTTGACGTCATATGTTAAATTCACCGGGCACGCTGACACGTGTCGGATTCCACTGAAACACGTGGGTGCGAAGGAGTATTTTGTAATTTCGTCAGAACTGTGCGGGGTGAGTATCGTGACGTGGCATAGTAGGACTGGGAGCGGAGGCTGAGTGTATAATGTGGAATTACCAAAATGCCCAATTAGTTTTGGCTAGTCAAACTACGGAGTGTTATTATATGAGTAAAGCCGATTTTATCTAATTATATTCGGCGATTTTGTGAGAATCGTTTTGTACTTTTTTTTTCCTCTTCTTTTTCTCTATTTATAAAATTACTGGTGTTTAATTGTAATTAAAAAAGAGTATTAATTTATTTGATATTGTCAATGAGAATTTAGAGGCTCGGAGACTTTGGCGTGGGAAGAAATCATAAATGAAGGAGTGCTGTGATTCCTTGGACATCACGCCTAGCGTTGAAAAGCAAAAGGCATAATTATTATTACTGATTTCGGCTAAATTAAATACGAAAATGGAGAAGAATATATAATATGCTTTGCTGCGAATAATATAAAAAAATGGAATGAATTTTCTTTCTAATTCTTTGGCTTCGCCTTTGGCTGTCACTGTTTATAGTGGCACACTTGGAGGGAGGCTCAATACTTTTTGACACGTGTTCAAAACGGGCTGCTTTCAGATAGGAAACTGGTCATGAGTTTGGATTTTGTCGGATATCCTTTCCGGGCTCCATCAAATATGATATAAAATAAACTATTAAATAAGACGACAATATCTAATCTCATTGCTTTTTCTCTTTTTTGTTTTTCTTTCTTTTTTAAGTAATCTAAATTGCTTTTGTTTTTGTTGATAATGTCATTAGTGTGTAAAAGATAATTTTGTGGTGGGTTCATAATAAGGTGAATCCATGAAACCTTTTGTTTTTGTGTGTGTACATAACAAAACTGATATTGGATGCCACGCTATACGGAATAAAATAATCCATTTTATAAATGAATCCTTGCGAGCATCGTTTCGATTTCTATTTATAGATGTTTGTGGAATTTATTGTGAGATTCACATATATCTACAGTCATAAATCATTCAGATTGAGTATACACAACTAATCGTAAAACTGATAGGAGACATTCACATGAAAATCATCGGCATAATAAATGGATTTCACCCTATTATTATACTGCGCTTGAAGACTCTTTCAACACAAAGTTGACTTTAAATGGCAGCCACATAGCCATAAATATATTTATCATAAAATAAGAAACATTAATAGAAAGGCTGAAATTCCATATAAGTTATAGGATTACTAAGCTCCGTCAAGAATCCTAATATGTCTTATTACATATACTGTTGAAATGGAGAAATACAAGAACCAAGTAGGCTAGTGTGTGGGCCAGTGGGGTCCACATTGAACCGGTGGCTAGTCACTAGTGGTTAAGAATCATAGCTGAGGCTCAGGGCCCACACCAATGCGTCATGATGGTATTTCAAATGGACCTGGTACAATTGCGTAAAACAGCCAACGTGGCTACCGGCGGCTGCGAAGTTGGAATTTGAATTCCCCAATTCAAGGGGAATGGATGACGGCAATGAAGATTTTATTTTCTTTAGATACAAGCTATAGTTAAATTAATTTAATCTACGAGGAGGGATTCGAACTTCAATACAAAAAAATGAGTTCTTTGTCTTAATCAACCGGCTTAATCCAGATATGCGAGATGGAGAGCTCTTTGGGGAGGGTCAAAGAAATTTGGATGAATTGAAAAGGCATGTTTGAATAGGGATTTGGTGGGTCCTATGGTTGGTGACCAAACAGATATGAAAGTAACCAAAGCCCAATCTGGCCCATTTAGGAGCCTATAATCGACAGCCGCCTCCCGCCACTAATACCAACAATGATTAATTTAATTTGAATCTGAATCCCAAATAGTAGATTTAGTTGCCAAATTGCCAATGCATTTTGGAGTTAATTGGTTGTTTTGTCTTTGCTCAGCAGCAGTAAGTCCACCCCACATAGTATTATAAAAAACAATATGTGACATATACTACCATCAATCCAATAATATCCTACTTCTAAATTTTTATTTTTAAAATTTTGTATTTTTGTATGTCATTGTCACATAAGGCATCACTGTTTGCTTCCCAAACTCACACAAGGCATAAATTTTCATTGCATTGATACGTTTCGTCGTCGATATGGCTATTTTTTATTTTTTGAGGATTTTTTTATTAAGAGTGTCAATAATATACTAAATTCACATAAATTACACGGATATTAAAACTCGAACCCATAATCTTTCATGGATGAGTATTTACTCTAAACCACTACACTAATAAAATCCTTTACATCGGTAGAACTATTTACTGGACGGACATCTATGGAAGACTTGTAACAGACAGAGAATGCATAAATTAGTGAGGAAAACGACCCATCAAGTGAAAGAAGAAGATATTTATCTTGGAATGTTATGAAATCCCCAATTTTACACTGGAGATACGTACATATTTATAGTGTCTGCACAAAAGCGTGACAAGAGACAGTACTGACTGAATTTTGAGAAGCATAAACATAAAGACACCCAGCAAAGTTTAAAGATATTCAAGCCCCACCTGCAAACGGATAAGAACAACCAACCCAAACGTACAAAAACTCTCATGGCATTGCATGATATATATAATATTCTTATGTATATTCATATATGTTGCTGGAGGCTAGCTGGCTAGTGGTGAAGTGGGAATAAATGGTTTCATTTTTTCCATAATTTATGGCTGCAATTTTCAATTAATATCCAGGCATGCAGCTCGTGACAATGTTAAATCATAGATAAAACAAAAACCACTTCAACAAAAATTGAAAATGGAGGATTCTCCGATGAGTATTTTAATTAATGATTAGTTATGTATTTTTAATTTCGATTGTTAAATTGCATCTAAGAGATTACCAACGTATTTAATGAATACAATCTAACGACCAAGATTAGAAATATGAAACTAATATTCAACATAAAATACTTATTAAAGAATCTCCACAAAAGTGCTTATGCCGAATTAATGTCCTAAACCCTAAAACAAATATAAATAGTAGGAAAATTATGTCCTAAATTTGGGTATCGTAATTTCAAATCAGGGTGGCTAAATTTTATGGGTTTTGGGTTTGATTTTTCAACTCCCAACCCAACCACAACCACAACCACATATGTGAATATATTGTTTTTAGCTTGGGAAACGAAGAAAAACAAAAACGAAAAAAGAGGTGGAAGGTTCTCCGAAGTTGAGAGCATGTCCTATAAATTTCGTAATTGACTTTTCCAGGCAGTGCTTTTTGATTTTCGATGAAGAAAAACAAAAGGCTCTACATCCCACCACAGGACTAAACAAAGACCGTCCATTGATCAAGTCTTCCAATGACAATGTCATGTCACCCTCCAACCAAAAATAAAGAAGAAAATTTGAAGGTTGGAGAGAAATTTCCAAGCGATAGGGTAAAGCCAAATTAGAAGGTGAAATGCTGTTGGAAAAAGCATAAAAACAAGCGGGCGGAAACAAGCAGCATGCATGCTTTGACCTGGAATGGATTGAATTGAAATAAAAGTTGGACAGTCAAGGTTCTTAGAACTTTCCCAATCTATTTTCCATCGAAATAATCGACGCAGCAAGCCCCACAGTGATTTTTGTCTCTCTGGTAATTTTAATTTACAAGTTGTAATCTCTAGTCAAATGTACACACTTGAATTCAAATGTAAAGCCTAACCTATCTTCTTTGTCTTATGTTCGTCTGTATTTCCCGTCAAATGGGCAAGTTTCTATTCAGTTATAATTTTTTTTAACTTTCAACTTTATCAACACAAAAAGGATCATCTAGTAACTTTTTATGTTGTTACATAACCACTTGTTGCAAAAGCTTGATATATCGAGGAATGATCTAATAATGTATATTAAGCTAACAGTTAGTAATCACATGATCTAATAATGTAAAAGTTCGGCAAAATACTTAATTTTTGATTGATCGTGGCTAAATTTGGATAAGTAACCGGAAAATGAAATAATCAAACCCAATATGAAGAAATAACAAACGATGAGAAAACTGAAAAGTGAATTTGGAGATTGTATCAGTGATATTGCATTTTAGATTTGGGTACTCTTACATGGTATTTTTTTATAAATAAAAAAATTTATAATTTTTTATTCTAACTTCTAGCACACCAACTCGTGTTCATAAAGTATTTTATTTCTACTAAATAATATATTGACATATTATTGATGGAGCAAATTGGGTGAATCTGGTACCGGCCCAAACCTTTTCTTCAACAAAAAAAAAAAACTGTATTACAGTTGGGTTTTGAAGCAGCCAGGCCCATATAGTCCAAGTCATGAAAGATAAGAATTCACAATGGAGGGCAATCATTGGAGAGGCAAGAAGATTCCCAAATAGGCTTTTTTTTTCTTCTTTTCCGGCCGAAGAAGACAAGTTATTGAGGGCACACCACAAAACAAGTTGTAGGAAAATAACAGTTCCACAAAACAAGTTTTTTCTTTGCTTTTGACTTGAGACCACGACAGCTTGAGACTACGAATTTTATCAATCTGCTTCGTATAAAATCCTAAGCTATTATTTTCAAATTTTTATAAAGCTATTATATTTCCTATTTCGTTTTTTGTTGGGTCAAAATATATTTCCTTTTTTTTTTTTTTTTTTGTTTGGGGGAAATCTTGATTTGATTGGGAAATATCAAACACTCTGCGTGATGGACAAGCAACAACAGCGCTTAGGCACTCGAATAAATACCATGCAAATTATATAACTCACAAAAACAATTATAACGTACACAGAAAAGAGCAAAGCGATTAGACAAACACTCACAGTCAAAGAGGAGGGAGAGATTTCTTTAATTTGTAATTGTCTTAATTCTCATGATCTTTTACTTGTTCTAGGGTTTCAAAAATCACCAATTGTTCTTCGTTCTCGACGGTTTACTTGCTTTGTATGCTTCTCCAACTCTATGTGTTTTTTTTTTTTGCAGCAAATGACATGGCAGATGACAATCAGAATAAGATGAAAAACGAGGTGGTACCAGATGTAAGTTTCAGGTTTTTGTAATTGCGCCTCATCCGAATGATCATGTGAATAAAGATGAGGTGCAATAACACTCAAATTTTTCCAACTCCCCTCCCCATGTCGAAATATCTATCTAATTTCTTCTACTTTAATCTTCGTTCCTTTCTCTTTGCTAGATCTAAGTATTGTGGTTATTCATCCTTCTTCGCAGATTGCAACTTTTGATCCTACGAAAAAGAAGAAAAAGAAGAAGGTTGTATTTCAGGATACTACTGAAGATTCTGTGGAGAAGTTGGCTGAGAAAACAGAAAACCTGGCAGGTTGTTCAATTGAAACCAAAGACAGTGGCGATGTAGTGGAAGATTTAAATGGTAAGTGTTTTGACTAATAGAATTTGTTTGGCCTTCTGAAATGCCTGCAAACCTTTATGCCTCTAAAAAAATTGTTTGAGATTTTATATTTTCGGCCTTTTAGAGTGCGCTGGTGATGAGGAAGGGGAAGGAATTGTTCTAGAGGCTCCATCCTATCCTTGGGAGGGGAGCGATCGTGATTACACATATATGAGGAGGTGTGTAAAAAAATTATATCTTTCCTTTTCTATGTGCTATCTTGTTTTTCACACTTGTTACTACTGTTTCATTTTTGCTTATGTAACTTTTTTTTTTTTTCCAGATCAATATGTCCAATGCAATGGGTGCAAAAGTCCAGACACTATACTTCCAAAGGAGAATCGTCTCTTCCGTCTCAGATGCGAGAAGGTAACAGTCTTAGAATTTAGTATTCTCTAATATTAGTTGGCTGTTGGTTTGGTAATTTTAATCGGTGGAATATGCTACCAGTTTTGTATCCTCTGTGTTTCTGGTTTTAAAATTCTAAAAAATAAGTGTATTTTGTCTGGCTTTCTTTTGCAGTGTGGTGCTGATCGAACAGTTAATCCAATTAAAGCTGGTTTTGTGGCTCGTGTCGGACGAAGGAACACCGTGACATGATCTTAGCCTGTTGTGTCGAATCCTCATAGTTTACTAGTTATGGATTTTTGAGTTTCGTGTTTGATTACAGACCTTCCTTTTAGCCGGCCTTGTTTTCTACATGGGATTGTTACCAAAACGAACTTACAGAGGTTCGTATAGCCGACCGGGTATACCATTTTAATATATTCGAATATTTAATTAGTATAGCCGATCGGCTATACCGTTGAAATATATTCGAATATTATACTAGCTGCCATGGCCTCTCACTCCGTTCTGCAACTCCAGTCTCTCCAGTCCAGTAACCTGAAGACGCTCACCTCCCTAGGTGCTCAATTCGTTGGTTGATAACCCAATTAAGTCCAAGTGATACTGGTTTCTAGGGTGATTTTTTTTTCAAATTTATTTAAAAGTTGGGCCTCTGGTTTAGCAATTCAAGTTTTGTTGTTTTGGTTGAAAGTGTATGTTTGTTTGCTTTAGGTTGATAAGGTGGAACAGAACCCACAATTGACACAGGCGATTGTAGGAGAGAACACGTATAGCCGGGCGGCTATACTATTTTTAAAGTTTTAATAAAGCCAGGTATAGCCGCACGGCTATATTATTTTTAAAATACGGAAAAACCCGCGGCGATACTACTTTTTAGAATCATTAATAAAACCGAGTATAGCCGCTCGGCGATACTATTTTTTAAAAATATCATTAAAAAATTCCGAGTATAGCCGCTCGGCTATACGATTTTAAACAGTATGCTAAACTCCATAAATAGAATTTTACAAGTATAGCCGACCGGCCATACCCCTGAAATAGAAGTTTTAAAAGTATAGCCATTCGGGATGACTCTATAAATAGAAAGGTTCAAAAGATAGCCGCTCGGCCATACTGTGCAAATAGAATTTTTCAAACCTAGATCCGCGAGGTTCATGGCAGAAGACAATCAGAATGAGGTGGTGCCGGCCTTAAGTTTCAGAAAATTTTCCACTTCCCTCCCCAGTTCGCAATTACTGTTTAATTTCTACTTTAATGTTTGTTTTTTTCTCTTTTCTATCTAATAGCTGGTTTCTTAAGTTCTTTTTGAATTTTGAGATAAATAAGGTATTGTTTTTAGTTGTGGAGAATTGCTGAAATTTTAATTTGAGGTTCGTGAATCTGTGATCATAACTTCAGCTTCGAGAACAATGGCTAGAGGAGCTTGAATATGTTTATAGCAAATTGTAGTCTGGAAACTGTATAATCTATGTTCTTCATAATAATAGTAGAAAAGGTGGCTGGAGTGATATCACAATAAAGGAAATTGAGGACAATTTGAATTTTTCCATGCGATATCTCACAGTTCAGTAGCGGTTCCTTGACCATTATACACGTATCTCCTGCGATATCTCACAGTTCACAATAATAGTATGTTTTATTTACTTTTTTCCATGCTATTTTTGCAGCTTCTTGACACAGAGCTGGCTCCACAAGTACCTCCTGAGGCCAGGAAGGCCAAAGAGATAACTGCTTTTGTGAATTTCATGGATCAATGCAACAGGTAGGTTTCAGTTCCCTTGTCTGATAAACCAAAATCGTAGTTTTTATGCCATCTGCATTATGTGCTGGAGGGTCCTGAGAGATCATTTGGGTCAGTGGATTGGTGGCTTTGCTGTCAATTTAGGCCAGGGAGAAGTGCTTGAAGCCGAGTTGTGGGGTCTATTTTTTGAGTTGAATTTGGCTGTTGAGTTGGTGTCTGGGGGTTTTCAATTTATAGCCAGCCATACCAAACTAATACGCATAAAGTATAAACTAATGCAACTAGGAGGGTCACTTTTTCAAAAAAAAATTTATCACATAGTATAGCCGCGCGGCTATACTACGATTTTTTATATTAAAAATAGTATAGCCGACCGGCCGTAATCAGTTTTTAAAAAAATTTAGAAAGAAATAGTATAGCCGAGCGGCTATACCCGGATTTTCAAATTTTTTACAAAATAAATAGTATAGCCGTCCAGCTGTACTCTGATTTTTTAAAAAAAATCTGTTTGTTTTTTCCTCATTATTAAAAAAGAAATCGTATAGCCAGGCGGCTATACTCGGATTTTCCAATTTTTTTAAAAGAAAAAGTATACCCTACGGATAAAGGCGAAGCAATATTTTTCTTGTTCATGGGTTTTTGTGTTTCTCATTCTTTCCTTAGAATATATTGCTTTGGTGATCTTGTATGTTATGTGTTTCTGGTCTTTAAATTCTTCAAAATTGAGTTTGTTTTGTCTTGCTTTCAGCTGCCTGGTTAATTTATTTGATAATTCTCTGTTGCGCATGCAGTGTTTTTCTTCGCGAAGAGTTGCTCCAATTAAAGTTCTTGTAGGAGGAAGGAATGCCGGGACATGATCTTAGCCTATTGTCGACTCACAGTTACATCTACTTATTGATCACATACCTTCCTATCCTTTCCCCTTTGCTACTGCCTCAATTATTTGGTGTTTAGTTATAGCTCTATGATGTTTGAATGTTCTTTCTTATGCATGTTTCTCTCTTGCAAGTTTGACTGTCACCCCTTAGGATGGGATTGCATTTTATTGGATTGGATCAGATAGATCGGATTCGGAAGGATCGTGTGTCACAATCCTTTTGGCGTCGTGGGTTAGTTTACATTTAGCGTGGAAGTCAATGAGAAGTTGAATTGCATGATGACTGCTACACACTCAGATATGGGCATGCTTGGTGTTGAGGGACTAAAACTGGAAATTGGTTATCACCCGCGAGGTCACGTGTTTGAACTCCTCTCACCTAACGTGTGATGCGGTTGATATGCACCCATGGCTATCTCGGTGTCCCTACAACCGGCCACTGTGAACGGTATGTTCTCCCGGTTACCAAGACAGTAGAAATTTAAATAGTCATGTGGATGACCATTCTCAAGTTTCATGGATTTCAGCTCTTTTGCTTGTTTGTCCCTGAAAAAAATCAAACAAGCCAATGATAAGTGATAAGATGATCCAGTATATAAATGACAAAGGCTTTTCATGCGATTTAATTACCTGCCAAAAGAGAATTTCTTGCACAAAAGCAGAAGAGGGCACACCCTCTGGCCACATGGGTATGACGATATACACTGCAAACTCTCATTGGCTCTTATATCTTACTTGCATTCTTTAGTGCCAACTCCATTAGAATTAAATTTTCAGCACCTGATCATCGAAAACTATATATGTTAATGACAAAGTGCTGGAGGAAGGCCATATATATGTTTTCAGTACTGGAAAATCATACATAACAACCTGCTTCTTTACACATCGACTTTGGAGCCAATGCGAGGGAAACACTTGCGTGCAAGCGGAGAAACTTTCCTGGCAACAAGTCTTCGCCCTGCCTCAAGGTCAAGGGCTCTCTCTCCGGCTGGCGTCCCATTTTTGTATATTTAATATTTAAATAGCCGCGCGGCTATACTGTTTAAATATAAATGAATATTTAATTAGTATAGCCGCGCGGCTATACGTTCTAAATATATTCGAAAATTTAAATAGTAGAGCTTGTTTAAATATATTCTAATATTTAATACGTATAGCCGCACGGCTATACTTTAAAATATATTCAAATATTATACTAGCTGCCATGGCATCTCACTCTCTGGCCAAGGTAATAATAACCGTACATTTAGTTGCTCGGTTCGTTGATTGATAACCCAATTAAGTCCAAGTGATCCTGATTTGTGGGTTGATTTTTGTTTTCAAATTTATTTACAAGTTGTGGTGCTTTTAGATTGGGGCATCTGGTTTTGGAATTCAAGTTTTCTTGTTTTGTTTGAAGGGTGTGTGTTTGGTTGCTTTAGGCTTGATAAGTGGGAAGAGAACCCACAATTGACACAGGCGATTGGAGGAGTCAAATTCAATTGCTGCCAAATTCACGACAAGGCCCATTATTTCTAGCTTTTCTTTCTTAAAGATTCCATGGCGATGGGAGGAGTCAAATTCAATTGAGTTGAGATTCCATGGCGGTGTACTTTGTTGAAATTTTTGTTTTTCTTCCGTTTCATTTCTTTAACTTGCTTACCAGAAACTTGTTTTTTGGTTCCTGCAATAAAAAGGGTTTGTAAATTGTACGAAGGTGCTCATCATAAATAGTTACAGCAAATTTTGTATCAATTTATCACATATCTTTGTATATAACTATGTAACAGCTGAGCTCTAGATTCGACAACCCCGACTAGACATGCAAATGAGGGTGTTTGCAAGCTTCTAGGTGCAACAAAGTACTTTCTAATCATCTTTGTCTCGCTGAGTTTGATTTGAAGATCAAAGGCATGAAGGAGATATGTACACACCCAAACTAAGTGATTTGTATCAGAAATTTGTTACTAAGCTTCAGCAGGTATGTATTCCTAGTCAGAAAAGAGAACAATCCACAGTGGGAGAGGCCAGATTTCCGAAAAGGTTGTTTTTTGTCATTCGTGATTTGACGAAATTTACTTCGAGAATACGATCACATCTTATCGTTGTATTTGACTGTTTTAAATGACGGCAGGATGACTTTGATGTTCAACTTACAATTTTAACGACGATAATAATCAATTTTTATATGAGCGACGGAAATGAGGAGTATGTTCAAACATCATCAAGCACCATCTGCGGAAAAAAAATCCCTGTTTTTAGTTAGCAAGTGCGTGATGGGCAAGCAACAAGAAAAACTGGAACTGAAGGCCCAATGGGCTATTAAGCTCTTTCTAGGCCTTGTTGCACGTGTATAATTTCCACCCAACTCACCCGCAAATTAAATAACTAGCCAAAAAAAAAAAAAAACAAGAAAACGAATAAACTACAGAGAAAAGAGCGAAGCGAAAACACTACAGGCGAAGAGCGAGAGCTAGGGTTTCCAAAATCGCCAGTTGTTTACCCAATCTTGGTTTGCTTTGTATGATTCTTGACCTCTTTGCGTTCATTATTTATTTATTTATTTATGGTTTTGTTTGTGTTTTTAAAGCTTTGGTCCGGATGGGGGAATTCAAGCAATGCTTGCTTGAATGGATTTCTGATTTTTGTTTCTTTTAATAAATGGTGTTTATGTATCGCAATCGTTCTGGGCTTTATTTATATTTGGTGTGCCAGGGTTTTTCTGATTTCTAGGTTTGGTTTTGTTGAAATAGTTCGACATAAAGAGATTATGAGTTATAGGGCTTTTTTGGTTTTCGGTGTATGTAGGGTTTGGTCCTTGATAGATATTGTTTCACTTGTTTTGCAGCAAACATGGCAGATGACAATCAGAATGAGGTGAAGGACGAGGTGGTACCAGATGTAAGTTTCAGGTTTTTGTAATTGCACCCCATCCGATAGATAAGTTTCAGGTCTTATATGATTGAAATTTTGATTCCCTACCTGTCGTGCATTAAGTTCATTTTGGAATTTAAGATAGATAAGGTATTGTTCTGGTTTTCTTTGGAGAATTGCTGGATTTTTTATTTGAGAATTCTAATAATTACTTCAGCTTTGAGACCTAATTTGGCTATTGGAGCTTGAATACGATTATAGCATTATTGAAATTGGACTAGATATTCCCCCCTTTTTTTTTCAAAGAAAGGCTCACCTGTGAATTTTGTCAAAAGTTTCTTTTGCTTGCAACTATTTGTAGTCTGGAAACTATATCATCTATTGCAATAAAAGAAGTAGGAGAAATATATGGCTGATAAAACGTTTCTGCTGGGACAGTGCATCTTTATCTATTTGGGAGTGTCAGTCTTCCATGAAGTTTCCCTTTAGATGTATAAGAAACCAATGAGAAAAATTGTGCTGGTTCATTTTCGAGGGGAAAGTTTATCCAGATTCTTCTGCATTCTCCAAAAATTGTTGTGATCCCCTGTCTAGAATTTGGTGGTTCAGAATGGTAGTGTAGTTAGCTATATCGAGGTGAAGCTGTGATTCCTCGAGTCTCTTGACTAGAACTAATTATTGTGGTTCTTCATCCTTTTTTGCAGATTGCCCCTTTTGATCCTACTAAAAAGAAGAAAAAGAAGAAGGTTGTAATTCAGGATACTACTGATGATTCTGTGGACAAGCTGGCTGAGAAAACAGAAAACCTGGCAGGTTGTTTAATTGAACAACCGTTGATTACTCTGTGCTGTTTTCTTTTACAATTATGTTATACATGCGTCACCTTTGGTGGTACTTATCTTTTTGGTTGTTGCAGTTTCTGATGGGCAGGAGAGTACATTTTCTGGTTTGAAAAAGAAGAAGAAGAAGCCAGTAAGTTTCCAAACTTTTCCACTGTCTACAAGCAGAATATTTTTCCTAGATATTGATTTTTGGTGGTGGATGTGATTATAGGTTGAAACCAGCATCTTGAATGAAGACAGTGAAAATGCAGTGGAAGATTTAAATGGTAAGTGTTTTAACTTTGTTTTTTTTTTTAACCTTCTAAAATGCCTGCAACCTTTATGTCGTTAAAAAAAATTGTTTTTAAGATTTTATATTTTTGGCCTTTTAGAGCGCTCTGGCGAGGATGAGGAAGGAGAAGGAATTGTTCTTGAGGCTCCATCCTATCCTTGGGAGGGGAGCGATCGTGATTACACATATGAGGAGGTGTGTAAATTATTTCATCTCCATTACGGATTTTTTGCAGTCCAGTGATGGTTCCTTGAACCTTGTACATATATGTTTTATTTATTTTTTCAATGCAATGTCTGCAGCTTCTTGATAGGGTGTTTAACATTCTGCGTGAGAATAACCCGGAGCTGGCTGGAGACAGGCGTAGGACAGTTATGAGGCCTCCACAAGTACTTCGTGAGGGCACAAAGAAAACTGTTTTTGTGAATTTCATGGATCTGTGCAAGACGTATGTTTCAGTTCCCTTGTCTGATAAACCGAAACCATCATTTTTTTTAATCTCATCTGCATCATATGTTTCCTTCCTTTTATTTAAATTATTTTGTCCATTAGAATCTCCCTCTGTTGGTTTCTCAGTTTACCTTGGTGGTCATGTTTGTTTGTCATACTATTTCTGTGGAAATGTCTTATTTGACAAAGAAAAAATACTTTTTTTTTGGTGTTTACGGATGGTGTTTACAGGATGCATAGGCAGCCAGATCACGTCATGGCTTTCTTGCTGGCTGAACTGGGGACAAGTGGATCCCTTGATGGACAACAGAGGTTGGTCGTCAAGGGAAGATTTGCACCAAAGAATTTTGAAGGAATACTGCGGCGATATGTCAGTAAGTACCTAGTTCTGTGGTTTGATTTATTAATTTTTATTACAGTCGTTAATCTGACATGGTTCGATTGAGTGTTCTACAAGATGCATTGTTGATTAGGCCTGCTTGGCAGTTATATCTGTCATTTTCTATGTGTTATGTTGTGTTTCACACTTGTTACTATTGTTTCATTTTTTCTTATGTAACTTTTTTTTTTCCCAGATGAATATGTCATTTGCCTTGGGTGCAAAAGTCCAGACACTATACTTTCAAAGGAGAATCGTCTCTTCTTTCTCAGATGCGAGAAGGTAACAGTCTTAGAATTTAGCATTCTCTAATATTTCAGTTGTCTATTGGTTTGCTAATTTTAATAGTTGTGGTACTCTGGGCATTGATTGAATTCTATCCCATAGATTGGCAACCCCCTGGATCCATAGTAGACCCTCATACATCAGGCTTAGGATCAGTGGGATTGATTTATAGGAAGTTGTTAAGCAAATAAAGAACGGTTTTAGCATTTTTATGCTGCTACCTAACATCTTGTTCAAGAGGCCTATGATGATCTGAAGATTTGCCTACATTGTCCGATTCTTGCTCATGATGGAGTAACCTATATTATTTCTGAGGCCTCGTTTAAAATTTTGCTCTTTTTGTTCTTTTGAAGGGGTGGTGGGTTGGGTATTGGGACAAAACCCTAGGGTATAGGGTGAAGGAATACTTTTCTTGTTTTTTTTTCCTCATATGCCCATAGTTTCTAGGTTAATCAATGAAATATGCTACCAATCTTGTATGGTTCTGTGTTTCTGGTTTTAAAATTCTTCAAAATTGAGTGTATTTTGTCTTACTTTCAGCTTCCCGGCTAATTTATTTGATAAATCTTTATGTTGCAGTGTGGTTCTGGACGAACAGTTGCTCCAATTAAAGCTGGTTTTGTGGCTCGCGTTGGACGAAGGAACGCTGGGACATGATCTTAGCATAATTTTGTGGACTCATGGTTTACTTGTAGTAGTTAATGGATTTTTGAGTTGCGTGTTTGGCATCTACAACAGTAATATTTTTGCTGTGTGACGTTTGGGTATTGAGGAAGATTTTCTCTTGTATTGTTGTTTCACAGTTACCTCTCCTTAGTGATTACAGACCTTCCTATACTTTGGCCTTTGCTAGTGCTGCTCAATTATTTTCTGTTTAGTGATAACTCTCAGACGTTTGAATGTGCGTTCCTCTGCATGTTTCTCTTGCAAGTTAGACCGTCACCCCTGGGGTGGGGTGGGATTGGATTGGATCCGACCTGCTAGATTGGATTGGACTGGATCTGATAGATCAGATTTGGATGGGTTGTGTGTCGCAATCTTTTAAGCACTGTGTTAGTTTACATTTGACGTAAAAGTCAATGAGGAGTTGGATTGAATGATGACTGCTACTCAAAGAGCTAAGGGCATGCTTGGTGTTGATAGGCAAAAACGAGAAATTGGTTCTCATCTAAGGTTATGTGTTCGAATTCATCTTCTCCAATAGCTTGAATAAAAAGTAAACTCATCTTCTCCAATAGCTTGAATAAAAAATAAACGAAAACAAAAACCCAATAAAGAACAATTATGCGTGTCGACAGAGGTTACAATATATCAGTGGAGGTTTCCATTTTCCCGGCATAGACACTGAAATTTTAGAGTTGATGGAAATTTGTGAAATTTGCAACAATTTGCGGGTGCCAAAACATTCCTTAGAATTTGATAGATGGGGTTTGCTACATCACTAACACGATTACAAAATATATTATAAGGATTAAAATAAGTAGAGACAAAAAATAAAAAGAGTCTTAAGACATATGCAATAATAATAGTAATGGAAGTGTTGATCCTTATTGATTTCAATAGTGTAGATGGCTCTGCCTGCCTCTATTTGCATCATATGTTGTAGGGTTTTGTAGAGTACACTCGACTAGAATTTTCCAAACTGTCACACAGCCGGTGGAAAAGCTTTTCACATGATGTTGGACATGGCTATGAAGGCCAAGCTTGACAGTGATGCAACACATGGTATGTACATCTTCTGGTACACCTTCATCCCACTGCTCGTGTAATTCGCCGTTGAAATACCTGCATTTGCCAAGACTTCCCAATTAATGTTATCGAAAAAATCAAAGCCATTCATCAAAGTTTCGCTAGTCGGACAAATACTTATGTATTAATAAAATCAATCTTGTTGATTCATTAATTAGTATTATAAATATTTAAGATGGACGTACGGTAACAAGAGAACATTTCTTTGCTTATAAGTAGAAAAGAATACCTGTATTATTATCTTTATTAGAACATCCCTCAGTGATGGTTCGATTGAGGACATCTACAGTGGCATTGTTATGAAACCAGAAGTGTCTTTTGACCAAGTAGATGCATTCAAGCACACCCAAGGCGTGTTTTGAGCACCCTGTTTTATTACTGCAATAGTCTCCCTTCTCACTTGGGGCCACGTCCACTATTCCACTGAATGTCAGCTGCCCCTTTGGAGAGCAATGAGCAGGTACCTAATTATAACACCCACCAACACACTTACAATTCCTTCTTAGTTATTAACCAAAATTCATATTATGTACCATAACACCTATCTATGTATGTTTACCAGCTATTTTTCTTGCCCGAGGTAACATGTTATGCCGATTGATCAGTTGATGAACATAACATATTAGACTGTTAATTTGAATTATTGGTCGAATGCATTTTTGCTTATAAAATATAGTATTATGTTAACAATTTAATAACATAATATGTCAAAATTCGCTTGAGAAGAGAATGTTAGTCTTCATGTAAATTTATGTACTCTTACTGTTTGGTTCATGCAATAGAAAGCACTCATCCAACCCTCGAATGGGCTTAGATTTACATTGTGTGTGGGCGCTGTTTTATCTGAAAATCAAACCAAACATCATCAGTTCAGTACAAATAATTAATCTTGCCTTTTTCTTCTATTTTTTCCAAATCGTATATAAGAAGAACGATGAGATAGAAGAAGAATACATACTGAAAGCATGAGCACTTTGAAACACAAGGAGCATCCCCAAAGTGAAACAAATCAACCCAATCCTTCCACCAACAAAGGTATTGTAATTTTCCATCTCTTCAAGAGGAACTGCGTGCTGCTGCTGTTTCTTCTTCTTCTTCTAAAAACTTATCTGGGATTAAGTCTAAGAGAAAATTTCTGTGCTATCGAGACATTTATAACCTTTACAGGGGGTTGAATTCTTCATTATAATTGAAGAGAAAAAAAAAAGACTAAGAGCCAAAAACAGATGAATCTATCATGTCTGTTTCAGTATATGCCTAGTATATATGTAGCAACATTGATTTAACCAAGGATAATAAAACAAAGTCCATTTTCAGCAGACAAAATGAGACAACCATAGCTGATAAAAACAAGAGTTTCATAGCTTATGGAATTTTCCCTTCTGTTCTTTTCTTCATCTTATTGTGTTTAGTCCTGCTGTCCATAGGTGGCCCATCTAAGGATGGATAATATTCTTCTCCTCTAAATTCTCATTCTGCTTGGAAGTTTATTGGATTGGTTCTTTAAAGGCTTGAAATCCTCCGAATGAGTACAATTACTATGAAAACTTATTGTCATTTTGTGAGAGTATTACAGAGCATTAAGAGAGAAAAACAAGCATGCACTTAAAAACTCCAAATTTTAAGAACATTTGATGGAAGCCAATGCTTTAACCAACAATCCAAAGAGCACAAAGGGTGTGGAGAAAAATGGGCTATGATCACTATCCAGAACAAAGACTTGGGATGGTGGCCATCTCTTGATCATGGCATCTTGTTGCTCAGGCTTTATAACATGGTCCTGCATGGTCTTGATGTACACTCTTGGAACACAATCAGCGGCATCCACAGTTCGTTGGAATTGAGCACCCTGCAATGCCAGCACAGGTCCTGGCCTCAGCAGCATTGAAGCTAAAGTTGAGTCCTGAAACATTCAATGCCAAAGAGAGTTATAATAAATTTGGTATTTTGTTCCAACACATTGCGTCTTAAACTAAACCGCTCTGTAATAGAAGAGAAGTCAATTCTGTGGTTAATTTGAGATGGCCTGTTGTGGTCTTGGTGGTTTGGTGAGGTTGACACTTCATCAGTTTATGTATCTTCCTGCTGCAGTTAATAGTGCACTTGGGGCTGGTTTGGTATGTTGTATTTAACTGGACTGAAATTTATATTGAATATTGATTGCACTGCAATGTGTTATAATGTGCAGAGTCTCTCAGGACTCTTCAGCAGAAACTGTATTTCAGGCCTGTATTTTGGCATTTTAAGGGTCTCCAGTTTGACACACCTCTGGCTTTCTTTCCGGTGTCAATTTTGACATTTTGGAATTTAGAATTTGAAAGAATCCGTTTAAATTCTGCACAACACTGTCTAATACAAGGTTATACAATTTAGTATAATCTAATTCAATCTGGTAGACATAGGGTCCAATACGGCTATGATATAATTAAGGCATAGGGTCCAATACGGCTATGATCCAAGAATTCTTACTATTTTGAGGCATTAGTAGTACTAGTACTGCTTACCTCTAGAGGGCTCATCTGATACAAGATTCGGTGCTGAAAATTCTCCTTCATTATGGCACTAGTTGGAGGTTGGTCAGGTCCCGACCCATATATGAATTTGACTACGTTTCCAAATGCAGATAAGTCAGGCTTTCCCTACTCCATAAATACAGAAAATTAGCAGACATGGGTTAGGCCAGTTGGTCAAGGCAATGTACCTACCTCCCTTGTACTCGAGTTTCATCTCCCTCCCTCGTAGATTCGAGTAATTTAGAGTAGTATCGATTGTGTAAAAAAAATAAACATATGAAATTAAACAAATAAGATAACAAGAATATACAAACATAATACATCTATGAAAACAAAAATGTCAATGCAGTATGTAGCATGCTTGAACACCATGGTACATAACTTTTCCCAGTGCTACTCAAAAAACCCTTTGTGATTAGACAAAAATAACATGAGTAAAGAACTAAAGGCTTAAGGTTATTAACCAAAAAAAAAAACAAAGGAAGAAATGAATCTTACATCTTTGAAATCTTGATGGGTAGAAAATCCATGCTCTAACATGGTTGCTGCAACATATATTGCCATATGTATTTTGTTAGCAAATCTGTGTATAGCATCCGTCAAGCTCATGCCTCCTACACTGTGTCCCACAAGTACCACCTTTAGCATAGCAAACATTATTAATTAATCCCCCCAAAACTAAATCGACATAACATAATCAGCCTAATTAAGCAAGATCAATTAGGGTGAACTCACCTTTTCATCCAATGGCAAATTGGACAAGAAGTTCATGAGAGGCTTGTTATAGTCTTGGAAAGTGAGGATGGTGTTAGGGTCAGATTGGTCAATACCGGCACCTTTTAGGTCAAGGCATGTCACTTTGTAGCCTGATGCTTCCAAGAGACACCTGATCTTGTACCAGCACCAAGCTCCATGCCCTATGCCATGGATCAGAACCAAGTGATGCTGCTGCCGATGATGATGATGAGGGTATTTTGGTAACATTTCACTCTTTGTATGCTCTTTCTCTTCTTCCACTCTTCCTCCTGACATAGAGGATAGAGCAAGTTTTGTTTTAGTTTCCTCTGGCCTTACCTTATCATATGTGATGATAAGGGACATGTGATTTGAGGTGATTTACCTACGTAGGAAGTTAACTAGTTGCTCTCCAACTGAGTTGCGTCACCAAGTAGCTACGCAACAAAAATGTCCTACGTTGGAGACAGGCCTGTGGATAATGTTTCTTACTAATTCATGTGTCTTTCTTTCTGATATGTCTCTTCGTTTGATGCATACATTACATACCTAAGATAGTTAGAGACATTTCCAATCAAACCAAAATGTGATGGCAGAAGATAAGGTTTTCCCTTTTTTCTTCTTTGAGCAAAGAGGATATAGGGCAACAAAATCGGCCCAACCTAACTACCCCCAATCACATTATAACTTATAAGTAATTAAGGCACTCCAAATGTTATTTGAGAAGGTTATTTTTCTTGTTCTTCTTACCTTAACCTAGTAATCAACACTTGTGGACTAAGTTAAGTATTGTATATCTAAATCGTGTTAAGACGCTTATCATGTTTTTGTTCATTACATACGCTAATCATATCATAGTAGTTAAATGTAATACTGAAAACACCAACTTATTACAACAATTTTGAAAACTAACTAATGTGGTAGTGGTACTAGTAGTTGGTTTATTTTCATTGCGAGCCCACTCTAGATCTTCCTCTTTTTCACAACAAATAAAAAAAGATGTCATATCAATTGATGTGTCAAAATTGGTGCTTGTAGTATTATTGAATTGTTAATAGGATGACAAAAGCTCTCAAGAGTAAGTAAGTAAAATCTGTAGGTTTTACTCTAACAACATGATAATATCTTCAAAGTAAGTGAAATCAGATACAAACACAAGAAGATTGTCCCATCAATTCATATATCAAATTTGCAATTTACAATGGTAAAGGTAATAGCATGGATAAGTCAACTCAGCCATTGAGTAAAGATGGAGATGACAATTGAGTACACATCAATATGGACCAAAAAATTTAATTTTGGATGTTAATGTAGGGGAAATGAATTTCTTTGGCGGTGAAGTCATTTATCAGAAAAAACAGTAAAGATAGGAGTGATATTTTGATAAGTCTATGTCGACTAGAAAATTATTGACCAAAATAAATAAATAAATAATAATAATAATAATAATGAAAATGGACGGCAGAGATAGCCCAACTATATGCACAAACGTTACAAACTCACATGCTTGTGCCTGCCTCTTGAAACTTGGTCAATTGATTGAAAGAGTGCTGAGATTGACATCCACCCATGATTTTGTTGTCAAATACGAAATTTTCAAATCAATGAAATTAAATATGAAAATGAGTATTTTTGACTTTGTTGAATTTCTAATTCTATACTATTCCTAATCTCGGCTCCATTTGAGAGCTCAGAAGCAAACAAGATCAAGGCAAAAAAGTTGTCTTTCTTTCCCATTTTTGAACTTTGTCGAGTGGAGCCTCAGGCCCATTTCCCAATTCCCAAACACCCACCGCTCTCTCTCTCTCTCTCTCTCTCTCTCTCTCTCTCTCTCTCTCTCCCTCTCTATCTCTCTCTCAGCCTTCAGGTGGGTGCAGTTTTCACCACAGGGATCTGTCTTCTCTCCCTCTCTCTGTTCAGTCTGCAATAGCAAAGATCAAAGGTAAGCTTTTCAATGACTTTTCCATTTGGGTTTTTGATTTTGTTCATAAAGATGACTGCTTTATGTGATTCTGCTGCTGGTTTGATGATTTGTGGATGACTGTATGTGTACATGCGATGCTAGCGTAATTAGCATATCTTCATTTCTTGAAAATTTTGAAATCTTCATGCTCATATAGACTGATAATCAAACAATAAAACTACCCCCTTTTTAGTTTGGATTTCAAATTCCCCCGTACTTTTCAGAAACAAGAAAATTTTCTTTTGCTGAACATAAAATTTTTGTAAATTCTTTTTGCGTAAATTAATAATTTTTATAATTGAGTAATTATTGAATGAGTGTAATAATGGCTCACTCGCTTACTCTCTCACTCTTCCATCTACCAAATTTACTCCCTTTGGAATGGAAGGTGAGGTGAGGGCTGTGGTGTGGTGTGGGGTAATTGGCTGGAGCCTGGAAAGTCTTTGTTCCGACAGATGTACTACACTCAATTCCCGCAGATTCAGATTCAGAACCTTTTCTTGTTTTTGAGGTTAATTAAATCCTCCCAGCTTTTCATGTGCGGTGCCTTCACGCACTTTCTAGATTCTAGAATGTGGGCTAGTTAATCTTGGACAATTTGGGCCCATAAAACAATTGGCAACCCAAAGTTCCCAAACTGATTGGCCCAGTTTCTAACTTTGTAGGCCCAACTGGACTTTGGGCAGCAATGCTTAATAATTTTGAACATAAGATATCCGGAAACTAGCCCTGGGCACGGTTCGGGTCGGGTCCAATTTTGGGCGACCCGAGAGCCTGAACCGAAGGAGAGGTCGGGTCGCGGTTCGGATCGGGTCCAAGAAGAAACCCGAAAATGGGTCGGGTCTCGGTTCTTAGTCGGGTCTCGGGTCGGTTCAGGTTTTCTTCGGTTTGGGCCTGAGCCCATTTTTACATTTTAAAAAGCCCAAATAGTTTTTTTCCAGCAATAGAAAAAGCCCAAATCAAATTTTTTTAGCAAAATAAAGCCCAAATCAGATTCATTTTCAACCTCAAAACCCTTTTTTTGTTGTCAAATTGGCAAAACCTATTCAATTCTTATGAATAAGCCCAAAACACTTTTTACTTCACTTTCAAAACTTGAAATTATGTAAATTAAACCTATAAAAATTCATCATTACAATCTAAGTTTCTAAACTAAATAAATCTCACATACACACATTCAACCAAGTAACCAAGGAAAAGAAATAAAATATAATCTCTTACAAACCATTACAAAAAATAATACACAAACCAAATTAAACTTATGAAATTAAATATTACAACCCATCACAAAAATACAAATGAAGATAACATCCTTGCCAAAAACCTTCTACATCCATTCTTCCCAAAGCCTTAACAAAGTAACCTACACAACACTTAAAAGAATTAACACAACAGAACTTTCCTATCTATTAACAAATTAAAACATATATATTATCCAATTAACAGATCTAGACAGTCAAAATTATCACTTTCCTATCCATAAACAGATTAAAACATATATATTATCCAAAAAAACAAATTTAAACAGAGTCAAAACAGAACTTTCCTATCCATTAACAGATTAAAACATATATATTTCATAAAATAAAATAAAATAGTGTTTGCAGTTTCTATCTGAAATCATTTAAATAGAACAAAATCATATAAACATGAATTATACACCATGAACAAATAAATCAAAGTTGGAGCCTAGCATCCTGGAAACATCCAAACTGGAAGAGAACAAGGGCTTTAAAAGATAAAAACCCACCTTCAGTTTCCTCCAAGGCAGATTGCATTTGATCTATGTTGGAGCCCAGGATCCTGGAAACATCCAAACTGGAAGAGAATCATGCTGGCAAACAGAGAGAACAACATATATGATGAGTAAGCAAAAAAACAACCAATATTAGAAGTAACAAGATATATAAGCTGCCAGGAACTAAAACAATAAATTCAATGAAAATACTGGGTTTAGAAGTATATAAGCTGCCAGCAACTAAAACAATAAATTTAATGAAAATACTGGCATCAGTTTTCATATATCCTAAATATTATTTATACAAGCTTAGCATGAAAAACTCAAGATAATGAATAACTTCATCTTGTTATGAGGGAAATCTAACTCATAAGCCTAATTAATAATCATAGATTTAGGGGAAAAAACAACCAAGACTGGTGGTTGGTATGGGAATAGAGAGGAAAAGTTAAAGATTACTTACTCTTGCGTTTTCCAGACCTAAGAATTTTAAACATCTCATCTTCATCCACAGGCCTTACCTGGAGAAGATATAACTCAGTCAGAGAATTATATCAAGATTAACAAAAGAGAAATGCTATTGCACTTTACCGAAAATTCATTCACACAGAAAAGTAAAGAGGCTAAAGGAAGAATGTGGCAGATCTTCTTACCTTGGGTAGAGGGGCTTCCCATTTCCCAGCTTTCTCCTTCATTTTTTGCTTGATGGTGTTGTTGAGAATCTGTTCCAGCATAATGTTAGATAAAAAAAATGATGAAATATATTTTCATAAAATCAATAATAGCGGGCACATATTACTTTTGCACGTGTTGTGTTGTCACGGTCCAGAAGATATGCTGGAACAGCTCCTTCATGAACATCATCATCCAGCAGCCTCAGCAAATCAGGATAAAACAGAAGAAACTAGGAAAATTCAATAAAAGATGAACCTTTACAGCAGCCTAAGCAAATCAGGAAAAAAAAATTCGGGAGAGACAAGATCTGAGGTTGGGAGAGAGAGGCGCCGCTTAGGTAAAAAACAGAAGAAAGAAAAAATTATACCTGCCAGACAAGAGAGAGAGATCGACGAAGGAGCGACGCCGGTGCTGTCGCCGAAAGATCCAAGGTCTGGAGAGACGAACTCGGGAGAGAGAGGCGCCGCCTAGGGTTTCGATTGTGAAGAAGAAACGAAAAGAGGAGAAGAGAAGACTGACTGAGTGAGAGAGAGAGAGAATCACGTGTGAGGTGAGGGAGGGTTAGGGAAAAAAAAGAGAGAGCTGAGGATACGCTGCAAGGAGGTTCACTGAAGCTTTTATTTTGGCCAATCAAACGACGCCATGTGTAATAAATATATATAATTAAATATTTACCGGTTCGGTTCAGGTTCAGCGGTTCTGAAAAAATTTGACCCGAGAACCGAACCGAAAGTCAACGGTTCGGTTCAGGTTCATGGTTGACTTTTTCGGTTTGGTCAAAAAACTCTCTTTTTCGGTTCGGTTTGGTTCGGTTCAATCGGTTTGATCGGTTTATCGGTTTTTATGCCCACCCCTACCGGAAACTATCTCAAAAACAGGGTGTTTCCGAAAACGATAAATCATCGTTTTCTGCTACCTGTTTTCTAGTTTCAACAGAGCAATTCCCAAGAAAAATATCAAATTTCAAGATAAATTTCTAAAACAAAAATATCATGATAATACTATAAAATCTGTAAAAGCCTGTAAAATTATATATTTTTTATTACTATTATTGAATGATGTATTGGACATAATAAATCTGAACAAATATGTTATCAGAAAACTAATCTGTTTGTCTGCTTTGGTCACAGGTTATCTATCAAAGGTATCAACTTGAAGTTTCAACCATACTAGCAAATGGCTACTTCCTTGGTAAGAAACGAAACTCCAGCAAACACCTTGGGTACACGAGTAAATAGTTTTGCTAATTTATCAGTTTCTACTATCTGTTACTTTGGTAATTTTGAGTCCAATTTTGTTTATAAAGATTGTTAAGGAACTACTGTGTCACGAGCTTCACTCCAAAAGAGACTGTTTTTTATGTTTATTACTTTTTTTGCTATAAATTTTTTGTCTATTATTTTTGTTGGCTCCTGAATTTGAGTTTGGTCAAATTATAATGGTGAGTTGGATAATGGTACTTGCAGAAATATAAAAGGAGATAGGGATTGTGGGTAGGAAAGGATAATATTAGCTGTACATGTCATTGTGGTGATTTTCATCTAATAATATATGGAAACTCAATGGAGTGGTCAAAATTTAGACAAGATATTCTAGCATCACTGAAGTTCAGTGTTGAATGAATAAGTTGCTTCTTTAGGGTATTTCTTCCTGCATTGTCTGGTTTGCATTGAAACTCTTAAGTAACTGCTGGTCTTGCTTTCATGTCAGGTACAGTACAATAAGAGTCATAAGACTATGAAAAGGATAGAATCAAGAAAGTCTCATTCCTGGTGGTGGGATAGTCACATTAGTCCCAAAAACTCTAAATGGCTTCCAGAGAATCTCGAGGGTGAGCAACAAACACCTCTTTCGGTCTTATTTGTAAGTGTCTTTATTATAAATAGAAAAGAAGAAGAAAAAAAAGTTGCATGCAACAAAGGCTTAGGAAAGAGATGGTCCAGTGAGGACTTTCTTCCTGGATCATCTTTGTATATATCTAGTTGCTGTTTCTCATAGAAAAGGAAAAATATCTTGCCTAGATTGCATAGCAGTAATCCGTTTATAAGATTTTATTCAGTTTGACCTAGCTACATTCAAGCGTTATTTGGTTCTTTTGACTTATTTACAAGAAATTCTGGGTTAGTCAGATTTGTTTTACTATTTTTGCCTAATTTTGTTTCTTTCTCATTTTTAATCTTCTTGTCCGGTATGCAAAAGTATGAGTTAAAAGTTAATTGTTGAGAAGAAACATCTTTTGTTATGTTCTTCAACAATATCTGGTGCCTTAAACCGGAGATGTGGGATAAAATTTCAGTAGCAAAGGTTTCTTGTTCCACATTCTAAATGAAGGCAAACTTAAAATGGGTAAAGTGGACAGCGGTTATATAATTTTAGATGCTTCTCCTGATCTAATGGCACAGGGGTTATTCAACGCCAACTGCCAACTTGTGGAGGAAGTTGGTTTTCCAAAATTATGCATGTTTAAATATCTAAAAAGTTGATTTTTATTTTGGTCAAAGTTCTAAAATGTTGAATGCTGTAGTCAATTTTTCACCAAAATGCCTATCAAGAAAATGACAAAACGATCCTTCACTACAGAGATGGATCGGAGCATCAAGCGGATGTTGAAGCTGATTGAAGAGGATGGGGATTCATTTGCGAAAAAAGCCGAAATGTATTATCAAAAGAGGCCTGAATTGATTGCTCATGTTGAAGAATTTTATCGCTTGTACCGGTCCCTGGCTGAACGCTATGATCATGTGACAGGAGAGCTGCGGAAGAATGTGACCTTGGATCTCCAATCCCAGAGTTCATGCCTTTCTGACATTGGTTCAGAACTGCCATCTGCATGGCCGTCTCCTGACGTACAACCCCAAAGGCTCGGTCGTCGGAGATCTGGCCCTCGTGCTGCTGGCTTTGATTTCTTCCTTGGCCCTGGTGTAAGCAGCTCGGATAATTACCAGAAAGAGGGAGATGAATCATCTTCATTAACCGATTCCGAGCCAGAATCTGATGATTCTTCAGTCAATAATTATTCAACTCCCTTAGGAAATGGTGGTGATCATGGGCAGATGAGAAAGATAATTGAATTGGAAATTGACCTTCGTGAAGTGAAGGAGAAGCTCCGGATGCAACAG
The DNA here is from genome assembly GCA_020226455.1 of Prunus salicina. Lineage (NCBI taxonomy): Eukaryota > Viridiplantae > Streptophyta > Magnoliopsida > Rosales > Rosaceae > Prunus > Prunus salicina. The sequence goes on from CM035342.1 coordinate 35,820,894, forward strand.
GAAGATAATGCAGATAGTTCATTCGCGGGTTCAAAAACTGATCATTCCGAAGGATTTTCTGCAAAAATTGCAGAATATGAGCAAGAGCTGACAACTGCAAATGAAAAATTACGGAACTCAGAAGAAGAGATTGCCAGGTTGAACATCAAGCTCAAAAGGTACGAGTCCTCAGAACTTAATAATGGTTTTGATGCTGCACTTGAAACATCAAAACAGAAAGAGGCCAAGAGGGATGAGGGTGAGCAAGACATCAAGATAAATGAAATGTCAGAGGTTCATAAAAGTGTTGGTGGGCCGGAAGAAGTTCAAGACCCAGATAGCAAGATGGAGGCATTGATGAAAGAGCTTAAAATCACGAAAGATAGACTTCAGATATCAGAGAAAGAGATTGCAAGTTTGAGACATCAACTTGAGAGTAATAAAGCCTCTGAGGAAATCCAGCGGTTGCAAGGTCAGCTTGAATCCGCTAACAAGGATATTTCCATGTGGAGAGCAAAGCTCAACACAGAGAAAAGAGAGGTGTCCAAGCTGCAGGAACGAATTACAAGGTTAAAAAGTAGTTTATCAGACCGGGATCATGAGGTCATGGATTTGAAAATAGCAGTATCTGATGCTGAGGAGAAGATTTTCCCAGAAAAGTCACAGGTTAAGGCTGAAATATCCCGATTGCAATCAGAACGGACACACTTAGAGGACCAGCTTAGAGACTGGGAATCTCATGGCCGGTTGTTGGAGGATGAAATCAGACAGATGAAGGCTGGAAAAACAGAAATGGAGGAGAGACTTAATGGCAAAATCGAGCAGTTAAAGGAAGACATCCTTGAGAGAACCAATCAAATGGAGAATTTAAACAAGACCCTTGATGCTATGAAAATAGAAAGAGATGAGCTTAATACCAAAGTAGTAACACTTAAAGCAGAGGCGAGTTCTCGAGATGATCAGATCAATGAGATGGACAAGAATTTGCAACAAATACAAACGGAACATCAAGAACTGCTCAACGGGGCTGAAGGGGCACGTAAACTGGTGGAGGAGCTGACAGCAAGAGCGAAAGAACTCGAGGAGGAGATTCAGAGGCAAAGAGTTACAATTATGGAAGGAGCAGAAGAAAAAAGAGAAGTTATAAGGCAGCTGTGCTTCTCTCTTGAACATTATAGAAATGGATACCATAGACTCCGACAGGCTTGCATGGGGAACAAGCAGCGAGTTCCAGTTTTGGCATCTTAAGCTAGATATAAATTATGTGATTATAGTTTGTAAAATACATGTTATTTGAGTGCCTGTTTCTCTATATAGGTTGGAAATTAAATCCCCCAGCCTAGTGTTGTGCTGTAGACCGTGCTCCCATGGTTGTATTGATGGTTTGTGTAGAGTATGCAGATATAGATGCACGAGGGTCCTATCTAAGGGCCATTTGAGTCACTGGCTTGCCCTCAAAAGGTGGGTGGAGAGAGGGCAAAAAAGTATGTGAGTTTGGTGTTTGGTTTTTTGGGTTGGATTGCCACAATTGAACTTTGTGTTTTGCAAACTTTTTCAGACACATATTCCAATGTGTTGCTCATTCAAAATGTTGGCCTTCATTAACTATTGCCATTTAGCGAAGTGAAAATAAAAATGAAGGACATTCCCGCGCCAGGAAGGGGTCGAACCTTCGACTTTCTGCTTAGGAAACAGACGCTCTATCCACTGAGCTACAGGCGCTTGTTGTTATACATAAACCTAAAATTAGTTAAATATGCTTCTATTGCCTATTTTGAGGATAATCTCACACTTTCCGAGGCAAGAGAGAAAATGTCCAGACATTCCTGATATTCTTACATATATAGAAAACTAGAAAATCAAATAATCCCACAAAGATTCTTTTGTGTATTTCCCATGAGGAAGACTAATATATTTTCTTCTCTTTCCTTTGTTTAGAAATGAAATAATAAAAAATAGTGAAAATATGTGCAAACATTTCTCCTCAGTGCCAACAAAATATCCAAGGGTATGTCTGTAAAGGAAGTTGAGTTCAAAGTATAAAAGACATCGTAATTTAGTCACATATTTTTCTCCATTTTGTTTACATTACTAGGTGTAGAAAATCATGTTTATACCCACACAAAAATAAAAAAGATTGTAGAAAACAATATGATTCTCTTATAATATTTCTTCTATATATTTCCGTTTAAATTCTAATACTCTCCATCTCATGTGGGAAAAAAATTTAGTTGCAATGGGGATAACATTATTTTGCTAAGCACGTAGAAGTGTTATCGCATGTGTCATAGCATTATTAACTGGGAATAACAAAATAGTGTTATCCCCGTCTCATGAAAATCCTTCTCTTCATGTGGATCTCTTTGGTAGTCTTTCTACTACCAAAGAGCTGAACCCAGGAAATTCAATATAGATTGAAAGCACATTTGACCTTAGGCTAAAAATAATACTATGATGAAGCTGGTATATCTCATTTCAAGATAATTAACCAAACCCAAATCAATAACACAAGATGGGATAAGTTGAAGGTAAAAATTCTCCCATCAAACCTTCCAAGACTTCACCAAATTTAACACCTTTGATTTTTCATAAAGTTCTAGCTGGTTTGAACAAGCTGTAGAAATCTTGAGCACAATGAAGTCAGAAATTGAAGAGCTAAACTGGAACTTGCATTAATATCACAGGGCAAATGGCAAAGAAAATGTTTCAACAAAACAGATTCATAATCCGTTCTGTTAGCTTACAAAACAAGCAATTATTGAAACAGATGGAAATTAGAATCTCCTTAAATTGAAGATGAAAAATGCTTTTGTTGTGTGAATCCTCCCCAGATCCAGCTTCTTCAAATTACTGGCCTTCATCTGTCACAGGCTTCTCCAAAAATGTCTTCTTTATCCAATCAAATGGCTGTTTCATGTTTTGTATGAAGAAAAAGGAAAGCATTAGAATCATACAATAAAATAAAGCAGCTTTCAATATTTCTTCATTTCCGCATAATTTTTACTTCAAATTTTCATATTTATTGCAATCAATCAAACTATGGGTTATTGAACAAATTTGATAAATAATTACAGGGATGATAAAATCTGAAGTAAAAACTGAAAGAGAAAGGGGGAACCTGGATGAACCAAAGAGCACCGGTGCCGGCGGCGACGCCCCACATAGCGACCGCCTTTACATCGGAGGATTGAGGCCTCGGAAGCTTCGAGAAACGTGACGATGCCGCTGCGATTCCCCCTGCCATTTTTAGATCTCAATTTGCAAAAACGCAGAGAGCTCAAAACCTCAACCCTATCAAGTCAATAGCAACTTTGACTTTCAACCAAATTTGGCCGCTGCGTTTGAGGTCACTTTGAATTTTATTGGGAGTGTCTTAACGCAACTCTCGTTTATTCGTATCTCAAATATAATATAAAATTGCACCTCTTTTTTCTCTTTCTTTTCTTTTTCTTACATTTTTCCTTTTCTCTCAGTTAGGAAATTACAAGAACAAAATTTTAAAAATCTTATAAACCAACCAGAATATTAAATTCTCTTTTGTGATTATGGTGTATAATCACAAATTGGCAATCAAGAACGCATCTGTTTTCGTTTATAAGGGTTATGATCATTATTTGGTGAATTTTAAAATATTGAGACCTAGGTTAACAGGGTTGAATCCAATAGGCAAAAGGCCTCAACTTCCAGACTAGTGGTCTCAAGTTCGAATCCCCGTGGCACCACTCCAACATCTTACAAGTCTTGTTTAAAAGGGTGACTCATAAGGACGGGTGGACCCAATTCAAATCCAATCCAAGCCGAGCCACCACACGAGAGGATTTTGCAACTTAAGTTGGTCCCTTTTCTCCTTCTTTTGCCTTAAACATTGAGTTTGGTCTTACAATGGCATTTGAGGCTTAACCTTAGAAATGACATTTTCTGAACATACGTCTGGGTCTAAGAGCAGTCCACCAATGCCCCTTTGCCTCGGGTTGGGGGAGTTTTTTGCAAAAATGGGTTTCCAGCGGTGAGCCCAAGCAAGGTCTAGAGTGGGTCCCACGCAACTCGTGCTGGCCCAAAGGCAGCTTCAGCCCGAGGTCCAAAACAAGGGCTGTTGACGTCATCACTACAGTGCCTGCTACAGTACCATCACTGATTTGAATTTTTTTCTGTTGCCACGTGGCGTTGTCTGGGTTCTCCAATTTGATTTTTTCCTCCAATCCAACGACAGCCAATTTTTTTGCAATAAAATACTGAAAAAATGGAATTTTTTTTTTAAAATACCCAAAAATTAATGAATTTTTTTCTATAATTACCATCCTTTTTTTTTTAAATTTATCTGAAATTTGAAATTGAAAATTTTATCCGATTATGAGATATGAATAGTATTGACACGTAGGAACCCGAAAATCTAATCTGAAAATATTACCCAAATTAATTATTGAGGTAAAAAAAGTTGTGAAAAAAATTAAAAAATGAATAGTAATTGCCATTTGCCATAGCAACGGGTGGAAACAAAAAATACTATTTGCAAAGGCAACTACTATTCACATTAATAGTGGCTGCCCTAGCTCCCCCTTGCCATGGCTAAGGGCAATTCTAAAAGTCTAAAAAGCAAAACCAAGGCATCAAGATGAAGCGTCTCGAATTTGCAAATTATTGCTGCAGGGAGGCACATATTGCAGCTGTGAATGTTAGGCACAAGATAGGAGTAAAGGAGTTTCAAGTTATATATGCCTTTCGGAAGCCATTATCAGTCCAAAGTATTTCATTCCACTACAACTTCTCAAGTCAACTTCATTTTTTAAGATGTACAATGCAAAACCTATGAGCCAACCCTAAGCATCAAACCCTTAGTCCTTGGTACAGATTCTTGGTACATTAACGATATAAAACGACAGACCTGAAAAGTGGACAACTTACAAGGAACTAATTGTATTCAACACCTTTGCAGTCCAAGCCTCAAGTCAGAAGTAACATGCCTATAGATGAACTTTACCAAACTTGCAAGACAAGCATGCATAAACAGCACAGGCACATTTACAGCTGACACAGGCCACAAGGTGCGGGTGGGACAGAGGAAGGGAGAGAGAGAGGTGGGGGCCTTCTACTCTGGCTTCCACACAGCGTACATCTTACCAACCTCACGATCTTGAAGCCCCAAGCACGACTCGCTGCTTGTAATTAAAGAGGCACTGAAGGTCATTAGTCGTCCCAAGCACTATCTGCAGCACCTTCTCTTTTACTGTTGGAATCAGCAATCATGAACCTATACTTGTCCTCAATGTTTACGGATGTGGGTCCCGTTATTGAGCACTTTGATAGAGCAACCCTAGCTTGCTTTTGAGCAGCTGCTGCTTCTCTCTCTTTCCTTCTTGCAGTCTGTTAGTTAATAGCAGAAATTGTCAAGGTTTACAAATGCAAGAAATAAATTAATCTCTTCTTTCTCCCAAGATTATCTAGAAATGATCAAGAAAGGCTAGGCGCTAGTACGACGCCAAAGAATTGACCGCTCATAGGTTATATAAGAATCTGTACCTTTCCAGTTGCAAAAGCCACAGCATTTCCAGATCCAACATCTGCGATTGCTTTCTTTATATTTGCCACAAGGAACTACAGTGTGCCATCAAGAATCAAGAATGAAGAGTTATATTCTGCCAATGGAAGAGATCATAAGTAAAAGAAGCAGTAAGAGAAGGTGGAAAATAAGGTACCATATCACGATCAGTGTAAAAGGAAGTAGCTTGTCCCATTGATCCTGCTCTTCCCGTCCTTCCAATCCGGTGTACATAATCTTCCATGCTCTATATTGAGGTAGCCATAACTGAAGCTTCAGGTTTGCTATTTCACAACAAAATTAATAGCAACTGAAAAGACCAAGCTAATGAGATGCTATCACATGATAGCAGAAAGACTTAATGATCATAGTTGAGATTGATTTTATGCTATTCAAATTCCAAAGATCACCACCTATTAGATCACCTATTCCAAATATCACAAGTTGACTCCAGATATAACACAACCAACAGGCCTTTTAATTGCAACCAGGTATACCTTTGGAAGATCCAAATTGATAACATGAGCAACTCCCGAGACATCCAAACCACGAGATGCAACATCAGTGGCGACCTGCACACAAGGCCTCAATAAGGTACATGGATGGCAATTTTAAAAGCTTCCTTATATTCAAGCAGAATCAGACAAGTATAAACAGACAAAAAGAAAATGTGAAATCAATAGAGGACAAGTAGCATCAATTCTCTCTAGCAACATTGAGGATGTACCAAAATATTGGTAGTGCCTTTTCTAAATTCACGTAGAGCAGCCTCTCTTTCACCCTGAGTACGACCACCATGAAGAGCAACTGCATGCAACCCTTGTGCTACCAAGGCATCAGCAACTTCATCACATCTCGTCTGCATGCACCCAAATTCAGAATCCAGTGTTAAATTTCATGAATAAGCCATACAAGATTAATCATCAAAGCCTTTGTCTGAGAAAGTAGATAGTAAGGAGAGAATTAAGTCATGCCAGATTGAAAAGTATTTTTGCCCCATAGCAAGCATATAAAGCACTCCGATGGCAACATGCACTCAGAAATAGGAAAGAATTCGCACTAAATTTGTATCAATGTACAAAGGTTTCCCAATTCAAGCTTTTAAGAACATTCATCACCAAGCCCTAATTTAAACTTCTTTCCATTATTCAGTACACTACAAAATGTATGCTCACAATATTGGAATGCAGATGCATTGTTAGGCATGATGCTCACCTTTAAACCAAATCATAAATGAGTGAGTTGTCCACAAGTATAGAGATTAAGAGGAGATGCAGGCAAACTTGTCCATCAACATTTATACCCATGACACTTTTAATTATGAGGTTGAAATGATGACAGTCATAATCAAGTGAAGATACGATATGGAGCAAAATGTACCTTCCTTTCAACAAATACAATAGTTAAGGGAAAGGGATGGCCAGATCTTTCAACCCGAGATGCCTCCTCTACGAGCAAAGCCAAAAGCCTATCAGTCTACACAGACAAAGCACCATTATTGAGTTAAAACCAGGCCAACAACTCTCCCAGTTAAAAGGGTCAGACGCATTTCAAACTACATAGGTAAGCAAAAGATAAGCTGAGGAATACGCTTGTCAAAGATAATAAGATCAGTATCAAGCACATAAAATACACAGGGAACAGAGATTTCCAACCAAGTAATACATAGAAAAACTCTCCACAGCACACGTCTAGCATAAATTTTTCAGTACAAATGCAAATCAGACAAGAAGTGACTGAACAATAAGTGGAGTTAAAAAGCTAACATAATCCACAAAAACACCATCCCCACCCTCAAACGAAAGAAAAAGAAATTAAATTAAATTCTCAAATATTGCAAAGAAAAATTAAAGAGAAATCAACAATGCTTGTTCTGGGTGCACCAACCTTCTCACTCTCAGAAACCTTCTCCAAAGTCTGAGTTACATTTGCTGTGGGGCTACTCACTTTTCCCACCTTCACTTGCACTGGGTTAGTTAAGTATTCCTGAAATTGGACAACAGAAGCTAGAATAAGTGTTTTTCTGTGAGAGAGAGAGAGAGAGAGAGAGCATAATGATCTTAATGTTATTCTAATAATTAGATTTTGTATATTGGAAAATGACAAACTAAAAGTTCATTCCAAACTTGGGATAAAATTACTCTGCAGTAAAGGGTAGAATGCATTAGTGGCTATTGATATGGTCAAGACTGCACAGTTTTAGTATCTCCTGTAACAAGGAACGTGATAAATAGGTCTAAATACCTATCTGCATGTTGCCAAGCAACAAATAATATGAAGTTACCATCAAACAAAGGGATGATGTCTCATGTGTCTCTCAGTAAATACAATAAAATTCTTAGAAACTTAAAAGATATAGGACAAAATTTGCCGTAGAAACATAAGATTGTAAAATGAGAAGGTTGATTTGATTAGACAAATGAACCACAATGACACTTTTCTCTTATTCTGTTTACATTGAACCATGCTTTTGACTTATTTAATAATAAACATCAAATTTTTTTATCATGTATCATATTATTAAAATTAGGAAATCACAAATATAGCCAGCTTGATCAAAGGGATCCATTATAAGCATATTGGCACAAGATTTGTAAAACTATCAGATGGTGTTTAAATTTCAAGGGCAGGGAGGGAATTTGCGTGATCGGTAACTTATTACGAAAATAAATCCAGCCATAGACTGCATTTCCAAAAAAACATTATAGATGTATAACACATAAAAGCTCGTTTAATAAGGTAACTTATTGGAAAACCTTACCTGGGCTAATTCTTCAATCTCTTCAGGCATAGTTGCACTAAATAGCAAAGTTTGATGCTTTTCAGAAAGGTTCCGCATCACCTAAAATAGCATCAAAAGAGATGTGACATATCCTTCCAGAAGTAAACAGGGAATCAGAGGATTATATTATGTGTTCTAATATATGTATCAGATAACCCCTTTCAATGTTATGGAAATGCTTGCAAATAACGGGTTTAGGAGTCAAACAATTATTTAAACATTGAAAATGCTTTACAAGGTTCAGAAATATAAAAGGGACACAAAGTTGTACAAAACCTTAACGCTATTCAAAACGGAACCTAAAAGTGAGGCGAACATCATTTATAAGTCTAAATCCCCCAGGATGTTCTACATGTCTCCTTGAATTTGTGATTCCACTTGGTTTCCTCCAACTGCAGGGTTTTTTCCAAGGAATATTTTCTCTCTTTCTATGTTCCCTTTCATTGTTGCCCTATTCTTTATAAAGTTTCATTTCTCAAAAATAGGCATTCACGTTGAGCCTGATACTTGATGCTATATGTTTGGAAATTATAAATGAAAGGAATACCCATGGAAGCATTGGAAGGAATAAACGGTTAGACACAAAAACTTTGGCTCAAGAACTTAAAAACGCAGGCCAAAACAAGCCACAGGGATGATGGTATGACATAATTTCAAAAGCAAAAGGCAAAAAGATTCTTTTTTTCAGACACAATCACATCAAAAGGTGAGACAAAATATACCTCTCTTATCTGTGGTTCAAAACCCATGTCAAGCATCCTGTCAGCCTCATCCAGAACGACAAATGAAATTCTAGTGACCGAAGTATTCCCTTGTTGTAAATGATCTATAAATCGTCCAGGAGTAGCAACCACCACATCAACTCCTGCTCGTAGCTCAGACCTCTGTCATCTCATCCAGTAGCAAAGCCACAACCAAACAAGTATTAGCAAAAACTAACAGGAAATAAGATATTCTGTAGAATGCTATAAAAGTTCAGAAAATCATTGCACTAAAGGAATATCTCACTCTTACTACATGAGAAACAAGGGAGGTATGGGTTAAGTGTTTGATTTTTTAACCACAGGTAAGAGAGCGGGGAGGAGGGCATTAGGCAGAAACAAATGTTCGCAAAAACTATAATACCAGAGAAGCAATAATTCAGAATCCTAGCCCACACCAACCTAGGCAATATCGAAAGCAATAACACAGGATAAGAAATAATGAATTTTCTACAAAGGTTAAAACAATTATTTGAATAGTAAAATGTAAAATTATTGAGCCAAATCAATCACCTGCTCAGCTATGTTGGTTCCACCCACAACTATGGCAGTTCTGAAGGACTCAAGAGATTTACTAAAAGCTTTAACCTGTAAAAACACAATCATAACATAGCACCTAAGGAAAAGTACTACGAAACAAATTCCAAGCCAACAAAAAAAAACTTGTAATCACAATGTTATCTTTTGCAGCCTAAGCACAGGTATCGTACCTCTTTTTCTATTTGTTGGGCAAGCTCTCTAGTTGGAGCCAATACCAAAGCTAGTGGTCCATCACCACGTTGAACAGGAGGTTGAGCCAAGCAATGCTACACATTGAAATTTAAAATTAAAACCTTAAGTAAAACAAACCCACCTAGCAGGCATAACGTCCAGACTGCATAAGAATATCAAATAACGCAGCCTCGGACCTGTATCATTGGGATGGCGAATGCAGCCGTTTTCCCGCTGCCAGTTTCAGCACAACCTAATAGGTCCCTGCCACTGAGGGCAACTGGCATGGCTTGAGCCTGAATGGATGTTGGCGTGGTGTATCCATGGTATGCAATATCTTTCATGATGCTAGGGTGCAAACACTGAGAATAGCGAATCCAAATGGTTTTGTTACACCGTAGAGAAACAAAAACAAAATATGCTAGTAAAAATAGAAGCAAAAATCCAATTTTGATATGACACAAAGATGATTCACCATATCTGCAAAAGACTCAATTGGTGCAGGAGCAGGAGCAGAGTCTGGACTAACAGAAACATCCAAATTAAGCCGCAAACAAACCTCTTCAATCTGCAGGCATGTATAATTTTGTACATAGACTGATAACATTAATAAAACATAAATGTCATTGAAAATATGAGATTAGCTGTAGCAAGAACCCTAAGTAAACGAATTCAAATATAAGGCCAAGAATTTCACAAATTCCCAAAATGCAATTGAAAACTGGTGAAGCGTCGAACCAGTTCAGGCTTCATGCGGAGGACGCGTTCGGAGGGCTTCCACTGAGGGATGACGGCGTCAGGCCGGGCGAGAGCTCTGTTGGCGGTGGAGATAGCGCCGGAGCTCCAGCGAGAGGCATTGGAGTGCGAGAAGCTGGAGAAGGAAGCGGCGGACGACTTGTCGTTGTTGAAGTGAGAGTTGGAGGAGGGGTACGAGAGCTTGCTCTGATCGTCTAGGGTTACAGATGAGGTTTCTGTGGTGGTGGTGGTTGTGGTGGTGGTGGTCGTTAAGCTTGACCTTAGGTGTGGAGGCACATACGACATCGTTTAGCTTTCGCGAAAGGTTTCTCAGAATCGGCGAGAGTTTGATTTATGCTACGACTGTGAGTGGAGTGAGTGAGTGAGACAGTATGAGAAAAACGAGAGGTTCGTGCGTGCTTAGGCCAACCAATCTATCTCTCCAGTCTTTGTTTTCAAACTCTCGCTAACTTGCGCCTGTCCGGGGGTTATGGGCCCACTTGGGTCTTTGCGGGCTTATATTTTGGTGCATATTTTGGGCCCAATAAGACTGCGTCGCTTCGTCTCTCTGTTTAGCCCGAAGAAGACAGTGGTCATGGGGGTGCATTGGAGGGTCCACACCCCTTTTGATGGTGAGATGGGCCCCCTCAAATAAGCTCCTCATTCAACCTCCTCATTATAGAAGCTCCCTTCAAGCCACTGCCTAGCCCAATATATATTGTACTAGGCCCCCACATGGCAAGATGCAATATGAGACAACCGGAATGTATTCGCGAGTCCAATTTTCCTGTGCCCACCCTGTTACCTATTACCCTCTAACCTAACACTGTCAACTTTAAATAAAATTTATAGAAAAGTTGAAAGAAGTTCAAAAATCCAATCAATAGTTGGGTCTAGTCCTCAAATTATTGTTTGTTGATACAAGTTGTTTGACTAGTTTGCCACGTAGATTACATTCCATTTTTGACATATTGATTCAAACTTTTGTATTTAAATTTTTTCTTCATATTATATCTCTATTGTCTAAAATGAGTAAGATGAGAATTTATATGTCATTAATGAGTAAGATTATTTACTCTTTTGGAGATACAATTTCTCTTTGAATTTAGCTCATTAACCAGATGCACATTTTTCTTTCTTGTTCATCTCTATCTTCATCTTTCTCCATTTCTTCTTCGTTCTCCATCTTCTTCTTTTCTTCATTTATATATATATATATCCTATGGTAAAGAATGTTGATCTTGTACGGTCAATTAACAACCTGTACATTGTCACATATAATTCTAAAGCCTTCTCATCCTAATGATTTTGAATGTGACCCAAGATCATGGCATTCCATATTACAAGATTTCTTTCCCCTTTCGTTTTCTTTGAAAAGTTGTAGGTAATTATTTTTTATTTTTGTTCACCCTATGGTAGAGGTATAGTATATACTTTTGTTGATAAATTATCCTATGGTGTAGGTATATTATCATATTGCCTATTGCATAGGTATATATGTGTTTTTTCCTATTTTAGAGAATGAAAAATAGTATTTTATGTACATTTTTTTATAGGTAACATACAGTTGACTTATAGGTAGTCTTCACCTATATGTTCTTAACTTATGGGTAGTATTCTAATTTATGCTCATGACTTATAGATAACACGATTTATCACAAAGTTTTTTTCGTTGCTAATAAGAACACTATTTACCTGTATGTTAGGTGCAATGTGGGTGCTTGCCTAATTGATTAGTATAATATGTGGGCCTTTACTTTCATTGATTAATTTGTGTTTTACCCATATATTAGGTAAATATTATCAATGAAAGAATTCCAAATTTAAATTCTGAAATTTAATTACAGGTAAATAATTCATTAAATTTAGATTTTCAATGTTTTTCTTAAGGGCAAAATCAACACAGTAAAAAGAGTAATAAAAGTCAAAGGACCTGCATTTAAAACAAAAAACGTGTGGACTAAACCCAATGACAACTAATCGTGTTGGACATAGATCTAAGAACCTCAATCGAAATAACCATTTTAGATCGAGCTACCAAATGAGTCGGAATGAGGTTGTGAAAATATGAAGTCAAACAAAGTAGGGCAAATATTCAGATATGCTCATATTTGCTCAGATTATTATTCTTCTCTAATATGGAGGTATTTATAAAAGTACAAAGATGTGTTAACCCTAAATAAAATAGGAAATATATCTAAATTACAATAGAAAATAAATATAAATTATAACAGGAAATAAATCTCAATTATAATATGACTAGATAAATGGTAAGTAACTAAAATCCTAACATAGTAAAAAACCAAAATCCTAACTAAGTAAGGACTCGCCAACACTCCTCTTATTTTTAGGGGTTGCTCTTGTGTTTCCGTTGCGAACTTTGCTTTAGTTTGTCACCTGTTTCACTCATGGTTGACTAAAAGACATTCTCTACAATTGATGCTTCTCAAGTATGGTGACTCACTTGTCAAGTTGGGCATGCGAAAGTTGGGCACGACAGTAGATATGGTAGAACACAGGAACCCTGTGAGTAAAGCAGTAGATAAGGTAGAACACAAACACCCTTTGAGCACGACAAAGGCAAGGTTTCCTAAAAATATGGTAAGGCAAGGCAAAAGCAAAGTAAGGGCAAATAAAGGCAAAGCAAAGGCAAAGGGCATGACCACATCAATAGCAACGATAATGACCGCATCAACTGAAAGCGTAGCGGCAACGGTACTAGCAACAACAGCAGAAAACGACAACGGCAAATTCTTCCATATCAACTTTAGCTTATTCACGCATACATAACGTATCTTCAATTCTCCTATCCTCTTGAAGAGAATGGGTTGTCAAAGTCAAGAAAGAGGCAATATCTCCATGAGAAAGAGAAATATATTTTTTTCACTCCCCCCCTCCTTAAAAGGAAGGGAGGATAGTACTTTAATTTCAAGGAGAACGCAAGCACAAGTCACAAGAAACTCCGGCTCTGATACCAAGTCAAACAAAGTACGGCAAATATTCAGATATGCTCATATTTGCTCATATTATTATTCTTCTCCAATATGGAGGTATTTATAAAAGTACAAAGATGTGTTAACCCTAAATAAAATAGGAAATATATCTAAATTACAATATAAAATAAATATAAATTATAAAATGAAATAAATCTCAATTATAACATGACTAGATAAATGGTAAGTAACTAAAATCCTAACATAGTAAGGAACCAAAATCCTAACTAAGTAAGAATCCACCAATAAGCCTTGGACTCGTAATCCATGAAATTGGTTTTGAAGAAAAATAGACTAATAATGGACGTGGTTGACATATAGATGTGGTTGACATATAGGTGACGTGGACGATTTTGGTGATTAGATAAGTAAAAATGGAGAATGGTGGGAGGCACTAGTAGCTCGTGAGGCGACTTTGTTGGAATGTGGGTGTGCCATTCGTTCAACATCCTTTTCAATGGTAGTAGGTGAGCCTTGGAACTGGTCCTCACATCTTTTCTGTCTTTGAATTTAAAATTACTTTCTTCCAATTTCTTTAATTAAACTTTTGTCTTTTAAATTTATTTTTGAAGAGATTAACATACTAAATTCATACACGATATACGAGTACTAAAACTCGAATTTAGAATCTTTACAAGAAAGTAATTGCTTCAAACCATTACACTAGTAAGTCATCTGCACACGCATTTGTATTTACGAGGCAGAGCTTTTTATGTCTAGATCTATAAGCAATAATTCTAAAATATAGCCGTCCTCTAGATATCCCTCCTAATATATAATCCATCACACGCAACTTATATATAATAAAGTGATTATGACACGATGAAATCACTCGAGAGTGATTAAGAGGTATGCATTTTGTCATATTTGAGAATTTTTCTTTACGAAGAGCAAATCTACTCTTTACAATATCCAGAAAAATGAGGAATTGAGTGGTGGTGTGGTAGGCAGCATATGACATTCAATTATGGAAGGTACCGTTCCACTACCACCTCCATTCAGACGAGACTGCTCGTATATATGTGTGACGCTATAAATATGTAAATTGTCTTAGATTTTTATTTACGAAACTCAAACGGATTCTCATGATTGAGAAAGAAAATATTTTTGTGAAGTTGACTTTAATTTTATGAGGTTAATGGATAAGTTAGGTTGTTGGATTTGACGAAGATGTAAGTGAGGGAGCCAATACGACTTTACATTAATTTATGCACAAGTTCAATATCCTTTGTTGGATATTAATAAGTGAGGGAGCCAATACGACTTTACATTAAAAACAACACACACAACACATTGAAAATCCTATGTCTAAGAAGCAATTGCTTGTCCCCTCAAATTCATTAAGGGTAATTACCTTATATATAATTGTCTTCTAACTAGGGAAAATGCGCTTCTCTATTTAGCATGGTGCATTTATATGTATTTGTACTAATCAATCATTAATCTAAGGGCCTGTTTGATAACCTTTTTAGTTTTCATTTTTCATTTTTTAAAACACTAGAAACAAAACTTGTTTTGATAACCAATTTTATTGTATTTAAAAAATATATTTTAAATTTTTTTTTGGGGTAATTGATGTAAAATTGGTGAATGAGAAAGAATGACAAAAAAAAAAATTGTTTTAAAAAATAAAGGTGATTTTGAAAACTAGGTTTCACTTTTTTAATTTTTTTTTATTAAAAAAACAGAAAATGAAAAATGTTACCAAACATATATGCAGTTTTCAGTTTTAAATAAATTAAAATGGAAATGGAAATGGAATAGTTATCAAACAGGGCCTAAAATGGAATGGTTATTCTTTCACTTCCATTGTAATTTTGGTTAATACATAACATAACAATAACAATTGTGTGAAAACCTATCATAAAATAATAGGTTAGGTTCTATTAATTTTTTAATTTGTCTTATTTTTATCAAATCTAATGAGGAAACGTAATGTGTCTGTATGGGACACATTATATTATACTCTAAAATGGTAATGAACAAATCAAAATTAGTAGGTAACAAGAAAAGTTGAACTTGGTGGCGTGCTTCATCCAGAAGTATGTAACATTTCAACCATGGACAAAGAAAAACACATACAATTCACCTAATCGCTGCTCACACCAATTTTTAAAAATCAGATTTTGGTCGGACCCAACCCCAACTTGGTGGCCAAATATCCCCTTTTTTTTAAAAACAGATTGCGATAAGGACATCTAAGAATAAGGAATATAAATTAAATAAATTTCATGGTTTAATTTTGAGTTTTTCTATTTAAAACCCACACTTTTCTTTGTTTACCTCATATTCTAAGTTTACTCCACCTTTTAATTCAAATTTTCACAATTTCTAAGAAAATCCTACTATCTTCTCAAACTACCCCTAAATACACACATAGCAAGATTTTTTTTTTTTCAACCTCACACCCTACATCCCGTTATCTTATCCCTTACCACTCTAAGTTCACATCAATCTCACATTACTTAAAGAGATAAAAACACTGTTGTCAAACTCAATTGACAACCTACAAGCCACTATTTGCATACTGTATTTAGGGTTTGTGAAGAAAAGATGAGAGCGTAGTAGGTTTATTGAATTGAAAGGAAGAGTAATTTGGCAATAAGATGTAGAGGAGTTTGTGTTTTTCCAAAACTTAATATGAAAAATAGTGGGGTATGTGTATAGATGTACTAGGATTAATTATTAAGTTGGATGACCTTTTTTGTCTTTTTACATAATAATAAAACTTAAAAGTTAAATAATTTAAGTATTATGATGAAAAAAAAAGTGTAGAGTTTTAAATAGAAAAACTCTTAATGTTTTTGAAGGATGATTCAGAACCCAAAAAAAGAAAAAAAAACTTCTGAATGAATCAAATTGTGGCGGTCGCTGGTGAGGGCAGCAGCAGCATCATAGCATTGTGATCCTGAAGCAACCACGACACAGAATAACAAACGTACACTTGCAAGTTGCAGCCTTGTAGGCCATCACAGCCGAAGCCGGTGAGGTATCGAAATACCAGTGGTGAGCCCCACGAGGACAGTTGAGAGGGCTCCACACCCGATTCAAAACAAAAACATTTGACACCTTCGTCCACCTACTCGCTCGTTCACCTACCCCCCACACGCCCAGAGTTCTCCAACCTCCTTACTTCCGTTAAATCTAACGACGTTAATCTCCATTTCCTCGCCTTCACTCACGGCTTCACCCACCCCCCACCCCACAGCCACAGCCACATGACCACATGACCACGTAACCCGTTACTTCTTTCTATAAATCCCCCTCGCCAAATCCACAAACACCAGTTCAACACTCGTTTACTTTCCCACCCATAACTCATTTTCTCTCATCCGCATTTTTCATCTGCCCACCCGCCAAATCACTCGCCACACCCACAAAACCCGAAATGGACCTACTCCTCCTGGAAAAGACCCTCCTGGGTCTCTTCATCGCCGTCATCGTCGCAATCACTATTTCGAAGCTCCGTGGCAAGCGGTTCAAGCTCCCCCCCGGTCCGATACCCGTACCAGTTTTCGGAAACTGGCTCCAGGTCGGCGACGACCTCAACCACCGGAACCTCACCGACCTCGCGAAAAAGTTCGGCGACATCTTCCTCCTCCGCATGGGGCAGCGCAATTTGGTGGTGGTCTCGTCCCCTGACCTCGCCAAGGAGGTCCTCCACACCCAGGGCGTCGAATTCGGGTCGAGGACACGAAACGTCGTGTTCGATATTTTCACCGGGGAGGGCCAGGATATGGTGTTCACGGTCTACGGTGAGCACTGGAGGAAGATGAGGCGGATCATGACCGTTCCTTTCTTCACTAACAAGGTCGTCCAGCAGTATAGGCACGGCTGGGAATCGGAGGCAGCGGCGGTGGTTGAGGATGTGAAGAAGTACCCGGGGTCTGCGACCAATGGGATGGTGCTGCGGAGGCGGTTGCAGCTGATGATGTACAACAACATGTACCGGATTATGTTCGATCGGAGGTTCGAGAGCGAGGAGGATCCTCTGTTTATGAAGCTCAAGGGGTTGAATGGGGAGAGGAGCCGATTGGCTCAGAGCTTCGATTACAATTATGGAGATTTTATCCCCATTTTGAGACCCTTCTTGAGAGGCTACTTGAAGATCTGCAAAGAGGTCAAGGAGAAGAGAATTCGGCTGTTCAAGGACTACTTTGTTGATGAACGGAAGTAAGATTTTTTTATTTATTTTTTACTTAATTCATTTTTGTTATTTATGTTGAAAAACATTAGTGTCTAATTAGTAAAAGATAAAAAGGAAACTGTTACTGGAACTCCAATTTATCGTCCTACATTGAAAAGGGAAACGAATAAAAATGACAAACTGATAATGTAAATAACATTATTCGATATAATACGTTACGTGACGTAATTAGATAGTTAAATATACCACGTTAGTAGCATGACTATTATGAATGGTTTCCTTTTTTGGGTCTAATGGAAATTTTGTTGTTCAACTTTCAAAATATGTGAAGTTTTCTATTTTTATAGAATATTTGATTAAATCTAAAATGAAATTTGATTTTAATTGTTGAGCAGGAAACTTTCAAGCACAAAAACGACAACAAATGAAGGACTGAAGTGCGCCATCGACCATATCCTGGACGCTCAGCAGAAGGGAGAGATCAACGAGGACAACGTTCTTTACATCGTCGAGAATATCAACGTTGCTGGTAAGTGGGGCCCTCACTTTCCTAGTCTCCTAATTTTTACCACAGCAACACAGTGCCATGCATTTTACTGCTTTACCCAATTTTTTCGAGAGGTTATTATGGGAAATGCCAATGGCGCTTCTCTTAAAATTTTCACATGATTTATGCAAAACAAACAAAAAATAAATCCTATAAAACTTACCGTTCATAATTGCAAGCCTGCGAAATTCGGTGCCCTTGTCGCCGGTGTTTATTGTGAGGATAAATTTTTTGACCTGTTCTTCCACACTCCTTTATTTTATATTTTCTTACAAATAATATTACATATATCAATAATTAATCCTAAGTTTTATTTAAATTGCAGTTAAAACATTATGTATTCTGCTAGAAGTCTTAAGTTCGAACCCCATAATATCTTGGTTATAAGACAAAATTGATTATTCCAACACCAACTTAGAATTCATTTTAAGTATTTAAGTAATTTTCAACTCTAGTTTAACCCAAACCATTGGTTGTCGTGCACCGTGACATGATTCCTTTTCAGGTTAGGTGATAAATATTTTTTTAAATCTGAATACGTCAAATCCACTTTATTAGGTGCATCTAGGTGAACAAAACATGTGGCTTCAATGTTAATACATATAACCTAGCAACTTTCTTGGGTTTCCTTATAATGATGGAAACATACACGTCTTATCCTCTACGTTAGTTAAACTTCATTTTATGTACAACCCACTTTCTTCCTGCCAACCCCGTGACATCGACCTGCCAACTCACTTTCCATTTGGACACTGCAGATTAATCACAGATATATGTGCAAAAACTTTACTCTCTGTAATTTTATTGACTTATCTAACTCGTTACAGATAAATCACAGTCTAATATATTTTTTTGATCAACAGCAATTGAAACAACACTATGGTCAATTGAGTGGGGGATTGCAGAGCTTGTGAACCACCCTGGGATCCAAAAGAAGCTGAGGGATGAGCTTGACTCAGTGCTTGGCCCTGGTGTTCAAATCACAGAGCCAGACATCCAGAAGCTTCCCTACCTTCAAGCTGTGATCAAAGAGACTCTCAGGCTTCGCATGGCAATCCCATTGCTTGTCCCACATATGAACCTCAACGATGCAAAGCTGGGCAGCTACGACATTCCGGCGGAGAGCAAGATCCTGGTGAATGCATGGTGGCTGGCGAACAACCCTGCCCTCTGGAAGAAGCCTGAGGAGTTTAGGCCAGAGAGGTTTTTGGAGGAAGAGGCCAAGGTTGAGGCCAATGGCAATGACTTTAGGTACCTTCCATTTGGTGTTGGGAGAAGAAGCTGTCCCGGGATTATTTTGGCCCTGCCAATCCTTGGGATCACTTTGGGACGTTTAGTCCAGAACTTTGAGCTCTTGCCTCCTCCAGGACAGTCCCAGCTTGACACCACAGAGAAAGGTGGGCAGTTCAGCCTGCACATTTTGAAGCACTCCACCATTGTGTTGAAGCCAAGGTCATAGATGTAATTGGAGAGGATGATGATTTTGATTATGTCATAAGTGGATGGATTAATATGATAATTAAAATGTGGGGTTTGTGTGACAATGTAAATTTAGTGGAACTTTTAAGACTTTTCAATAAAGTATTTTCATTCTCTTTCATCATGGCTTGAAGTTTTATGCATTTATTTTTTATTTTTCTTAATCTCTTTTTCAAGGTTTGAAGAGTTTCTGTGCTACCAACCCCTCCTCCATGTGCCTAATTTTGAACCATATGACAGGACATGTGGCTGGCTATGCCACAATTTATTAGCTCAACCTAACCTGCATTGAGCAGACACCACGCTGTATGATTCATGGAGATTAACTCAACTAAATTGATGCCTCACCTAACAAATTTGAGCTCATGGTTGCCCTTTTTTTAGTGTTCCATCAAATCCAACTTGGCACATTCCATATGTCACACAAACTGTCTTAAATTTCAAGTCGACATTGATGATCAGCCATCAAATGCACCTTTGCTCCCTCCACCAACCCCTCAAAACTAGTAGGAATGCACATGATCAATCTTGATCTTCAGTTTCATCACCCAAGTCCAATCAGTCACTCTAGCTTGAATTTGGCATTGGCACAGATCATGCCCATCACCCAACCATTGGTCAACCCCAAATACCTCCTAATTTGTTGCCTAATTCTTCTTTTGATGACCGATTCAACCTCTGATGAGCTTGGCTTTTTTCAAAAGCACTTCTAAACAGTTTTTCAAAAATAACTTTTGACTTTTAATAACAAGTTTGTCATATTTATAACAGAAACGCTTATAATCAGATCAGAAGTGATTCCAATCAAGTCGGATGATCCATTTTCAACTGCTGGAATTGGAAGTCATGTCGTGGATTTAAATCGTCCGCACCGTTTGGGCTAGTATTGAAAAAGTCTTCATTGGTAATTCTTTTCCTATTTTTTTTTTAAAAAGAACCTGGGGGGAGGAACCACTTGACCAACTTGTTGGGTTCTGCCGCAGGTTTTTACTGTATTTTTTTCCATTAATACATTGAACACATTTTGTTGTTTCTCTTTCATGTTCTGTAAACTGACGTTTTACACTGCAAGCGGAAACTGCAGGACTCCTCACTGCAACTCCATTCAAAATTAAGAATTGAATTCTTGATTTTAGAAGAATTTTTTCACGAGGAATTTCAATTTTTGAATGAAAAAAGGTATTTTAATTTCTGAATCAAAGAATTAAAAAGCGAATGAGATTGTGGCCCATTTTAATAATTTTTTTTTATTAAGAATAAAACCATTTAAATAATTTAATAAACATCTTCAATAGAAATCCAGAATCTAACTCTATTGAAATCCAGAATCTAACTCCCCTCAATCTATATGATTTAGTAAACAACTTTCAATAATAATCCAAAATTTAATTCTCCCCAATTCTACTCTAATCCGATTAGGGATTAATAACCATGTCCGATTAGGGATTAATAACCATGTCATTAGAAGAGTTGGGTTAATTCAAATGGTTGATCAACCACCACTGGAAAATACAAATATCTCATCATATTTTTGTTCCAACAAACATTTGCAGCGTGTTTTTCTGGCATTCTTCAAACCATATTATTTGACAGATATTGAAGATTTTAACCCAAGGAAATTATAAAAACCAGAAATTTCGAGATTCAAAACAAACAAAAGAACGGATTGAGAAAACGAAGAGATGATGTGGGTCGTAACCAGGCCCTCAAATCAGAGAGAATCAGAGAGAGCAGACATGCGGACCCAAAGTTGTTCAATTTCCGTGCACATCACCATGCTTCCTTCATTACTTTTTCATCCAGAGCATCGGCTTATTGTGCACGGATCCAATATCAAAACAATAAATATATAACAAAAACACCACGAAAATTTTAAAAAGAAATCGTAAGCAGAAGAAGGCTCTCCAGAGATTCAATCAAATATTGTACACAGAAAACATAAGAATCACAAAATAAAAGAACTACGCTCGGCTCAGCCGCGGTGAATGGGTTGCTCTTCTTCCGTTATTTATAGGTGATTTGGAGAGGCGAGTCAGTTAGGGTTTCTGCGCTCTTGAAGGTCCCAAAATTACGAAAACACCACGGATGTTTCCTGTGAATTAACGAGACTGCCCTCGGGTTCGGTTTGATGTTTGTTGGCCCTCTGGACATTTTGGATTACATATGCAGGGCCCAATACTGGAACAAAGATTTAGGGAACTTATTTATGTTTTATTGCAACCACACAAACAACCCAATCAACTGTGTGTGACAAATTCTTATTCTGATTGATTGGTATCTGTAATTCACAACCCATATTTCTGCTTGAGTTCCAAGGCAAAAGCATAGATTTTCTGAGGGTGAGGAAGTGACTTTGACACACTGTCCCTCTCGCTGCACCTTCTGGCCCAACCAACAAGCTTGGGACATTCAGCCTCTATGCTGAAATTCCCACAGACCTCAAAGGAATAAAACCAGCTGGTGAGGGGAACAAGCACCACATCCACAAACCCAAAGTCTTCTCCACCAAAATAAGGCTTGTCTCCAAGCTCACCTTCTATGGTTCTCAAACTTTCTATGAATTCCTTCTTTGTTGCCTCTTGCTTTTCCCCTTTTTCCTTCCACACTCTCTTGCCCAGGCTGTATATCTGCATTTTGCACATCCCATCCGCAATATTGCATTAGAAATATGTACTACTTCATGCCCAATTACATGGTAGATTTTTATGTGAAGTGTAATAATGGCAATCTGATCATGTAAAATATCATGGAAAATGCTAGTGTCAGTCGCTCATGATGCATTTTACAATGAGTCACACACTCATCAATGATTGAAAATGCGTGCTCATATGCGACTTATGCTAGCACTGCTTAAAAACATTAATATTGACGACAATTAATGTGATATATTTGACTAACCTTTTTGTCAATATAGTCAGCC
This sequence comes from Prunus salicina, assembly GCA_020226455.1. Classification (NCBI taxonomy): domain Eukaryota; kingdom Viridiplantae; phylum Streptophyta; class Magnoliopsida; order Rosales; family Rosaceae; genus Prunus; species Prunus salicina. Next base: position 35,843,484 of record CM035342.1, read on the forward strand.
CAAAACCTTGCTTGGGATCTTCGATAAGGGTCAGAGGGGAGCAAGGGAGATGAGTGATGCCAAACCTCATCAATGTACTGGAGAAGGATGAGGGATTCAGAAATGGGTTTTCCATTGTGAATCAAAACAGGGATCATCTTGTGAAGTGGGTTCATCTCTAGAAGCAGAGGGCTTTTATCTGCCAAGTTCTCCTCCCTGGCCTCATATTTGATCCCTTTCTCAGCCAAAGCGATCCTCACTCTCATCCCATAAGAGCTTGGCCAAAAATCCAAAAGCACCACTTTGTCCTCCATCTTAATAACAATGTTTCAAATCAAACTGCAGAAATATTTATAGCTGCTTGTCGATGTTAGGATTAATGATGTCATGGCAAAGTCAGCAACTCCGTCCAATGTGAAAGGAATTTGTGAGGAAAAGATAGTCAAAGCGGATTTGCATGCTTCCAAATGGACAAATCGTATTTGGACTACTTTTGGTTTTTCGATCTTGTAAGAAATGAAGCAGGACAAAATGAAAATAAATAGAGTACCAATCTTGCACGTATTGTCACGCAAGAGATATTATAAATATATTCATTACAATTGATTTTGAAACTTCAAGGACTCCTCGACAGAGATCAGAACTCAAATGATTCAAATGTGGACGTAAGAGATAGGACTCCTTCGTCATATATTTAAACCGTTTAGCCGCGCGGCTATACTATTTAAATTTATTATTTTAAAATATATAGTCGGGCGGCTATACTATTTAAATATATTATTTCAAACAGTATCGCCGCGCGGCTATACTGTTTAAATTTATTATTTTAGAATGTATAGCAGGCGGCTATACGATTTAAATTTATTATTTCAAATAGTATAGCCGTGCGGCTATGCTATTTAAATGTATTTTATCGAAGAGTATAGCCGCGTGGCTAGACTATTTTAATTCAAATAGTATAGCCGGGCGGCTACACTATTTAAATTTATTCAAACAGTATAGCCGGGCGGCTACACTATTTAAATTTAGGGAGCTGATTTTCCCACTCCTCTTTTATCCACTTACACTCCCTTTGTTAGAAATTGTATGTTCCCACTCCTCTTTTGTCCACTAACTCTCCCTTTTTGGTTATAGTAAAAACTATTAAAAAACAAAAGGGAGTGTAAGTGTACAAAAAGGGAGTGGGAAAATCACCACCCTAAATTTATTCATATAGTATAGCCGCGCGGCTATACTGTATGAGGAAGCAACTTAAAAACAAAGTGTGAAAAGGTTTCTAGCCAAACAAGTTAAAAACCAAAAATATGCAGAAACACTGGAAGAAGAAGAACCAAGATAGTTCTAGCAGCAAAATAGCAACAGAGACCTTGTTAACGCAGCTGCATAGAGTGGTTGTAATTAACGTAAAGGTTGTAATTAATGTAAAGCTCTGTGGGGTATAGAGTGGTTGTAATTAATGTAAAGCTATGTGGGGTGGTTGTAGGTTGGCTATAGGCTGGCTACGGCTGTAGGTTGGCTATAGGTTGTGGCTGTAATTAATGTAAAGCGCTACTCTAGAGTGGCTGTAATTAATGTAAAGCTTGAATAGCAAGCTCTCTCCTAGTATATATATATATATATATTCTGCTGTAAGAATAAAAAACATAAGGAAATATATTTTCTACATGGTATCAGCCTAACCTAGGGTTTTCTTCCTTATTCGATCCTCTTCCCTCTCCCTTATTCGATACTCATGGCTTCATCTACCATTTCTCTCCTAGGCCCCAACTCTTCTCATTTTATCAAACTTACTGATTCCAACTATCTTCTTTGGCTTCGCCAACTCAAACCCTTTCTAGTCGGTCATGACCTCTGGAAATTTATCGATGGCACTCATCAACAACCTTCTGCCCACACCTCTACCTCTACCACCGAAACATCCGCCACCACCACTCTTCCCCAACCCAATCCCGCCCATGCTCAGTGGTACCAACAAGACCAACTTATTGTTAGCTACATCACCAGTACCCTCTCTGAGTCCATTCTCTCTCTCACTGTCGGTTGCACCTCTGCCCAGGATCTCTAGGAGTGTCTCCAATGTCACTTCTCTCAATCTAGTATGGCCAGTGAATCTGCTCTTCGTTTTCAACTCATGGATTTGCAAAAAGGATCTCAACCTATTGATGCTCACCTTCGTCATGCTAAATCCCTTGCTGATTCACTGGCTGCCATCAATGAACCTGTTTCTCCGAAAGAACTTGTCACTGTTGTACTTCGGGGTTTAGGACCCAATTACAAAATGCTCGTCACTGCAATTCTCAATTTTCCTCCGCTTCCTGACTGTGCTGATCTTCGTGCTCGTTTGTTAGCTTTTGATGCACAGGCTCCTCGTCTCTCTCCTGCTCAAAACACAGCGCTCATGGCCACCCAATCCTCTCCTCACACTACCGGTCATACTTCCTTCCCTTCTCATCGTGGTGGTGGCTCTTCCAACAACAGGTACGGTGGCCGTGATGGATGGCGCGGTCGTGGCCGTGGTGGCTGGCGCAACTCCTCCTCTTCCTGGAACAACCCGTGGAATGGCTTCCAGCATCCCCAATGGCCTACTCAACCTTGGTCTCCTTGGGCCCAATCTGCCACTTCTAACCAACAGTCGGTTCGACCTAACTCAGCTCCTGGTATCTTGGGTCCGGCTTGGTGCACTACCTGCAATACCAATCAACATACCACTTCAACATGTCCCCATCGCTACAATGGCCTAGAATCTTTTCCTTCCTTTGCTGGGGCTCAATTTATGCATCCACCTGAGTCTACTTGGTACCCTGATACAGGTGCCACTCACCACATGACTGATAGTTCTTCTAATCTCCAAAATCAACAGCCATATCAGGGTACTAATTCTGTCTTTCTTCGTACTAATCTTCTTTCTGTTGCCCGTTTTACTCGTGATAATTTAGTTTTCTTTGTCTTTACTCCTGACTTTTATCAAATCTATGACTTACACACTGGTTCGTTACTCTTTCAGGGCCCCTCTAAAGATGGTATTTACCCTCTTTCCCTCTCCTCCCACTCATCCACCGTCCCTCGTGCTCTTACCACCGTGCAATCTCCTGCTTGGCATCGTCGCCTTGGTCATCCATCCCATCCTGTGCTCTCTCATCTAGCACCCTCTTTAGGCTTTAAAGTTTCCAATGCTTTCTGTAAGGATTGTGCACTTAACAAATCCACCAAACTATCATTTCTTAGTCATAAAACATTTGCCCCATCCCCCTTTTATTTAATTCACTCTGACGTATGGATGTCTCCCGTCCTCTCTGTCACTGGTTATCGCTATTATGTCTTGTTTACAGATGACTTTTCTCGTTACTCTTGGATCTATCCTATGCACCGTAAAAATGAGGTTTTTTCTCACTTTCAAACCTTTCTTGCCATGGTTAAAAATCAATTCCACATCACTGTCCAAATCCTTCAAAGTGACAATGGCACTGAATATGTTAATAATGCTTTCTCTGATCTTTGCAGTCAACTAGGCATCCACCAACGTTTCTCATGTCCCCACACTCCCCAACAAAATGGCCTAGCTGAACGTAAACACAGACATATTGCCACCATGATCCGTACCCTCCTTACCACTTCTCACACTCCCCACAATCTCTGGGTTGAAGCTGCCCTCATTGCTGTTCATCTCATCAACCTCCTACCCACTCCTAATCTTCAATGGGACACTCCATACAATCGTCTCTTCCAACATCCTCCATCATATTCTCATCTTCGGGTGTTTGGGTGTTCTTGTTTCCCTTACATTGGACCCTATACTGAAAATAAACTCACCAACCGCACCCTTGAATATGTTTTCCTTGGATACAGTTCTCACCACAAAGGTTACCGTTGTTTACATCCCTCCACGGGTCGTGTTTACACGTCCCGTCATGTTTTATTTAACGAAATGGATTTTCCCTTTGAACATTTGCAGGTACTGTCTTCTTCTGAGTATGTGGATATTGACTTCCACCCAATTCTGCCTTCCTCCATACATGAGCCCATATCGGTTCCTCCTGCTGCAGACTCCGCCTCAGATTCAGACTCACACCCTCACGACACCTCCCTGGTGCACTCCTTTCCAGCTACTGGAGTCTCAAGCCACACTGACACTTATTCTGCTTCGTCCCAGCCGTTGCTCCACACTTATTCCAGACGCCCTCGCATCCAACTCTCTCCGCTTACGCCTGCCCCGGTTCCGGCAGTTCTGAACACCCCGGTTACAGCAACTCCGAACCCCCACGTTCCAGCAGCTCCTCAATCCTTTGCCCCAGTTTCCCGCATGCGCACCCGCCTTCAGGATGACATTCAAAAGCCCAAGCTTCATACTGATGGCACTGTCAAATATCCCCTTCCTCGTGCCTTATTAACTGTTGTTGAGCATACTGAACCTACTTGTTTTTCACAGGCCACTAAACATACTGAATGGCGTGACGCTATGACTGAAGAGATCAATGCACTTCTCAAAAATCATACATGGACTTTGGTCCCTTCCTTTCCATCTCAGAACTTGGTTGGCTGCAAGTGGGTTTTTCGGATCAAGCGTCACTCTGATGGCTCCATTGAACGCTACAAAGCTCGTCTAGTTGCCAAGGGTTTTCATCACCGTCCGGGCCTAGACTATGCTGAAACATTTAGTCCTGTTGTCAAGCCTGCCACCATTCGCACTGTTCTCAGCCTTGCAGTTTCTCGTGGTTGGTCCCTTCGTCAACTTGACGTCAAAAATGCATTTCTCCATGGGTTTCTTCAAGAAGATGTTTACATGGCTCAACCCCCTGGTTTTATTGATCCCACTTGTCCTACTTATGTTTGCAAGCTCCACAAAGCACTATATGGCCTGAAACAAGCACCTCGTGCTTGGTTCCATCGCATCAGTACTTTCCTTCTCTCGGTAGGCTTTACAAGGAGCCAAGCTGACACTTCATTATTTATTTTCCAGCAGGCGTTTCATACCATATTTCTCCTTCTATATGTAGATGACATCGTGGTCACTTGCAGTGATTTCACTCACCTCCAACGATTCATCTCTTTTTTAAGTGCCCACTTTGACATCAAAGACCTCAGTCCACTCAGTTATTTCTTGGGATTACAAGTTCTTCATAAGGATGGTACTTTCCACATCAATCAACTCAAATATGCGCATGACCTTTTAAATAAAGCCAATCTTCTTAATTCCAAGCCCGCATCTACTCCATTGGCTGCCAAGGTTCTCCTCTCTGTCTCTGATGGTGCTCTCCTCTCCAACCCAACCGAGTATCGTGAGCTTGTTGGCAGTCTACAGTATCTCACTCTTACTCGCCCTGACATCTCTTTTGCCATCAACACTGTTGCCCAATTCATGAGTGCTCCTCGCACCCCTCACCTTGTTGCCGCCAAAAGGATCCTTCGGTACATCAAGGGCACTATTGATCTCGGCCTCTCCTTCACTCCTCAAACTACTGCCGCTCGTCTCTCTGCCTACTCTGATGCAGATTAGGCTGGGTGCCCCGATTCTCGTCGGTCGACCACTGGATATGTGATTACTCTTGGAACTAATCTCATCTCATGGTGTTCCAAGAAACAACCCACAGTCTCGCGCTCTAGTACTGAGTCAGAATATCGTGCCCTCTCTCATGCTTGTGTCGAAACCAATTGGCTATGCTCTTTTCTTCATGAACTGGGTGTCCGTCTTCGGTTCCCAGTCCAACTCTTTTGTGACAATCTCAGCACCACGTACATGGCTGCCAATCCAGTTTTTCCATGCCCGCACACGTCATATTGAGTTAGACTATCACTTTGTTCGTGAAAAGGTTGCTCTTGGAAGTCATCAAGTTTGCTTTATTCCTTTTGTCGACCAACCTGCGGACCTGTTCACCAAAGCTCTTCCCAAACCACGTCATCTATGTCTTCCAAACTTGTGCATCCTGTGACACCCAGTTTGCGGGGGGTGTTAACGCAGCTGCATAGTGTGGTTGTAATTAATGTAAAGGTTGTAATTAATGTAAAGCTCTGTGGGGTATAGAGTGGTTGTAATTAATGTAAAGGTTGTAATTAATGTAAAGCTATGTGGGGTGGTTGTAGGTTGGCTATAGGCTGGCTATGGCTGTAGGTTGGCTATAGGTTGTGGCTGTAATTAATGTAAAGCGCTACTCTAGAGTGGCTGTAATTAATGTAAAGCTTGAATAGCAAGCTCTCTCCTAGTATATATATATATATATATATATATATATTCTGCTGTAAGAATAAAAAACATAAGGAAATATATTTTCTACAGACCTAATCAAACCAACCTAAAATAAACCTGATTCGGCAAGGATGACAAAACAAGTACAAGGCACACACAGCAGGAACCCAAGACAGAAGAAGTGAAGCATAAGCAGCAGGCAATTTGGCAACACAATCTGGATAACCTCTAGCTCATGCCCCTTTGACATATCCTTGGTGACCACCTTATTAGTGATGACAAATCTGTTTGAGATAGCCTTAATTGCTTCATTCCTTACATGTTCCGCCATCATTTGAATGCAGTCCGTCATCTCAAGGCTTCAATTGTGCTGAAAGCATACTTGGTAACAAAAGCATAAGCAACTGCAAGGAACAAGGCTTGACACATGAACAGTAATGAATAACCTTCTTAATGATTGAATCTTAGCCTAATAATGATGTATCTTCTTCCTTCTTAATGATTGGTAATTGTGGGATGAAACAGTAGGGTGCCATACTGCAGGACACAATTTGCTTAACAAGGGAATGCCATGGAGCAAGCAAAGAGGAAGAAAAAAGACATAATACAAATTTGAAAAAGGAATTCGAAGCAGACAAAAGGTAGAGACTATATCTCATTTGGGAACCCAAGTTAGTAGCAATGCACCCTGAAGAAAGATTCTATTTTATGGCAATAACATTTTATATCATGGTCAATAAACCTTTTTCAATACAAATATCTAAACCATATACATGCAAATACAGAAAATGCCATTGATTTAAAGGCTATGGAGCTCGGCATCTTTCCCTTGTCCTTCCTTAGGTAAAGGGCTTGGTACAATGGTAGGTTGATGAGAATCAAAACCCCACACAGAAGAATTTGCAAAGGCATTGTCTCATAAACTTTTGTCATGCCCTCTCCCATGATTGCTTTCTTTACAACACCAAGAAAGCAGAACAAATTGAGCAATGCAAGTGTTGCCAGTATGGTAAACATTGGAGACAAGGCTCCAAATTCCATAACCTCTTTCTCATAATTATGCAAAACATCTTCATCAGAAACCTTGGCTGTTATTACAAATGCTGAATCAGAATATCCGAGGGAGTTTAAATGGTATCAATGAAGGCAAACAGGTAGGAACTTGTTCTCTTGTAAAGCCACATACGGAACTTGTTCTCTTGTAAAGCCATATACGTTGGTCATTCCACCAACCTGAGATAGTACCACCAGACCACAGAAACTCCACACAGCTCCAAGTGTACTTGGCAAATATCACATATGCAAATGGTATGAGCCAAGGGCTTGAGACCTACATTGACAAAACAAAACTTATTATTGCAGACATTGAAAGAAGAAAAAATATTATGTAAGGTTGACACACAAATTAATAAGAATGACAGAGGAACCATACCTGCAGAAATAATGAAACACCTCTAAGGAGGTAAAGTGAAGGGATAATTGAGTAAAATAAGGTTGCCAAGGAATTTGGAGCCCAGAAGCAGTAGCAACAGTATCCAAGTTGAAGATCTAAACCAATCTTTCCATGTGCATACAATGCAGGGCTGTACTTAGAAAGCAAAACCTGCACAAGTGTCTGAGACAGTGCGGTTGGAGCTATTCCTAAGAAAGCTTGCCTTGTGGGATTGCAATACACTGATCTCCATCCGCGGCATTGGATTGATAGCCCAGTGATCACATCTTCAACTGGACAGCCATATTTAAAACCTATCTGCAAATTATAGAGATTCATCAAGCTCAAACTATTGTACACTTGTGTGTGTGTGTACAATAGAGAGAGAAATAAAGACCTCCTTTCCCCATTCAGTGTTCTCTTCAATTGCACAGCATGCAAGACTTTTCAATTTTCTTCTAATTCATGAATGCCATTTTCTTCTCTTTTTCTACTAATCTCCCACTTCATTTCATTCTTACATCCCTTTATGAACTTCCTCCCACAAAGAGTATCTCCTCTGTGAAAGCAGCCACTTCCAATATATAGAGAACCATCCAAACCAAACCACAGAATTCCACCTTCAATTCCCACAAACAGAGAACTCCCAACATGTCAGCCATAAATTTTTAAACAGCATGGAACTTCACTTAAATAAGTTCAACTCCACCATCATATATGACTTCACGAATGCCTGCTCACCTCACTGATTACTCCTAATGAACTGCTATATAATTCATTCTTAGTAACGTTTTCGAAATTGTGGTTCATGCATTAAGAAGCAAAGTGCATCCCTTGTGGCCTGAGAGTTGTTTGAATACATATCACAGTCTAGATTAAGAAGGACCTGCCCATTGCTAATGTTTGAAGATACCCTTATCTGCAGCACAAAGGATCAGATAATAAAATAACATTGAATGATGGAAATTTCTGCAGTATCAACAAAAACACCAATTCTTGATCGTTTTGGAAGCACCTTTTTGGTCTCTCTAGCAAAGAAAAGATTACCAAAAATATAGCCAAATACATCAGACTTTGCAACACACACCCTTCAACATCTGTTGCATTTAGATCTCTCCCATCAATTACTATATGAGAAAAGGTTGATTAATTGTGTGTTTATGTGTGTCAATAGCTCAAATTAGGAAGATGTGAGGCCATCTTCGGAATGACTGCACCTTCTGCACTTTCATCTGTTCCAACCAATGTTTGAAAATGAAGCAAATAACAAAACTAGATCAAATCCCTCCAGGACTAATTTGGGTTCAGTTTTAGCTTAAGGTTTCTAGGTTCAGTTCCCTCGGAGAAAAGATAACTTACAGAAAAAAGGCACCCTCCGGGCCTAATTTAGTGGTCCAAAATTCAGATGACTGGTCGTCTATAATCTTGGAAGGAACCAGTGTATATTTAAAGATTATAGCCGTCCGGCTATACAAATAAGCCACCCAGTCTAGCCGCGCGGCTATACTATTTATTTTAAAAAAAGATCACAGTACAGCCTAGCGACTAGACTTTTTTTAGTATAGCCGCGCGGCTATACTATTTATCAAAAAATAAAAAAAGACCACAGTATAGCCGCGGGCTATACGATTTAAATATATTATATTAAAACGGTATAGCCGTGCGGCTATACTATTTATTACAAAAATAACCGAGCCGCCTAGCGCTAGCCGGGCGCCTGGGGGCGATCTTTTTATATAAAAAAAATAGTATAGCCGAACGGCTATACTATTTATTATAAAAATAACCTAGGCGGCGCCTAGGGGCCCCTTTTTTATTAAAAATAGTATAGCCGCGCGGCTATACGATTTATTTAAAAAAGTTGCAGTATTGCCAAGTATAGCCGTCCGGCTAGACTATTGATTATTAAAAAAAGGGGACCCGCCTACCACTAGCTGGCTTAGGTGGCCATATTATATTTTAAAAATATTATAAAAAAATCCACAGTATAGCCGCACGGCTATAAGATTTAAATATTTAAAAAAGAAAACAGTGTTGGGCTCTGGTAAATGAATTAAAAAACCCCGGCCAGCCCATATGAGATTCACAAAAGGCAATCGTGCATTTCATTGATAACGCGCCAAAAATAACTCTCTTGAACTTCATACGAAAAATCGGGTGAAAAAAAAACAAAGCCTACAGCGAAGCTGAAGACAAATTTACAGTCCGCTTGCTTCAATCATTCCCACTAGTCTACCACCATCGTCATCACCTTCATTTTCGTTCAAAATCAAAAAGCAAAATCTCCAAACTACTGAGTTGGTGCTTGCTTTCTCTTCAACCAATTCCGAGTTCTACAGGTAAACCTTTTGCTGCAAATACTGCAAAATAAATGGTTGCTTGAGTGTGCGATTGTGTGATTGCAGCTCTATTGCAACCTCTCTCTCTCTATCTGCTTGTTTTGTGTCCATTTTTTTTAATCGTCGATGGGCTCAATTTCAGGGTTTATGTTTTCCTCGCTGTTTTTGAATTTTGAGGCTTTGTGTATTTTCCCCAAATAGCGCTTCTGATATTGCTAAATGTTCCACTTTAATCCCTGGGAGTGAAATTTCAGATTGCATCTTCAAAATGTTGCAATGGATGGGAGGATCGAGGCGGAAAGTAGCAACTGTAAGTATGAGTTATAGTTTATAGGGCTGGTATATTAGTAAAGTGCATATGTTATAGGCTTTGCTACATTGAATTGCTATCCTGGATTTAGAGAACGCGATGTTGAAAGTTTGTTCTGACATGTTAGCGTTTGTTTCATACATGGTACCTCTTGGTTGCACTGGGGAAACTTCAGTCGAGGAAGTCTACACAGCAGAGGTACAAAAGAATTTTCTTTACCAGTACAAATTTTCAACTCATGTAGTTAAAAAGAAATTTATAGCATCAGATGCATAACTAGTATCAACATGTTCTGACCATTCTTTAATTGTCAAGGCAAAAGCAATACTTTGAACAAAGAAGACGACAACAACAGCATCAGGGGCAAACAACTGGGTTAGAGAGCTATGCAGATGGAATAAACATATCTGGGCAACATCACAAAGAACATCGGTCATTGGATATTCTCAGTTTTCTGAACTTGTCGACGACTGCTCAAGAACATAAATCTGCTTGCCCCAATCGTAAGTTTCTAATATCTAGAAAATTTAGATAGTCACTAGTTCTCTCCTGTTATGTCGGCAGTTGTTGAAAATTGAAATTAAGCTATGATGTAAATCACAATTTTTGTCATTTCACAATTTTTTGTCATTTAAGTGGTTGTTGAATGTATGAGACAGATTCTTTTATCTTCCTTTTTTGGCTATAATCTTTCTTCCAAGGGGTTCTTCCGAAATAATAAACTATGTTATCTTTCCCTCTTTTTGCTACTTTTCCTACCATATAAGGAAGGGAAGATGTAGAAGTCAATGCTTCAAGAATGAAGTATGATATCACAAAGGATCCACCAACAATACCTCCAAAGATGGTTGCTCCTCTCAACTCTGTTGAATTTGACCAAGCAAGTATGCTTTCTATTTCATCTTATTAACTTTTGGGGCCTTTTTCTTCCCCATCCCCCCTTTCCTCCACCCAGATTTTTTACCTGAACCTATCTTTCTGTGCTTAGAAAATCGATAAAATATGTTTTAATGAATTAGTGATATATGATGATACAGGAGCTGAATCAGGCTTCCGAGAGGAGATTGCATCAAAAAAGTGAGTGATGTGTCTCTGCATGCATGTACTTTTTGTGGAATATCATCCTTGCCTCACACTCATTGAAAAGCCATATTTTTACTTGTAACGGACTAAATGAATGCAAGCTACTTAGGTCAAAGTGATTTCATTATACAGTCAATTCACTTTGCACATATAGACTCCGGTCTGTTTGCTGGTAAATTGATTATAAATCTTCACAAATGGGTGCATAGTTGCTTCTATCAGTGATTGTTTTGCCATAGTGCATCCTGTCTTGTGGAGATTTGATATACCTTCTTCATTTCAGGGTTATGCCTAATCATAACAAGTCTTTCAATGAAATTAGTTCTCAACCAGATAACTGCAGGACAGGTGCTGACCAGCGTAAGTAGAAAAGCATCCAATACAGCCTTGAACACTTTCCATGTATCTTTCCTTACGGATTTAGCTTGCTAAATGAGCTTATAAGTTGGTTGTTGGTAGAACTTTGGTTATGGTGCCTTGAAAGTCACTTCCTTCCTTCTTGTTATAGTTCATTATATACACCTCTGAGTAAAGTTTCTTCTTTATGAACCTTTTTCCTTCTTATGTTTCAGAGTTTTCTGTAGTTGATTTTTTTGGCGATGATGGGTTGAATGACTACGTAGAAGGCAGCCCAGTACATGAAGCTCATGTTGCATTTTCAGTTGAAGGTAATTCTGTTCCACCATTGAGTTGCTCATAGTTTGCGGTTTCCTTTATAATGCATCAGTAAAAGCTCAATTTAAATGGTAGAGTCTCTTCATAAGGTTCTGTCCTAGTCTCTGGAAGTAAAACAGACAATTACTAAACTAGAGGATAAAGAAACTCTTAATTTGGTGAGGAAATTAGGATAACTTGTCTTGGAGACAAATTTCAAGGCATCTGTTTTGTTTTTCTGATGTTAACTTACATGTTGTGCCTTCTCATGATTGTTGCTATCTCAGAAGGTGTCATAGCTTACAGTTCCTTCTTTACTTGCCATTTAAGAAAAGAAACAAAAAATAGATGTTTCTTAAATTTGTTTGCCAAACAATTGACATTATGAAATTTCTAACCCTTCTTAATGAACCTTTTGGGCTATGATAATTATTATCGACCAATTTTTTCCTGACTTTTATAAATTTCTTCACTGTCATTCTTACTTATCAGGTTTGGGTAAAGTGGGAATGGAAACACCAGTCCATTCACCAAAACAGCAGGCAAGGTAACTATTCTTAATTACTGTTCTGTCAGCTATTTTGTTACAACCTAGGACAACACTTCTTGCAGAACTCAAGTATTTTTATTTCCCATGAAATGGCATTCACCAATTCCATAAAAACCTTTTACTTAAATACCAACAGAAATCTTATAGCAATGCTGTGCAAAGTGAGGTTTTAACAAGAAGATTCTAACTATATCTGCACAATGGCTTAAACTTGTGTGATTATAGAACATTCACCTACGATTGCTCCTCGCCGTTGAATGCTGCAAGGAAACCAAAATCATTCAAGAACCATAAGAATCTGGATGACTTTGAAACTGAAATGGTGAGAGGCATTATTAATTGAGTTAATATAGTGTATTTCAACTAGTCCATGAACTGTGACTCTAAATAACTTATTGGTAGAAGGATTATTATCTTTCTCCTTGATATATTCACCCTTGTTTAGAATCTTTTTGTACATGATCCTGCTAAAGCTTTCATGTTGAAAGAGCTACCATGCTCCCTTCTAATGTATGTGGGCATTAATTGGTATTTCTAGGAATATATTGGGTCGTAATACGTCATTTGATTACTGTGGGTATCAGTGCATTTGTGCTTCTTCCCTAAAATGTGATTGATGAGAAAGCAGCCGCTGGTTTAATGCATCCAAAGTACTAATGCTCCTTAAGTTTAGAATCCTGGTTCTCTTTGATTATGGATTGTTAGCCACACACAATGCTTTATATAAAATGTTGCAATGCAATTTGAACTGCCTGCAGTAGGAGGCAGGGTAAGATTCTACTGTAATAATCTTTAGCTGTGAGGAAGATGTTTACAAGGTTTTCTTTGTTAACTTGAGCCACAAAAGTGACTACATAGTAGGCTAACTTTCTAAGTACAAGTGGTAAAAGGCTGCAACAAAAGACACATTATAGAAAATGTAATGGAGAAAATTTCATTAACACCCTAATATGGAAACTTCAATGAGAGATGCTAGCAGAGCTCTTGAGCATCTTGTTCACAAAGAATCTTTTGGTATATGAAACAGTTTATGCTGCTTCAATTATATTTGATTATATGTCAGAATGGTACACATTAGTCTAGACAAAACTTCTTGTTTTTATCAGTCCAAGTACTTGTTGATTCTCTTCCGTTAACTAAACTAAATCTGTCATGAACTGTAAAGGTGCAAGGCTTTAAATTTTTTATGTTATCAATGTTTGAGACTTTAGAGGCTGATTAGTTTGATGCTATGCAGGATGCAATGATGCAAGATATCAAGATGCCCCTATGTAGCAGTGGTTTAGATTTTTCTACCAATTCAATGGATTCATTTGGTTATTCAAAGCAGAAATTATTAAGACATGATGGTCACAGTGGTAAACTAGATAGTTATTATGGATCCAGGAGAATCTTTGACCATGCTGAAAATTGCAGCAAAGATAAATGGGATGGTAAATACTTCTTCTTATGGCACAGTGCAACAGAATGTGATATCCAACATACCATCATTTCTGTTAGCTTGATTAGCAGTATTGACCCATTCCCTAACAGTTATCCTGTTTTTTTTTTTGGACAAATCATTCCCTAACAGTTATCTGACAATGCTGCATGTAACAATCTATTCTAGGTCTCTAGGTTCAAGTGCGTGAAACTCTGGTGAAATTTTACTGTGGAAATGTGAACATTCAGTCATGGGAATAGTATATGTATATATTATATTCAACATGATATGAAATTTACGAGTAGTGTTTCCTGAGATATGCTTTTTCTTATTCCTTATCAAGTTAATGAGTCCAGGGAAGGAAATTGAGACCAGTTATTTGTCAGCTTTCTGTTATTTACATTATGATTGCTCACTAGATTGATTGTTTTTACTTATGGTGATTTCCTTCTAATAGGGGTCAAATATAGGTATGATATGACTTGTTATATGTCTACCAGGTAGGCGTTGCTTCCAAGATGAAACCTCTTTTAATGAATGGGAACATGATTTATCATGGAAGAGGCCAAGTGAAATGAACTGTGATTCTGTTGATAATTTGATGCACGGAACGTATGAGATGCCAGATTTTACTTTTGAAGGTCCCTTTTCACCGTTGAGGTGTTTAATTAATCTCTACCTTTTTCTTTTTCTTGTTTTGAGAAATTATACTGTATCTTCTTGATAGAGTTGTGGCATCTGTACAGGTCTGCAACAGATATAACAGACAAGTTTGACATCTTAGGTGCTCTATGTCTTAAACTCTCAATTGAACTATGCCTTGTAGAATTCTATAAACACTAGAACTATGTCTGTAGAATTCTATTAACTCGTAAGTTGTGACCATTTCTTAGACCATGTAATGAAAGGGCTAACATGGAAATGCCATGCTAAACTTTTGATATATTAGTTTTATACAGAATGGAATTGTTTGCTTTCATCTATGGCTTTTTTTTCTGATGCTTTGATCACTTCTATCTAATCAGAGGCACCTTCATATTCCAAGCACCAAAGAGCAGAATATGATCATGATTTTATGATTTCCAATGGGGCAAGGTACGCCTACTGTATGAGCTAAATTTCTATTAGTAATGTAGATATAAACTCAAGAGTTGTGTTTTGTTGTGACGCTATACAGATACCCTACAGTAGGAAGGAGTTTTGATTTTGGAGGTGTAACCAACCAACCAGATTGGTCTTGCTTTGTGACTGATGAAAGGGATAATTTGAGCTTGCTGAGGTATTTAGTGGCTTTATTTTGTTTCACATTGATTTCTTTCTGACCTCTTACTCTGACTCATATAGTCTTATGTGTCATTACCTACTGTGTCTTTTTTGGCAGCGAAGAATCATGCTCATCAAGTGCAGGTATATCTATCAACTGAAAATATGATGATTTGGAATTAAGTTTCTGTTATTGCCAATGCAATTATCTTATTTTCATAAACTAAAATTGTCTTTTTCCAACCCTTGATGTCAGTGAGAGTCAATGCAATTGATAATTCACTGTCAAAGTCAACTAGGAATCGGAGCAAGAGAAGACATGACAATGCATATGCTGGACAAGAATATCATGCAAATGTAACTTCTACAGGAAAGACACATGACAATAGCAGACATGTTGTTCACCCAGAGAATAGTGCACACGGGTCAGGAAAATGTACAAAGATGTCAAATTCATCAAAGTTAAAACCATCCCACTACTCAAACTCTCCTTTCGATGAAAAGTTAACCCCAAACAGAAATTGGTTCGCTGAGGAGCGATATAAGTCGGTTAATATAAATTCAGTTTGCAGTTCTTTCCATCAAAATTCAGATACAAACTGTCCATCTGCAGGCTCGAAGCTCTTGTTTGGAGATCCTTTTAGTGCAAGTCCTGTCCCAGAATTACATGTTGATCCTAGATCTCCTTCTAAACACTCTGAACCTGTTGCAAGTTCACCTTCTGGCAGTTTTGTTACTGAGAAATTTGAATTTCATGATTCTCCTACAACTTCTAAGATAGGGGTTGGATCAACAAAAACAGAGTTGTTTCCCTATTCTCCTGGAAACACACCATCTCCTGATTTATCAGCCCAGGAAAGTGTCAGCAAAGTTGAGGGAAGAAAAGCAGAATCCCAGCCCAGCGAAGAATTTAAGCTTGAGGAAGAAAATTGTATTATGAACAACGGTTTGTTCACAGAAAACAATGATGAAATGAGTGCTTTAACATCGAAGAGCAAGAACAGTGAATTTAAGGAAGCAAAAGATGGAGCTCCAGGACTAAAGGCAAGTGTGAAGTCAACCTATTTTCCTGACCATGCAGAGAAGGCATCATCGTCTCTGAAGACTCCAGGCAAATTTGAAAGCAAAATAGATGGCAAGGAGTATGTTGCACAAACATTTAATTATTTTCTCTCCCTCAAGTTTTTATGTTTGGTTCCCCAACTCTAAGTCTTTAAGCCTATTGTATTTGTACTTAGAGGTTTTCATTGTTTCCAGAGATCACCATGGTTATGAAATTCCTCTTCCATGTCAACATCGGAACAAAGGTATGTAATTATTTTGCTTAGTTGTCTTTTTAACTTCTTTTTTGTTTCTCATTATGCAGTGGTAAGGTTGGGCAAATGTTTTTTTAGTTCTTCATTTTCCTTTTTTCCGCAGACTAATGTGCTTCATTTACTTATTAATGCAGAAATGGAAGATGCTGAGCCTCAGGAAAGAAAGAAAGAAACTAAACAACAAGGTGATTTTGTTGACTCATCTTGTCGGGTGATGATGCTTCAGAGCTATGTTCAGTTTCTTTTTGTGCTGAAGGAGGCAGCTGCCCAGACTGGCATAAAGAAGAAATAACACGTTTGTCACGACTCAAGTCTAAATAGATGTGGGGATTTCGTCGTTAACATCGTTTTCAGCTGTGTCATGGATTTTGCACCCTGCCCTTCCATATATGGTTCAGGAGGTGATTTTGCAACTGCCTGCGGATCATACTGGTCTGGTAGATATAGATTACAGCAGCAAAAAGGAACGAAGCACAAACTATGCTTAAATTTAAATCTCTTGTACGTGAGAACAATTACATTAAAAAAAAAAAAAAACACATGATCATAAGCTGATTATAATAGGATTTGAAGAGATTAACAAGGTTACAATGTATCTAAGTGTCTGATGCATCAAACAGGTTTGAAGTATCGATAGGTATATTGCTGTTAGCCTTCGTGATTCTTTTCTTGTATTTATCCTTGTCTTTTATAGTGGAGATTGTCTTCCCATGCAAACCATCCCTTCATCACTAGGGTTTCCCAACTTCATCAAATGACATCTCAGTTGATTAACGTCTGATTGCCGGAGAGGCTTCAGCAAGAACTCTTTCGCTCCTTCCTCGAGGCACCTATCAATCGGATGAAGAAATTTCAGGCATCAATAAACATGATTAGAAAACAAAAGAAGAGGAAACATTGAGATTTCTAGTGCAAGTGGGTTACTTCTCAATTCGAGTAGGTATGTGCTCTGATGATACGACAACTACTGGGATCTCCTTCCCGGTTGGTGATTCCTGTTTCGAGGGAGATTAGGTTGGCTGGGTTAGATTAATTAATTCGATTAATCATGAATTTCATAATTAAATAAGCTGCCGGTTATGCAATATTTGTGTTGAAACAATTGCATAATTACCTTAATCTTTTTTAGAAGCTCATACCCTGTCATTCCTGGCATACTGTAATCAGTGATTATCAGGTTTACCTTTGAAACCTGAAACAGAAAAATAAAGGCAGATGAGATTAATAAGAATTTCTTTATATTTTTATATAATATATATATATATATTTCATTTTTAGAGTAAGTAAAAATGAAGCACAGTAGAAGAAGCTTCTTACGGTGTTGCCGAAGTTTTGTTGGCCGTCTGCCAGACCCAACAGCTCCAGTGCTCCATATGCGTTCTCTGCGGTGGTCACTGCCAGAGAGGAACCCAAATATTATTATTATTATTATGACCCCTGTAATTACTCATAAACTCGATATAAAGTTATGCACATTTTTTTACTTGCAAAGAAGAACACATATAATAAAATAGTTTGGAGGAGAAAAGGTAAAGAAGAAAAAGAAAGAACATTTCTTTTTTACGACATTTCTTATCAAGAGAGACGATAATATATTAAGTTCACACTCATTGGATGATAAAGAAGAAAAAGAAAGAACATTTTATATATGCATATTATATGTATATGTCACCTTTGCATGCAGAGTTGGTGAGTAACTTTTCAATGATTCTGCGGTCCACAAAACTATCATCAACAGCCAAAACATGTGGCTTTTCATCACCATCCCACCCCATTAATATTGGTGCTGCTGAAGAAGAAGCAGAAGCAGAAGCAGAAGCAGTAGCAGAGGCAGTAACCATTCTCAAATCTCTCAAAACCCACAAACCCTATACAATATATATGAGCAAACAAGTGAAAGGAAATCAGGAAAAAATCAATTTGTTCACAGATATTTCGTCATCTTTTTAGGTATTTGTGATATATACACGATATGATAATGATATTGGCTACCAGGAACATTCTTGTCTTTTGATTTTTGATTCTAATATTGATTCTTTCTTTTCTTTTTATTTTTTTCTGATCTTTTCTGGTCACTCCTTAGAGATTTACGATAATCCTCTCCAGCTCATCAAGATTTGGTTCGTCTACTATTAGTAACTAAAAGGTAAAATTATGGGATTATAGTTATCTAATATCGATCCTTAAAATAATCACGGGATCTACAAGGATACTCAAAGATCCATCATATATAATCCTAGCTATAGTTTCTCATCATACACACGTACTAATTATTTATTTATATATTGACACGAATTTGTGAGTTTTCATAATTACATGCCAGTCATATCACATTGGGTTTTTTAATTTTATTATATATATATAAATAGCATTTCCATTTGCAATATTGATGCTCCTTAATCAATTTTCAGCAGAGTCTATTTGAGTGTAAAAGGATAGTCATTGATGTTAAGTGGCATATGATGAACTCAATCATCTGGTCACTTAAGTTGTCAACAATTAATACATGACTGATAGTGTCAGCATAGTGTAACAACCTCACGTTCTATACGAATTTTCGTCGTCCACCTATATTTATAGCATTTGGATTATCCATTTAGAATAGAAGTATTGATCCAATAAAAAAAATTAATAACATATAATGTGGTATTGTGACGATTTACACCCAAATTTTTTCCTTATGTGCACAAAATAATCCATGAAATTACCCCACTAGTCGATAATAATTAGCAATGACTTAGTCTTGTTCAATTTAGACAAATATCACATGTGACTAATTCTGAGAAATACGTTAGGCCATCTCCAAAATATCCAAAAATTTAAGCCCAATTTCTCTTCCAAATTAAAAAAAAAAAAAAAAAGTAAGGGGCTAAAATTTGGGAAAACCTAAATGGCTAAATACCAGTCTATTTATTGCCTCGACTATAAACCTTTTTGATGGAGCCCACTCCAGGCTGACACAGCCCATGTGCAAGGAGGAAACAATGGGGTGTCATGTGTCACTCGCGGGTGTTTCAACACTTTTTTTTTAAATTCCAACAATAACCCAAATCAACGATCCATATTAAATTCAAGCTATTTTAAAGATAAAAAAAATATCCAATTGATGACATTTTAATCCAACGGTTAAA
Organism: Prunus salicina; assembly: GCA_020226455.1. NCBI lineage: Eukaryota > Viridiplantae > Streptophyta > Magnoliopsida > Rosales > Rosaceae > Prunus > Prunus salicina. Next base: position 35,863,145 of record CM035342.1, read on the forward strand.
ATAATATTTTAAATTAATCTAAATCATACCCAACCCCAAAACTCACTCCAAACTCTATAAATATCCACGGTCTCTATTTGCCCCCCCGCCCCGAAACTGACCCGCAGCGCGGCACCCATCCGCTTCGCGCGCGGGAAGGCAACGAAGTTCAGCTCATGGGACCGCGGCGGAGTGGAGCAGCCGCGACACGAAGTTCCTTACCTTAGCTGGATCTCGCTGGTGCCACCTAAACGGTAGGTAGGCGACGGATGTGTGACGTTTGGAGTTGTCGTTCGTGCACCTGTCCCCAATGGAAGAATGAGTGATCCGTTCCCCTGCGGATCATGGCTTTACCACTCGGTCCCCGATGGCCGGCGGGGGATTCGGTATAGCAGCTCACGTTCGTTTGCGCTGCGCGTTCCCGCTGAACTGGACACGTGTTAGCTGTAGGAAGTATGGTTCCGAAAGTTACTTCGGTTTGCCGGTTCAGGCTAAACTCCTCGCTTTACGTTAGCGGACCTACAGGTCGGGCCGGGGCTCTGCGCTCTTTCTTTCTGTGTGGGACGATGCCGGGGAGAGAAGGGAATGCGTCGAGGCGGCGAACAACAACACAACTACATTTTGGCTTTTCCCTCCATGAGATGAGCCCAGTGCCTATTTCTCAAATAAAATTATATTTATGGAATTTCAAATTTTTTAGGTCAAATTGTTAACAAAAAAAAAAAAGAAGTTATTTAAAGAGATTAAATGAAGAAAAGTTATCCATGAAAAAAAAAATAGACTTAAACTATTATTAAATAATTTAATAAAGTTGCGGACTTAAAATTTAAGTATAAAGGGTTGGGGGAAAAACGGTTTGAGTTTGGACAAAACCCAAATAATACATTTTGGAGGGAGAAAATTTGGGTTTATAACCAAATGGGTTGGAGAAGGCCTTAGAAAGCAACAAATTAGCTTAATTAGATTATATGGATTCTAAATCTTGTTCAACTACTGGAAAGGGTTGGAGAAGGCCTTAGAAAGCAACAAATTAGCTTAATTAGATTATATGGATTCTAAATCTTGTTCAACTACTGGAAAGATACTGTGTATATATATATATAATTCTACTTTTCCTCATAAAACATATTTGATATGCAAAATATAGGATTACGTACAAGAAATTACATATGATTGACACGTAATATCTGTAGTAACAATCTCGCTAATTTGGGCCTAAAAATCCCAGAATCCGGTTGAGTACATTTGACTATTCACAATTTTTTTCTTTTCTGGAATCCATATATATATATATGATAATTGATACGTAATAGCTGTCTAAGAATCTTTCAAAATTTTCATCGTATTTTTCAAATAAATGTGTTAAATATTATAAGCAAACAAATCATATAATTTTGTTTTATTCAAACAAACCAGAAAGCAAATCATACTGGACCGGACTGGAGTGAAATGTGGTTGGGCTGCACACTTGAGGTGAGCCCATTTTTGTGGGCCATAGTTGAACTGAGCCTACTGAGGTTGACCCAAACCCAACATGAACTCAAAGTCAAATAGTTGACCCAGAAACAAAGCAAACCCATCTCCTCCACCATGTCATGTCCCTAAAAAAATTCTCACTTTGGTTTTATTGAGAATTACTTTCTGTGGCTAAAGTGTTCTTATGTTCATTCACTTGAAGACATTTGAGGCTGTGAATGGTATGCGGTTTCCTTCTCTGGGGTCTGGATCCAATTGATATATTAAAAAGTATAATTTTCTGGTGTACAGATAAACGCTCCTTTTAGTTTAGTTTGACAATCAGTTATGGTGTGGCAATCATATTGGCTTTTACTTTGATTCATGAAGTCATATCAACCAAATTATTAGGCATGCTTCACATTTTATTGGGGCAACTTTGTTGTCTTTAGTGCCAACTATGATACTTGCACACAACTACATATTTTCTAATTGAAATTTTACTGTGTTTCAACTGGATGCATCGCTTTGATGCATGCTTAACAAAGTACTTGTTCCTCAAATGGTTAAGTGCAGTTACTGTTGCACTTGACATTTTTCATTCTCCTAAAATATTATTTGTATAAAAGAACTCGCAATTCAAGTTGTATAAATTTATAACTATTGTGATGAATTAAACCCTTAAATCTGCCACTAATTATGATTGAATCCTTACATAATACGTTGATGGAGAATTGAATACGTTTTGTTCACCAAATAGTCTTTCAATGATTCAAAGGGGCAAAAATGTGATAAAGATTTACGAGGGTGGTAGTCAATTATTGTTGAAAGGATTCAATATGGTGGCTCATGGATGGAGTCATAACTAGCCAAGGTATGCGTTGTCGCGTGGAGAGAGGCCTAACTGGTTTCTTCCCTATTCACCCATTTTTGCTATAAGAAAAACAAAAAGATAAAAAGAAAGAAAGGAAAGGATGAAATTTTATATGAAAAACACGTGTATAATATGTTACGTTTAAAGAGTTAATTTAATCTTTTATCTCTATTTTATTGAAAGAGATTTTAAATTCAGTTCATATAAATTCAATTGGGTATATTTATGTCCGTAACTGTGACCATCCCTAATAGGAGGGGTAAGTGTGTTGAAAGTCAAAAACTATTTTTGTAAATATCTCATCGTTTGTGAAAACAAAATAAATTACACTTTTTTGATTGTGTGTGTTTCACAATTTTCAAATTTGAAAACACAAAACTAAAAATTGAAATCCCAACAAAACACAAAGATGAAATTACCTTTTAAGCCCATAATTAATTACTGCACAGATAAGGTCATAATGGGCACAACACAACCCAAGGCAGCATGCAAAGTGGGTGCAATGTGCGGTGATTAGAGCGCAGCCCCTTTTCTTCTCCTTGGAAAAAAAAGAAAAAAGAAAAATAAAAAAAAATCAACAAAGTGACAAGTCATAGCTCGCCAAGCCAAGTCCACAACGAGGAGGAAGGAAGAAGAACGATACCGTCGGTGAGTGTATCAGTGTCCTAATAGGAAAACTGAAAATACAAGGGGAGTGTACAGTGTACACTGTGTGTCAATGATCGAGTAAAAAAGGAGACGACTTGTTAAGCGGTGTGTCTTCAAGTGTCGTGCATGCATTTTATGCATCTGTTGCTTTGCATGCACTCTCTCTCTCTCTCTCTCCCATTCTCTCTCTCCCCCCTTCTCTCTTACCCTCTTTCATATACAAAATACACGCTTTCTTTCTTGGTCTTACCCACAGAGCCCAAAACCCCCCACCCCAACTCGCCGTTACAACTTACGTTTGTGAAACGGTAAAAACCCGCTGAGTTTGACTCGTTTCTTCTTCCGCAGCTCACTCTATTCTGCTCATGGTTTCTGCTCAGTATTTGAATGACTAGTCGTTTTCAAGATTTGGGTTTTGCAGATTTGGACAAAAAAAGGTTGGATTTTTAATTTCTTTTGTTGTTTTTTTGTTTTTTGTTTAGTGATTTGCCAATCTCAAATGTTGTGCATGATTGTGCTGAATGCTGGGTTTGCTGTTTAAATTTCTGGGTTTTAGTCAAAAGGGGTTTAGGGATTTGAGTTTGATTGCTCTGTTTGTTTGATTTAAGGGTTTGCAGGGGTTGAATTTGGGATAATGGGGTCCAAGATTTGCATGAATGTTTTGTGTGGAACGACTAATACGCACGAATGGAAGAAAGGTTGGCCTTTACGATCTGGTGGATTTGCCCATCTATGCTTCAAGTGCGGGTAATTTTTGTCCTCTTTTAGATTTTGGCTTACCAAGTTTTAATTTTTCAGCTGTTGTGTGGTTGATACGGTGGTGGAAGGGCGTTGTGGGATTATGGGTTTTACTTGTTCACGTGGGATTTTATGTTTTATGTGTATTGTGGGTTTAGAGGAGGCAGCCATTTTATATTGTGATTTTTATTTATGTTGCGATTTTATCGTGGTTGAATTTTGGCTAATTGCGTTTATTTATGAGCTGCTTCTATTTTTAGCGTGGGCCATGAAGGAATTAGCAACATTGTCGATAATCAACTTATTTGATGTAAAGGAGAAATACAGGAATTAGAGAATTGCCGAATTACTTATGACCATAGAGCATTTTGAGAATGATCAATAAACCGTGCTGAAATTTTGTTATCTATGTAGTTTGACCAATTTATATTTCCCATATACCCAAGTTTCTGAATATCCATAATGAAACTAGCCAAGTAATTGGGGCTGAAAGTACATCAGCCAGCCTTTTGAGAACCTAACTGTGGCATATTCATCTTAATGTAGGGTGCTTATGTTTCATATCAAGTACTTTTGTTTCAGATGTTACAGTATTATTCATTTAATAATATCTGCAATTAGCTTCTATATTTTTTTTTGTGGTTTCAAAGTTTGATGGGAATGATTTACTGCAATCTCTTTGAACTGTATATTAATCTTTCAGAAGTCACTTGATATCAGATGTTAATATGGGGGAAAGAATTAGCCTTATTTGATCTGTTTGTTTTCTCCCATACTAATAGCTGAGCAATTTAGAATCTCATTGTCTATATGATATACTTTTATGTTTTGTTGTATGTTGAATTTTTATATGTATGCATAATAATTCAACTTCTGTATGTGTACCCATGCTAGTGGAAATGTGTACCTACTGTGCCTTGTGTCTTATGCTTTGGATAATGAGTTTCATTTGTGATCTCTTGTCTAAGGAATGCTGCACTTCTACTTTATGTTGTAAACATGTCATCTCTAATGCTGGTGTTCATTTGTTCACACACACACACACGCACACACACACACACACATCTTATCTATTTCCCTGATGGTTTCTAATATATTTTATGCTGGACCATGGCACTGCGTGTACTCCAGAGCTGCATATGAGAAATTAGTTTACTGTGATAAATTCCATGCGGGGGAAAGTGGTTGGAGGGACTGCAGTTTGTGCCGCAAGGTTAGCTTGCAGTTTGGTCATCTTAGAAAAAACAACTATTCAATCTCTCTCTCTCTCTCTCTCTCTCTCTCACTCTATCTGACCTACTTTTAAAATCTGTTCAATTTTGTGCAGCCTCTCCACTGTGGATGCATAGTCTCGAAGTCATTGTATGAGTGCCTGGACTATGGGGTGTAGGGTGTATTAGCTGTGCAAAGAGTTCTCAACCTCGTGTGGTATGAACAAATTCAGGATTTTGGTTATTATATTCCCATTTTAAAGTCACTATCTTGATCTCCAGTGAATGATGCATTTGCATTTACTCTCTCTTTCGCTTCCATTGTTGATAGTTAACTTCAGTCATAAGAACATAAATTTATGCTTCTATGAAGTTAGAGAAAACAAATAAACTAGTTATATATATCATAGTTTGTACTCTCTGTTGATTCATAGCATTGATTCTTCTGTTTTCATCTGCTCAACGGCAAACCTGTGCAAATAGATGGCAATCCAAAATATTGTGCAATGCTCATTGTCTCCCATTAGTAATTTTAGATACTCTATTGCTAATTAACGAATATATAAGAAATTGGTCTTTATCCGTCACAATATATATATATATCTCTCTCTCTCTCTTGCTCATGCACATGCACAGATGACCTATAGGATTTTCATGGATTCTTATTTTCTTATGTGCAGATCCAGAATGATGATGTTCTGAATGGATTTGGTGGATTGAAAATAAGTAACTATAGTGATCGGCAATCTACTGTTGTTCAGAATGGAGCATTTAGTAATACTGTTGATGAAGGAAAACTTTTGCAATTGTGCAAAATCATGGAGGCAAATGAATCCAACCTTTTGCCTCAACCTCAGAGAGGTGACATAAATGTATCCCTTGTGCAAAAGAAACAAGAAGAAGTGATAAATCATAAGGGGGAAGTTGGCTTGGGATTTTCAAGTACCACTCAGCCATCTATTGGATCATTGACATTTTCCAAATCAGAAAATGGTAGAACAATGATAGAAGATATGAATAAATCATCTCAGCCGTCTTTGAGTATGACTTTGGGATCCCCATCTGCAACTCCAAGTTTTGTACAACCCTTTCCTGGGGGGCTTGTGGATGGAAGAGAACAGAGCAAGACACCTTCTTCCTTCCAACAGGGCATGGAAGAGAACAGGGCACGACACCTTCCTTCCAGCAGGGGCTTGTGGATGGAAGAGAACAGAGCAAGACATCTTCTTCCTTCCAACAAGGGCTTGTGGATGGTAGAGAACAGAGCAAGACACCTTCTCCTTCCAACAAGGGCTTGTGGATGGAAGAGAACAGAGCAAGACACCTTCTTCCTTCCAACAGGGGCAAAAATCTCGGCCTATTTTGCCTAAGCCGTTGAAACCTGGTGTCACTATGAGTTCAGAGACAAATAAAGGTGGATTTCCTAATGTGCGCGTTGCAAGGCCACCTGCTGAAGGGCGGGGGAAGAATCAGTTACTTCCTCGATACTGGCCAAGGATTACTGATCAAGAGCTGCAGAAATTATCTGGAGAGTATCCTTGATTAATTCATATATTTTTTAAACACTTCTTACTTGGTAAATGTATGGTTAAAGCTTTTGATTATATGTCAATTTGAATGCAGTGTTTGCCTTAATTATGTTTTTAAGTTTGAATTCTACTATTGTGCCACTGTTTGAGAAAGTGTTGAGTGCCAGTGATGCAGGTCGAATTGGTCGTCTGGTTCTCCCAAAAGCATGTGCTGAGGTAAAAATTAACAAGTTAACAAGTTAACGATATTATGTTATTTACAACTTTGGGAAGGATGGGTGGGGAAAATTATTTTTCATTCCTTTCCTTTTCTCCTCATCTGTCCTTTATGTATCCTTTCCCCCTTGGCACATCTGTATGAACTGGAGTTGAATGCAGGCGTATTTTCCTCCTATTTCTCAATCAGAAGGCCTTCCTATAAAGATTCAAGATGTGAAGGGGAATGAATGGATGTTTCAGTTCAGATTTTGGCCAAATAATAATAGCAGGATGTATGTTTTAGAAGGTGTAACACCTTGCATACAGTCTATGCAATTGCAAGCGGGTGATACTGGTATGCTTCTATATTCTGGGTAGAGAGATAAAAAAGTCCAAACATTTTTCACTGTTCCAGATGATCTCTCAGCTTTCTCATTCCCCACAAAGAAAAAGAAAAGAAGAAAAAAAAAAAATACTCCCAGCACAAATCTGAATTTTGATCTGATTTCATTTATTGCAGTGACATTCAGTCGGATAGATCCTGGAGGCAGACTTGTAATGGGATTTCGGAAGGCATCCAAATCGCTAGATATGCAGGTCAAGTTTCATAGTTGCATATTCCATCTAATCTGCATCATCTTACTGCATTTTTGTTTTTTGTTTTTTTGTTCTGATTGAACCTGAAATTTATATACAAATGTTAAATACTTAGGACCCCCAAACATCTATCCTTCCCAACGGCAGCACTCCTGGGGAAACTTCCTGTCCTTGTGTTGTTGAGAATCCAGCAACTGGAAGTGGTCACCCGGGCCTTTTCCAAACAAATACAGGAAGCAAGGATCCTCACCTACATGCTCTATCGGAACATTTGCATTTGACTGATGGGGATATGAGCTTGCATAGAAATGATTATCATGGTCACAGAACAAGTGAGGATTTGCTGCAGCAGCCAGTGTCGAATTCTGACAAGAAGAGGGCCCGAAATATTGGGCCAAAAAGCAAGAGGTTGCTCATGCATAGTGAAGATGTTCTGGAGCTGAGGCTGACATGGGAAGAAGCACAGGACTTGCTTCGTCCACCCCCGAGTGTCAAACCAAGCATTGTCACTATTGAAGATCATGAATTTGAGGAGTATGATGTAAGTATGTTATAGTGAGTGCCCCTCTTGTTATCTGAAATCATGAATGCTAATGATGCTTAGACAGATTCAATCTTTTAAAAGTTCAAATTCCATTAGGTTCTTTGGTTAGTTATTTGA